>JABXJD010000149.1:115000-715000 GCA_013375575.1 Percina caprodes
TGTGAGTGAACTAATGCCGGCTGCAAGCCATTTGCCTTCATATTAAGTTGAGCAGTGTGTGTTTTCATTGTTGCTGACTATGACTGACAAACATAATTGGCTGCTGTGCAATAAGAACAAAGATGGTTTCATAACTTGTATTCTGATGCTGGACATTAATTTTGTGTGTGTGTGTGTGTGTGTGTGTGTGTGTGTGTGTGTGTGTGTGACAGAGAGGGAGAGGGGGGGAGAGAGAGAGAGAAAGAAAAAATATGTCACCAAGAGTATTTGTCTGAAATTTTAACTTTGTGGGAGAACAACAGGTCATTGCTGTCTTCAAATCAGTGAGTTTCAGAAGTCCCAAGGTCCAGGTATAAACGGTGGGGTGATCAGGCTTTTGCAGTTGCTGCCCCGAGACTCTGAAACAAGTTACACCCCCCCGATATTCACACTGTTACAGATGTAGCTTGTTAGGTCCAAACTCAAAACATATAAAAGAAATAATAAAAGAATGATTGTTTCATTATTTTTTTAATGCGTGGGGTGTCATTTGTGCTAGAAAGTCAAGCCTAAAAGGCTTATTGGCATAGTTTCTATATTTTGCTCATAGCCCATCCTGGCTGTTGATAAAGCAGAATTATAATAGCCTAATAATGTTTTTATATATTAATTTATACCTTTTTAGATTAAACCTGTGGTAAGCCTATACTAAAATACCATTGAAGTTTTGTTGAGATAGGCTGGAATTTTTCAATATCCATTGTAATCGAAATACCACTGAAATCCTGTTGATTTCTAGGTATGATTTTAACGTTGTTACAATGATAATAGAGGGTGCAACATGAAGAATCAACATGAGAGTTCAACGTTGATTCAATGACTATCGTTGACAACGGATGTTGATTTAACCTTGTTTCAATAACTTTCATCCCATAAACCACCGTGTATCACTGAATAAAGTAAGCCAAAGTTTGTTTAGCTAACAACTAATTTGGCTAACCACTAGCTGAGACAACATGTAATAACTTTAAAAGACCCTCGAAATAAGACCTGAAAATAACGTTAAAATATATAACAGCTGTTATGTCAGCTGTAGCCTGCTTTCCCAGTGATTAGTTTCAAATAACATTATTTTAGACCTCAAACTGTCAGCTAGCAGTTAGCCGAATTAGCTGGTGGAGGCTAACGGCAGTGTCCCTCCCAAATGTAAGTCGAGTGCCGATTTGAGTCGCACATGCTGAGATTTAAGCGGTTTACGGCAAAGTGTCATACTGAAATTTGTGAAATCCATGAAATAAACTTCTCATTACAAACAAAAGATGGGAATCCTTTCAAAAATGTTTTAGCTATCTATGACTGTTTGAATACTAACGTTAGCTCAAAACGCCATTCAAGTGACAGCCTTTGTTGTGTTTGATTGCTAGCTTGTAGTAAACCTAGCAGTCATTTCAAAAACGTTTTATCTATATCTATGATTGATTGCTAATGTTAGCTCAAAACGCCATTCAACTGAGAGCCTTTGTTGTGTTTGATGCCAACTTGTAGCCAGCAGTGAAAAAACTTGGTTAAGTAGGTCCATTTTTACTGGACTGACATCTCGTTAGCATCTTGTATGCTACTTGTTGCAAAGTGACGCATGCATAAGTTACAGCTTCACTCGTCGCAAAGTGACGCATGCGCGACTCAAATCTGCACTCGACTTGGGGAGTGACAGGCAGAAGCTCCACGCAACAACAGATCGTGATTCTTGCAGTGTTGCAAATCACCTTAAAACAAGATTATTATCTTGCACATGCGCACAGACCGGGTACTGACAGCTCCCCCTCCTCCCCAGCATGAGTTCCACCAATCAGAGGCATCACTGTGGGATTGTTTACAGGATTGTGGTAAATGAAGTACTTCCAAGACACTGTGAATAAAAGACATTTATCTCAAAACAAGGTTGGTGCCCCATGAACTTTTGGCATCTATATGAGCATATACAATTGCTTAGTCATGTCGTAGCTGATTTTAGGTCTACCATCGACGGTTACAATTTTAGGGCTTATTAAATATTGTCATTTGCATTGTATTTTTACTTCCGGAACCCACTGTTGAGCTATACGTGCAGGAGCCAAGTTGCATTTTGGGATGTGAACTATTCATAAGAATGACAGCAGTGCTAACAGCTTTAAACAGTATAACACTCTGGCCTGATTCAACACCTAACTACATAAGTTTCATTTTTAAAATGTAGTTATCAGACTTCCACTTCTTGGTTTTTATTTTTGCTTACTTCTAAATAATACACATATCATAGGAAGTAATGGAGCAGGCTCAGTGAGCTGAACAAGAAAGAAAAAAACATAAGTCTTGATTTTTAGGAAACTGTAAGCACTAATTTCCCTTGAACTAAAATTGAGCCTAATTCTTTTCAGTGTTACACTGCTGTCATTTGTTTCGTTTCCCAATTAGCTGTCTAGTTGCGCAATGCCCCTGTTGAGTAACATCACATCAGCTATTTTAACATAGAGGAAACAATTAGCTTAGCTTTTCCAAAGGAAATTACAAATGTTGACTCATTGGATTTGCCAAAGGCACATTTGAGGATCACAACCTTAAATTTAACTATAAAGCAATAAATAGTTAAAGCAGTGTGTGTGTTCTGTAAGTTATTTCAGGATACAATTTCTTAGAATAGAAACACAATTCAATATTTTTTCACAGATTAATTTTTTAGAAGATCATAATAAATCTTTAGCTTTACCACAGGCAAAGCTATCGACCCGTTCCGAACAGGCAGGTTTTGAACTGGGGGCACTGCACTAGTGTTGAAAATCACATTCTGAATTAAGTTGCTGACACCAACCTGCATTGTGCAGGACCATAATCAGATGCAGTACAAATTTAACTTTTTTAGTATGCTGGGAAATATTTGGAATACTATTTGAGAAACTACAAAAGCATGAGTGTTTGAGATGAATGCCTGCAAGCAATTAAAAACAGCAACAACAACAAAGTGTGCAAGCAACATCAACTATGGGGAAAGGAAACTGTGGCACTGCTTGAGATTCCACCAGGTCTGTGCCCACTGCATGCAATAAAACCGCCTTTAACTAACAATATTATTTTTCAGGCATCATGAGGAAAGTATGTTTCCTTTGCGTTGGGACTGGCCCAACGCCAGAGAGAGCAAAATAAATATTCAAAAATGGGCTGGAAAACTGCACTCACTGTTATACTGTTATACTAAACCTCCAAGTGACATGTTTTTGGGAGTTTTGTCTGGTCGTCTGAGTTAGAGAGATCTGGCACTGGTAAGATGGAGGGAAGTTTAACATAGTTCATTTGCACATATACCAACATTATTATGATTCAAATATAGTTGAATGTCAGCAAAGTATCCCATTAATAGCTCTATTTCTACCCCACCTTTATTTTACTTTTTTGTTTCGGCTAGCTTGATGTGAGGTGTTAAAATTTAAGGCAGGCCTGTAATTATCAAAGCTGCAGAATAACAGCAACACAGTCTTTACCCTCAGGCTGGCAAGGATCAGTCTTTGAACTGTCTGCTGAATAGTTGAGCACACTAAGCAGCTTCTTCTGAGCGAGTGAACTACAGATATAGAGTACAAGGTGATATTGTGCTTTGATTGTTTCCTTAAGCAACTCAGGAGAAACTGAGCTTGAAAAGCCTGACAGGAAAAAAAACCACAGAGCTTGCCTGTAACTGGACCCACAGTACCCTGAAGTGTAAACAGAATTGTCCAAGATCTTAAGGTAAACTATAGTTGTTAATAATTGTATGTGATTCGTTTGAGTCTTTTCCCCCAAATCAATATTTAAGGCCCGATTGCAGACAGCGACAAAGGCCCTATTCAAACTGAAGGAATTAATATTCTTTCATGTAATTAATCACCTTTTTGGGGACCTTATTATACTGAAAAACTCAAAAAATTTTATATTTTAAGGGTTTCGTAAATAGGCGTGAAGAAATGCCTCGCTGGTGGCCCTTACAAAACTTAAAAAGTTGACCTCCCGCAGTACGATTGATGTAGACTCACAAAATCTAGTATGCATATGTATCATGTCAAGATGTACAAAAAAGCTCATTGGAGTAATACGCTAAACCAATAGACAGTTAAAGAAATGGACCAACAGATCCTGTTGTTCTGGACGGAGACCAGTGAAGGATTTTAGAAGCACTTTTCCGGTAAGTGCTGAGCGTTACTGCGCAGCCTCCAACTGAGCTTGATGACGTAGATGTGACGAGAGCAACCTGTCTGAAAGTTCTAAGTCTTCTGGTAGCTGTGCCAAGAGAAATCTCAATCATTCCCAATCTTGCAGAGACGGAGAGCGTAGGTATATGTTAGGAAATAGCATAGGCACAGGCTAATTATTGCTAGCTAAAATGCTAGTTAACATTAGTAATTAATCCTGAAAAGCTAATGTAAGTCCAAAACTGTCTGCGAGCTTCACCTGATAATACGGCGATTTGTTGACTATACAATAGCAAGTCGTGTGGCTATGACACAATCGTTAGCCTATTTTTACAAAAACGTCTGCTACGGAGCCATAACGTGAGATCCAAGGTAATGGAGCATTTTATACAATTTTGTTTTAGAAACAAATAATGGACCAATAGAGTCATGGTTTGGCACGCTCCCTATGCTTAAACCACGCCCCCTTTTGTAACTGGTGACCCATTTAAGGTACTTAATAATTTAAGGTAATGGTATGATGTATCATTGAACTGAGCAGAGTTGTTTTCATTGGTCATGGTTTGGCCCACCCACTATGCTTTAGCCACGTCCCCTTTCACCGGCAATAACCTTTCTTGTCTTGTGTGAGTGCCACGCAAATGCATGGTCGCAAGGAGCGGCGTCCACCAGTAACCCCGACGTGCAAGGAGGAGCGAGGGCTCTAACACTGCTTGCAGCTTTAATTTTTATTTATTTTTTAATAACGATTCACTTAAATACTTTTATGTTTACCGCCAATGGCGACTGCATCATATCAGTTTCCGGCAAAACAGAGCAAAAGCAGTAAATGCATGCATGTATGTACTTCTTTACAAATGAAACAAATATCTGACTGACTGACTGACTGACATGTGATGTGCATTATTATTTAGAAAAAAAAATAGTTTTTATAAATGTCTCCAAAAGGTTTATTATTAAACTTTTGTTTTTGTTAAAGAAAGAAAAGAAATCGCAATACTATCGAATCACAATCTTTCCGGTCGTCAGACACCGCCTACCAAGAGCCTGGGTCTGTCCGAGGTTTTGCCTAAAAGGCAGTTTTTCCTCGCCACTGTCGCACTGTTGCTTGCTCTGGAGGAAACTACTAGAACTGTTGGGTCCTTGTAAATTCTGGAGTGTAGTCTAGACCCACTCTATCTGTAAAGTGTCTTGCAATAACTCTTGTTATGAATTGATACTATAAATAAAATTTAATTGAATAGAATCACAAATAAAAACTGCATATATACACACAAATGAAATTGGCACCCATGTATTTTGAAATAATCAAAAACGGGACAGCCCTAATTGCTAACACCTACTGCCTTTACAGATCTGTGTGCAGAAATGATTTTGCCCCACAGACATATTTGAGTGGCACGTACCTTGAAGAAACTGCCTTTCCTCTCCTGCTTGCAGGGTTGACTGATGGTACTGGTGGACATCTTGTCTGTAGAGCCTTCTCTGAAGCTCTGAAGAGTGGAAAAAATACAAAAAACGATAACAATCAAAACAACAACACAAGATCCTCATATGCAAGGCAATTACTATGACCTGCCCATTGATCATTAGGTTGTTTATTTTATCTGCCATAAGATATATATAAGATAATATAAGATATATAAGATTGTTTTGTGAACTACTTGTTTCCAAAGACACAAATGCAATTTCAACCTGAACTTTTAAGCCTATTAAAATATAAAATGTAAATTTGCTAAAACAGTATGTGAGATTTTTTAGTATGTCCAAAACCTTAGTATGAAACTAGTAGTACATCAATTGCATACCATTTCCGATGAAATATTACAGTATGCAAAGACTCGACACTGCGCTGGCATAAGTATCCCACAAAGCAAT
This sequence comes from Percina caprodes, assembly GCA_013375575.1. NCBI lineage: Eukaryota > Metazoa > Chordata > Actinopteri > Perciformes > Percidae > Percina > Percina caprodes. The sequence goes on from JABXJD010000149.1 coordinate 121,057, forward strand.
GCGGTAGCAACAACATTCGTAACAGACAAACAGACAGAAACCAAGCAGCTCTGTAATGCAAATAACACTCTAATTTACATTTCTACACATTTAAAATCTGTGTTTATGTCAACTGCGACTGTTGGTCTAGTAGTTATTCACATCTTTCAGTAATTTAAGCATTATTATAAGTAAAACTATTGTTACTGCACAATACAGGTCTTGCATTCAAATGTTTCCTACAAGTGAAAGGGAGGCATTATCAACACAATGTACTTACCTTTACTTAACGTTTGTTCAAGGTGGAGCTTTCAACTCTAATATAATGCTGGATAGTTGAATTAATTAAAATCCATCATTAACTTTTTAACTAATTGTGTGAAATTTTGTGAGCAAAATCTGAATCTGCAACGTAACCAGTACCTTTTCTCTGTCATGTAAATGTAGTTGTACAATGTTTTCCTCTGAAGTAAAAGTACAAAGGGAGTCACTAGTATACCATTCCAAACGGGACTTACCTAGTTTTACTGAAGGAAAAGGGAAAATCTTAAATTTTAAAATGTATTGTTTTTTACATATGTCCGTATACACAAGGATTAAACTGTATATGCACATATGTATGTGACAATTAGTCATGTGTATGTTTAAACTTTACAAAGCTGGTGGATCTTTACAAATACTAACACAAAATGGGGAAATGGGAAAATGAATCATGCCTGTGTGTCACTTGTCTTCTTCACAGCAAAACAGCGACCAGTTAAACAAGGCCATAACAAGCCACATCTATAGTAATCAAGGATTTTCCCAGGAGTTTTGTTTATTCCACTGTGAAACCAAACCTTTTTTGCTTACTGAATATCTAAAGTAACATGTAAAATGTTAAATAATTCTGACTTCTATTAGAGTTTGGTACAAATGGTTTGAAGAAAACCTAACACAAAGGGGATGTCAACAAATGAGCCTCTTCAAAATAAAATAAAAACCCATACTTTCATATTCTTGGAATATAAGTGACAAGTGAGTAAGTGTGTTGAAAAAAAACAGCTAAGCAATGCCTGATTCTACAACCATGGTTAGGCAAGAGGATGTGAGATGAGTTATATCCTCTATCCTAAAAAGTTCATTTTACAACTCAGGCCTATAGCAGAAACTACACGTGTCACATGTATTGAAGGCAGGGGTCCTGGTATTAGCTGCTGCTGGATAATCCTTGTAATACACGGTCATAAAGCCCATATTTTGCGTGTAAGTCCACTATGTTAAGGCTGAGTCCATCAGCAAAAACCAAAAAATAAATAAAAAATGATGAACTCCCTTAAAAAAAAAAAAATACATAAAAGTGAGCAAACACCTCAGTCTTTTACTTTTAAGTTGCACATGGCCTTATGATTATTTATGTACTGAAATTGTAATGCTTGCATTTTAACAGATTACAAGTGGTCACCCAAAGAAGCTGAATTATTTCCAGCCCAGGATTTCAATCCATCAACCAAACTAATAAATACATTGCAGTGGGAATTTTCCGAGTCGGAAACAAATTTTTCAGATTATTCTGACACTACATGAATCTCCCAACATAACAAAAGTGAAAAATAATGTACGTATTCCCCCCGTGATTCAGATTTGCTCCAATATTTCATGGGTTCTTCCTTAGTTCATGATACACTCTTCCACCAAGTTTCATTAAAAAAAATGGGCCAGTAGTTTTTTCCATAATCCTGCAAGCAGACAGAAAAACAAAATCAACAAACAAAATGGACAAACCGAACCAAAAACATAACATCCTTGGAGGACGCAGGTCGTTAGGAAGTGCGGCGGGCTTTGAAGCCAATTTGATGTAGCGGTTTAAAAGTGCAATTACTAGACACTTCAGACAGTCTCATGATGCTATGGGGACCAAAAACACTTTCTTATGGATTTGCATAGTGAAAGAGATGTGTAAATCAGTGGATAAATCTGGGGCTGTACAAGTAATCAAATTTCAATCACGATTTTGGTTTCCCATAATCATATTTGAGTGATTGAGCAATATTTTAAATGAGTCATTCCTTTCATAGAATGCTCCAGGTTTTTATTTTTTTTTTTTTTTATTTTTTTTTACACATGCGTTACATGATCCATTTCTTCTGTATAGCCGTGCCCGTGTTTGGATCTCTCCTCTTACTCTCCACGCAGCCCCGCCCCCATTCAGACACAGCAGCGACAGCACCAGTCCACACTTCTGACATTTGTCCACAGTTTTAATTGTTATTACCACAGCTGTATATTGTTAAGCATGAGAGCAAAACCTGTATTTGTACCAGTGTTTCCGTTGGTAGCTGCTATTGTGGCCGCCACGGCAAAAAAACACAGAAGAAGTTATTGAATGCAACTAACTTCAGCTCGTACAGTAATAGCGTGTGAGACGGAGCCTGCTGGACCTTGCTACTCCACTGACCCGCCATTTGACCAGTGCTGGACCCATTCATAACGAGTCAGCCGTCACTCTGTGAGCATGCTTCAGCTCTCTCTCTCAAAACAAGTGAAGGAGTTTTTCTCAGAGATAATTTATTTCAGATAATTTATAAATATAAATGTGCTGCTGCTGTACATTTTCAAACAGGGAGGAAAATCCTGTCTTTGCATTTTATTTTAATCCCAATCTGTATAAAAGATAAATATGTGTAATAAAAGAGCTTGTGAAAAGTGGCTGAACATTTTCTGATCCATGAAATGTCAGGTCTCAGTTCAGGGATGCACTTTTAAACCGTAGTACTTTCTATTTTGCTTAAATGTGTTAGTTTTGCAGCTTAGTGAAGCACTTTAAACCATTTTTATTTCTTTTTTTAAATATTTTTATTTTACATACAGTATAATTGTGCTTCAAATAAAAAAGTATTTAACTACACCTTATTCTTGTTTAAAATCATTTATGTAATATATACAGTATGAATCTATATGGAGCATGATAAAAAAGTGACGACGACGCAAGGAAAAAATTTGGCTGCACCTAAATTTTGTGCTGGTGCACGTAAATAAAAAAGTTAGGGTGGAGCCTTGGCTCGTAGCTTTAGAGGCCCACTGTTGGAACCTCTACAGAAAATACAGCCACACTACAAAGGTTAAGTTTTTTTTTAGCATTTTAACCTTGTTAATCCACTTACTACTGTACTTAACGCTAACGTTACCTGTTATTAGTGTTTAGTAGCGTGACATGCAGCGATGTTTCTGTTGCGTCTAACATCTGTTTTAGAGCATCAGAGAGCAACGCAGAGATTTAAGTGGCACCGTAATGAGGTAGCGAAATCCCTGTTGATATTTTGTCTGGTAGATAACAGACATACAACTTCAACATAAGAGGAATGCAGCATTAATATGGATGTGAAAGCAGTTATAAATAGCCTATGTGACAATTAAATTTGTTTTGGTTAAAATCAAATAATCATGATAATCATGATCTCAATACTGATCAAAATAATCTAATACCCCCAAAATGACTTGTTTCACTATAAAAATTTGATTCATTCTGCCTGATTACATTTGTAAAATCTAGAAGAGCTGCAAGATTAAATCACTTTATCCTCACTCAAGTAAGCGGCGCACTAAACTGAAAGTAGCCGGCTCGGCTGACCGAGATCTCTAGTGCGCCTGCTCTATGGGCCCCATAATGCAGAAGCAGCGTCGGTCATCTGGGTCATTTTATAAGCTGAAGTTGAACTTTTTTGGCTTCATGTGCCACTAAACAACTCAAATAGGAAAGAGTGTGGCTCCGCCTCGAAAGCAGGTCTTATTATAAATCCATGGGCGGCGGTATTGAAACTGACAAACAAAAATGTAACTCCACCTGAGCAAAGAGAGTGAGCTTGACATTCAAAAAGGAACTTGGTCAGACAACAAACCAGGCTGCCGAACCAATGGACGCTTGAATTCCTGAACTGTGACTCAGGTTTGAGGTAGACAACACAGCACTAAGCACATTAGCAGATTTCTGAGGAGATTGAAAATTCAGGATCTTGGCCTGTACCATGAAATACTTTGGCTTTACCTATGAGAAAAAGTTAAAGAGATACTATGATGTGCAAGGTTTTGGATAATAGTTGAGGTTACAGTCCGAGAACCCTGCAAATACCTGGCAGCAGTCTAATTGCCATGCAAACAATAGATGAAACACCGATCTGTGAGCTGGAAACTTTCAGGGGCAAAAGAAAGCCGAGTCTCAGGTCACCAGCCACAAAACACCACTGCAGACAATTGGATTTCTAGGCTGAACTGTAATCACACTGCTCACATATCCATGCAAGTTTTGGGGATAAGCATTTTGTTTTCTTGACGTAGTCTCTTAAATCACATCTCTTATTGAAAACTCAAAATGGGTTCTGTATTAAAAGTTGTGTAACTTCTAAATCTGCACAAGATGTGATTTCATGCACAGAAGTTATAAATCACCAAGAACACATCTACAGCATACACCAAACTGAGTCACGCGATCGGCTGGACAGAGATGGCAGCTTCAAGTGTAGCTCCTGGCCCAACTTTGTCAAATAGTTTTTTTATATGGTTCCAACTTCAATATTTTACCAATTTATGCTCGTTAGCGTTACTTAAAGCAGAATGGCAAACAAGAACAAGGCCCAACGGCCCATACGGATGCCATTGCAGAGGCACTGCTGAAGAAACAAAAACGCTATCTTGAACCACGTTTTTCTCAGATTCAGTCTCAGATTCAACAGGTTGGGATCGACAGCAACAATAAGTCAACTGCACTCCATGCCCAGCTAGCATCTCTAACTACAAGCCTTGGCTCTATCAGATCTGATGTGAGCAACCTAACTCAAGTATTCTTGACTGCCACGCAGTCAAGAAATAAAATGTCTGAAAGGATTTATTTATTTCAACAGGGTCAGTTCTAATATTACCATCTGATTACAAAATCTGAATTCCTAATCCATACAACGAGACAGCGCTGTTATTTCCAGGGCGCAAGACCTAGTCATCTACTTTTTAGAATTAGGTCCAGTGACCATTTTGTGGAAATTCTCGCACTTAAATCTTCAGATGGTAATATTAGAACAGACCCTGTTGAAATAAATGAATCCTTTCAGATATTTTATTCCAATGTACAGAGGTTACTTTGGATAAAATTCACTATGATGGATGGTTAAATCTGCTTGAGTTGCCTCAATTGGCAGCAGAGGAATCAGCTGACTTAGACAAATTGATTAATATAGAAGAACTAAAATTGGCAGTACAGTATGTGCAAAAAGGAAAATTAGCGGGCTTTGATAGGATCCCTACTGAATTTATGTAACTTTTTGGGAACAGCTGGGCCCATTCCTTCTTGACATGATTAACTTCTCTATTGAAAAGGTTCAACTCTCAAGGGATGTGAACACAGCCTTGATTTCCTCACTCTTGAAAAAGGATAAGGATCCTACAGAGTGCTCTAGCAATCGGCCTCTGAGTCTGCTAAACTGATTTAAAAAGAAAAAGAATTCTGATTTTGCAAAGCCCCTTGCCGGTCGTTTAGAGTCCCATATGTTAAAATATGTTGAATTACAATCTGCAATATCTAAATTTATCTGGAAAGGTAAGCGGCTGCAAATTAAGATGTCTACAGATGACAAAGGAGGATGGTGGCCTTTCAGTTCCCAACTTTAAACCCTATTTTTGGTCCTTTGTGTTAATACCCCTCCTTACCTGGTTTGACTCAGATACGTCTGTTTGATGGCGTATGTTAGAAACTGCTATGACAGAACCTTGGTCTATCCATGACGTTCTTTCTGCCAATATCTCTAATAAACAGTGCCAGCTACCAGGGCCTGAAATTAACACCCAACCACCTGCCAACTATGGGTGGATTTTGCAATTGGCATGTAACACTGTCAATCTACCTGCCACATTGGCAGGTTGCCAATGAGAATTGAGTGATTCAGATGCGTAACTATCGGTAAGCAGGATACGCAGTTGCTTATGGGCCCGGACCAATCAGCAGCCCGCATCACCGGAAGACATTGATTGATAGCCTGGGCCCTCTTCATGACTGTGTGTCCCAGCGCAGGATAGGAAATTATGCCTTTATGCTGGATTATCAAGGCGGGCCCCCCTACTGCCTTATGTGATGACGGTACAATGTCCACAAGTAGGTTACCATGCATAGGACAGGATAAGATCATAGAGACACAGCAATTCCTGTTTTTCACCTTTTATGAAGCAAAAACAACTGGCTGGTAAAAAGTGACAGTGGCAGGTGTCAAAAAAAGTTAACTTCAGGCACTGCCGGCTACGCTTCAGCTGCATTATCTCTTATCAAAACATGGAGATTGGTTGAAACATATTATCGTATAGCTTGTAACTGGCATACACTTTCTCCATTGTTCAAACAACACAGCATTCCTGATTGGTGGGAGGCCTAGAACAGCTCCCCAGTGGGAACACAGGGGGGTTCATTATCTAAAAGACATTGTTAATGAGGTTGGCTTATCTTTTTCCGATTTACAAAACTCATTTAATCCACCACGTTTCTCATTTTTCTTTTACCTTCAATTAAGATCAGCACTCAAGGCATACAGTGTCCCCTGGCAGAGATCTTTGCCCATCCATCCTAGAAACAACATTTTTGATCATTTTGGTGCTTAGGTCTTAGGTGAACAGGTGAAAGTGATTGAAATGTAACAATTTTGTAACTTTGTTTGGGAATAGAAGGTGCAGAAAGACAACATTCCCACACTCTGACACTCACACAGACAGACAGAGACAGACAGACACACAGAAGACCCAGTTGGGAAGACAACACAGCTATGTTTCATACAGTAGCACCTACAATTATTACACTCGGGTCCAGTAGACCCGAACACCTAACCTAATAGAACGTGTAGGAAGGGTGTACTAATTGGAAATTAGTTATTTTTTATGTTCTTCACAGAAAATGAGCCAAGACCAATGAGTTTGAGTTAGAAGAAAAAATAAATAGCGTCATTTTGTTTTAGTAAACATTGAAAATGGGTCCCACAGATCCGAACACATTTCAAGAGCTAAATCAAGCAAAGAAACACATTTTTATAAGAAATGTTAATGCGTATGTCTTCGCTTTCATCTGTGCTGGTTAAACACTGATGACGTGCAACAGGTGGTAATTACTTGTACAACACGTCCCGCAAGTTTCTTCACACATAAAGCTGCCTTCTTGTATACGGTGCAACAATAATTAATAACCCTATAGCTGCGAGTTTTGCTTTCTCAAGAGACGGAGCTAACTTTGAGTTTGGAAGTTAGCTACTGACGACAAAAACAAGAAACCACCAGAGCAGAATGTCAACACAAAGGGAAACTTTAACTGTAACGTTACTTGCCTATCACGGTGTGAGTGGTATTCCAGTCTGGAAAAAGAAAACTCCGCTGCTCCGAAGAGTTGCTGCTGGACATGTATTTGACATTATAGCTCCATGTCGAGTACCTTCGGTGGTTGTAGGTTGTGATAATTAATACTTAATTAAGTATGTGTCACTTTCAGGTGAGCAAAAACAAGTATACAGAATCTGTCCTGTGTCTGGAAGGCTGCCTCCATGGTCCTAAACTCTTCTGAGAAGCTTGCTGACTGGCTGCGTTGTTCTCTTTGTGTGAAATAAACCACAAGAAGATAGGACTTCCGTTTATACGTTTCAAAATAAAGTACTAATTTTAGCCTAATAAATACAAAAGTTAATACCATCTAAATTAACCTACCCTATGAACAAAACGATTTAAGTAAATTTTATTATCCAAAATGTACTTAAAATTGTAATTACGTGCAATTTCATACAGTGCAATATTTAATATTTAACCATTTCATTTCATTACTGTGCAATATTTGTTTATTTGTTAATACTTAACTACTTTTCACACAATGTGTATACAAAGCTATATATATATATATATATATATATATATATATATATATATATATATATATATATATATATATATATATATATATGCACTACCTATACTTTATATTTTATATTTTATATTCTTATATTTTTATATTTCGTGTCAACACTGTAAAGGGATTGCTTCAGTCTCATTGCACAGGTACTGCACTTGTGTATAGTGACAATAAAGGCATTCTATTCTAATTGCAATAAGCAACAAACCTAACATAAACAGTTTTTTGAATCACTAAAATGGAAGTAGAATGTTTTTATTTATGAGTTGGTGATAACACTGCTAAATATAAAAACATTTCACAGATACACGTTTGACTACCTACATGTTACTATTTTATTGATCAAATTTTTGTCACGTTTCCATGCAGCTCAGAATACTCCCTTCATGTAGGTCTTATTTTAAAAGCTAGCATTGTTATCAGAAATGCAAAGAGGAACCGAAACAATGTAAAAAATCATACTTTGCCGAAATTGCATTTCTGTGGAAGAAAAAATACAAGTATAAAACCTTATTATAACATTTAACACAGCTCCTCCACTTTGGGTGGAGTCGCTGAGTTTTAACAGAGTGGGATTGGATTTAGCTTGACCTCTGTCATGCTTTTCCATGATATGACATTATACACTTTAAAGTCAGTTTCAACTATAGTAGTATTTAGTATACTGATTATAATGCAGTTATTATAAACTATATTATTAATCTATTATCTCATATTAACTATATTTATTGATTTGATGCTTTTGTCGATAGCAACATACAAATGTACAACCCAAGCTATTCAATTCAGGTGTCCCTGTTATGACAATGTGACAGTGAGCCAGCACCCTGTGGTTGACTGGCTCAGATTGTTTTTATGAAAGCATGGCAGAATAACCATAACTTCTCCATCTGTTCCATAATGTTGCCAGACACTGTTTCTGACCACAAGTAGTTGTGACTTGTGTGTGTGTCAGGGGCGGATTTTGTGATTTGGGGGCCCCAGCCAAACAGCGTCTTGCTAAACTTTTCACCGTTTCTCTAACTGGGAATGTTATTAGCAGTGGTAGAAGTTCTCAAAAAATGTTTCTGAAGTTACATTTCTGATATTGCACAATACAGGTCATGCATTATGCAAATGTAGTACTAGTATGTACTGTATAAGTCCACAGTAAGTATATTCTAGTCTGTTGAGGATGTCAGAAACGTTGATAAAAGGGGTTGGGGATGTAATGTATGCTAATGTTGTTGAAGATGGCCGTTGATAATATTTATACAATTTTTATTATATACTTTCTAGGCTGATATGAGGGTCGCTGGTTCAAGTCCCTGTACGGGCCAAAGTACGGAGTGTGAATTGGTAGCTGAAAAGATGCCACTTCATCTCCTGGGCACTGCCAGGTGCCCTTGAGCAAGGGTACCTGGAGAGATGTCACTTCCCCTCCTGGGCACTGCCGGGTGTCCTTGAGGAAGGGTACCTGGAGAGATGTCACTTCCCCTCCTGGGCACTGCCAGGTGCCCTTGAGCAAGGCACCGCACCACTCAGGGTGCTGGTCTAGCACTGCCAGCCCACTCACTCTGACATCTTTCCATTTGTACATGAATAGGTCCTGAGCATGTGTGTGTATTTCAGGCCTGTGTGTAGTAATTACTAAAAGAGTGTAAATTGTAATTCCCCACTGGGGATCAATAAACAGTATAAAATTAAAAATTATTTTGACACTGCTATCCATGCACCTTGTAGAGGTATTTATTTGTCCTCGTTGTGTTGTGTTCCAGTTGGACTGTGTGTAGAACGTGTATGTATTTTTGTCTTATATGTGTTTATACTTGCTGCACACCTAATCACCCTTGGGGGACACAAATAAAGTTGAAGTTAAGTCAGAAGTATATGGTTAGGTGCTTTGGTTCTGGAAAACCACAGGCCAAGCAATCGGCCCGTTCTGAACAGGCACAGAGAGTAAATGGAGAGATGTCAGATTATAGACCCAGGATATCAACTGGCATTTATAGATGGAACCAATGCCTTAAAGAATTAGCAAATTCTATTAGATGTTACCGTTTTATGTTAAAGGTATAATACAAATTGTTATCCTAAAAAAACAATGCATAGCCTGACACAAAACTTCCTCACCACTTATAACCCACTAGGAGAGTGTGGTGGTGTCTGTTTTTGCAGAGACCCTGACTTCTTCCTGTATTTCTTATTAGTCTGTCTGTGGGACATTTATGGGCATCAGAAAAGAGCCTCGTGTATGTGTGTTTGTGTGTGTTACCACCAGCCAATGACAGCGTGTCTGATTGACTGACTGACTGACTGACTGACTGACTGACACTCTCTCTCTCACACACACACACACACACACACACACACACGTAAAACAATCATAAAATAAAATGTAATCCATCCTTCAATTCACTGCTTTGTTAAGTGCTTCCTCTCTTCATTTACTCTCTAGCTCGCTCGACCACCACTGCTCTCTCTCTGAGTGATACCTACAACATATTATACATTTAAGACAGGGATGACAGAAAAAAAATCTCTTTTACTTTAAGACAAATGTTTTGATTTGGTTGCCCCTTACAATATAAACTGTGAACACCCACTGTACAAACGCCCACATGTCCTAAGTAGAGTTACAACACCGCATTAGGCATTAAGAAGGGAGAAAATATTGTTGGTGTATAAGGAGTGAAACAATGCTTAAACATACAGAAAAAAAAAAATCATACAGTGAATGGTTTCATTCCAAGACACTATACATCCATTTATAACATTTTATCAACTGAGACTGATGTGCACTGACCAATAATTTTTTTAAAGACTGATGCATTCACAACATATGTTTTTTAAAATTTCTGTAAGCGTGTCATTGCCATTTTTCTTCTCTAACACAGCTCACTGAAATGAAGAAAATGTCTCCTCGTTCACGTCTTTAAAAGGACATTTGCACTTTTAGCAGGAAGAGGAAAACTACAAAAGTGTACAGGTGTCTTTAAGAGATAATTATATTGCTATCATAACAGCAATCATTTCATGCATGGGTGTTTTTTTTTTTTTTCATATCTTGTCTCAGAATAGAAACCCTCATGTTTGAGTGAGATAAATGTCAGTGTGTGCAGCGCTGGTTAAAACTCCTCCGACTCTGGAAACTCCACAGGAGCTTTGTAGCAGCGTCGGCCGGTCCCTCCCTGTCTGAACGGAGCAAACCGCAGCCATTTCTTCACCACGTCAGCGTACTGGTGATGTGTGGCCTCCTTACCCACTGGTGTTCGTTTCAGAGCACCTAAAAAAGGAGAGGCTAGGGATTATCCTTAGAACAGCTCACTGTTCTTTATTTTACCATTCTTAATAACACTTTCTTTTGTACAAGTTTTCTATCAGATAAAGATTAAGAAACTGCATTCCAAACCACTTATTTAATAACAAAACAACTCTAATCAGTTAGAATGAGCAAAACCATATGATAAGTAAAAACCTGAAAGAAAGTCTCATTTACGCATGACTCAAAGTGTCATAGTGTTGCAAGTGTAACTTCTTCCAGGAGTCAGTGACACAAGAGGTTAATCAAACAGTTTCCTTCCGCTTTCTTTGTGTTGGAATCTTAAATTCAGTGGATTTCTGAGGACTATGGCTAACTGCTCCTCAGATCTCTGCAGGGTAAATCCAGACAGCTTTCTGTCCAATCTGAGTTTTCTCTCGCACATCTGTCAAAATTAAGACCCGGGTACCAAATCTGGCGGCTCACACATTTTATTCCCCCACCATATCAATTTAGGTTCACAATAAATCGGAAACTGTTTAGCAGTGTAGAATTTGCCGACTTTGAGATTCAGAAATTCCGACCAGAACCAGAGAGGTTTTATATTCATATTGGCATGTTCAACCCTGCTGCGTCCTGCTGTGTCTTGTAATGCCGCACAGTGCCCTGCTATGCCTTGAACTACTACAAAGAACTGCTACAAACTACTATTTTTTATATTTCTGTTATTGCCACTCTTCATTCTAACCCCAACCGGTCGTCAGACACCGCCTACCAAGAGCCTGGGTCTGTCCGAGGTTTCTGCCTAAAAGGAAGTTTTTCCTTGCCACTGTCGCACTGTTGCTTGCTCTGGAGGGAACTACTAGAACTGTTGGGTCCTTGTAAATTCTGGAGTGTGGTCTCTATCTGTAAAGTGTCTCGAGACAACTCTTGTTATGAATTGATACTATAAATAAAATTGAATTGAATTGAATTGAATATTCAGGCTGTGAAACAGGTTGCTGTGTGGTAGCCTGCTTTTAAAAATGTTCTCCTTGTTTTGCTAAATTCTATGATGGCTAGGGAAGTTTTCCGAAGCCAAACTGTAGTCTATATCCTTTGCCTTCCACTTGCAGGATTGCTCCGGTGTTGCAGGAAATTATGCCGGATCCATGTATTTTCCGTTTCCTTCCACTTTCTTTGTGCTGGAATTTCAAATTCAGTGGATTTCTGAGGACTTTGGTTAACTGCTCCTCAGATCTCTGCAGGGTAAATCCAGACAGCTAGATGGACTATCTGTCCAATCTGAGATTTGTCTCGCATGACTATTTTGCAGGGACTCAGACTCAGACTGCAGAGTTTAGCGCTGTCCCATGACAATTCTGATTGGTTGACAGAAATGCCATTAAACCAGAGCACGTTTTCCTCCCATCCCCGTATACTATGTGGAGAATGCAGGCCATCTTTTAGAACGCTTTGGAAGAGGGTCTGGCAAAGGGAGACTAGCCAAACTGTAAGTGAGAGAGCTGGAGTGACGGTAGCCCCGGTGTGTTGAATGTGGAGTGACTGCGTCAGTAAAAAAAAAGTAACTTTTTAAATGCTTGTCAGCAACCGGTCATATGGTAACGCAGAAGGGAAGTGTGCTCGGTTTAACTTGGCATGCAGTTAACACACCAGTCATAAACTCATGGAAATTTCTCCTGGTGGTTTTTACCACTGTGTCGGAAGAAGGAAACGAGAGTAACAGGTAAACCAGCTTTAAATTTACTGTAAGTTTTCTTGAAGTGCTGTGTAGTGGATAAAGACTTTAAAGTATGGGATGGGATGGGATGTTCGTTAGTGGAGTTTGGCTCATTCAGCTTATCAAAACGGTCTAATGTCAAAACTAATGTCTTCTTTTCAGGGTTTTCCTCGCCATTATATGGTTTAGCTGCACCACCCGAGCCGTTTTTGGCAGCACCTTAGCTAAATGAATGTAAAATGTGGCAAAAAAAGTGCCAAAAACTGCAAAAAAAAGTTTTGTGCTTTAGTAGTTTGAGTGTTTATTTATTTGTCTGCTCTAGCTTTTCCAATGTTTTAGACACATATATGATGATAATAACTGTCCAAATGTCAATTATGTCAAACTGCATTTTTTGAAAAACAAAAACAATTTGGAGGAAAGACCCCCATACCCCCGGTCAAATATGCGCACACAAGTATTTCACAGACCGAGGGAAAACATAGCTTTTGCTGCTTCTTTCTCACTGGGTGGGATAACAATGAAGTTGATATTATCTTATATGTAGTAGATTAAAGCAACATGTGTACTTACAGAAGAGGACCCCTTGGAGGCGAGTGTTCCTAAAGCTTCTCTTCTGTCCGCGGCCCACCCAGTTAAGCTCAGAACCCACAGCGAATGAAAGCACAGCCTGCATAAGGCGTCTCACTGCATCTTCAACTGTAGCCCCGCCCATCCGGGACAGGTAAGACACCTTGAATTTAGACATTTAGACAAGGCATCAACAACAGTTTCACAGCACACACTAAGCATTCACAAAGCAAAAAACTCAAGGAACCTGGAGCCTTAAAGCTGCAGTAGGTAACTTTAACAAGTTAAAAAAGGTTTTGGTGCATGGCTCTAGAAAGGTTTTACATTGGTTGCACTGGTGCGCTGGATTTTCATTTAGTTGCACCAGCACATAATTTAGGTGCACCATAATATTTTGCAATAATACATTTTAAGCATTATTAGATTATAATGTCACACATAACTATATTTGTGAATATTACATATGTAGCCTACATAATGCTACTCTGCACCCAATGCCACAAGGGGGCAAAAGGGGGCTTGCCCCCTCAGTTGTATTTTCTGCCCCTGTGTTTCAGCATTACATCCTAAAAACGTACAAACACAACAACAGAATAACTAGGTCTCCATGGCGTCTTTATCGCAGGGGACTTTTAACTAACAATCCAGCCGCTCCAGCTGTCCTCTCACTTCATTAGTAGCCTATGTGTATGACTTTAACCCCCTTATCAAAGCTCAGACCATGGCGACGTATCCTATCAACGCGCGTTGTTTTAATGTCTTTTGACTAAGCGGCTGCATTAATCAGAAGCTAAAGCAAGCTAGATTTGGACATAAGTGATAGTGAATCGGATCGGGGAGAGATTAATGACCCGTCATTTCTATCAGATCTTCATCTGATGACGAGGAACGTCCACCTACTGTGACAGGTACAATCTAGTGATACACATCCTAGTTAGACGTAACTCGTGTAACATTAGCAATTTCTAACGTTGGCTTACTGCACTAGCTAAACTAATTCTAAATATTTTATTCTTTAGTGTCGGCTCAACCATTACGGGACAAAAGTGTTTATAACCGGGAGCACGCCCTGGGAGAGCCAGTCACAGCCATGTGTGTGCGTGTAATGAAAGAGCCTAAAGCTCATAACTGACTTTTAAATAGTTACTTTGTCAAGTTGTACTTATTATTTATAAAAAAGACATGAACCACTTAACTGCTTCAAGATTTGCAAGTGCTGCCCCTGGGAAAATTAGTTAATTTTAGCCTACTTTTGAATATAAATAAAAAAATCACCCCCTCGCAATTTTGACCTGCACCCTTAGACATATCCCCTGGCGCCAGACGTGTCTACTAGGTTATATACAGTAGCTATGATATCATTATCCCATTCAGAATCACATCTCCACTTTAAGTGAAAGTGTGTGCTATGTGTGGTGATAAATGTAGCGTTCAGAACTTCAGTGCCATCCTCTTGTGTTTCTAAGCAGGCAAACGTTTAACCACATTGTTGACTGTAATGTATTTTCTACTTTACTATGATTTATTGTGTTTTTTATGATTATCAGTTTGTTATGTGTTTATTTATTCGAACTACTTTGAGCGCAGCCTAGAGGTGGTGAGGAAGAGCATGGAGGATCAGAAAGATCAGGCAGAGCAGCAGGTGAAGCAGCTGAAGGAGAAACTGCAGACTCAGATCCAACATGGTGGAGAAGGAGGGTGGAGCAAGATAAGGAGAACAGGTTGCAGCAGGAGTGTGTGGAGCTGGAGCAGAACTTTGTTGAGCAGAAAATGTTTTGTTTTTTCCACAACTCAAAGATATTCAGTTTACGGTCACAGTCGAGTAAAGAAACTACAAAATCTTCATATTTAAGAAGCTGTAATAAGAGAATTTTCACTTTTTTCATTCAAAATGACCCAAACCAATGAATGGGGTAATCAAAACAGTGGCAGATTAATGTATTAGTTGACAACTAAACAAATAATCTTTGCAGCTCTTGCCCAGATGTGCCAAACCGGAGCCCTGGCAAGCAGCCTTTAGAAACTAAAGCCAAAAAACAATAACAAGGTGGAAGTAATTGTAGCACTTTTCCCTGTGTGCATGTTTAATTTTTTCTATTTGATCTGTCAATTTCCCAGCATTGTTGTGCCAGTTTTACAGCCTATTTTTTTTGGGGGAAGTGCTGGTTCAGTGTTTGTACAGTGTGATCCAGAAGCGTGTGTTACAGAACCTTTTACCAACTCCTGTGTAGGGCTGGGCAATATATCAATATTATATTGATATTTTGAATGAGACTAGATATAGTCTAAGATTTTGGATATCATAACATTGTCATATAACGTAAACAAGTGTTGTCTTTTCCTGGTTTTACATACAATAAAGTGATATAATTTTCTGAACTTACCAGACTGTTCTAGCGGTTTTATTATTTGCCTTTAACCACTTAGTCATTATATCCACATCCTACAATATCGACATTGATGTATTTGTTCAATAATGTTGTGATATCTGATTGACTCCATATCTACGGTAGCTATGTACGGTTACACCCCTACATCACACGTAAACAGTGCTGTTGTAACTACCATTCTCTTCTGTATTCCTGCGTCATCCAGCTGTCTCTCCATGTCATCCAGCTGCTCCAGGGTCCTCAGGGGGAGGTCCATGTCCAGGGCCTCAACATCCTCTTCCTCGTAGCCGGCTGGACCCTGCAGGCGGGCCTGAAGATCCCTCAGCACTGCCCATTGCCTCTGCTGCTCCTCTTGGATCACCACCAGTAGGTTGATGATCTTCTGCTGAGCAGCCGTCTCTAGAGAGAGTATGGGGTAAGTTAGATAACTACATCTGGCCAGTGCCACGGACAACGTACCGAAGAAGACCGTGAAGTGATAGTTACATGTTAAGCCCAGTTCAGACCAAAGATTTGCGACGAACGGAAACTTGCAACTACTTGCAACTACTTGCAACTACTTGCAACTACTTGCAACTACTTGCAACGCAGTGGTCTGCAGCGTTGTAAAACCTGCCAGTTCCCACCAATGCAACAAGACAAGACGGTGTACCATCTCCATAGCAACAACTCTTTGTACTTCCGTCCAAACTTCCGACGTTCAGGCTTTTTGTAGCTAAAAAATATCATTTGCATCTAGATATGAATGTAGAAAACGTTAGTGATAGTGAGATGCCTGCTACAGTTACACTTCCAGTGATGAATCGGCGGAAACACGCTTCATTTCTCTGATTCACGGCCTTGTCCTGGCGCTCCCTCTCTTCAGTCACTCTCTAGCTCACTCGACCGTACCTGCTGGCGAGTGTTAACAGTTTGTAGATACGTGAACTAAGCAATAGAATGTTGATGACACAACCCTAAGCAAAAGTTGTGTAGAATTGAATGAAGCTTAATGCAAATATATAATGAAGTTTAAATAGCTATAAAGTAGGGGGGGTGTCAATTTTTAAAATGAATAGATGTCAGACTGACATGTGATGTGAATTATTTTTAGAAAACAATTAGTTTTTAGAAATGTTCACGATATATTGTTTGTAGAAGTGTATTTCTCTTTTTGTTTGTTAAAGACTTTTTTCTGCAATCCTCACTACTAACGAATCTCAATACTTCTAGAATTGCACTAAAGATCAAATTGCATCCATATATTGTGAAAGAATCGAATCAGGACACCAGTTATAGGCTACCAGTTGTATAACCAGGGCTGTAGGTTGATGGTGATAGTATGCTTGGGTCCTGATGTTAATTATTATAGAATAATGATGATTATGATAATAATGATTTGGATGGTCATGATAATGCAGAAAAGGCAATTCTGTTTTCTAAGCTACTGAAACTCTTGGTTGGATTCTTATCTTTCATGGTATTTCTTAGTGTTTGTTTAGGGCATTAAGGTCCATTTAGTCTTATTATTGATTGTAGTGGTTTACATTTTGTAGTGATTGTTTGTAGTTTTATTTGTGATGGCACTTGTTGCTCAGATGTTATTAGAGATTGATGATTTTTTTTATCTCTGGATTTTATTAGTTTTGCACTAGCACTTTATGATGGAAAACCTGGCATTTTAACTATGGAACGTAATTTTATTTTAAATTATGCGAATGTATGGTTGTGTTCCATGTGCACCACTTTATTTGGATCCCCCTCTTCTCTCTCCTTCTATATATATATTTCTCTCTCTCTCTATATATATATATATATATATATATATATATATATATACATACATACATACATACATACATACATACACACATACACACACACACACACACACACACACACACACACACACACACACACACACACACATCTATATATATATAAATAAAATATAGTTGAGTAGTTAACTATTGATTCAAGTTAGGGATTAACGTTAACTATACCTTACATCTGGACATACATTTATAATATGGATTATATACATTGATACTTTGACCTTGTTCCTCAAAACTAGGGCTGGGCCATAATCCAACATTATTGTATATAATCATGGCCAAAAATATCAAGAGATATCACGGATCACAGTTGTTTAGTCTAAATGAATGATCTCAATCTTTTGTCATAGCTTGAGAACTTCTGTCTATAGCATTTGATTTTAACATGAGTTTAAATGTTTTACATTGTGCTTTTCAATACTTTTGTAATATATTCCAAATAATGCTGTCCAAATTCTTACATATTCCTGGATACTCTAGCCTACTAACTACAAAAAAGTATACCATAAATAAAACAACTAGTGAATATGATAGCATGTGGTATGATAGCAAATCATAGCAAAGGGTTTTGAAATTCTGGAATAACAATAAATCTTACTTTTAGAAATAATAAAATAAAACTATGATAGTTCAAGACACATATGATTATCAGACACTGGCATTCAGTGAAAACAGCAGTTTACCGTTCATAGAAAGGAGTATTTTGAGATTGACTTGACGTGAATTTTGAGGTACCACGGTAAGTTCACTATATGGTACGTTTAATGGCTAACGTTGACTTTATTGTCCTACTTACTGACAAACCATCTAGACAAATTCATTTTTTCTCAAAATTTTGCTGTGGAGAGAAATAAACGGTTCGCAGCAAACAGTCTACCTGTGGATGGGGCAGAAACTAACTTGGCCGCGGCTCCGGAGCTACAGGCGGAGCAGAGTGGCGGCTGCACACCGAAGCTCACGTCCCCTTGCCGCGGATTGTCTTTGAACTCTCCCTCTGAGCGTCTGGAAACATGTTCGGCCAGACTGTGCATCTCATCTGAAACAGCAGTCAGCCTCTGCTGGAGGGTTTCTCGAGCAATGTCTGCCATGTGTTTGTTTACAAAACCCTCCACTCGACGTTGCATCGACCTGTCGGGGTTATCCCCATTACCATGCTCCATTTACGGTTTTCCAAACTATAAACCGATGAAACGTTTCCGAAAGCCTTTATAAAACGATTGGTAACGTTTATTTGCTCTATCACTACAGAGAAGAAGCGGAAGTTGATATAAAAGCCAGCGAACGATACCACGTTGGACAAACGTCACCAAAATGTTGAAAGAACATTGGGGTTGGCGATCGAACTACATTTCCCACAAGGCAAGCGCCACATTGTTAAAGGCAGATTACCTCTATTTTAGGAGTTTGAGCAATTATAATAAATACACCATCGTGCTATCAGTCGCGACAGTGACTACTCATCTTATTTAAAAATGAGAACTAACATCTTTATACAAATTATAGAATAGTTTAACCAGTACCGACAGGCATTTCAATTAAGTTTGGCGTGAGATTCTTCTGTGACATTTCACACTGAGTACTATCAGCCATTGTCAGGCATCAAGTAAGCAGAGCCAAAGTATAAAATGGTTGACATGTTCCCCATCACATTTAGTCTAAATACGATTTCATACATTGGAAAATCATTTTTTACCCGCTGTTAGGCCTTTGTTATTCTAAGGATGGTTATTCTAACTCTCACCTAAAGCACAAATCACCTTAATGTAGTAAATGTGTGATCGGCAAGTGGTATACCTCAACAATATGAAATTTACGGTAAGTTTGGCATTTCAGTATAGGTGGGTAGTTTAACAACTGTTTAACACCACTGCCCCAATTGACTGAAGTGAGTTTAGCAGCAAGATCATTTCTATAGTTACATTTTAGATCTTTTAAGTGACAAACCCAAAAAAATATACAACCCATCTTAAGTTGATAAGTGGCTTTAGAGTATTATATGAACGCCTCTCTGTGGACAGTGTATTTCAGAGAGCAAACAGTGCAGTCAATAAACAAACTTTATTTTTAGACATTAAAATATCACAAAAGGGAATGCATGCCTGTTTAATACTATACTACATACTCCTAATCCTTTTTCAGAGCTGCCATATCCTCACTGGCCTCAGAGAACTCCCCCTCCTCCATACCAGTACACAAAAGGCAAATAAAACTACAAAAAAAACAAGCAATATATTGTACTCCTGTACTTGTTAAGGAATGACACTTAGGTCAGATTTATTTATTATTAGTACACCTCTCCTTCCTCCTACCCCTCAACAGAGTTGACGCCAACCTCCTCATAATCCTTCTCCAGAGCTGCCATGTCTTCTCTAGCCTCAGAGAACTCTCCCTCCTCCATACCCTCACCCACATAAAGCGTACATCAGATCAAACTTGTGGTCAAGTCGAGCCCGGGCCTCTGCAATAGCAGTGGTGTTGCTCAGCATGCACACAGCCCTTTGGACCTTGGCCAGGTCTCCACCAGGAACTACAGTGGGAGGCTGGTAGTTGATGCCCACCTTGAAACCAGTGGGGCACCAGTCCACAAACTGGATGGAGCGCTTGGTCTTGATGGTGGCAATGGCGGCATTCACATCTTTGGGCACCACATCACCACGATACAAAAGGCAGCAGGCCATGTATTTTCCGTGGCGAGGGTCATATTTAGGGGTGGCTGTGGCTCAGCGGTAGCCTGCCAGTTGGAAGGTTGGTGGTTCAATCCCTGGCCCTGCAGTCCCATGTCGAAGTGTCCTTGGGCAAGACACTGAACCCCGAGTTGCCCCCGACACTGTACATCGGAGTGTGAATGTGTATGCATGTTTATCTGATGAGCACATCAGGCCACAGTGTATGAATGTGTGTGAATGTATCCTGTATGATGTAAAAGCGCTTTGAGTAGTTAAGACTAACTCACCAACTGATTGGCTGGTTGGAAGCAGGCTTTGGTGATTTCTGCCACAGAGAGCTGCTCATGGTAAGCCTTCTCAGCAGAGATGACAGCGGCATAGGTGGCCAGAGGGAAGTGGATACGGGGATACGGCACCAAGTTGGTCTGGAACTCTGTCAACAACATTGAGAGCACCATCAAAACGAAGGGAGGCAGTGACGGAGGACACAATCTGAAACCAGAGCCGGTGCCCCCGCCGAAGCTGTGGAAAACCAGGAAGCCCTGAAAGCCAGTGCACTGGTTATCCTGAGGACAGAGAGGTAGAGACAGTGGTCACATATGAAATACAGTTATGTCATTTAATACATTTAAGCTTGTGAGATGCTTAGGGTGGCAGCATTTAAAAAATTTTATACAACATGGTTTGCCAGGTTGGATGTTTATACAAGAAAATGGGGAAAGTACCTGAGCTTTCTGGAGCAGGGCTCCAGACTAACTTTTTTCACTAAGAGCACAGTGGCCCCCATTTTTTTTAATAATTGTACTGCATCCCAAACGCTACTACTTTCTCCTGTGAGTTTTAATCATAGACTGTATAAAATAGGTTTTAAAGTGCTCCCGAGCACTGAACACATTGAAGCCTCTATGTTTACAGGCTTGTGGTGATGCACAATGTGCTATAGGTGCCAAAAAAATCTGTTTGGTACTGCCAATTTGTTCTGTTTTGTCATGGTTTGTGTGTGCAATAAACATTACACTTTGTGAGAAATAAATCTTGGCAGAGAATTGTGATATCAATTCTAAGCTAAAAGAATTGTGATTCATATTTTTCCCCCCGAATCGTGCATGCCTAGTGGCCATTCCCTATCCTCCTCACACTCATTGGCCTGCCACAGATTCTGGATTCAATGACGCGCCCTTTCCATGTTTAACTTATTTAAAAAAATTTACCAGTTGCACACGTGCGACTGGATGTAAAGTTCAGTTGCACACTCTCAAATTTTAGTCACAAAATGCAACCATTTGGTCGCAGTCTGGAGCCTTGTTGAGGTCTCCTAAGAAGCTTTGTGTTGGGGAGAGACGTCAATGATGGGCTTATGGTGTTGTCATTTATACAAATTGTATAAATCATTTGGTTCATGGTTTATTGTCCATTTTGTTATATTATTATTGTTAGTAATATTGTCGTTACATTTACATTTGAAAATGAGGGACGAAAACCCTCCTGCTTTCAAGTTACCCACCAGTTTGCGGATCCTGTCCAACACCAGGTCGATAATCTCTTTGCCAATGGTGTAATGTCCACGGGCGTAGTTGTTGGCAGCATCCTCCTTGCCGGTGATCAGCTGCTCAGGGTGGAACAGTTGGCGGTAGGTCCCAGTGCGCACTTCATCTAAGGAGACTGATTCAAACAAAAATCACTTGAGGGCTTGACTTCATGAAATAAGGCAACTATGACATTTAAAGTTTTAATTAGAGTTTACCGATGACAGTGGGCTCCAGGTCCACAAAAATAGCCCTGGGGACGTGCTTTCTAGCTCCAGTCTCACTGAAAAAGGTGTTGAAGGAATCATCTCCTCCTCCGCAAGTCTTGTCACTGGGCATCTGTCCGTCCGGCTGGATCCCATGTTCCAAGCAGTAAAGCTCCCAGCAAGCATTGCCAATCTGGACACCAGCCTGACCAACGTGGATAGAGATACAGTCACACTGTGGAAAGAAAAGAACAAGGTTATTTACCAGTATGCATTATTTTAGGCATGTGAAACTTGAAGAAAACAAAATGTTACGCTCATGGTGGGAAAAAATAAAAATAAATAATAAATCAGCAATTTATAATATTTACCATTAATATATTGATGTTGAATTATAAGGATTAAGAACTATATAACTATGATCAAGATCATCATCTCAAAAGCTAACTTTAAGGTCGGAATAAAGGAGGAAATAAAAATTGACTATTTCAAAAGAACCCAAAACCAATCAAGTCACCAGACACATGCTGCACTTATTTAGCTACAGTCTTAAAATTAACCCGCTTGTTCAGACACTTTAAATTACATGCATGGCATAATTATATTAATAACTCTATAATATCTAATATCTGTGGAGGGACTCTACCAAAACCAGACCGAGCTGTGGTGATGTTTTCCATACAAATTGCAGCTTTTATAACCAGTAACATTAGCTAGCATGTACAAAAAATTAAATGTCAGATTCACACATTTTATTATTAGAAAAACCTAAAGTTGCAGCCAGGCCCTTTGAAATGGGCGATAAAGCAGAGCCATGTGCCAAGGTTAATGTTAGTGTAGCTACTTAATATTACAAGGGGGGGGGATTCACATTATAACGTTAATGTGCTTTATTATGGAACGCACATAACATATAGGAAAGGCCCGCCCTACAAAGCAGCTCAATTGGTTGGGGTTAGGCATTGACCTTGAGTAGTTAAGGTTAGAATAGGGTTTACAAATTGGGTTATGTTGCCTTGCGTAAACATGAATGCTACTGAAGGGAAAGGAAACGAAGAGGCTGATAAAATTACGAAAAAGATGCTGAAAAACAAATATATAGGAATTAAATATAGGAATTAATGTTCCACTGGGGGTGAAGCCAAATCCATAATTAAATCTGAAAATATACAAAGATGGCAAAATAAATGTAAGGCCGAGTTTAATGCTAAACACTGCCATAAAATACATAAGAATATGACTGGGAAAAGGGTTACTTTGCTGAGTTTGAACAGAAGAGAAGAAGTGATGAAATACTAGACTTAGATTAGATCACACATGATTGAATGCTATCATACAAATAGGAAATGGAACTGGCTTATGCATAGAATGCCAAGACAAAGAAGATGTAGAACATTTCCTTTTTGGTGAGACATATAATGATAATAGAATAAACTGGCAGGAAATGGAAAGAGAGAACTCAATAAATGATATTCTTAAAGAAAAGGGTGAGACTTAAAGCTTTATAGCTATATATTTATTAAAAAGAAGAAGCTATTGAAGGGCGGGCTTTCCTAGAAGTTCCTTCTCTTGAGTTTCTTTAACTCAGATGAGCTCTTTAACTGTCCATGATTAAGAGAAGAGCATAGATAGTTAAAGAAACAAGAGTTGCGTGAGTTCCATAACGCCGTCAGCGTACTTAACACTAGGCTAACGTTAACGTTTAACTAGCTAGCTAGTCCAACTGGGTCAGTGTGCACACGGCACAGACAGGAAAACACAAATAATAATAAATAAACACTGTCTTTTCCATTTAAAAAGATAACACCAACAAGTTATCTACACTTATTATTAAAAATCACAATTACTGGTAAAACGTAACATTACCATTAAACACAAACCGTAGCTAACGTCCTAACCCATCGGTCAGTGTATGTTTTGGTCATTTGATTTTCAGTTCATGAACAGGTATTAAAAAACAAAAAAAACGAGCGGTTATTTGATTTTCGTTTTAAAAAACAAAAGTGAAATACAACGCATTTTTCCTTTTCATGGTCCAAAACGGAGGAGCGAAATTTAAAAAAATTATTTGATTTTCATTTTCTCATACAACGAAATATATAATCACTAGAAAATAGAAATTCATATTCATCTTCATCTTCTCAGACCGGGCTGGCGTCTCCCTTAGAGATCGGCTGAGAAGCTCAGTCCTCCAAGAGGAGCTCGGAGTAGAGCCGCTGCTCCTTCACGTTGAAAGGAGCCAGTTGAGGTGGTTCGGGGATCTGGTAAGGATGCCTCCTGGGGGGGGGTTCCCAGGGAGGTGGTCCAGGCACGTCCAGCTGGGAGGAGGCCTCGGGGAAGACCCAGGACTAGGTGGAGGGACCTCCAGCTGGGAGGAGGCCTCGGGGAAGATCCAGGGCTAGGTGGAGAGATTATATCTCCAACCTGTCCTGGGAACACCTTGGGATCCCCCAGTCGGAGCTGGTTGAGGTGGCTCGGGAAAGGGGAGTTTGGGGTCCCCTGCTGGAGCTGCTGCCCCCGAGACCCGATACCGGATATGCGGATGAAGATGGATGGATGGATGGTATGACATAAGTGCAGTCTCTTTTTGGTTTCACAGTAAGAGCATGGTTCAATCACACACATTTTTCACTAGTCATTTACCTTATACCCACCTATCAAATTAAAAAGAAGAGGCTGCAAATAATGTAACAAAATAACAAATATTGCTCGCAAATAAATTAGACTATCCCTTAAATAGTTGTAAAATATTGCATACAAATATGTCTAAATGATCATTGCTTGACATCTACGTTGTTATGGACTGTATTATAGTGTGAATAAGTGATTTGGATAATGAAGCTTGAAAAGTTTTGCACAAACTAAAACCCACTCTTCCATCCAATAGGCCTGCTGTACTTACCTGTGGGATGTGGGACCAGGTGCGACTAGATCATGGAAAGGAGTTTTATTGGACCCTCTTCATGCAGTTGCTGCTGTCATCTCATCGCCACAATCAGGAGAGAAGACCTCATTTACAGACTTCATCCACAAGGGTACAGTTCCATGAAAAGGAAAAATGCTTTGTATTTCAATATTCAATTTTGTTTTTTAAAACGAAAATCAAATAACCACTCGTTTTTTAATTCCTGTTCATGAAATGAAAATCGAATGACCAAAACATACACTGACCCCCATCCCATCAGACTTTTCTACTGGACTTTTCATTTGAGAGCTAGCTAACGGTTAAGCTGAAAGTTCGGCAATTAGCTCGCTAGCTAACGTTAACGCCGATAAATAGTTAGCTTAAAATTATATTAAATATGTGGACAGTTAGCCTGGTTATATCAAAAAGAAAACTTCCCATTTTTCCATACTCACCATTTCAACTGACACTGCTCAACAGCAATTAAAATAAAACTAGAAATAAACTGAAGAGGTTGATTTTGAATTTAACGGTCAATTCTCACAGATCTGCGTTCAGAGTGTTATTGTTAGGCGTGGCCTCGCCTTTAAGAGGGCGACAGAGAAGAAAAATCGAATTAGTCGAGAGTAACATGAGCTCTATTCCTATTGGTTAAACAAAAACATTCATCTTCATCATTGATGATCTGATCATCTGATCATGATTACTGATCAAATTTTCATTAACAAACTGTGCTGGCCTGAAAACTAATTTATAAATATTTTATTATATTATATTATTAAATAGTATTGCTACTACAAATGCAGTAATTGGTTGTTGAAAATTATGTTTATAAATTAGTTTTCAGGCCAGCACAGCTTGTTAATTTTTATTAACAACAGAGTGTAGATGATCAGTGATCTGAACGGATTTAGTCTCTCTGACTTCTTAACATCACTATCAGCCACATAAGGTGTGTTCTGTACAGAATAAGTCTTTAAATCAAACAAATAGCAACTAAAAGCCCTCCGGTTAAAAAACAATAAAAAGTTTATATAAAACGTCATCATGTTGTAAACCAATCAGTTGTTAAATCAGCTGAAAAGCCGGCGTTTCCCAGCATGCTCTGGGTCCGCGGTGTCAAGTCGGACACAAATCTAACCGGCATGCAATGGGCGCCGATCGCCGGTGATCGATTCTGTGCAGACTTGGCTCATCTCGAACGAGCCTAATGTAGTGACGCATGCGGAACTCACATCTGCACTCGACTCACATCGGGCTGCGACATCCCACTCTTCATGAACTTCAGCTGCAGCGCCACCTTTGCCTCCAGCCTTGGCCTTTAGGTACAGGTGGCAAACACACAGCTGCGGATGTATCAGTACTTAAAATCAAGAATTTAAAATTGTAAAGAATGCAAAATCCGTGACTCTGCAAAATACATGCGGCAGAGATGAAACAGGAGACCGTTTACGCCACAAGATGGCAATAGACCAACAATATGCAATCTGCGACGTCAAATAGCAGTAAAGAAGAGGACGACCTCCGGTTCCAGTGGGATGTACTTCCTGTGTCGCTATGCACACATGTGCACATGTGGTAAACAAGCCCTGGGACTGCAAGCATGAACTCTTCATCAAAGTGGAACAATTTGCCCAAAGGTCCGAGTCTAAAGAATCTGACAGAGGGAGGGTTTGGCGTCCTGAAGGAGTCTCAACATGCTGCTGTTCAGGATTTAACAAAAGCTCACATCGAGTCGTTTGACCAGGCTGTCACTGACGGACTCAGCCGCGTTGTGCAGGTCAGTTCAGCTTTCTTTAAAGAAAGTTTTAACCACATGACAACATATTACTCCATTAAGATACAGTTAAAAAAACGTGTTAGTTAAGCAATGAATGAAGCTGATTATCAAACTACAACGGCTTGTCTTTAAAGTTAACGTCAATTGAAATGACACCCTGCTAATGTTAAGTCAAACAATGTTAGCTTTTTTTTAAAGCGTGCATTTAACAGTTAGCGTAACTTAAAGTTACATGATTTGTTTTTAGCCGTGTTTGCAAACATTTGCTTCTAGTAGTCAGTTCTGTTTGAGCTAATATGCTAATATGATAACAATTTAGGACACACACAACGTTTTCCTTATCTGTTTGAACTTCAATCGACTAATGAAACCGAGTGAGCTGTAGTTTGGTTTTGCTAGGTTACTAGCATCAATACTCAATGAAAGTTAGCCAGGTAGCTTTCCCCTCTTAACCCTTCTGTTGTCCTCAGGTCAAATTTGACCCCTTTTAAAAAATGTCTATCTGAAATATGTGTTTTTTTAACCAAATTACCACAAAAAAAATTAATTGGGTTCCATTTAACGCTCTTTGCAAATACAATTGATCACTTTCATTCCTGTCTCATAGGGATACTCATCTGTACGTTCCTGTGATCTTAACTATTAGTCAAAAATAATTCATAATTTCTGCTTTTTTAACTCAAATATTAGGTATGATTCTATATAAATGAGGGTTATTGACCCTGAATTCCAAAAAGTACTGTAAAATAATTTCCCATTTTTTTGGGATCAATGTCTGTCTGTCTGTCTGTCTGTCTGTCTGTCTAAAACTAGTGGTAGTAAGGTGGTGTTAGTGAAAACTAAAAAAAAGTCTGAAAAAGGGACAACTTGTATTGTCCGTTTGAGCGCTCCTGTGTACATTTGGTTGTCACACTCAGTTTGTTGCTTGGGGTAACCTCCTGTCAGTATATTTCCTACAACGTTTTAAATGTTTTTGTGGCGTGACATATCTTTTTCAGTCCATCCCTCCTTTGGAGTTCACATTCAAAGAGGACAGGATCAACCTTGCGTTTGTTGAGGCCACGCTCTACAACCCAGTGGTTGCCAAAGGGAGCATCTGCAGGGAATTGAAGGTGTTTCCAGCAGAGTGCAGGGGCAGAAAATGTACATACAAAGGAAAGCTGGTGGTAAGTTTGAGATGTAATTATTAGGGCTGGGACAATATGCTTTTGTCCCGATGAGATTTGTTCACAATACATGGGTGCCACTTTGATTTGTATTGCAATTTTCATTTATTGCTTAGAAGTATTGTGATTCTGTAGTATTGAGTATTGCGATTTGCTTTTCCAAACAAGAACAAAAGTTGAATAATACACTTCTAGAGACAATTTATCTTGAGAAATTTCTTAAGACTGATATAATCACCATACATACCATTTTCTTTTTTCTCCCCGACTCCTAGTATTTTTTGTGTATTAGCAATTGTCTTATTTAAATAAACATACAACTCACCCCCCGCCCCCCACTGCCACCCTAGCCCATCTAAACTGCATGTGAGATAACGCTCTGGTCAGTTCTTAAGCTGCTTATGTTTTGTATCACTGCAGGCGGACGTCAGCTGGTCAGTCAATGGAGTTCCCAAAGGCATCATCAAACAGTCCATGGGTCAGGTGCCCATCATGGTGAAGTCCAAGATGTGTAACCTGCACGGCATGTCCCCCAAAGAGCTTGTTAAACACCACGAAGAAGCAGAGGTACGGCACACATTTTAAAACATTTGCAAGATGAACAGAAATGCATTGCATACAACCATATTTATTAATGAGTTACAAACTCTGTCTTTAACATGAACAGGAAATGGGAGGTTATTTCATTGTGAATGGAAATGAAAAGGTTATCCGTATGCTGATAATGCCAAGGAGGAACTATCCCATTGCCATGTCAAGACCAAAATGGAAGAGCAGGGGCCAGGGATACACCCAGTTTGGTAAATATAACATTCCTATATGCATAGGCTCAATAATTCCAGCTGGGTATCTTGCATATCTTTATGGATATCATCAGAAATACCCTCTCACAGGTATTTCAATGCGTTGCGTGAAGGAAGAACACACAGCCGTCAACATGAACCTGCATTATCTGGAAAACGGGACCGTAATGCTAAACTTCATCTACCAGAAAGAGCTCTTCTTCCTCCCACTAGGCTTTGCACTTAAGGTAATAACAAGAGTTGATGTATTTTACATCATGTATTTAGTAGCCTGCACCATTCATTATTAAGTGAAAAAAAGAGATGTTAAATATTGACATAACAATACCTTAAAGCAGTGTTTCTTAAATGGGGGTATGAGTACCCTTTTAGTACTTAAGAGTACTGCAGGGATTA
Source organism: Percina caprodes (assembly GCA_013375575.1). Lineage (NCBI taxonomy): Eukaryota > Metazoa > Chordata > Actinopteri > Perciformes > Percidae > Percina > Percina caprodes. Next base: position 150,119 of record JABXJD010000149.1, read on the forward strand.
CAGGACATTTTTTTTCAAAAATGCTAATATAAAATATCTCATGCATAATTCCTAAAATAATTATACTAAAATAATGAATTATTTTATCCATGGATTCTAACCATTTGAAATGCAGCATTTAACCCTCCTATTGTCCATGGGTCAAATTTGACTTCTTTTTCTAAAGTTTCTATATTAGAAATTTGGGTTTCTTTCAACTAAATTGCCCCAAATGAACACGGAACGTTCTTCGCTATTAAAATGAAGGATCGGATTAGTACGGTCTTTTATTCAATTTTATATAATTTGAAAAAATTGATAAATTGTATCCTAACAAAACTTTGACCAAAAGTTTCCCGCTGATCTATTAATCAAAAATAATGCAAAATTTCTGCAATTTTCAATTTTTAAAACTCTTTTTTTAATGGGTATAATTTCATATAAATGAGGTGTATTGACCATGAATTCAAAGAAAGAAACAACTGTAAAACTAGTGGTAATAACTTGGTGTAAGTGTTGTGTACAGGTGGTAGTGGGTCAGATGTTTTTAAAAAAGTGTTTTTTTTTTTAAGTTTTGACTCGGGATTGCAAAACAAGGGTTAAATGTAGTAAATCTATCACTACCAACGCTGTAGTGTTTTGCTCTGGTCAGGGGGTACTACAATTTAAAAGGGGTTAGTAAAAAAAGTGTGTATAGATAGAGATCTAGATAGCTCTATCTGTTAATCCAGCTGATTTTTTTTTTGCTGCACACTCGTCCAGGCGCTGGTAGACTTCACAGACTTCCAGATCTATCAGGAGCTGATCAAGGGCCGCGAGGACAACTCCTTCTATAAGAGCTGTGCGTCGGAGATGCTGCGCGTTGTCATGGAGGAGGGCTGCACCACCCGCGCCAAGGTGCTCAACTACCTGGGAGAGCGCTTCAGGGTCAAGATGAACCTTCCCGAGTGGTACACAAATGAGCAGTGCGCCAACTACCTGCTGGAGTACGTTTTTCTAACAGATGTATTTTTTTATTTTTGTTTAATAATTAACCATATTTTTATTAAAACAGGACACTCAAAACATACAATTTGCAACATGAACATATCCCCCTCCATCATCACCACCCACCCAGACAAAATAAGAAAAGATGGCAGTAACTACAATATTCAAGATTATTTTAAAAAATAACAAAATAGACAATAAACTATAAAACCAACAACAATCAAATCTCTTCCCAGCACAAAGCTTCTTAGAACCCTCCAGACTAGGGATCAAGGCAGAGACAGATTATTAGTAGTTAATGAAACCGAGAAACAATATTTGGAACCGTTACGCATTTACAATAAAAAAGAAAATCTCAAAATTTAGACTTTGGAATGTTACAAACTCCAACACATTCTTGAAGCAATTATTTAATAAATGAGAAGCTTTCAACATAATACACAGTAACAGATAGTCAGATAGTGTTGTGGCGGGACATTAAGTCAGAGTCAGTGGTGAGTGAATCCAAAGCCAAGGGACACACACACAGTGCTGTAGCGAAGCCAAAGTAGCACACATTTTAATTGACTTTATCGGTTATCAGGCAAATAAAACACTCATACAAAATGGCCCAATAATCGGCCAGGGCCATTAATCGGTCTATCTCTATTCCAGAAAGCTCAGTTACTCCCCATTTTCTAGTATATACATCCAATCTGGCAAACCGTTTTTATGACATTTTTCAAACGCAGCCACACTAGCCATCTCACAAGCCCACTCCTGGATTGACGGCACCCCCTTCCTCCATCCTCTGAAAATAATCTCTGGCTCTCATTAAACTAGTCTGGACCCAGCTCATTATGTGCTTATCCATCCCTCTTAGAATTGATTCATCTCCCAGAACATAATCTTGTGCTGAATGGAACCTGGGTCCCTGCAATCTGACATACTGTAGGTTATCATGTCCATAACCGGTCCAAAGTTCCTGGACCTTGTCACAAGGCCATAGGATATGAAGTAATTGCTCGTCCTCTGTCTTACATTTCCAACAATTTGGTGTGTCTTTTAGACAAATTCTAAACACACTGGAGGGTTAGGGTCTTGAACTGGCCGATTTTTATTTAATTTTCCCCCAACAACACGGTTATAGGTTTTTTGGTTACACTTTAGTAAAGCGAGTTGTGTTGTGTTTTGACCAGCGAGTGCATCTGTATCCACCTGAAGTCAGATGTGGAGAAGTTCTACCTCCTGTGTCTGATGACCCGGAAGCTCTTCACATTTGCCAAGCAGGAGTGCATGGAGGAGAACCCCGACAGCATCATGTGTCAAGAGGTGCTCACTCCCGGTCAGCTCTATCTCATGTTCATGAAGGTAAGTTCATCCAGGGATTTGAACGAGCACTGTACTTTTATTGGCCCCTGGCGGTTGCATTACACTAAAGTACACAAGGCATTCTTCTTGCAAAAAATGTAAAAGACTTTATTTAAATGGGTATTTCATATTGAAATCAAAATGCAGCAACCCACGCGTGGCCCTGTTTGAGGTGATATAATTATTTTTTTCTTTTGACATTTTGAGTTATGGATTTAACCCCTTAAATATTCCCAACAGGAGAGAATGGCTGCCTGGTTGCTGTCTGTAAAGCTGTCCTTTGACAAGCGAGGCAGCAGACTGAGTGGAAAACTGAGCGCTGAAAACGTGATGAAGATGTTCAACATGGGCACTGACCTGACCAAACCCTTTGAATATCTGCTGGCCACTGGGAACCTCACCTCCAAGACAGGTACAGCCAGATTAGTTTAGTATAAGGCTACATCCACACTGCTACGTTTTGGTTTAAAAATGAATATCTTAGTTTACGCCCCACGTCCGCACTACTGCAGCGTTTCCGAGCCCGTCAAAGGGAGACATTTGGTAGGGCTGGATCCAAATAGGCAACCGGATAAAGGTAAAGACATACGGCCGTTCAGAATGCTATTGCTCTAGTGAGGCTGGCTATGCTTTCACTCACAAACACTGCGTCTGTAGTCCCTTATCAGACTGACGCAGATCTTTCTGCTTGTTTTGAATGCCTGAGGCAAAAAAGTGAAGTCTGAATTAACGTTTGGAGAAAAGCAACCCAACGTCAACCTGCTGTGGACAATCATGTAACCAAAGATCAGACTTGTCTGTCCGTATCACGGCGTGAGAGTCCCACATCTCAAGCTTGGTCGGCTTTTTTTTTTTTTTCTTCCAAGCTGCTTCAAGTGCAATGGGAAATGTTGGTTTCCCATGCTGCCACTGCCAAAGCTTCTAATATTCACTGTTGAAAAGCCCCGAAGCTTTGAAGCTCACAAAATGGTATGGTACAGCCCTAACATTTGGAAACAATGTTTTGGTTTGGGAACCCTGGGGTTGCTTTGTAGTCTGGACAGGCAGAAACGGAGACGTTTGGAAACGATGACACACATCAGTCAGTCTTATCGGTAAGGTAGGCTTTAGACCTTTCAGGAACCTTGTCGCTGGCCAAGATAATAAATCCCTGCTCTGTATTTTCCCCATTTGTTGTTCTTTCTCCAAAGTATTTTTACAGCCATGATTTACAACCGCAGGGTAAAGTCAGACAATCTGCTTTGTGTGTTAGTGTGTGTGTGTGTGTGTGTGTGTGTGTGTATATGTATCAGACATGTGGACAGAGATTAGTTCTGCTACTGGAGTTAAAACTCTTGTGTGGACAGAGATCCATTTTGTCTTAAAAGGACAGTGTAGATGTAGCCTGAGTACATGTTAGGGCGTAGAAATTAGGACTGCACAATATTTTTTTTTTTTATCGCCATCCCGATATCGCAATAAACACATTAGGAAAGGCTGCAACATATCGTGAAAGACACTAAAAGAAAATATCAGAAGAAAACTGCACTTTAAAATGTAGCTGTCACTTATTTTAGTGGTGCATTTGTAAATTCAATTCAATGAAAAAAAATTTAATTTCTGTAATTTGTTTTAAATTCAACAAGCAATTTGTTATAGTTTAGCAGAATACTAAAAGCAGCAGAAATGCAGAACTGAGTACACTTTAAAATCTGTTTATTTATCGCAAGTAATATTGTTATAGCAATATTCAACAATGCCATTGCATTATTATTGTGCAGCCCAAATACAAATGTGGCTGTGTAATCACAGTAGCTCAGTCCTTAGGGAGTTGGGTTGGGAACCGGAGGGTCACTGGTTCAAGTCCCCATATGGACCAAAAAATACGGCGTGTGGATTGGTGGCTGGAGAGCTGCCACTTCACTTCCTGGGCACTGCCAGGTGCCCGTGAGCAAGGCACCGTACCCCCCTGAGCCTGTGTGTGATTTACTAACAAAGTGTGTACGCAGAGTGTAAATTGTAATTTCCCCACTGGGGACTAATAAACAATTAAAATTAAAATTATTAAATTAACACCGTTTCTCACTGTCTGTGCACAGGTCTCGGCATGCTGCAGAACACAGGCCTGTGTGTGGTAGCTGACAAGCTCAACTTTATCCGCTACCTGTCCCACTTCCGCTGTGTGCACAGAGGAGCTGCCTTCGCCAAGATGAGGACCACCTCTGTCCGTAAGCTGCTGCCCGAGTCCTGGGGCTTTCTGTGTCCTGTCCACACGCCGGATGGAGAGCCCTGTGGACTCATGAACCACATGACGGCCATCTGTGAGATTGTGTCCCCAAGCTTGCTCACCACATCCCTGCCCGCTCTCCTCTGTTCCCTTGGTGAGTCAACAATTCCGCTACATTAAGCCATAAGGGTGTAACGATACATCAATTCAACTATCAATTCAATCCAACGATCCAATATTATTGAAGTGAAAATATTGATGTATAGCGTATTTACAGTGGGGGAAATAAGTATTTGACCCCTTGCTGATTTTGCAGGTTTGCCCACTTACAAAGAATGCAACGATCTATAATTTTAATCATATGTACATTCTAACAGTGAAAGACAGAATCCCAAAGAAAATTCCAGAAAATCACATCATATGAATTTATAAAAATTGATAACCATCTGATGAGGAAAAACAAGTATATGACCCCCTACCAAACAGCAAGTATTCTGGCTCCTACAAGCCAGTTAGTCTTTCTTTAAGACACAGCCCCAATCCCAACCAATTATCTACATCAAATACACCTGCCTCACCTCGTTACCTGTATAAAAGACACCTGTCAACACCCAAACAACCAGCATCCAACATCACCACCATGGGCAAGACCAAAGCTTTCTACGGACATCAGGGACAAGATTGTAGATCTGCACAAGGCTGGGATGGGCTACAAGAGAATCGGAAAGCAACTTGGAGAGAAAAGATCAACTGTTGGTGCAGTTATCAGGAAATGGAAGAAGCACCACACCACCGCCAACCTCCCTCGGTCTGGGCCTCCACACAAGATCTCGCCTCGTGGGGTGTCCCTGATCATGCGAACGGTGAGGAATCATCCCAAAACCACAAGGAGGGAACTGATGAATCAACTGAAGGCAGCTGGGACCACAGTTACAAAAGAAACGGTTGGTAACACACTACGCCGTCATGGATTGAAATCCTGCAGCGCACGCAAGGTCCCCCTGCTCAAGAAGAAACATGTACAGGCCCGCATGAAGTTCGCCATTCACCACCTGGACGACTCAGAAGAGGCCTGGAAGAAGGTGATGTGGTCAGATGAGACCAAAATAGAACTTTTTGGCCTCAACTCGTCGTGTTTGGAGGGCAAAGAACACAGAGTACAACCCAAAGAACACCATCCCCACCGTCAAGCATGGTGGTGGCAACATCATGCTTTGGGGGTGCTTTTCAGCCAAGGGGACGGGACAACTCCATCGTATTGAGGGGAGGATGGACGGGGCCATGTATTGTGGAATTCTGGACCAACATCTCCTTCCCTCAGTGAGAGAGCTGAAGATGGGTCGAGGATGGGTGTTTCAGCACGACAACGACCCTAAGCACACCGCCAAAGCAACAAAAGAGTGGCTGAAGAAGAAGCACATCAAGGTTCTGGAGTGGCCTAGCCAGTCTCCACCTGAATCCAATCTCCCTCCAATCTTTGGAGGGAGCTTAAAATTCAAGTTGCCAGGCGACAACCTCGGAACCTGAATGATTTGGAGGCTGTCTGCAGGGAGGAGTGGGCCAACATCCCTGCCAAAATGTGCACAAACCTTGTCACCAACTATAAAACTATAAAAATCTGTGCTGGCCAATAATGGCTTTTCTACAAAATATTAACATGCTGTTTGTCCAGGGGGTCAAATACTTGTTTTTCCTCATCAGATGGTTATCAATTTTAATTAATTCATATGATGTGATTTTCTGGAATTTTCTTTGGGATTCTGTCTTTCACTGTTAGAATGTACATATGATTAAAATTATAGATCGTTGCATTCTTTGTAAGTGGGCAAACCTGCAAAATCAGCAAGGGGTCAAATACTTATTTCCCCCACTGTATTATTTTTATAAGAGTAGTTTTTTGATAATTTAAGTATTTAAGAGTTTGGTTATTAAATTGTCAAATTATATTTTAGTTCCTTTTTCTAAATAAATATAAATGTAATCCTGTTAAATTGGCTTATGTATTGGTCGCAGGCAACTGAATTGGATTGAATTGAAAATCGTACCGTGGCAGACTTTGTGATGTTGGCAAATATTGAATCGTTGTCCAAAGAATCAATATAATATTGTATTGTGATAAAACGTGCGACCTACACCCCCTAAAAGTCATCAGGCACAAATACATTTTGATGATTCTGTCAGACACATTTTAAAGTACATGTCAGTGGGCTGAGTTGCAATAGTACAACATCTGTTCGGTCTCTTAAGGTGTTAGCCCAGTGGATGGATCTCCAGGCCAAGCCTTTTCCGACTGCTACCCCGTGGTCCTGGACGGCGCTGTGTTAGGCTGGGTGGAGAAGGAATTAGCCCCGATTGTGGTGGACTCACTGCGCAGGTTCAAGGTACGTCAACTGTATAATGTATGTAACGTATCGCGCTAGGGGTGGGAAAAACTATTGTAAAAATTTAAAAAAAAAATACGACTGGACGCGCTCAACTCACTTAGATACTTAGAAAGCTTTGAAGGCTGGGTGCTGGATCCTAAAAGTGAATAATCATAAATAAAGCTACTAGGACTGCACTCCAATTTCAGTGTTTCCTTTAGGATTTTTTTAGCATTGGGGGCAGGTCTGTGTAAACATGGCAAATCAACATAGAGGAAAAACTGAATATAATAGTTTATTGCCACACAAGTCAGTGTGTGCACAGGCTATTAGATTATTTTTTTTCCCCTTAGAATCGTTTTGTTTTTATTTATTTTTTTAACCAATGATTCACTTAAATATTTTAGTTAGTTTGTTTAGTTTACAGTACCGCAGAAGGTGACTTCATCAAAGCAGAAAATCCATGTTTTGTACTTCTTTACAAATGAAAAATGTCAGACTGAAGTGATGTGCATTCTTCTTAGAAAACAATTAGTTTTTAGAAATATCTCATGATATATTTTCTCTAGAAGTGTATTATTCATCTTTTGTTTTATTTCAAAGAAGTAAAAGAAAATCGCAATCAGCAACACTATAGAATCGCAATACTTCTAGAATGCCAGTAAATGAAAATGGCAATACAAATCGAATTGGCAGCAACGTATCACGAAAGATTCAAATCGGGACAAAAGGATATCGTCCCAGCCATAGTGTCAACTGTCTGTACCACCCACACTGTGTATGCAGGAAAACTGATATTTAAAACAAATACCTTCAGGTGCTAAAAGAGAAGAAGATCCCTCCCTGGACTGAGATTGTTCTGGTTCCAAAAACAGGAAAGGCCAGTCTGTACCCCGGCCTGTTCCTCTTTACAACCCCCTGCCGCATGGTGCGCCCCGTACACAACTTAGCTCTTGGCAAGCAGGAGTTGATCGGCACCTTTGAACAAGTATGTGTACACTATGATTTAAAAAAAAATATATATATATATATTATGTGGTCTTTATATTAGCAAGATACCTGAAGCACACAACTGTGAATGTTAATTTGTTTTGCATATCTGTTGCTGAAACCTGTTTAATAGTCTTTTTATCTGTTGCTCTAGCTTTACATCAATGTAGGCATCATGGAGGATGAGATCGAACCAGGAGTGACCACACACCAGGAGCTCTTCCCTCATAGTATGCTGAGCGTGGTGGCTAACTTTATTCCCTACTCGGACCACAACCAGAGTCCAAGGAACATGTACCAGTGTCAGATGGGTAAGACGACTGTTAAGGTGCTGACACACTAGGCAGAAGACAAGTGGCGCAAGTTTTCTAAATCTAAAAATTTGCCCAAATCAGCCAGTGGCAGCACAGAGCCTCTGCTTCATTCCCTGTGAAACCGCGAAAACTAGGGTGACAGGTGCTCATTGTTGTGCCTAACTTCTTTTGTTGGGGCATTTTAGGCCTTGTAACCCAGGTGTACAGGCCGATACAATTTAAATTCTTCAATCTTTTCATTACCATTTTGAGCTGCTGTTCGCATTAGCCTTGCATAGCATGACGCATTGTGACCATCAGAGATGAATCCCCTTCTCTTTTCAGGTAAGCAGACGATGGGCTTCCCCCTGCACTCCTTCATGGACCGCTCCGATAACAAGCTGTACCGGCTGCAGACCCCACAGAGCCCACTGGTCCGGCCCTACATGTACGACCACTACAACCTTGACAACTACCCCAGCGGAACGAACGCCATCGTTGCAGTCATATCCTACACAGGCTACGACATGGAAGATGCCATGGTGAGGAAAACACAACTGTCATTTCTTTCCTGGTAGAAAAGTGGAGTGAAATATAATTGTGACACAATTTGATCATACTAGATTGTGAACAAGTCGTCATGGGAGAGAGGCTTTGCCCACGGAAGTATCTACAAGACAGAGCTGGTGGACTTGGCAGAAAAGGTGCGGGGAGAAGACAGCGTGGTGTTTGGGACCAAGCCAGGTGACCCCAAAGTAGTCGGCAAACTGGACGCTGATGGACTGCCATTCATTGGCTCAACACTTCAGTACGGAGACCCCTTCTACAGCTACATCAACCTCAACACCGATCAGACCTTCGTCAACTTCTACAAGTAATTTCATCATCACAAAAACATTATTTAATACTAACACTGCTTACATTCTTTAGTGTATTTAATTTTTCAGCTAAAGCTTTTCAATTTACTGGTACTGTCCTTGACGAAAGAAATTCTTAGTCTCCTAACGCCCACAAGATTTTGTTGACTAATTAATTTAAATCGACAGATCTGTAAAAAATAATTTTCTTCAGTCATGCAAAAGCACCACTTTCAATCTTTTTCTTTACCACATATGTGCTTATAAGTTTCTTTGATAAGAACATGACTAATCCACTAAAGAAGTCTTAGTCTACTGAGAACAAAACGACCGATTAGGCGACTAAGAAGGGGCAGCACTACAATTTACAAACCACAATGTGAATGTGTTTTGTTTTTTCCTCCTAGGAGTCAAGAGGCCTGTGTTGTGGACAATATAAAGATCTGCAGCAACGACACTGGCTCGGGCCGTTTCAAACGTGTCTGCATCACCATGAGAGTGCCACGTAACCCCACTATCGGGGACAAGTTTGCTAGTCGCCACGGTCAGAAGGGAATCCTGAGCCGCATGTGGCCGGCCGAGGACATGCCCTTCACAGAGAGCGGCATGGCCCCCGACATCCTGTTCAACCCGCACGGCTTCCCCTCCCGCATGACCATCGGGATGCTGATCGAGAGCATGGCCGGCAAGTCAGGCGCCCTGCACGGCCTGAGCCACGACGCCACGCCCTTCACCTTCTCTGAGGAGAGCTCGGCGCTTGAGTACTTTGGCGAAATGCTCCGGGCAGGCGGATACAACTTCTACGGCACGGAGCGGCTCTACAGTGGAGTGAGCGGCCTGGAGCTGGAGGCTGACATCTTCATCGGAGTTGTCTACTACCAGCGGCTGCGTCACATGGTGTCAGACAAGTTCCAGGTAAGGACCACGGGAGCGCGGGACAAGGTGACCAACCAGCCTGTGGGAGGCAGGAACATCCAGGGAGGCATCCGTTTTGGGGAGATGGAGCGAGACGCCCTGCTAGCTCACGGCTCGTCATTCCTGCTTCACGATCGCCTCTTTAACTGCTCGGACCGATCCGTGGCTCAGGTGTGCGTCGACTGTGGCAGCCTGCTCTCCCCTCTGTTAGAGAAACCACCACCATACTGGTCGGCCATGCGCCACCGCAAGACTGTCTGCACTCTGTGTGGTAAAAGCGACTCTATAGACTCGGTGTCTGTCCCTTATGTGTTCCGCTACTTTGTAGCCGAGCTCGCAGCAATGAACATCAAAGTCAAATTGGACGTTAAGTGAATTTTGCTGGACAACCAGTAAATATGCATGTTTTAAACATGACAAATCAATAGTTATGAAACTGCTGTTTGATTAAAATTGGTCTTTATACCTCATGAAGCTGCTACAATTAATCATGCTAAATAAATATTAAAAACAAACTGTAAAGCCATGTGTGTAAGAATAGCCAGGAGCCCGAGACATTAATCTCCTTTGTCAAGTGTTTTATTAGTCAAGATTTTGAGGAAATGACATAAATGCAGCATACGATGGTGTGTAAAAAATATAACCCAAAGGTCTTTTTGTACAGTCACACAGTGTTGAATAAAGATGATGTACCATTGTACCAAGAATTCAGATCCTTTACTTAAGTTAAAGTACCAACTCACACTCCATGTGGATTCTGCAAATAAGTCCTGCTTTAAATGACATCCAAGTAAAAAAATACCTGTGTGCCATATTATATTAGATTGTTGATGCATCAAAACACGTAGAATTTTGTAGCTGGGTCATCGTGGAGCTAGTTTGAACTACTAACCTTTTGAATCTTTAAAAATCTATTCGATCAATACCATGTTTCTTTCAATATACATCCATAATCTGTATAGTAATTACAGTACAGTGCTTCCCTCTGAAATGTAGGGGAGTACAAGTAAAGAAGCAGAAAATAAAAATACTCAAGTACAGTTTTGAGATACTTGAGCGCAGTGGTGTGAGTAAATTGTTCTTACGTTAGTGCCCACACTTTATTGCTGCTGACAGACTCCACGTAGTCCTACAATGACATTATGTTAGCTTGTAAGATCCCTAGCAGAATGCATATAACATGTCAAAAAGCACCCTCCTTGAATTTTGTAAAATGAATCATTAAGGCTGGGTATTCAAAAACATTTGATACAGGTTCCTGAACGATACATTTACCAATACAAATTTTATGAAATCCACTTAAAGAAATATCATTATGGCACTGTTAAGAGTTTTTCCTGCATGTCTCTAAGACGTGTAATGTGAGACAGCAAATCACCGGCATCATTAGATCATAGAGAAGCATGCTTATTTGCTCACTGATGCTAATGAATTTTACTTTTTAGGTATTGATTGACGAGGATTTTTTTCAAAACTATGGAGGCAATTTATTCACTTGTATTAAACACGGTTTCAAACACCAGTTGTCTTTATTATTCCAGTTGTTGTAGAATATCTGGCAGGTCCAACACAGTAGAGATAGTGTAGACTGGTTTCACTGACCCATCGGGCACAAGGCCTCCTTCACTGCTGATCCAAACGGTAGCCCGTACTCTAGCGTTAAAGCCCCCCTGAATATCTGTGTCCAGAGAGTCTCCCACCATGATACAGTCCTGGGCCTCCACCTCCAGCATGTTGAAACACAACGTGAAGATGGAGGCGGATGGTTTTTGCTCCGCGTGTTCTCCCCCGATCACGATGGCATCGAAGAACTCCTCGCATGCAACTGCCTCCACTTTCTCCCTCTGAGTGCGAGCTTCCCCATTGGTCAGTAGCAGCAGCTTGTATCTGCTGCGCAGTTGTCTCAGGAGACTGCAGATCTCAGGGGACAGACTGAGAACCTCCAGGCGACTCTTTTTCCACAGGTAGTAGCACTTAGCGGCCAATGAGGGTGTGGAACAACTTCCCCCAGCTTCCTGAATGTAGGCCTGTAACAATTATTACAAAATTGTCTCATCGCAATTTTCTTATGTAATCAAGGTTTCTTTGTTTAACTGCAATTAATTGCTAACTCCTAAGGGGTATTACTGTTGATAATTGTCAATTTATTTATTTTTTGGGGGGGGGCATTTCCGCCTTTAATGGACAGAAAGGGGGAAGACATGCAGGAAATCATCACAGATCAGACTCAAACCCTGGACTTCTGCGCTGAGACATACACCTCTACGCCAGTGTTTCTCAAATGAGGGTATGTGAGATTTATTTTAAAAAATATGTTAATTTAAAAATATGCATAATTCCCTGAAAAATTAAACTATAATAGTAAATTAATTTAGTAATGGGTTTTAAACATTTGTGGCATTTAAATGCTCTTCAGTTACAAAGTTGTTGTTTAGTCAATCAGACAGGGGTGGCGCTGTGATGTACCTCATTATACAGGCTTTGTTTTTGCACTGGTCAGTGGGTACGTGGCACAGAGAATATTGCACAGGGGGTACAGTATTGAAAAAAAATTGAGAACCACTGCTCTACACATATGTGCACCCACTCCTCCAACTGAGCTAACCCGGCCACACAATAATTGTCAATTTTATGTTAAAAAAACAATGTTTTACGTGATATAAAGGCATGGTTTACTTAATAGGCTGTGTACCTGTGTTACAACCAAAAGATCCTGGGATTCATTCAAAACTTGAATTTCTTTGAAAAAGTATTTTTTGTTTTAAATTTGACTGAAAGAGACAATTATATTATTAATTCACAATTATTTCTGAGATTAATTCTATGGCAAAATTTGTAATTGTTCCAGCTCTACCTGTATGCTCGCCTCCCAGTGACCCACCCGGACCTCATCGATGGATCTGCCGGCTGACGGGTCAAAGTGCTCATGGAAAAGCTTCTGCTGGAACTTGTCACAAATGCTGCTGATGGTTTTGTCGTCAAGGGCCAGTGTGCTCTTCAAAAGTTCACTGGTCTATAAGATTCAAATACAACAGATAACCCTTTAAAATTGAAACCATGTATATCTAATTCAGCAAGAAACCACAAGAGGTCAGCCTCGAGATTGTTTTAGAGGTTTAGGCCAGAGATCTTCATTAGGGGGTCCTCAGTGAAAATGTCTTAACACGAATTCAACATATTATAAATCAGCCTATTTGGAATGAAAACATAATGATAAGGATTCAGTGTTCCACATGTATGTTTAACATTAAAACATGATTCATAAACTCATGCCAACAATTATTTTAATAGCTAAAAATTGTGCATTAAAAAAAGGTATGTGTAGAATTTTTAAGCCGCCCTACAAGTTATAGTTAGACCAATAGCTTTTTTTAACATGTGTTCCTATAGGTGTCTAGTAACACCTCCCAATTTATCCACGGCCAAATTCTTGGGAAAATGCCTGGAGAGCCAGTCAAAGTTGGGATGCCCAGATGGCCTGGGTAAAAATAGTGAAAATATGCTTAATCTGAGGTTGTCCTAGGACTGAGATGCAAAAACTCTCAAAAAGGTTTTAGCAGCTAGTATCCTATTCTGAGATTTTAGATGATGCAATGCTGATCAACAGACTACATGAGGACTGGAAAGATTGAGACAACCCCAAGCTGAAGTACCATTTGGATTGCAGAACTGAGCTGTACCATCGTTCGTATCCATTTGCGAATCATACATTATTTATTCAATGAATGTTCTTCTCACTTTCTGTCAATCAATCCTTTCAATTTCAATTTCGAGCCTTCTTTGTGTTTTAAAAATAGCGATATTTGATGCTATCATGGGTTGCATTTTGGCGACAGTCACCCTTTAATTTGATAAAATATCTAGTAGGGGCGCCCTGCTCCTTCTCTCTTTCATTTAAAGGGTCCCTGGCTTAAAAACATTAAAGACCATTGGTTTAGGCTTAAGTACAATAAATCCATCAATTTTCAACATTCTATGACTGCTTGTAAAATATTTAAAAAATTGAATGACTTCTTGTCTCTTGAGGAACATTATGGACAACATTGCCAGATGATTTAAGTTGGTTATTTTTAGTAAACTGTAACTGTAAGCTGTACATATGGGGCGGCTGTGGCTCAGTGGTAGAGCTGCTGCCTGCCAATAAGGAGGTTGGGGGTTCAATCCTTGGCCCTGTAGTCCCATGTCGAAGTGTCCTTGGGCAAGACACTGAACCCTGAGTTGCCCCCAATGCTGCGCCATCGGAGTGTAAATGTGTGTGAGTGTGTATCTGATGAGCAGGTGGAACTTTGTACGGTGCATGAATGTGTGTGTGAATGGTGAATGGTTCCTGTACTATGTAAAAGCGCTATGAGTAGTTGTTAAGACTAGAAAAGCGCTATATAAATACAGCACATTTACCATTTATGTGCACATTGTAAAATAAATGCTCCCTGTACTGTTACTTTTTTGTATTGTAATAATACTGTGTTGTAATTTGTAACACCTGTGCTTTTCTTGATCTCACAATTCAAAAGATCTGCCGTAAAAGGCTCATCAGGTTAAGCAAAAACACCTTGTGTGTGTAGTAAATAGGCTATAAGTGAAGTACATGTGTCTCAGAATTGTAATAGAGTAAATGTAGATAATTCACTTTATACCACTGACAACAGTAACACACCATAATAAAAACATATCAAAAAATGGACACTAGTTAAATAATATGTTCTAGCTGAATTTAAAGCTCCATCAAAATTGAAAATCAACACTTTTGTTGACAATTTTTATCAATGTTTTTAACTTTTTCTAACATTTTTGTCCCCTTTTCAACACTTTGATGCTTTTTTTTAATGTTTGTCACTTTTTTTGATGTTTTCCAAATTTATGATTTTTTTATTTTTATTTTGCTGTTCACAAATGTTATTTTTGGAATTTATGGTCAATAAACATTAATAGGAAAATATACCTAATGTTTGAGTTAGAAAAGCAGAAATTAGTTATTATTTAGACTAAAATTAATTATTAAAATTAAAGGAATGGATGTTGATGGATAATCACAGACTGGAATATGTTAACTTTTACTCAATACTATTTCAAAACCACTTCAATTTGTTTTTCAAATGCTATAAAATTCAACAAGACACCCCAAAATTAATGAAAGTAGAGATTAGGACTTGCCAAGGAGCGTTGTGTGGAATCAATCATGTTATTTTGGGTAATTACAATTGGGTAGTTAAAAATAACATTGATATAGGAAAAGGGTAAATTTGACCCGAGGACAACATGAGAGTTAAATTAGTTTAACACTAGCGGAGTTTTGCCCCTCCCACCGCCGTTGAACGCGAGTCCAATCAGAAATGACCACTGTTGACAGTAACCAATCATTTTAACTCAATTATCACTTACGTGGTAGTCATAAAGCAACTTGAATTAAGATAATTAAACGACATTTTACGTTATCGTCTGGTAGACAAGTCACCAGTCCACGCCCATTGAACACGTAGCTAGCCTACGTTACAAATATGGAAGCTAACTTGCAATGCTACATGAAGAATATGAGACTTTATCACCTTTTGTATGGCCACTCTACCTGCCCGACTTGTTTCGATGAGCGTGTTGTCCAAGTCAAACAGTATCGCTTTCACAGATTTACCGTCCATTGCAGCACCCTGGTCATTCTTGCTACACCCATACAGTTAAAGAACACCAACACCAAATACATTGCGGAAGTACTGCCGTGTAAACTGCATGATGGGAGTTGTAGTTCTCATAAATGCAAGCCTGTTGCAGTAGGCCTATATGCGACCGTATTCCTCGAGAGGGCGCCATTAAATTAAATATTTTTTTGCCAGCAGTTCATAAGATTTATGACACGGACTAAGCGCTGATTTCCGCTGCTCCACTTATGACTTTATACATTTAATTACATGAAACTTTGTCTGTGTCATTTAAAGTAAATATAGGCAACATAGCTGCTTATATGTTGATAGAAATGTACAAATATTACAGTTTCAAAATACAAACAAATTTACAAAACCTCCCCTATTCATAAGGGTAAATAGTCACTACAGACATTTTGTTTTATTAGATAGGCTTAATCTAAATAAATGACTGTAAAGGTAGAATAGAATGATTTAAAATATGAAAAAAGTATGAGTATACGCACATGACACACTATGACACACCCCATAGAGATGTTAATAAATATATGTGGTAATTTTGTTAGAAAAAAAGGCCAACATGGAGCCCTTTGCCTTATTTGACACACCACCACACGCCACTCACCATTTTCCATTATGTTGTGTTTTCATTATGACAAGTTTTTCCATTTGGCTGTAACTGAATACTGCTTATATGTCACTCCAAAATTATTTATAGAAAGGAATTATCAAAATTAAAGGAAAACAATGTGCATCATAACTTGCCATATTGCCATTTCAAACATATTCCGTGACACACTCCTTCAAAATCAAAACATACCTCAGTTCTTATGCAACCATGTCCTTTAATTCCTCTCTCGTTTGGCAATGGGCCAGAGGCTGACACGCAACAGTGTGCAGTGTGCCTGTTGCACCAGCACAAATCACAATAATCCTTTCTCACATTACCTGACAGCATTCGGATTGCAGCTCATGTGCTTGTGTATTTAAGAGAAACCTAATTTAATCTAATTTAACTTGGACAGAAAAATGAGATAAACTATAAATCAAGGAATGGTGTGAGAGGCCTAACCTGCTATTATCTATCAGAACAAAGACCGCTTGCATGCAAAGGAGAAATGTGCTTGATTAAATGACAGGCAAATGAGCTCAAAACCTTCTTTTTTTAATTACCCACAACCTTAAAAAGGGGAAGACATACATAACAGTGGATTTGTGAAGAGTGAACTTACAAGTGTAAAGATGGAATTTCCCTTTTGCTGTAGAGGGGGGAAAACAGAAGCAAATGACTGGCCGTGTGTGACTCTTCCAAGAAAGTGCAGGCATCTGAAGGAACGGTGAGGCCTGGTGTCTTTGTCTGCATGACACCATTCCTCTTTTATCTGTGTGGGTGGCCGTGGCTGCACAGTCACACGCTATCTCTCAGCTGGGCACCAATCCCCTGCAAAGTCCCATTATTGAGGGTGTCATTCCAACAAACACCTCATAGCTTTGCAAGACAACACTTGAGCATTGAGTATTTTTTAATTTAACAATATGAAATAGCTATCTAACTAAAGGCTTTTTTTTTTAGCTTTTTGCAAAAAAGAAGACTGGCTTGGAACTTTTCTTCTTTTTTGAATATTTGCGTTCCCTTCTAAAGAGCACCTTCGTTATATGTTTGAACTTCTGAGCACTCCAGACCTTTTCTCATCTTGAGTATATTTGATCTGCCGCATTTTTCCATTAGTTAAAATGCTTTATGATCACCTTCTTGTACCCTCCCTTGATTCTATATAATCTGGGGCTTCATCTGGACACATTTTGTTTGGTCAATTTATTGAAAAAAGTTCAAACACAACATAAAAACTTAGAAGCATCCTCAGCAACTGAAAGAATATTGGTCCTGTTCAAAAGGGGAAGAAAGTTTTTCTGATCCTACCCCCGCTTCTTCAAACCTTTTGGACAATAGCAAGAACAAATTAATCTGAACAGATTTAGGCCATCAGAGAAAGGAAATTTGAATTCTAAGGATGTTAGTTGCTTCGGGGTTCTAATTAATGTCAGGTAATCTGAAGAGAATAATACACCGAATTGTAAAAAGATGGCTGCTGAAGGGTTGGGTGGTTTGTCAGGCTCCACTCCAATCCTTTCTAACTAATCAAATAGTTACTGGTTCAAGAACAAAACAAATAAACCAGTCAAATAACAATCATAGGGATGGAGGACTTGTTTTGCGCATTACAGCTTTGCTGTTGGCTTCTGCTTTTAGGCCTACCACTTGCTGAACACCTCAACGCTAACTAACAGATGTCCCAGGTTGACAACGACCAGTCGGTAAATTTGAATGGAATGCCGAGGTTGAATGGACATGGATACCTTGCCATCTACTCAATCATCAAACAATTTGGATAACCAGAGAAGAGGCAATTGGCATGGTTTCAATGTTCTCTTGATTCTGATCCAATTGTCTGGGGACGTGCAATTAAACCCAGGCCCATCTACTAACCTTTCCCTGGAGAGTGCACCAACGGGTGGACTGCACAGGTGGCAACTGAGCTCCGGAGGGACAGAAGTCTTCACCAAGGTAACAGGAATTCCACACGATGAAAACGGTATCCAATCAGCAAGAAAACAACGAGAATTCTGATTTTTTTTTAAGACTGTAAATCACACAAGGTTGTTATGGGAGCCTATGTCTAAACCTCAAGGACACTTGAATATTCAGAGTATATTGCCAAAATGCAATCAGATTCAACACCTGCTAACTGACTCTAATTTAGATTTTTTTTTTTTTTAAGTTGAGCGAAACTTGGCTGCACATCCCGACCAGCATGACTGATATCATTTCATGATAGCCTAAATAGCTGCACCAAATCCATCTTTTTTGGCAATTTTAATATTAACTGGCTAGAGAAAAGCTGTAGAAAAAACTTAAAGATGGTGCTGTCAAAACACAATCTTCAGCAGATGATGAAAGGCCCAACAAGGATTACGAAAACGAGTTATGCTGCATTCCAGACACAATTTAGCCCATAAGTTTCGACTTCAAGTCACAACTCACGACTTGGTAGCGTTCGAGGCAAAGACACGACAAACCCTCATAGCTAGCATTTGTATTAGTAGCTACCTACCAATAGCTACCCACCTACCTTAGCTAGCTAATACTAATGATTTCTAGTCGGCAACATATTTTGGACTTCATTTAAAAAACATAACCATGTGTGTTGTTTTGATTACAATGTGCAGAATTACTTTACTTTGCCTATTTATGTATATTTGTTTATACTTCTCACTGTTAATCACCGGTGTCTGTACAGCATCAACAGGGGTTGACATTGTTGGTTATGTGTGTGACGTCAAAACTGTAACTGGGGAGTACAACGATCTGGTACGAGTTCACGAGTAGTAAGTTACAGGTTTGACTGCCGTTCCAGGGCACTTTTACGGGTAGAAGGTTGTGAAAACACGAGTTACGTGTTGCCTGGAACGCGGCATAAAATATGATAGATCTGAGAGTTATTGGCCCCAACGAATCATCAGTGTTAAGTGTTAGTGTTGGACCCGGACACAGACTGACCACAAGTGGGAGTGTGATACAAAAGAACAGGTTTAATACTAAGGGAACAGTATACCAAACAAACAAACAAACAAACAATCTTGACAGGGGAGGTGATGTGGGTGATGATGGAGATCCGAAAATGAGCATCTGGGGAAGCAGCACAGAAGACGAGACGGGACACGAAAGCTGTGGCAGAAATACAAGGTAAGTACGAGGCTAGGTATAGGAAAAACAACAAGCTTTGTACTGGACCAGTTACCACGGGAATGTTGGTAACGAACTGGCGCCGAAGAGGTGGTCAGCCCAGGTTTAAATATGGATGAGGTGATAATGATGATGGTGCTCAGCTGTGTAGCAAGACGGAGGGGGGGATGAGTAGACACGCCTCTAACTGGATCCTCGTAGAAGCGCCCTCTGGCGGCCGATGGAACAAAGACAGACAAACAGGGAAAAAACAACACAGAAAACAGTAGACCCACAACAATCAGAATGTACAATCTCGGGGCTCTCTGATCATAATATGACCATGGCTGTCCGAAAACTCACTAAACAGCGTTTACCAAAATTTGTGAATGAAAGTAAACCAAGGAACCTGGGTATTCCCAAAAATAAGCTGACACAAGTTGAAAATGATCTAAATAATTTAAACTGGAATAATGTTCTACAATCTAATTATTTAGAAAATTGTTGTAACTCCTTGATGAAAAATCTCACAAACCTAATACACTAAGACATTCAAAGGTACGCAACGATAAGTCTCCTTACCATGGCTGAACAATGACACTCGTCAGCTTAAGGAAAAAAGAGACTATGCATTGAAACAAATATCGATCTCCTCATCTTTGAATGATTGAGAAATGCAGTAGTCAGAGAACTGCGTAAAACAATGACAGACAATTTTATGCAACTGATTGAGGAATCTGAAGGAAACAGCGCATCCCTTTGGAAGCACCTCAACAGCCTTACTAAACTCAAGCCTAGTCAACAAAAAACAACAACGAAATTGGAAGTGAATGGAGTTATCAGCACTATCATTTCAGCTATTGCAAATTAATTCAATATGTTCTTTAATGAGTCAGTGGAGGAGCTTGGTGAGAATTTTGAAGCAGCAACCCTGTCACAGACCACAAAGTCTGAGCCATCAAAGCTTTTCCAAATGAAGGAAGTCAATCAGGAAAAAGTATGTGAAATCATTAATAAACTATATATAAATCTGAGGCAAACGATGTGTTTGAGTTGGACACTGCCTTTATCAGAACTCACTGCTCTGCCCTGGTTAAACCTGTAAACCACCTGTTAAACCTTTCCATCAGAGTGGGCACATTCCAACAAAGTTGGAAACAAGCCATTATTACCCCAATTTTCAAGGCTGGCACAAAGGACCAAGCAGGCAGCTATAGGCCAACCTCAATAATGCCTGCTTTTTTAAAAATTTTGGAAACGATTATCAGAGAACAGCCTGTAGAGCATGTAGAAAGCCACATACTTTTCAACTCCAAACAGTTTGGATTTAGACCAGGGCACTCTATAGAAATGGCAAACTGCTACCTCATCGAGAACATCAAGAATAAGCTGGACAAGGGTAATGTTGTGGAAGCTGTGTTTATAGACTTAAAAAAGGCCTTTGACACCGTGAACCACAATATACCCTTGAATAAATTCACCACCTTCAACTTCTCTGAACATGCTACCGGCTGGTTTGCATCATATCTGGAGTATAGAGAGCAACAATTTAAATTAAACACTGAACTCTCAACGCCACTACAATACACAATGGGATCCCACAGGCCTCCATCTTGGGGCCTCTGCTCTTTAGTTTATATATAAACAATTTACCAACATGCTGCCAAGAGGCCATAGTTGAAGTTGAGGAATTTAAATTTTTAAGTATTATTCTCGATTTGCTATTCAAATTCAATAAACATATTAACAAACTCTGTAAAACTGTCTGGACAAACCTGAACTGTTTCAGAATGATAATGATCACATACCTGTAAAAGCAGCTTTACTGTTTTTTCATCACTTTCATCACTTTTTTCAGCACCACTGTTTGATTGTCCAGAAATACAAGCTTTTAAATTTTGATAGCTTTAATAAGTTATCTTTTCTTAAGAGTTTTCCCTCTTCTCAGGGTTAACAA
Organism: Percina caprodes; assembly: GCA_013375575.1. Lineage (NCBI taxonomy): Eukaryota > Metazoa > Chordata > Actinopteri > Perciformes > Percidae > Percina > Percina caprodes. Next base: position 171,376 of record JABXJD010000149.1, read on the forward strand.
ACTCAGAGTTTTCACTAAACCTGCTTTCTGAAACAGACCCCTGACACCAGACATGTAAAATAAGAAGTGCACAGGTCACCTACAAATCGAGATCTCTCAAGTATTCGCTCACACATATATAGACTATCGGAGACACTTTTGACCAAAGGACGCCAAATTCACTATCTACTTATCTACATATTGAACATTCTTCAGAGCTGAAAGATTTGTATCAAATATGCCCACAACGCTGCTGTGATTGAAAGGAGAGCGATACCTGGAATTCAGCTGTCCTTTCTTTGTCAAGGTGCTCCTATCCAGCCTTGCCTCGGATTTAGAGCCAAACTACGGCCACTCACGCACGTAGATGTGAGATTTTATCGCAGCCAGGGAGTATGAACTACAGTCTAAATAGAGAAACACGGGTGTGCTTAATGGCACTTGTCATGGCAACAAGGGGAGTCTGGCAAACTGCATGTACACACAAACCAAAACAACGTGATCTGGGGCAGGATGTGCCTCTTTGGGTGGTTATACAATGCTCTCCGTGATAAAGGAGCGATATGCTTTTCTGCTAAGCTTATGTAGCGTGTGTGTTAGGGGCCTCCAGCAGCCTCTCACCCATAGACCATCAGTACCATCATTGTCAAATTCAATCAATTGTGTCAGTGGGGTTTACTCTTTGAGGCCGATTTTTTTTAATCAACATAGATTGGACATTTTATTAGTTGGCTTTTGAAGACAAATATTTCAACATTGAAGTATGGAGCGTTTTTTTTTTTTATCATTTATTCAAGTTTTGATTACTAATACTGATACTTGTATTGAGTTGTCAGATGAACTGTCAGATGATGTGCACATGACCCTGTTATATCATATCCAACTTTCCGTAGACAATCGTGGTCTTTTTTTCTGAGGAAACTACATTTAATACACATTGTCAGTGCATTTACATGGACAGCTGAAACGGGCATATGGCAAGTTCCAATGTACAACTAGTTGTAATAGGGACTTTTCTTCTGGTTGACCTTAGTCAAAATCAACTTGGATAGGGAGGAGAACATGGTCTCCTCGTCCGTCCAGCAATGGGTCTCCTTGATAGTACTTGCCATGGCGAAGTCCTCAGTGGGTTCTATACGGTGGCCGACAGGGGCAAACGCCTTGCAACTTAAGAAAACACAAGGAAATTAAGAAAACAAATTCATTCATTTGACAACACATGCACATACAGAAATAATGCAAAAAGAAAAGCACACAAACCCCCAAAAAAGAAATGATGCTAAAAGAACAGCAGATGCAACAAAAAAACCCGCTGCATCCAGATTACACAACGGAAGTTCTCCAGGCCTCTAGGGGGAGCACTAAGTGGAACAGCTTGATCTTCAACACCACAGGAAGAGAGAGCGCTCCACCTTTTTATTAGAGTCGGGTACGTCTGCAGCCTGGAGACCTTCCGTCTCATGCCTCCCGTCTTAATATTAAATTCATATTATTATTAATAGAATATATTAATAATATACAATCTATGCTCCCTGGCTGGTGCCGTCCCCAAGCTTTGACGTTTCAAAATAAAAGCTTGCGTCTGGTCCGCTATGTCTTCGTACTTGTTTTGGATGTTTTTGAACTTACAGGGAGGGACTAGAAATCCTGCATGCGCACATGTGTTGTCGAATTAATGAAGTTGTTTTCTTAATTTGCTTGTGTTTTGTCTATTTGCATGTGTTTTCTTAAGTTGCAGGGCGTTTGCCCCTGTTGGCCACTGCAGTTCAACGGTTTAAAGCTTGTTGGTTTTTGGCGTTGTTGCTTCCAGCTGCTCTCATCAATTTCCAAACAAAAACCACTGCAGCGCAGTGGGGAGGGACAGTTATAACCTATAAAACATGCGCAGATGCATAACCCAAGCTTACCCTGGTTAAGGTGTATACATGCACAAATACCCTAAAAAAGGTTATCTAGGTCTCATAACTTGGGTATGAGAAGTTTGATTTTAACTGGGGAAATTGTAATTGTAATATTTGAACAGCGACAGTGCACAAAAACATTAATAGATGTGTGCCAGGTTGTAGCAAAATGCTAATTTCCACCCATAGTCTTTGGGCAGGTAGATGGCACATTAAAATACAGACAAAGTATTTACAGTTCAACATATACAATACAGATAAATTAAGTCATAAAAAATTAACAGACATTATTGTCCCCCTATCCCACCTCAGAAACACACAGTAATGTAGCACATCAATTTACTAGTGGGAACAAGACTGTAACAACCAATGCTTTGCTAAGAGTGAAAATTAGACCATGTAATTAGCTCTGTAGGAATAGTATTCTACTGATTTATAGCCACAAAGGAGAATGATGTCCTCCCAAATGCAGTTTTGTGTTGTAGAAAACTACATTTGCCCCTTGTGGCTAGTCTAGTTACCAGTGTTGTTTTTTCTGAGCAGAGTATGACAAATCTTTTCAGAGGAGGAGCAGAAGGTTTATACCTAAATTTTGACCATTGGTCTGAAATATAACATTTTCAAGAGTTAGCAGGTCATTTAGTGAGAATATGCCAGTGATGGTAATGATGTGGCTCTTTGTCATGAATCTTGAGGGCACTTTTGTATAATGATTCAAGTGGCCTTAGGGCTGGTTTTACTATTAAGCTGTACAAATCGTTCACAGAGCTAATAATACTGTGGAAGATTACACATATTCTCCATATCTGTATGGTTTCACCGTTGTAAATGTGCTATATTTATATAGCGCTTTTCTAGTCTTAACGACTACTCAAAGCGCTTTTACATCATACAGGACACATTCACCATTCACACACATTCATACACTGTGGCCGAGGCTGCCGTACAAGGTGCCACCTGCTCATCAGATAAACATGCACACACATTCACACTCCGAACTTGGGGTTCAGTGTCTTGCCCAAGGACACTTCGACATGGGACTGCAGGGCCAGGGATTAAACCACCAACCTTCCAATTGGCAGGCAACCACTCTACCACTGCGCCACAGCCGCCCTGTACCACTGTGTCTCTGGAAACACGGGTGCAGATGCAGTTTTAGCAATTGAACCTTGATCTCCTTTGGAAGGTAGGTCAGGTAAGTCAGTCTGTGTGTTACTCCCCTTGCATGGCTGTGTGTTGTGACCCACTGGTACCTGCTGTTGTGGAAGGCGACTGTGGTGTGCTGCACTTCTGCACCACTGAAGCTGATTTAGTCCAGCACCTCTCATTGTTGAGCTTTACTGCAACACGGATCCCCTGCTGTAGCTTGGATAGAGGTGTGACCTGGTGCCTGGAGTTGTAGACTCTACACTCTCTGCGCAGCTTGGCACAGTCATCGGTTTGTCGCACTTTCTGAAGATCTGGCCATGGTTAACCTCCAGAGTAGGAAGTATGGAGCAGATTTGTCTGCCCAACATCAGCTATGCGGGGCTCACTCCTGTTGCCTGTTAGGGCATTGCTCTGTAGGGCAAAAATGCTAAGGCAGGGTCAGATAATCTGATGATCTGTTTAGCTTTTTGCACAGCTCGCTCTGCTTCCCCATTGGCTTGTGCATAATGAGGGCTTGTAGTTATATGTCTGAAATCAAATGTTTTTGCAAACTTTGCAAACACAGTCCCTAAGAATTGGGGTCCATTGTCACTAATGTGTCCTTTAACTTGTTCCGACAAAGTGTTTGTCCAATTTGTATTTATTCTCATCTCCTCTTTCATCAAAATGGAAGGTCTTGAAAACTTGTCCCGACTCTTTCCCCAGCGAATAGAGCAGTGTACAGACCTATACCTCTCCAGCTTCTTTTTTTAGTTTTGTTGCTATCCTGAAGCGTTGAAATCACTTGCGCCATTCCGGCCACAATTATGGGCAAGTGAAGTCAAATTTCAGGCTACTGGGGAAGAGTCTCTCATTTATTGACTTATTTATTAAAATTGTTAAAGGAGAGGTAATGAATTCTCTATGCAGTTTTAAAAATGCAGTATAAAGGCCATATATATCTTTTGCTTTGCTGTTAAACAGGGTTGAGTGTATTTTACCAACCACTGCCTCATTTGTAGGTGTCATAGTTGGGGCAGAATCGCCACTAACCAGTGTAGAAGGGAACTCTAACTCAGTTTTTGTACAGAATTTACAAAATAGTCATTAAAATGTGTTGCAACAACAAGGCTATCAGTTTGAATTACACCATTGATTTGGAGCCGTGTATTTTCACATTTGGGTATTTCCTCCCACTCCCACTCCCTTTTCCAACTTAGTTTTCCACACGGCATTTGAGAAACTGGGGTATTGCCTTAACTGCATGTAAACTGTAGACTGTCTGCCTGGCCGGAAAGTCATTCTCTTCCTGACTTCTGGGTTTTGTGACAAGGTTTGTCTTTCTCTTATTGTACAATAATAATAACTATCAATTCATTAATGTTGTTGTGGATTATTTTATGCTGGTTTGAGTGAGATTCCCCGCCACCTTCCATAGTCTGGCAGGCTTCCAGTAGCCCCCGTCTGTGGTCTGACACACCTGAGTTCTCCTGACCGGCGACTGAACCAGCACAGCAGCAGGGAGGCAGACTAACTATGAGTGCTCACTGAAGTATAGCCTTAAGAGCCTGGACCCTGGAATCCAGGATCCAATGGCAATCCAGTCCTGGCTGGGACACAATAAAGTCAATAACCAGAGCGGAATGTATGTGTAGACTCATGTTATGGGAACAAAAATCTTTTCACACAGTCACAAAAGTTGCTCCTCGAAACATTTTAGGGTTAAAGGGGAACACCACCTAAATTAGGAATTCCATCATGTTATTCCCACGGCCTAGGACAGATAGTAGAAACCACAGAAGTAAGTCTCAAACTTGTCCAACCATCTAATATAAAGTCTGGAGTTGCTCTATATCTAGACAATGAAAGCAAGAATGATTTTGTTTTCTTTTTTGTACCCAAATGAGCGTTATCCTATTGTATTGTGTTGCTGGGAAACAGAAAATGTACCCATATGCTCATAACATTCCCCTGGGTGCTCTCAGTGTCATCTATAACTGTGGTTCCCAAAGTGGAGTCCGGGGTCCCCCAGGGGACCTCACAGAAAGTTCCAGGGGGTCATCAGCAAAAGAGGAATCATTTATTTTCACTATAATTCCACTCACAAGTAACACAATAACATAATGGATGTATCCTTGACATAAAAAAGTTTGGGAACCACTGATCTCTAACATTTTTTCCAGTTGATTATCTCTGGACAGACAAACAAAACTACTTGTTTTACTAATTTACTACTACTTGTACTACATGTACTACTAATGTTGTAAAAATCTTGCATACTACATTTTCACTGCTTAGAAATGATAGCCCGCTCAATTTTTACTTTTTACTTTTTGCGGGTTCAGCTGCTTGTTCTTCTCCTCCTTCGGGAAAACATGACCACATTGCATACGGGAGTAAAGTGTGTGTATCATAAGTACACTCATATTATCTGTACATTGTGGGTATTTCACAGTATTTTATAGTATAGTAAATGGAATTTTATAGTATAGTAAATGGTATAACCCACGGAGAATTTGAACACCACTACAAAATGGCAAACACACTATACTACAGTGCACTATTTCCGTGATAGGAAACGGTTTCAAACACAGCTTTTGACTCAATTTAAGTTTTTGCACTCTAGTTTTAGTTTTCTGTTTATGTATACTAATCCTTTTGGACTGTCTTGTCTGACCAGGGGTCAGCAACATTTTTTATATGAAGTGCCAATTTGAAATGTTCTTATTTTTTATTAGGAATGCGGATGTGGAAAAAGTCATTCAAACTACTGTAAATAACAGTCAGCATGCAGATTGAAACATTTCCAAAAAACATAAATGTCACCGTGCCACCGTCCTAGACAATAGGAATAGCCTGTATGAAGTTGCCTGGTTAGCTCACCTGGTGGAGCGGGCACCCATATGTGGAGGTTTACTCCTTGACGCAACGGCCCTTTCTCTCCCCTTTAAAGTCTAAGTTGTCCTATACAAATAAAGGCCTAAAATGCCCAAAAAAGAATCTGGGGCGTAGTTTCCCTTTAAGACTTGTTGTGTTTTGGGTCAAGTTTGAGCTTAGAGTATGGCATTTCTTTTGAAAGTACAGAATTAAAAAGTGTTAAGTAAATAATAATAATAACAATAATAATATTTCTTCATGCTGCAGCATGTTCACAGAAAAAAATCAAATCAATAAATCAGTCACACACAAACTTTATGCAAACAACAGAGCTGGGGGTGTGGGGGTTAAAACAGTCAACAGTTTGGGTTGCCTAATATAACAAACTGTTTGAAGATTACTTTCTTTCCCATCTGACTCATTATGAGGTATGAGTAGCCTGGAGTAAATTGATAAGAGGGTTTTGACTGTGTGTGTGTGTGGGAGAGAAATGGACCGACGCTCACCCAGAGGAGCTATGGATTCTACATCATGTCACTGTATCCCAGACGTGCAATTTTCCAGCTGACTGGATGAGGACAGGATGGGACAGGCTGAGACATGTGACTGGATAAGGTGTACCAGAGGCTTTGATGCTTCGCTCTGACAAACGCAAGGCGAACCACAACACAGACACAACTAGCTGTTACCAAGTTGATTATACTGTAGACTTTGAAAAGTAATGTAATCATAAAATCATTACATTACATGGCCGGGTTTGGAGATCCAGCATGATTATATTGATAACAATAGCAAAAGATTAACTTTAAAGGAATGGTCTCGGTTCTTGTTTTTATAGTTTTGATCAACACAAATTTGGTCTGGAACTATAAAATAGTACTGTGAAAGTTATTGCAGCACACAATAGGTTACGCCATTATGAAATTCAATACCAGGAAGTCAACGTTTTGGAAAACAAGTGTCATCTGAGTTTAAAAATAACTAACTAACTGCATACTTCCCTGTGTGACTCTGACATCATGGGTTTGCACACATTTGCCTTGGAAAAACCCTGCAGGGACAGTTCCAAAGTTCAGATGTTTCAATCAAAGACAGCAGCTTGATTGAGCATGATTAATGGGATGGGATTCAATATAAAATATGTTTTGCTGTACAAAGGACTCTGTAACATGTATTAATGTTTTATGGAGCAGTTAGTTTTTCATAGTTTCCTTAAAATAGTTTAGTGATTTGGTATGACATGTTAAATAGTGAGCTTATTGGTATTTTTTAACCTCTAGACAAAGCCATACTAGTTATTTCCCCTTGTTGTCAGTCTATATGTTAAGCTCAACTAACCAGCTGGCATATTTACCATTCAGATGTGATATGTGTGGTGTCTGATTCTTCTACTCTAAAAGTTGTACTATTCCTTTAAAGGTGTCATATTGTTCTCATTTTCAGGATCATACTTGACATACTAGACATGATTTTAAAAAACTGCTTTTCTCATACTCTCTGTCTGAATATACTGTACCTGTATTCACCTTCTTTTTAAAACACTTCATTTTAGTGCTTGTCCCTTTAAGTCCCCTCTCGAAAAAGCTGCTGCTCTGATTGGTCAGCCTCCCTGGGTCTTTCGCATTTGCACTCTCGGAATCTCTGCACCATCATTTCTGCCAGGGAATGACTGTGATGGTGCTGTAGCAGCACTTTCTTTATATAATATGGTTGGGTGACATTGCAACTGTTCAGAAGTCCTGAAGGCACAGTTTCTGATATGAATTGTGTGTATTTCTCTGTGGATTTAGTTTTGATACTTTCACACTATTCATATAGCAACTTAACCTTACTATTCTTTTCTTTTTACTTAAGTTAGTCTTTATAAGAGAATTCCTATGAAAGAACATGAGTTCTGCCAGAGGTTTTTGCTTGACTTAGACCTACTCTATCTGTGTCCTAAGTTAAGTATTGACACTGTAAATCAAATAAAATTGAATTGAATGTAAGTGTTGGAGACTATTGGGACTTTATTAATCCTTTAAAATAAAGTATTGTCTAAATGGTTTATCAGAAATGGCAGAAATCTCTTGCTTAACATGTACTATTAAACCTGTGACAATGGGTCACAGGTAGATATTGCTCTGTCCTAAGAGGACAAAAGCCAAAAAGGTTAAAGCACTGGTTTAAATGGCCACAGGAATCGATGCACACCACTTTTATTTCTCTTAGATTTTTCGTGCACCTTACTATTCTTGTTTATACCCTGCCATATGCTCATGGTTTACACTGGATATTTCTTCAGGGATCTGCTCAAGGATGAGGAAACAAACCCAATGAAGTCCCCCTTTTCTTGCACTCCCTGATTGGCTTATGATGGACAACGCAGAGACACAGACAGAGGAGAGAACAGATGGTGTGTAGCTGCTTGACTGTGACTGCACCGGCTGCTGATGCTTTTCTATTTGAAGGAGGAGTGTTGATGACATGACAAAGTTCATTGTCAATTGGCGAGGTTTAAAAGAGGCTTCCAGATGGAGGGTCTGGCTTTGACGTGGAGGAGACATGACTCCATATGGATTATATGTGTCATTCCTGCCTGTCCTTGTGTAAGGATTCACTGTGAGATCATCCACCCAGCACCTCCATTATATGACTGGCACAAGCGAGTTTCTCTTTTCATATAGGATGAAAGAGTACTCGACAACAGAACTTTAAAGGAACAGTCTGTGATACACAGCTTTTCAAACAAATTAAAATGGTAATTATCTGTGTATCTGATTGGAGAAATACCCTAGGCCTGCCCATGACTACATTTAGTTACATATAGATAATGGGGGTGGCAGTAGCTCAGTCCGTAGGGAGTGGGGTTGGGAACCGGAGTGGTTCAAGGTGCTAGTTCACCTCCTGGCACCGAACCTCAACTGCTCGGGGCACCTTTCCATGGACAGCCCCATCACTCTGACATCTCTCCATTTAGTGCAAATTGTAATTTCCCCTTTCCCATTTCCCTAATAAAGGATTCATTAATCTTAATAAGCCTTTCCAGGTACAACTGTTGATACAGAAGCACAGTAGTTATGGATCTAAAGAACATAGACTGTAAAAATATTGGAGGTAGCATCTGTCACATCACCCATTGGTTTGTGGACCGCCGTTTTGAAGCGTTGAGTTTGCTGATAAGGGTGTCAACATCTAGGTTTCTTACATTGGGTTGTGATGATGATGTGATGAACGAGAGAATGGAGCTGGGGAGGATGACATGCCCACGGCAGTGTTTAATGGTTGCAATGGCGCCGCGCTAAGCTAAACGCTAAAGAGGGAGAGTTTTTCAACCCTTCTAAAGTGAGTCATCCAGAGGAGATTTACTGGTGGGTAAACACGTGCCCCCAGGTACTGGAGCCATTCATCCACATGTATGGCAAGAATAGAAAATCAGTAGACTTTCCTTTAAGTTACCAGCTAACACTAACACTAGCTGGCTAACTTGGTTAGCATAACTCTGGACAAGACATTTTATGCAATCAGATTATTCCAATTAACTTTGATGAAGTGAACAAAGTTTAGGACAAAAACATTATATTATTATGTAATATCCAAAGTGCCATAGATAGCATTGTTATAGATTGCCTCTGTCCTGATTGACGGGTCGGCGTGTAGTCCCACCCTAAATCATCATTTTAAAATAAACGGGACCATAAGTTACAAAATAAACATCATGCTGTATTGAATAAGACTTGAAACTAGCGATTCAGCCCATGAACTGATTATGAAAATGTTTATAGGGTAACTTTTTTTGCCACCATTGGTGTCGCCCCCTGCTGAAAAAATAGATAGAATACAGGTTTAAGGCGTTGGCTTCACTTTTCAGACCTGGAAGCTTCATCAATCACTTTTAGTCTATGTTAATGAACAACTCAGCTCACGGTGTGTTATGGTCCATCGTCCAGCTGTCACAGACATAATGCCAAACTGGTTTGATTTCTTGTTTTGGGAATAAACAGAACATAAAGACGTTAACTGCTAGGTATTACTCTGTTGTACAAAATCAGTCAAATAAATATTCTTTTGCAATTACACATTAATGAATAAATGAAAAAAGCATTTAATATCAAATGCATATGCTATGTGTATTCATAAAGAAAAGTATTGTTAGTCGTTTATATCAGACTAATGAAAATGGAGTTGTGTTTCTCATGTATAATTCACCTCAGGGAGTTGGAAAAGTCTGCAAAGATTTCTTCTCTTAACAGTGACTGTATGGCTTATGCCATTACATAATTGGATCAAGTGGATTTTGTTTCCAGGGCAATGAAAGCAAGCATGCTCCAAACTATTTACCAGTTCTCTTTAACACTCCCCTGCAAACATACACAGTATACCCCGAGAATGTATGATTGCCATTACATTTAGATCTACAGCACATAAAGGGAAGATAAATAAACATTCAACTGCAATATAAAGTATACTCTTACATCTAATGACTTGGTGGAAATACTGTAATTAAAGAAGTTAGGGAGTGCTGGTGAATGACATTCCAAACTGAACATCCTGGAGGTCTTTTTGCATGCCTTTCTCATGAAGCAGGTTCCTAGATGCTGATAAGGGCTGGTGACAGACGGCCCCCAGGGAGACTGATAACTGGACCCTTAGATACCAAGACCTTTGACTGGGTCCAATGAGGCTCAAGGGAACCTTTGTTGTCAGCATGGCATGGCAGCCCCAATGGATTACAAAGAGGCCTTCTCTGTCGGGCAACAACCTTTTCTCATCAGTAACCTGTGCTCCGAGGACAGGTGTTTCTTTGTAGAGTCTGTGCAATGATGTGGGTAGAGCTGCAGTCCTTATCTGTTGTTATATGGCAGGTATAAGGTAGATCAAATGATCAGCCCTGCAATGGCTCACTGAGTTTGCAGGTCACAGTATGGTAATGATAATAAACTATTACAGCAGTTATTTTTCTCGAATAAGAGGGAGAGAATCTTATGGAAAGGCAAAATACAGCGAGGGAAGATAAAAATAGGAAATGTGCACTTCAGTCTCAACACTCTTCAACCCAACAAGACCTCTAACCACGACGACTTAGGTGGTTTATTCCCACCTTCTAATACAACCCACAGTCGTTAATGTTGTGAAACAGTTGCAGTTTGGTTACTTGGTTGAGTAAAAATAAGATTATGGTTTGGGTTAAAATAATTACGTTACTTAACTTCCCGGTTATGAATGTGATGCAGAACATGACATAGTTCAGTTAGTTCCATTTGTTATGCAAAGTTGAAAAAAAACTTGTACACAAGTCTCCAGGGTGAAAGTCCTGTGTTTGTTTCCTTCTATGAAATTTGGCGCTCTTATACATCGTCACCTTACTTCCTGCTTTGCTCCCGTAATAATAACAGGAGCTGCAATAGACAGACCAAAAAAAAAAAACATACAAAATAAGATAATGACTGGTTTGAAAATGAACAGAAAAAATAAAAGCAGCTTTTGTAAAAACGTTACAGAATGTCGCATAGACCATCGACAAGTGAATCCAGTAGCTACAGAGTAAACAATTTTCCTAAGGAGTTGGTTGAGTCCAGGCCAGGACTTTTGATTGACTATGTTTACATTCCAATTAAATTTCAATTCAATTTTATTTATAGTATCAAGTGTTATCTCGAGACACTTTACAGATAAAGTAGGTCTAGACCACACTCCATAATTTACAAGGACCCAACAATTCTACTAGTTCCCTCCAGAGCAAGCAACAGTGCGACTGTGGTGAGGAAAAACTTCCTTTTAGGCAGAAACCTCGGACAGACCCAGGCTCTTGGTAGGTGGTGTCTGACGACCGGTTGGGGTTAGGATGAAGGTTGGGGTTAGAATGAGCAAGTTTACATGAACATAATATTCCGTTTTTTGCCCTTACTCTGAAAAAGACAATATTCAGACTAAGCTTTTAACATGGCTAATGAAAGTGAATATTCCACTAATATTCCTGTTGACGGTAGCTGTGCAAAATACGATTTTTTCAAAGTTTACCAGCAGTGGTAGACCATGCGAACACAGCGTCCTTCTTTAATTCCTTCAACCAGAAGGAAAAGGACGGCGTAGCGAAAATGTTAATCTGCTGTATTTATAATAGCGCTTTTCTAGTCTTAACAACTACTCAAAGTGCATCATACAGGAACCATTCACCATCCACACACATTCATACACTAAAATTCGGGCTATCCAACCAGAATATGCTGTTTACATGACTTGTATCAAATTCTGAATATTGTCATGTTCACAATAATAGTGCAATCTTGGTGTGCATGTAAACGTACTTAGTGTCGGCGGCCACAAACACAACACAAATGCTAATGTGGCACCGTGTCTGCCAGATATTTCAATGGACAACTCTGTTTGCCACAACTTAACAGAGAGATTAAGTGAAACTGGAACAGAAGTAAGAATATCACTTTGACATTTGTATTAATGCAAATTACTGAAAAATCCAGTCATGGATAATTGCCCTATCCAACAGTATGACATGCGATTTATTCCTTATGTCTAGATAAGGATATTGTTATTATGTTTTTAGCTGCCTTTAACATAGACTACACAATTTCCTTAGTCAGTTGCTGGTGAAACATCCCCAGCTCTTGAGTTGAGTCCATAGGCCTAAACCAAGCACGTTTCGCTTTATTTTTGAGTTTTTAGTACAAACCATGTTCTCATTTTGTGACTTAGTTTAATCATATAATGAAAGAGGTTATACAAATATGAAGAAATCATCCTGGGGAGTAAACACTGCCATCCAGTCAGCATTTACTTGCAATTTCTGAGAATTTGCAGTCTGTGTTGTAAATGGTGTAACCTGAGGCTGCATAAAGTAGGTGTTGAGAATGATTTTAGGACTTAGATCATTTTCTATGACTACGGAATGGTGAGTAAGCTAGAAATGATGTGTTGGGACTTGGGTTTGTGAGGGTGGTATGGTGTGCTGGTACGTTAATGATGACCCAGACCATGGTTACATTCCTGGAATGATGTCGGTGACTCAAACTGGCTGAGAACAGCGTGTTTGCACCACAGATAATTGTTGGGTCTTATTGCCTAATCCTGACACATTATCTTTCTCATGACATGTGTGTGTGTGTGTGTGTTTTATACAGTAAATATGTACGTTGAATCACCACAGTTTTCTTGCAGTATTCAGGCTGTTATGAATCATGCATGCACAAAGCTACAAAAACTACTGCACTATAATTCGTATGTATCCCATGTATTTATTGCTGTATGCACCACATTGAATATAAGAACGCCCTGGTCTGCTTTGGGAGGAGGTCGGGGCAGATGGGTGACTTTCAAGTAGGGATAGACCGATTATCTGTATCAGCGTTTTATTTGCCTGATAACTGATAAAGGTAATTAATTTGGGGGTCTACTTTGGCACCGCTACTGCTCTGTGTCTGTCCCTCCGCTTTGGCTTCACTCACCACTGAGTCTGACTTACTGTTCTGCCCTCAACACTATCTGACTATATTTTTACTGTGTAATAGGTTGAATGTTTTTAATTTATTTAATAATTGCTTACAGCATTTAAACAAAGTTTTGTGTTGAAGTTAGAACATTCCATCTTAATTTTGACTTAGAGTATCAATTTCCCTGTAACTGCATATTGGTTCCAAATACTGGTAATCGGTTTCTATAACAACTATTAATCGGTATACGCCGTGAAAACAGTGGCGGTCAATGCCTACTTTTAACCCAGGGAGCAAATTTGTATCCCTGAAAAAGTTAAGGGGAAAACAAAAGACTCATACTCAGGAAATGGGTATTTGTAGCCCAGAATACCATTTAAGGGGACCGTTTTTTAAAATCCAAACCACAATCTTTTTCCAATCTTAACTAGTTGTTTTGGTCACGTGATGGTCACTTTTTTTGGCTAAATTGAACGGAAAGGACCCTTGGCTCAAGTTGCCTTGTACCTAGTACCTAGTACCTGTATCCTTGGTATTGCTCTGGTGACGCAGGAAATTCCGCCGGATGCTTGTATTTTCACTGATGTCCAGCAGCGTCCTGAATGTGATTCCCCCTCTCTCTCTGCTTTCCTGTCATCAGATAGGCTGTCAAATAAAGGCCTAAAATGCCCCAAAAATACTTAACAATAAGAAGATAAACTGTAGATTAACTGTCATGTGACTGGTCGTCATGTGACAGGCGGTTGGTTGCCACAGTTTCAAGGGATATCATGCGAATTGTGCTCAAGTTTCCGTACGATATCATACAAAGCTGTTAATGAGAATGCGTTTCAGTATTACGCTTTTTCTTTCTGATCAATTATGGCCCTTTACTAATGGCACAGTGTTGATACACACATGGATATGGACACACACACACACACACACACACACACACACACACACACACACACACACACTCCAAAACCAGGAAGCTGTAAATTGTTTAATAAAAAGAGACAGACAAAACGGCACCACATTGTTATTTACTGTACCTGGCCTGACGGCTGGGTTCCAACCCAAACATCAAAGTGACAAAACCAACTGTGCAAACACAATGGCAGCCATCAGCGAATGCATCAGCTTTAAAAAAAGAAATGTGGCAGTGTCACGTACTGCAGGCAGACAATCCCTTTTTAGGAATTATGCCAACTGGTGCATGAGGCTGGGCAGGATATGCAGACCGTGATACATATTGTGTTTTATTCCATCACCATTACCCACAAGGTTTCTTCTCGCTCTTTCACACCGGGTTCCAGTTGAGGTGCAACTGCTTTATTTCCCAGGGTGAGACTGAGATCGCTTTAATACGCCTAAATGCTTGTTAAAACACACTATCCATGGGGATGGCGTTGTTGTATGAAGGCAAAGTGAAATTGTTGGGTTTCTGTAAATAACATCACAGAGTAAAGTCTAGACCTGCTCTTTTATGAAAAGCGTAATGAGATAACTTTTGTTGTGATATGGCGCTATATAGATAAAATTGAATTGAAAGTCATGTCATACTTACTAAGTGAGCTCTATTCAAGGTTATTCTTTACAAGATAATTGAGCTTTGCAATGACACAACATTTATCCAGAACATGTATGATTAACTTAATTGTGCTTTTTGAGGATTAATGGAAGGGATTAAGAGAAAATATTTTAACCAATAGATATCACTATGAAACTTCCCCGCTGATTACTTACATTAGGACAATATTCTTTTGTATTACAAGTTTTCTGAAATTATATGTTTAAATATGCAAATTAAGCTTTTTCTGGTTAAATATGTGCTAATTCGCATGTATTTCATGAACATAAATGTGAACATTGGATGAAGCCAGGTTCAAAATTCTTATTTAATTTTGTTAACATATTTTTGATTTTGGATAGCTCTTTTTATCCTTTAAAAAAATTGCCATGTTTTTAGGTATAAAATGTTATAAAACATTAATTAGGCTATTATTGTACATAAACAAGCCCCTTTGTTAAAAGCTTCAGAATATAGATAGGAATGAAACTGCAGTTTGGTGTATGTCAGTGCTAATGAAGTAAAGATTTCTATCTTGATTTTAAGAAATACTCATTTTGAGAAAACAGCCTTCAAAGATATGGATTGTAAAATTCCTCACATTTTGAAGACACTACGGTCTTATAGGGTAAAACATCTTAACTAACAGATATCACCATAAGACCTCCCCAGTTGATTACTTAATTGTTTTTTGTATTACAAGTTTTCTGAATTTGTTATGTTAAATATGCAAATGAGGCATTATATGCTGCTAACTATTGGGGAATTTTGGAGAAATCTACAAGCACATAAAGTAGTTTCAAAGTGTAGAAAATTAAACACCTTAATCTGTAATTTAAATGTTATTTTCCACTAATCTGAAAGAAGATGATGTTTTTTCCTGTTGCCCCTTAAATCTGCATTTATGCCCTTTGACCTTATGTATCCTACGTTTTCTCACGTGTTAGCCTACGGTGGGCAGAAGAAGGAAAGCAGCAGATGTTGACATCAATTAGCAACGGGTAAACATAGGAAAACAAAGGTCTGTCACTAAGATCTGTGAAAAGTGTTAAATTCAGCACACACATGTTAACACGGACAACGACTGGCAGGGCTTACACAACACAATGGGAAGCTGTCAGTGCCACTATCAGCAGTCCGGTAATTACCAAACCCTTATTTCAGTTGTAGTGCAGGAGGAGGCCTGGCTCGAGTAACACTGAGAAGGCCTCCATCAAAGAGATTACACTGAAGGGGCGGCTCTCAATGAAGCAGCACAAATCTTGGCATTTGGAAATGGAATGAGGCAGGATTATGGTTAACAGTGATGTAAACCCAGCAGAGAAATAACAAGTAAAGTAAACAAAATATTTTTCCCATGTAACAGCAAGTAATGTCTCCCAGGGGCGTTGAAGTCACGCTACCAGATTTGCCAAATAATAAAGCAAAGTTAACTACAATTTTGGGAGTAATGACATGCGAGGCATTATAATGTCAGCCCAGTATCATGAGTAATTATGTTCATTTTGGCTGTTTCTGCACCACACAGTGGTGGCTTCCATTGCAAGAAACCAAAGTCACAGAGCCATATTTAAATTAGCCTTTTTATTTATTAAGTTTAGCCTCTTTTGTGTCGGTGAGGCAGAGGAATTCATTTCAGGAGCGGGGGACAATGTGTTATTTCACTTAGATATGAAATTTGCAGCACGTCAGCTGCTCCTCTCTCATAAAGAAGATGGGGAAGAAAGACAAAAAGAAGAAAAGAAGTTGGGGGAGGGGAGGCACCTTTGGACTGTCCTTGTGATTTTAAGCTGTATAAATAAAATTGATTGATGTGGTCTGTACCATAAAGTGTTCAAAGTAGGCCATCAAACTAGTCTGCACCCAATGCAGAAACCTCTTTCAAAATAGTTTTTTTCCCGCCTTAAGGGTATCACTTCAACAAAATTGAAATAAAAAAAATGTAAGTGAAAGAGATAGATGCATGATGCATGAATTAATTCTGCTTCATGTTGTAGTTGCCATCTGACAGACAGAACACATAATGTGCAGCCTACATACCAGCCTGTGTTTTAAGGTGCGATTTGAAAAAGAAACGCCACTGGTTCAGCCAGCCTACACGCCTCAGACAGCGTTTCAGTGCCTAGGGGGGCTTTACTAACAGCTGGGAATAACTGGTTTCAAAATGTTGGATTTTCCGTTCACACTGAGCACATTGTATAGCTGGAGGTGTATCTAAATTGTTATGTAATCAGTCAGCAAAAACAGTTGCATAAGATCTTCATAATTAACCTAATCATCAAAACAATCTGTTTGCCTCATTAAACCTGTAAGTGACATAAGTGCCAAGCCCCAAACCCAGACAGAAGACTCTGCTCTGGCTTTGATTTTTCTTTGTTTCAAGTCTGTGATATCTTTTCAACGGACTTTCACAGAACAGTTGTTGTGCAAATTGTTTATCAAAAAAATTTTTTTTTTTCTTCAAATAAATAATGCTATAATCAAATCTACACTTCACTGTTTTACTCATTTTCTATTGTGCATGCACTTTGATATGTAATGCTGCCTTTACTCAGTGAAACATGTGAGCATTCATCTAATTTTTTGCCTGTTTTTATCACCGTCCTCCTGAGTGGGCCAGCCTGCCAGCAACACCCCTCCAGCTCTGTCCAACTGAGACAGAGCTTTCAACCCAATCTTGATATCCACTCAAGCTCCCCATTTATCTGATGCAACCGACTCTATTAGCTACTTCTTAGAGATTCTTCATTGGCTATTGCACTGTGTTGTGAATCCTCCCCTCCCTCTCTGGATCTTTTCGTGAGAAGACGGTGCAACAGAGAGTTGTCAGGGCAGAGCCACCACACGGCATGGCTGCACTGTAACAATAACTCCTTGACAGCTCATCTTACCTCTGAACACCCTGGCAAAGTCCTGCTATTCATAAATCACACATAGAGTTTGGGAAAGGCGGATTATAGTATGAATGAACATAAAAAAAATCAACAACAAAAAAATCAACCCAAAATCTACAAACAAATTCTTGACACATTTGAACGTGTTTGAGGTTGCAGAGCAAATCTTCCAGCAGGCGTGTTTGTGTGCGTGCAGCATGTGCAAGAGTCTGAAGCTTACAGAGCATTGCATACCTTGTCGATCCAGTTTGGTGTGTTCACACACACACACACACACACACACACACACACACACACACACACACACACACACACACACATCTACCATTACCTGGTTGCAAACAGGAATGTAAACTACAAAGAAAATCTTTGCAAAAAATGGCAGTCAGACATGCAGGGCAGGACACTGAGCCTTTTATGAATGGAAAAAGCCTTGCTCGTATACCATTCATAAATCCAGCTGAATGTACGTGAGCAAGCTGCCTGCAGAGAGGAAATAATACAACAGACTGCAGTGTTAAATTAAAATGACTTCTTGTTGATCTTTTTGCCCCTTCCATCTGTAACGCTGAAACATGTTAATGTCTCACACAGACAATAAGCTGATTTTCTTTTGGCAGAGCTGCATTGCTTATGCACTGCAAACACACTTGCCAGCTGAATTGGAAGTACATTGGAGCCAATCCAAACACAGAGAGGAAGCGTATGTTCCTCCAGCTTGTGAACTTTATCTGAGACTGTCAGTGCACATCAAAGCCCTGCTGAGACAGAAGTAATCCAGAGTGACAGGTCAGCCTCTCACTCTCCCAGAGTGCCAAAGCGATGACAGCACTTCTTATTCTTTTTTCTCAATCTTAAGTCAGAAAAACAAAACAGTCCCACACAATCACTGGCAGTGCTTTGCACACCTTGCTAGCGCCATGGCAACCACGGTGCCTGCCTGCCGTTAAAACTGGGAGTGGATACGCAGTGTGATATCAAGGGAAAAGCTGCAGATGACTTGAAACAAATGGAGGGTGTGTTTGAAGGCCTCAGTGGATGGACCATGATGCATCGGGGCTGTGCGAGTTAGAGGTCCTTCCGTCAACCCAGACAAGAGGGTGGGACTGAATCCGACTAAAATGGAGAGCTACCAACGCTTGGATCTAATTAGAGTTCAGTCAGAGTTATTAGAGCATGTCTGTCTTTGTGCTGTCGACCGTTAGACACGCCCAAACAGCAGTTGAGGACAGTCACCTACATACGTTTGACCTAAATTAGAACTTTTGGCGTTTGTATTGTAAGTTTCTCTACGCCTGGGCTCTTCAACATATGGGAGCCACGCTGGTAGGACACAGTCAATTGGAGAGACACTTATGCCAAACACCAAAAAAAGCACAATGTTGGTGCATGATTTTAAAAATGGCACTCCAAGTTACTTTGCTTGAAACAGGAGGGGTTAGGTTGCATATTAAAGGAACACGCTGACTTATTGGGACTTTAGCTTATTCACCGTATCCCCCAGAGTTAGATAAGTCCATACATAACCTTCTCATCTCGTAACACGTAAATAGGAAAACAAAAAAACAAACAGACAAAAAAGAATAGCTGCTTTCTATTTCTCCATCGTATACGGTCACCAGAAACATTTATTGCAAACGTTTTGGGACCAACTGGTGAGAGCAAATGATGTATCCAGCTAATTTAAATGGTTCACGTTATTGTGTTGTGTGAACAGTTAAATTAATTTAATATTGTATGTGACGTTTTCTCTTATGGGCTGCAAATTCTTCTATGTTCGCAGCTAGTCGATGACTTTGTGTGTCTACTGTAAGCAGAGTAGTGTGTATTTCACAAAGTTTTTTTTAATTAAAAACAGCTGCCTGCTATTGTTGAGAATGAAGCCAATGAGAGCGTGAGAGTGAACCAAAACAGGGACGTTTAGGCAGGTAAACCAAAAAAGTGTGCTGAAAGATGCAAAAACACTCAGGAAGGGAAGAGTGCCGAGTCAGGAGACTATTCTCTCTCTCCTCACACATTACATGTAATCGTTTGATCAATTGTAAACCCTTGTGTTCTCCTGTTTTCAAAGTTTTCTGTGTCAGAAATATGGGTTTCTTATAACCAAATTGTCCCAAAAATAACTTGGATGCATGCATGTACATTCTTCACTGGTAAAATTAATAATTTAATTTGAGTTGTTTTATGTAATTTCATAGCATTTGATAAAAAAGTTTAAACCAGGTCTGTGATTCACTCAACATCTTCTCATCTTATTTGTCAAAATAATTCAAAATGTATGCGTTTTTAACAAAAAAATAAGGTACAATGTCATTTAAATTAGGTTTATTGGCTACAAATAAAAGAAGCATTGACTAGATCAATAGAGCCAAAAATGTTCTAAAAAGTGTTAAAAGCATTACAAAAGCACCAAAAAAATGTCCATTATCAATTTTGACCCAGAAAGAAAACAAGTTCATGGTCGACGGGAAGACAACACACGGCCCTCTTGTTGTCCACTGGTCAAATTTGATCCATTTTCATATAAACCCCATTCACCCAGTTTCTATATCAGAAATTTGGGTTTCTTTCAACTAAGTGTTCAAAAAGAAATAACGTGGATGGTTCCATACAACACTTTTCACAAGTCAAATAAATGAAAATCAGTTCACTACGTTCATTGAATTCAGGTTTTTTATTCAACATTATAGCATTTGAAGAAATTAAATCAAAGTGAACCATTTTGATAAAAGGAGTGGTTTGCTACAATAATGATGTCTCTACACTGTGAGGTGCCCTTATTTTGAAATGCATCATGGAGCTCGTAGCCACCCGGTGTCACGTGACCAACCAACGGTCTCCTAATTTTGTGGGATATCATACGTTTTGGTGTGCATACTTTTTTGTTGTCCCATGCTCTGAATACCCTTTTCTGCTTTTTTCAGATTGATTTTCCGAGTGTGCCCTGGGGTCACCTTTATCTCCAACATGTTGAGGAGCTGTGACATTCTAAGCATGTTGTGGCAACATGATGAGAACGTCATGCTTGAGAGATCTGTTCCCACTGTCTCACAGTCAGTTTGGAGTCTTTTGTGTGTGTGTGTGCATTTGTATGAGACCATTTCCTCCCAACACAACAGGGGACCGCTACGCTTAGTGGGTTATTTATTCAGGTATCCTTTTGTCATATAGAGGCCAAATCACCACAATTCTATTATTACATTAACTCCCACAGCCATCTGGGGCCTAGAGTCTGAGCTCTACTTTAATGCAGATTCAATTCAATTCAATTCAATTTAATTTAATTCAATTCGATTTTATTTATAGTATCAAATCAAAACAGTTATCTCAAGACACTTTAGGTCTAGACCACATTCTATAATTTACAAAGACCCAACAATTCCAGTAAATCCCCCAAGAGCAAGCATTTAGTGTGACAGTGGCAAGGAAAAACTTCCTTTTAGGGAGGAATCTTGGGTGAAGAAAACTTCCTTTTAGGGAGAAATCTCTAACAGATCCAGGCTCTTGGTAGGTGGTGTCTGACGGTGCTGGTCAGGGGTGTGATGAACAGTGGCAATAATAGTCACAATAAAGATAATGGAACTATTACTATTAATAGTAGTTGTAGTAGATCATGGTGTAGCAGGACATTGCAGAGCGTAGAAGGGTGTAGCAGGGTATAGCAGGGCGCGGAGCAGGACCACGGCGACAGCTGCAACCATGATATACTTTAGATGCCACCCTAATCAAGGTAAACTGCTGGGCAAAAAAAGGACTCCGGGGGATAAGCTACCCAGAGCTAGGTTAGTAACAGGCATTTCTAGGACATGGACGCACACAGATGGAAAGGGAGAGAAGAGAGGAGCTCAGTGTGTCAAAGGAAGGAAATCCCCCGGCAGTCTCAAACTATAACAGCATAAGTAAGAGCTGGTGCAAGGCAAAGGGTTGGTAGAGGAATCTGACGACTATGAAGAGTAGCAGAGAAGATATGCCAAATCAAACTGGATTGGGAAGGACTGAAGCTGGAGTTATTTAATACTCAGATGAGGAGTCAAAAAGACAAAGAATAAAAATGGCTTGCTAATGTTGCTAATTTACATCTGCATGTTTCTTCTTCCATGTTAATTGTTGCTAATTATGCCAAAACTACACACAAGCCTATCAGACATAGCTTGGAGATTAACAACTCACCTCTATGCCAAAATAGGCTTATGTTTGGATCTGGCCACAAGACCACATCAACATCACAGGCGATGTCCTTGCGGGCTAAGCATATGGGAAAATGTTGATATTTCCCCCACGCTGCCCAGGGACATTTACAACGGCCCTTTGGCCAACCACGTTACTGGCCCGACGCCTGGTCTCATCCACGCACATGAACTGATGTGGCAGTTTGGCGGCATCAAAATCCAGAACTCTGTAACAGAAAATATTGAATAGTGTTATTGAAAACACATACAGTAACTACAATGTCTATATTTTCATACAAATAGGGGCTGGGTTGGGTCAGTATAGAAAAAAAACTACAAGCTACAGGCAGGGCAGCATAAACCCTCATTCTAACATGTAATATGGAAAGTAAAGTGACACACAGAATAATGGTGCAGATCCTTGACCCTGACACTGTTCCTCTCAAATGTCACCCTGTACAGCTGCTTCATTCTGAATTTTCTGTAGGATGTGACTTAGTATAGAAATGTTGACCCTGTTGATATTGTTGAATACATTTATATTTGCATGTATGCATTGCAACTCACAAAGCATTGCATTGCATTATTTTCTCGCACCATTTCAATGATGGTAAGCTCTCGTTGTTGAGTGAAAAGCTGTTCCCTTCCACCTTTAAAAAAGATCGTCCAACCATTCTGTAGAAAGTGCCAACACAAGATGTCATTGGTTAGGTTCTTTTTCACATACTGTACTTTCAAACTGTAACATCACAGTGGTATTCCTTTACATATACTTCACAGCATTACCCATTTTTGTATAGTACAGTTAGTACAGTAATACTGTAACATGATACAGAATTATGTGACAGATACCGTAGGTACAGTCTAGAATAGAAACTTGAAGATATACCTGTTCTCCAGTTGGAATGTCCTTATTTTCCATGCTACTGTGAAGCAACTGAGTTTAGGGTGGATTCTTTCCACCACCACAGGTCATGATTTATCACATGGTCCACCAGACTAGCCCTGATGTCATCTGATAATTGTCTCCCCACTAGTCCTCATCTTTGTCCTTGTCCTCTTCCACATTCGACTCATCTCTCCCTTTGTCCTCCTCTTACTCTGACTCTCATTGCCTCCATGCATGCAAAGTTCTGAAAAGGGCTTACGTGAGGCCTATTTGTAGAGCTAAGGCGCAGACTGATTATTGTTCTATTTTCAGGTGTGTATGTAAGTGCCTAAAATTGCCAGATGAGTTTTGCATTTTGGACAGTGTTTTCCTAATGATTACAGGAGATTTTGTTTTTGAACAATGTGTCTAATGTAAGAAAATGTGTGTGTGTGTGTGTGTGTATAGGTGTATCACCACACGCTATGTACTCTGCAGTGCCCTGCTATGCCCGGCTACGTACTGCTACACCTTGTAATGCCCTGCAGTGCCCTGCTACACCATGATCTACTGCAACTACTATTTCTAGTCATAGTTCCATTATCTTTATTGTGACTATTATTGCCACTGTTCATCACACCGTCAGACACCGCCTACCAAGAGTCTGGGTCTGTCAGAGGCTTCTACTTATAAGGAAGTTTTCCTCACCACCCAAGGTTTCTCTCTAAATGGAAGTTTTTCACCACCACTGTAGCACTAAATGCTTGCTCTTGGGGGAATAACTGGAATTGCTGGGTCTTTGTAAATTATAGAGTGTGGTCTAGACCTACTCCATCTGTACAGTGTCTTGAGATAACTCTTGTTATGATTTGATACTAGAAATAAAATTGAAATTGAATTGTATGTGCGTGTGTGTGTGTGTGTGTGTGTGTGTGTGTGTGCATGGTTGTTTTATTTAACTCAGATGATAAGGTATGTTTTGCTGTGTTGCTCTTTCTGTATCCCTCCACCCTTCCTTCTCTCAATAGAATCAGATCCCATGGGATGTGATTTATTTCTGTACGGGGTTTTTAGTCTTTGGAGGGGGGGAAGAGGGATGTGGGTGGAGAGGAAGTACAGTTTGTTTCCAGGTTGTAGCAACACACTATACACTGGTATTTATTTCTCTTCATGGCTTTTCCCCCTCTTTAGCACAGGGGAGGCCAACCAGTTCAGCATAAAGAGCCAAAAAACAACAACCCTGCAACATAGCAAAGAGCCACGCAACACATGCCTGTTCAAACTACAACAGCAATAGTGACTTCCAGATCTATTGACGAAAAAGTCATAATACATAGCAGTTTTCATAAAAATCTATAAAAAATTCTTACCTAAATTGACTCAGTAGAAAACCTGACAGTCTTTGTTATCCGCAATCCTTTTCCTTTACTCGGTTGTGGGCACTCAAAGCAACTTTTTCACACTGTAAGAATAGAACGATGTTTTGTCTTATTTGTTTCAGTGTAGAAAACACTGATATTTGTCTGTGGACACTGTTTTCCAGAACTCTGTGGTTCCTTCTCCCAACCCAGATTTCAGTCTGTATCCTCAGAAAGTTGAATCCTCTCCAGTTGGGACGCTGCATCATTTGTCGCTAAAGGGGCTTTCAAACATTCATTATTATTACGGCCCGAGCGCCGACAGTGGCCAAGGCCCTATTGAAGAGATTATTATTATTCCTTCTTTCTTTCATCCGGCAAATGAATTGCCGTTTTGAGGGGCTTATCATATTCAAAAACTCACCAAAATTGATGGTTGCATCAAGTCTGGCAAGTATTTTAAGGGTTTCGGGAATATGTGCACAAAAATGGCTCGCTAGCGCCCCCCTACAAAATTAAAAAAATTGAGTTTAAATGTACATAAAACTCCATTGGAGCCATACCCTAAACCTACCAGAAAGTCCACCATTTTTACTTAAAAGTTCGAAATTAGTGTGATTTTGGCCATTTCCACATGTCGTACTTTAACAAACTCCTCCTAGAAATTTCATCGGATCAACTTCAAACTTTGTCTGTGCCATCGTAAGACGTTGAAACAACGATGAAATTGTATTAAGAGAAAAACTTTTTGACATAGGGCATGGCCGTAGCGGGGTGGCCATTTAGTGCGTTTCGCCATCGAAACAGGAAGTTGGCTCGAAACTTTTCAGGATTCATTAGACTCTAACTCTGAGGACATCTACTGGACAAAATTGACTCAAAGTCATAGCACCCCCTAGTTGTCAGAACACGTGCTGCAGCATTCTGGATCAGCTGAAGAGTCTTTATGGACTTTTTCGAGCAGCCTGATAATAAAGAATTCCAGTAATCCAGCCTAGAAGTAACAAATGCATGGACTAGTTTTTCTGCATAATTTTTAGACAGGATATTCCTGATTTTTGCAATATGACGTAGGTGAAAAAAGGCAATCCTTGAAATTTGCTTTATGTGGGAATTAAAGGACATATCCTGATCAAAGATAACTCCCAGAGCAATAACTTCAGTTTTATCTGAGTTTAACATTAGAAAATTACAGCTCATCCAGGTTTTAATATCCTGATGGCACATTTGAACTTTAGCTAACTGATTAGTTTCATCCGGCTTGATTGATAGATATAATTGAGTATCATCTGCATAACAATGAAAGTTTATGGAGTGCTTCCTGATAATATGGCCTAAAGGAAGCATATATAAAGTGAACAGGATTGGACTGAGCACAGATCCTTGTGGGACTCCATGACTAACTCTGGCGTGCACAGAGGATTCATCGTTAACATGAACAAACTGAGATTGATCTGATAAATAAGACTTAAACCAGCTTAGAGCAGTCCCATTAATGCCAATAAAATGTTCCAATCTCTGTAATAAGATATGATGGTCAATGGTATCAAATGCAGCACTAAGATCTAATAACACAAGTACAGAGATAAGTTCTTTGTCCGATGCAATTAGGAGGTCATTAGTAATTTTCACAAGTGCTGTCTCTGTACTATGATTAACTCTAAATCCTGACTGAAAATCCTCATATAAGCTGTTGTTATGCAGAAAGTCACACAGCTGTTTGGCGACTGCTTTCTCAAGAATCTTAGAGAGAAATGGAAGAATGGATATAGGTCTATAGTTGGCTAAAACATCTGGATCAAGGTTGGGCTTTTTCAGAAGAGGTTTAATTACAGCTACTTTAAAGTGCTGTGGTACATAGCCTGTTAATAAAGTCAGATTGGTTATATCTAGTAGAGAAGTGTTGACTAATGGTAAAACTTCTTTAAGTAGACTAGTTGGGATGGGGTCTAAGAGGCAGGTTGATGGTTTAGATGAAGAAATAATTGAATTAAATTGATAAAGATCAAGTGAAGCAAAGCAGTCTAAACATACATCTGGTTTTCCAGCTGTTTTTAAGGTTCCTGAGTTTAGAGATA
Source organism: Percina caprodes (assembly GCA_013375575.1). NCBI lineage: Eukaryota > Metazoa > Chordata > Actinopteri > Perciformes > Percidae > Percina > Percina caprodes. Next base: position 197,607 of record JABXJD010000149.1, read on the forward strand.
AGTCAGTGCCAGTTAAAGGCAGGTCTTGGTGAATTTTGCTTCTAATAGTTATAATTTTATCATTGAAGAACCTCATAAAGTTGTTACTACTAAGAGCTATGGGAATACTTGGCTCAGTAGAGCTGTGGCCTTCGGTCAGCCTAGCTACAGTGCTGAAAAGAAACCTGGGGTTGTTTCTATTTTCCTCTATTAATGACAAGTAGTACGCTGCTCTGGCATTACGGAGGGCCTTCCTATAAGTTTTAAGACTATCTTGCCAGATTAAACGAGAATTTTCCAATTTGGTGGAACCCCAAATCTTCTCAAGTTTCCGTGATATCAGTGTTATACCATGGAGCTAACCGTCTTTGTTTTATTATCTTCTTTTTTAGAGGGGCAACAGAGTCGAGTGTCGTTCGTAGCGAGCCTGCTGCCCTATCAACAAAATGATCGATTTGGGAGGGACTAATAGCATAGGAGTCCTCCGTTACTTCGTGACTTGGTAATGAATTAAATGCAAATGGAATCACATCCTTAAATTTAGCTACAGCACTATCAGATAGACATCTTGTATAGAAGGTTTTGCCTAATGGCGTGTAGTTCAGCAGTATAACCTCAAAAGTAATCAAACAGTGGTCAGATAGAAAAGGGATTCTGTGGGAACACTATTAAATGTTCAATTTCAACACCATATACCAGAACAAGATCGAGGGTGTGGTTAAAACGGTGAGTAGGTTTATGAACACTTTGAGAGAAGCTAATAGAATCTAATAGAGAGATAAACGCAGTACTAAGGCCATCATTCTCATTGTCCACATGAATATTAAAATCCCCTACAATAAGAACTTTGTCCGTTTTTAGCACTAAATTTGACAAAAACTGTGCTCGGTACACTGTAACAAATAGAACTGGCTGCAGTGATTTCCAACTTGGGTGTGAAAGACTAAGAACAAGACTTTCAAATGAGTTATAATTCAGTTTAGGTTTAGAGCTGATTAGTAGACTAGAATCAAAGATAGCTGCAACTCCACCTCCTCGGCCTGTGCCTCGAGGAATGTGAGTATTAATATGACTGGGAGGGGGGTGGATTCATTTAGGCTAACATATTCTGCATCACCCAGCCAGGTTTCAGTAAGACAGAATAGATCAATATTAGAATCTGATATTAATTCATTTACTAGTACACCTTTAGAAGAGAGAGAGATCTGATATAGACCCCTCCTATACTTTATCCACACCTGTGTACTTAGGCCACGCCCCCTTTTATGGCTTTTGAACCAATTAAGGTAGAGTGTTGTGTGAGGTATCATTGAACACAGCAGAGAGTTTTGTTTTCATTGGTCATTGTTTGGCCTGTCCTCTATATGTTAGCCACGCCCCCTTTTACAGCTAATGAACTGTACGACTTATGGCGTTTTTCCACTGCTGGTAACAGCTCGACTCGCCTCGCCTCTACTGGACTCGACGCACTCTGCGTCCGTTTTCCATTGCAGATTGAGTAACGCCTCAGCGTGGCTGGTCACCATAGCTACGCGGCGGAAACTGCCATGATGTAATTTTCAACGCGACTCACAACAGCACATCGGAGGTGTGTTGTTTTGGATTCTTGGCATGTGGCTACTTGTCACAGCCAGAGAGAAAATTTTTGTTTCATAAGTAGCTGAAGGAAGCAACAAAAATCAATGCTGAATTCCTGATAATGTTAGCTAACATTTGCATGTGTTCAGGGTCAGTCAGTATTTACTATACGCTATATAAAGTACACGAACTTTAGCAACACACCAAAATATGTATGCTGTGTACTGTTTGTGTTTCAGATCCTTCACGCTTTGCAAAATTGCCGCCACAGACCATCTGTTTGGGCGTTCGATGTCCGACTGGTGAAATCTCTGGTTCTGACCTTCTGTGCTTTGTAAAATCTTTATGAGAGTCATGGAGAGACTTATGACAATGACTGGGATGCATCTGGGACAGCAGAGCCGGGGGTTACACTGTCACAGATGCAGAGGAAGAAGACCGGGATGTACGGGAAGGTTTGATGTGCTACTTGAATAGCTAAATAAAATCTTTTCTTTGATATATTGTCCTGTTTTTTTTAAAGTAACAGTGTGCAATATTGGAAACGACATGCAAAAGCCCCTAATAGCCCTTAATATTAAATAGTTGAAAGGTGAGAATAGTGCAGAGAGTAGATAATTTGTCACACACTTTGTCGGACACACACTCCGCACTCTTGTTTGCTAAAAACGCAGTCATAAGTGACGATTCTCTCCAACCAACCAGTAGTCTTCAGGTTTCCACGTCACCTTTTGGGATCGCCTCAGCTCGCTTGGAACCTTGACTGAGGTAGTACTAAAAAAAGTACCTGGTAGCAGGTCCCAGGGAATTTTTTTCGTACTGGAAAACCAAAAAAGGTGAGTAGAGTCAAGGCGAGTCGAGTAGATACCACGCAGTGGAAAAACGCCATTAGACTCTTGTGTGAGGTATCACTGAACTCAGCAGGGAGTTCATTTTCATTGGTGACGATTTGTCGTGTCTGAGTGATTACATATGCACGCTCCCAAGGAGCAGCATCCTCCAGTAACCTAATGTGAGCAGAGCAGCGAGGGTCCGTCCAATTTATTTTAAACTTATTGGCAAATTTATTGACAGTATTGGCAGTATCCAGTATTTTTTTTACTCATCTGAAATATGTTTCCCAATGTTAAAGTGGCTATATGTAACTTTTAGTGATTCTAGCAGCTGCTTTGGACAGAAGTGGTAGTGTTTTTACCACACCTGCTTCTTTACGCTGCTGTATTGCCCACTGCAGATTACTTGGTTAGCGCTACCAACCAAGAGGTCATATAGTTGCAATGAATGTTTTGCTCCGACAGAAAATCATTAATTCCTAATAATAGAATACGTTACAAATGCATCGTTGCAAGTGTTGCATACAGTTATTTAGCCTACTTTGGATGTCTGGTGAAATAAACCAGGTCGCTGTGTTACAAGCCAAAGCATTAAGAGATTGTTGTAGCAACCAATGTAATAATAACAAAGATTCATATATTGCATTTCATGAAACCCACGGACGCTTTCACGTCAACACAAAACACGAACTTAAAGGAATAAAACGTTGCGCTAAATGAAAGGGGGGCGTAATTTATAGGCTACTGACGTACAACAATATCAAGCAATCTAAAGTTATTTTATGAATGAAGTAAACGTTTTTAAATCATTTACCATCCCGTAAATGTCTCCATCTGTTGATAGCCTGCCTGAGACTGATTTGGGTTTTGCCCGTCGTCTTTCCCTTTGAGCTTTTAGTTGTTCTTTGTTAATTGTCATTCCTTTCTGTGATGGCCCTGCCCCAGTATCAGCAATAATAACAATTAAAATACAATTAGGCCTGTATAAAGAAATCTTCTGCTCCCCTTAACCTGGCTGGATACAATAACACAGGCTTTTCTGGTGTTACCCGTTCTGTGATCCGCTCAGTAGCACCGACTTTGCAGGAAAAATCAAACACGGGCAAAGACATTAATAAAAAATAGAATTCTTTCACTGTAGGTCTTTTTCCTGTTAAAGGTAGGATTATAAGATGAAAAATTACAGTTTCAGAAACAATAAAAAGTTACATATAATCACATAGTATACTATATATTACATTACATTATATTCAGTATTTTTTAATTAGAGTTATAAATATAATGTATCATATATCAATATATCATTTTTTTATTCAAAATGGTATTGAAATAAAAAGAAAGGTGTTTCTTTCAGTTTAACCATTTTAAATAGTTTTTCTCTGCTGGTCTTCAATGATTCTGACTCATTGTCCCCAAACGAGTCATTCCTATGGGCACAGTCATAACATCTACCTGCACAGGATGTATCATTTGCTGTTTGCCTTTTGTCAGTGGTATTTTTATATTAAAGACATCCTGCAATAACTGCATGATTCAAAAATAGACAAAGAAAGCTCACAAATTAAAACTCCAAACTATTTAGAGAATTAAGTCTAATTAGGAAAAGGGGTCAAAAGAATGTTCTCACAAGCTGAGTTCATTCTGTTTTTGACCTTTTTTCTAATCTTATTGTTGTTATTGATGAATTTTGTGGCTCTGCATGGACGATTATTAAAAAAATGAACAACTTCAAAGCGAACTTCGGTATTTTTCAACCTGCACCCTATTTTCCCATGTTTTTGTGTCTAAGTGACAAATGTGAATAACGTTTTTTAAAATTGGTCCAGTATTGATTGGAGCCTGCAGCTGACAGCCATCCATGGAACAATAGGGAGCGTTGTTGTATGTCCACCATAGGATTTAATTTCCACTGGGGATAGGGGGGACATTTGACTTTTGATATTATTTTATTTAAAAGTTTCTGTGATTGGCCCCTATTTAAACAATAAAGAAAGTAAGACATCTTTTTCTTATTCATAGTTTAACCTACTATTCTTTCTCGCATAATTTCATTATGGTCAACATAATCATTTCCTGGACTCTCTATCACCATAGTCCCTATAAATGTATGTAGAAATGCAGGAAATTCTGGTGTAGAGCCCCCAGTTTTGTGCCTCCCCACTTTTCAAAACACCCTTGCATCCACTAAAAAGCTGTTTTTGCCACTGACCGGCTCAGATTGGTATTAGAACTGTCTGACTACCTTTACCTTTCCCTAGATCTGGTCAGTTTGTTATTGTGAAAAAATAAAAAAATATTTTCAACGAGAAGTTTCATTCTGACACGTTGCGTGTCAATATCCTCTAAATATTCAGCCAGTACATCTAAAATCTTTAAGATAACACCATGCTTTCTGTACTCCAACACAACAAACCCCTGTTCTCTTCTCCGCACTCCTCTACCAACTCTCACCGCAGCAACAAGACCCCTATTGCCAGCTTTCAGACCGCAACTTCTCCTTGAGTTGGTTAGACACAACAACAGAGCAGATCAAGGGAAAGGTAAAGAAAAACTTCTTATTTCTCTGTAGGGCCCTTCCCATAATGTTGACACTTCTCGCTCAATCATGGACCAAATTCAAGAAATTGTTCCCATTAGTTACTTGGACACTAATCTATATCGATATCGATATAACGTTTCACTTCCAAGATTGCTCCGTTGCCATGGAAAATTACGCTGGATGTCTCTCATTTCAGCCGTATGTCCCTTATTTCAGATTGGTCTTGAGACCAATCTCAAGACAAGACCGATCTTGAGTACTACAACAGTGCCATTTACTCAATTGTGCACATCATATACAGTAATAATAATACATTGTCACAATACTATCTCCAAACGCCAAACATCGATATTTAGTTCATTATGCTTTTGCACAATTAATAAGTCATGATGTCTCTACATTTTTTCAACCCAGAGCCCAGCCCAGCGTGTCTTTCTGAGTCTGTAATACATAAACACAGCAGAGAAAGGAAGAAATACAAAATGACCAAAAATGCTTTCACTGAGTGTTTACCCGATGCTACTAAAAGAAAAAACATACACAACCTTATCTGCCTTCATAGCCCACTACCTTATGGATTGTGGATGCCGTATCAGCAACAACCACAGGCCCAAAGGAAATACCAATGCCCCTGTGAAATAATGAGCTCAGGACATAAAGTTCAGAGGCTGAAAATAGACTCTCATATGGGACTTTATGGGCGGGATCTCGTGATTTCCTCCTGCAAAACTTATGGCCATACCATGTCCTCAAACTGCACACAACCACACTGTGCATGAGCTGATTTAAAAAACAATTACTGATTACTTCAGAATCATTTGTTGACTGTTAAAGGACTATACCAATTTTTTTGCATGCTTTACACCATCTCCTACAAATTGCATATGCTTTAAATGACAACACACAGGAAGACACAGAGCAGGCTGTACTTCCTGAGGAGACTGCGGTCCTTTAACATCTGCAGCAAACTGTTGTGGATGTTTTCCCAGTCTGTGGTCACCAGTGTCCTCTTCTACACTGTGGTGTGCTGGGGGGGGCAGCATATTGAAGAAGGACACCCACAGGCTGGATAAACTGATCAGGCGGGCCGGCTCTGTGGTCGGCATGAAGCTGGACTCACTGGTGACGGTGGCAGAGAGGAGGACACTGGATAAACTGCTGGACATTTCTGAAAATGCCAGCCACCCCCTGCACACCGTCATCAGCACCCAGAGGAGCCTGTTCAGTGGAAGGCTGCTCCTTCCCAAGTGTCGGACCAACAGAGTCAAGGACTCCTTAGTCCCTCATGCCATCAGATTATACAACTCCTCACTAGGGGGAAGGAGGAAATAGGGCAGAGAGGACAATATAATACATACATACATACATACATACATTCATACATACAGTACACATACAGACATATATACATGCACACCTGGACTTAAATTCACACCTGGTCACTTTATCACTTTAACACTGGACTCAACACTGACACTTTAATATTAATTTATTTATTTATGGTCTTTTCTTTGTTTATTTGATGAATGTTCTTATTGTTGTTATTATTGTTATTTTGTTGTCTTTATACTGTCTTTTTTATCTATTTTTATTTATTTTTTCTTGCTAAAAACTGCTGCTGGAATTTTCAATTTCCTTGCGGGAGTCATCCCAAAAGGATTAATAAAGAGAAGGCTAAGTCTAGTCTAAGTCACCATGTTGCTTTTTTTTTGATTTTTGGATGCACTTTATGTACCATTCCAGGAATCCATTGGTTTCCATCCATGTCTATACCGTATGAAAGTCCATTAGGATTTGCTTAAAACTTGCTTGAGTTAACTGACTGAATGACCATGAAGTCTGCATTGCTTTTCTAAATATTACAGTATCTGTACTTGGTAATATAGTTTAATTGCAGAAGGATTTAAAAGTCTGAACTGCTTTGCAACATTGATGCAACTTTGACAAAAGTGAATGCAGGCATGATAAAAAAAAGTCTGCCATTCGAATTTCACATGATATAGAAATGTATGGAAACCAGTGGCTGCCTGGAACAGTAGTAAAAATGCATCTGTAAATCTAAACATACACAGCATGAATTTGAAAATGGTCAGACAAAAAGGTAGTCTCGCATTTGCCAGACCTATCTGCACAGCGCTGTGGAGTAAGGTTGGCTACACCACACATATATTCCAGGACATGAGAAAAAACACTCTGGGCCCTATTTTAACAATCTTAAACGCAAGTATCAAACGCAAGTAGCTTTATGGGGGGATCTCAGGCGCTGTTGCTATTATACCGGAGGGATAAATGACTCTTGCGCCTAACGCAAAAAAAAAGGGTTGATCTGAAGTAGCTGCATTACTCATAGATGTGGTTTGGGTGTCATTTGCAATGAACCAATCAAAGCGTTGTTTCACATTCCCTTTAAAAGCAGGCATGCTTGTTCCATGGCAGATTTCTATGATAATGGTGGACTTGCTAGGTGCCATGTCTTAATACATCCATGATCGGTTCCCAGCCAAGGTGACCAACGTTTGCTATTGATTTTTTTTTGTTGACAAAATGTAATTAAAGAAATGTCCCAAAAGCATACTTTCCGATTGTTTTGGGCTCACTCTCACTATATCATGAGGTTATGAATACATGGTGATAGTTTTGACACTAGACCGAGATTACCTCACTATAGACGACGCAGCTTTTCTGTCTCTCCTCTCCCTTGCTGCTGCTGGGGCATTTGGGTTAAGTGGCATCGGCACATGCAGTTCAACATCACATTGCCTTAAGTCCTCTAATAGTTCCTCATTTATGTTATCAACACATCCACGATTCATGGAAATGTTCTGTAAAACAAGGTCATATTTTTTCTTGTATTTATGTATGGTTTGCAGAAATGGGAACTGCTGGGTCCGTGAGATGAGAGAAGCAAAGTGTATGTGCGGTGTGCACACTCTACATTACGGCCAAGCATGCGCCCTTAAAATAGCATCTGAAATAAGGTGCCACTGACTTTAGATTAGGTTTTATCCTGGTCTGTGGCAGAATTATGGCTGAATCTGCAAAATAGCACTAAGGAAAGTTTGCACTGGAACATGCCTCCTCTTTTTGCAGGAGCGCAAGTTTATTCCCTAATTTGCCGAGGTGCGTCTGTGGAGGAAAAAGTCCACTGTGTGTTGGGTACAAAATAGGAATGATACCTGTGTCGGTGTACAAAGTCAATTGCGCTTAGTGCAAGATAGGGCCCTCTGGGTTATTTGCATTTATTTGAACTGATCACAATCGTCTTGGGAGGTGCTAAGCTCCAGACGAGTGATGGTGGCTCTGCACAATAATCTCGGGAAGGAACTTGTTTTGGTGGAACATTTGCACCCCGCAAAAGAAAACATCACATATAATATCAAATGAAGTTAACTATTCACACAATACAGTAACATGGGCTATGTAAATTAGCTGGATACATTGTTAAACCTCATTTGCTCTTACCAGTGTGTTGCTGTGTGTAATCTGTCCATAGCAACACCACCAATTGGTCCTAAAACGTCCCAGTTGGAGAGCATATGTCGTGAACATATTCCTTGTGAATCTTTACCAAAAGAACCAAGCAGGCCTGCCTTGCACGATCCAAATTTTGCCATTTTCAGCATGCAGCATACTAGCTCGAAGTTTGCTGTTGTTTTCTGTAGCAATGGAGTTTCGAGAACAGCAAAACACAGAGAGCATGTTGAAGGACAAAGCCTGACGTGCCAGATCCTGGAAATGTTCTTTCCTTGATCCAGACTAGCACAAAGGTAATGTATAAATAATTTATAGTAAAAGAACTAAAACTTGCAAAAAAAAGTTGGAAAGTTCCTATAAAAAAGTAAATTTATGCTTCTTTGATTGCCTTCCTCACCCATTGTCACATCCTTCCAAAGATGAATATGATTTACTTTATGATGACTGAAAGCAGCTCAATTAATAATACAAATTACAGCAAATGCAATCAATTAACATAGTCTATGTCAAATCCGTCTTACTTCCAACAGAACTGTGTCCAGTGCTCCAGTATAATACATAACTGTAATGATTTCCCGTATCCTCATCATGACTCTGTGGAGGTGCGTTAAACCAAAACGCAAAGGATGAAGTCGATTCACTGAGTCTGTTTTTTCCCCCCAATGTTCTTATCCAGGATGTCTGGGAGACGAACCTTCAGAAATAAACTTCAGATGAGTGTTAGCATGCAGACAGAAAACAGAAGAACAGCTGAAGAGCATGTCTGGAGGTAGGAATAGAGCCCAAATGGAATACATTACAGCAAATGAGAGAGTCTAAAAATATTCCTCTAAAACAATGCCCAGGTCTCTCTGACATTGAGATGCAGCATCAAACATTAAAGAATAAAAAAAAGGAGCGATAGTCCGTACGATCATCTCATTGTAAACAAATGCGCTGCCTGGAACATTCACTTTCTTGGGCAAATCAGATCATCCCACTGTTGTGGCTGAGCATTTTTATACACCCTTTGTTCTCACATGACTGGCAAAATAAGTCACAGTTTAATGCTTCAGAGGACTGATTGGTTTGGGTTTTTCCAGCCATGGAAACACAAACATAAGACAACAGTTTGTAATGTGATAGAAAGACTGAGAGCTTTTGAATAAGAGGGACATCTATGCACTTTTTGTTCTTACTGTTTTTATCCTAAAAACCACTACTTATGATCACCATTGTCATAGTAACTCCAGCATAAGTGTTTTTACATGCAACTTAAAGGTAAACTCCACTGATTTTACACACCAATGTCACGTTACTACTCACAAGAATTATTACTCAGCTGTATAGGTCGTTTTTTCAAGCAGGAATTATGTATATAATAATAGTGGCTTTTAGTAGCTATAGTAGTTATGATGTGAGCAAAGCAGAAAGTAAGATGACGAAGTATAAGAGTGCCGAGGTTGGTTGGGGTCAAACAAACACAGGACTTGCACCCAAGGGACAGGGATTCATGTCCTGTTTGATAATAAATGTAAATGGCAATTTTTTTTTGGAACAAATGGAGCTACGTCATGTTTCACGATCTTTTCTAAACTTAACCAAGTAGCTTTTATGCCTAAACCTTATCAAATTGCAACCGTTTCACAACCCCAACTGTTGTTGGGTTCTCTGGTTTAGATTTGATGTCATATTTCCTATCCTCGCTAGGGACACTAATTTATACTACCCACTGTACATATGGTTTGGAGGAATTGTTTTTTAAAGCTTCACTCATAAAAGTACTAAATGTTTAGGTATGTCAGCATCTGCTGCTTTCATTGACCAATCCTTTTTAAATATGTTTATTGTGAGCTCCCCACTTTTATGGAAGTGGAACAATAAATCAATAAAGTACAATTTTAAAGTGTTTTTTATCAATTCTTGAAAAGTTTGAACCAAGATTAAGGCTTTGTTCTTACTGCATGTTGCAAGATAGACAGGTCATATAATGTGAGGAGTTCTCCATCCTGAGATCATGTTGTCCTTAAGCTCTCTGCTGGGCTAATTACTCCTCATCATGCCTCCCAACTTTCTAGTTCTTCGAATGTTGCTGCTTGGGTTCACATGGTAGATAGGAGCTGTCCCTGGGACAAAACGCAGCACCTCGCGTGACTTCCATCTCTGCAGCTCGCAGCCCATCGTGCATGACTGTCCGTCATCATTACTCTCTTGTAAAAACACCTAAGACAGGCCCAGGGAGGGGGTCGCCGACGAGAGGCCTTGCCTCCCTTTGAGCACTGCTTCACCTTTGACCTCTCACAGGGGTAAAGAGATAAACACAAGGGGGGAGACAACTAAGCTTCAGTGACTTTTAATGACAGAGTTGGTTTGGGGTAGAATAGCAACACTGTCATCATGCAGAGACTAGATAAGATTAGGCCTCATCAGGCAAGGGAAGGTGGTGCTCTGGTTTTCCGCTGCATTCAGCTGAGCAAAGATGTGTGCACAATATGCACTAACATCATATGTGAATCGGTCACTCGGTTCACAGTCTCCTGCAAGAAAAGAACATTTATAAGAACAGCACTGCTTGGAGCGGCGTTTGCTGGATGCGGTTTTGGGACAAAACTCGCATAGGGCAAAGCTGTGGCTTCACCAATTTTGAAATGCAAAAACAAAACGCCTCCTTCATTAAAAGCTATTCACTGGTTATTTTCTATGAGCTTCCTGTCAGTCTCTTCAATTAGGCCAATAAAAACAAAGACCGATGACAACAATTGCAAAGATGGAAGAGGGCATGGCTGTTTTTAGTTGGCATGGATTTGAAAAGCGCAGTCATGCGGCTAAACACGTAATCAGCCTCCCATTATTTCAAAAGAAGTACAAACAGTTCAACTGGACTCCACAGACCCTTAAAAAGGTTTTCCTCCTAAAAGACAAAAAAAAATCCCACATGCACGCCGATTCGGAATTCAGGGGGAAAATGCCCTTTTAGTGTGAGAATGGAGGGGAGACGGCTTCACGGGCTGCTGACTACGCTTTGGCAAGGGCCTCCGTAACACTCGGCCAGACAAAAAAAAAAAAAGACAGATAGAGGTACCTCAATGAGCACTCAGTTAATCTGCAAGGCCATTAGGATAGGCTACTTGAAACACTCATTAGCATAGTTCACATGAACTGAGATGGCGGGCTGTTTTTTTTTTTTCAGCGTCAGTGAAGAAAAGAAAAATTCCGGATTTGTGGACTTCTGGGAAATATTTGGGTTTGAGTCAGGCAGAGTTGTTGTGGGACAGTTTGACATTTGGAGTCACTGGGGTCATTCAGTCGTAATGAGGCGCTCGCGGGCAGACTACAATAAAAGGGTTTGCCCCAGCGCTCAACTCTCCCTGATTCTCCGCCAAGCTAGATGACAGTTTGGTTTGGTGGTAGTCAGACCAATCACAGGGCGGCAGGTTGTTTCATCTCTAATGGAAAGTAATTAACAAGACAGGGCCGTACGGACAATCCTGACGTTTGTGTGTGACTGTCTCTCTTTGTTTCTGCATGTGTTTGTATGCACTTGTTTATTTTTACATATTTTTGCGTGTTTTGGTTAAATGTTGAAGATGGCAAAACCAGACAAGCGGTAACCAAAATAATGTAAACATCTCATGATAAAGGACTTTAACCTTAAATTGTAGACTGCTACAGTGGTGGCTCATATTACAGTTTTTTTTATTGCTAAACGACAGTGGGCACAACTGGAGCCACATGTGCAAAAATCAAACTACAGTCTGCACTGCAGCAGTTCATGTGTCATTTTTCATTGCTTGAACACAGTTTTCAAAACTCTACACACTAATGCCATGGCTTAACCACAACCTGCACAACACTGTGGTTTTACAGCACTTTGTTCAAATGCTAACACGCTACTGTCCCAACTGTTAACCTCACATTCAAAACATAGTAGATTTGAGTCTGGTGCCTATCAAACTCTGCTGATAGTAATTTTATCTGAAAGCCTAAGCAGGTGTCTTGTTTTAGACTAGTTAGTAAACATGTATGGTATTAACATAGGGAACGCTCAGAAAGCCTTTTTTTGTATACAAACACCAAATAACAATGAAACAATTATACACTGTACCTGACAGAAACATGTTAAAGAGCAAAGATACAGACATGTCCACGTCAGATGTCTGAGGTTACATACACAGCTATGAAAAACAAAATGTGAGAAACACTACCTTTACTATAGTAAAACTGCGTTCTTACTGTGTTTCAGAAAGTAATGGAGGTGAAAGCAATGGAAACACCACATTCATTAGTATTTAGAGATGATGCAGATGTGATGAAGAAAACTTGCCGCATGATGCTGGACAGAGGCAGGATCAGTCACACTATTCTATGTTGCTGTTATGCACCTTTAGTTTTTTTTAATGAAATTACTGGATACAAAATACTATATTGAAGCAAACTGCTGATTTTCATTCCTTCTTGTTTGCCTTACATGAAAATTGGTATATTACATAAAATCTACTGAGTAAAACTATTGAGTAATATGAAGTCACTCAAATTGTTCAAACTGTAAAGATGAAAAGTTAGTATTTTCTGTATTGGTGTTTGATGCTATGATGTTTTTCCTCTCTGTGTGTTCAATGTCTGACAATGTCTGTATCGCAGTGAGGATTATTCATAGTGTTTGGAAGGGCTGAGTCTGTTTTGAGATGTGTGTTAAGAGTTTTGTTGCTTGGAATGAGTTTTGCAGGTCACATTAACTGTTTAGCCCAGGTGACTGTTGGTAGTGCATATACTGTACTTTGAGTTTTGCACATGTGGCTTCAGTTGTGCCCACAGCTGTTTAGCAATCGAAAAAAAACTTTAAGTTGAATGCCAATTGGCAGCATTTGTCAACCCATTATATACAGTACAGTAGCCAAAATGTAGCGTTGTTGACATGTTCCTGATGCTTAATTTTAATGTTAATTTATCTGTTCTAGGCTGTTTGGCTACATGGGGCAGTAGAACAAAAACGGCCTTGTGCTATTAGCTTTCTAGGATGATGGAATCTCCCAGTTAGCAATGTATGCTAACAATTGCTAGTTCAGGGAACTTTTATGTACTTTAAAGCAGCATTATTGATTTTTGGGGCAAATTGGGGGCAGTGGAAGAATCTGTAAACACAACAATGACATACTGTCAACAAATGAATTCACATGCAAACCAAATAAAAGTCTCACACATCCAGCAGTTGCAAAGCAACTTTAGCATTTAGAGTCATTTTTCTGGCCATCAAACAATTAAAAAAGTAAATCTAATATTCAATCTGCTTTTAGCTTTGCTATGGTCTTCACTAAATCTTTAGGGTAAATATCATTTGCAGCTCAATTCTCCACTATGTTTACCAGCTATTTGCTAATGTTGTCTGTCTGTAAGTTGGTGCTAGGTATAGCTAGGTATAGCCTTTGATGTGGGAGACCTGGGTTTGAATCACACTCTCATAAATCAACCAATGTGTCCCTGAGCAAGACACTTAACCACTAGTTGCTCCAGAGGCGTGTGACCTCTGACATACAGTATATAGCAATTGTAAGTTGCTTTGGATAAAAACGTCAGCTAAATATGTAATATAGTGTATACTGTACAGCGGTTTATCCGTTAAACACCGCTGTCATGGAGTTGAGACTAAACCAAAGAAACAGTCCCAATTACTGTGACGTCGCATTAACACAAAAGTGGCTTCCACGTAGACAAATGTGGATGTTTGCTAACTTGTTTATTTCTGTTTTCATTTTTAGCTGTAACTTTAACATTTAAAGATATTTAGTTAAACACAGTGGTCCAACCTATCTGATGTTTCTGCTTATTTTCTGTACTGTGTTGCTTTGCTAGCGTCTAACATGCATTTTAGATGAATGAGATGAAAGTAGTCAATATATCAATGATGTTTCATTTACAGGATTGTTCAGGTGCCGGAGAACATTTTGCTTTATGTCCCCCTTTTCGGCCGGATTTCCGTTACCTTCCGCTGTCTTTGTGTTGGCATTTTAAACTCTGGTTACTATGGTTACCTGCTCCACAGATCTCTGCAGGGTAAATCTAGACAGCTAGCTAGACTATCTGTCCAATCTGAGTTTTCTGTTGCATAACTAAAACAACCTTTGAACGTACACATGTTCCACCAAAGCAAGTTATTTCCTGAGGCTATTTTGCAGAGGCACCGTGGCACTTAACACCACCCAAGTGATTGGTTCAAAGAAATGCCAATGCAACTGTAGTTTGATGTAAGTGGATTTTTGGAGCCCGGACAGTTGTTCTATTGCACTGAAAACTGATATCAAAGCGGTGACTGCCATACGTTAGCAGCTGATAACTCTTCTAGCGTCTCTACAGGTGATAAAGTTACTTTAGAGATAAAGTCCTTTTCCAAGAAATGCTGTATTGTGATTTTGTTTTGTACTTAAAGCCTGCTACGTGTTAAAAACTGTTAACTAAAGTACATATTACTTATTATCTTTGTTTACCTCTCTGAAGCAATGCAATATAAATCATAGTTCATCTGTTACATGATTAAAAAAGTGTCATTGTTCCACTTTAAACGTATGCCCACCCTGTATTCATATTCTGCTTACATTGGACTTTTGTGCATCCATTAATGAAAATATCTACTGTCCAACATCTCAACATATTAACCTAATTCTGGCTCCCTTTTAGTGTTAAAGTGAGAAGGTAAATTAAATTCATTTACATAACATTTCATGTACATTTCAATTTTTGTCTTAAGTGGGCATTTTTGGCAACACATTTTATCAGTTCTACTTATTGAATTAAAAACCTTTCCTAACATCTTTTCCTAAATTCAGCCTATAAATGAGGCTATTATGTCTAAAGGCATGGTTTTAGCTGAAAGATCTACACTGGCAACAACAATATCCATCTGAAGAGCATGACCAAATCTAAGTAGGTTAGCAGCTCTGTTCTGTGCCTTACCCTGACAAGCACACGGAGGTGTAGGTAGACCTGTGTTTTGTTAAGTTGTCAGTGTCTTTTCCTTTACTTGTCACCCCTATGATGAAGCACATGATGTGCGTGACTGCTCAGCACCTTGATAATAGCTCTAGGCAGTCCCCTCTGTTTTCCCTGGAAGTTCAAAGCATTGATTTGGAGAGTGAGATAAGCTATGTGTAAAAGACGCGCAGCTCTTCCGAGATCCTGGGCATGCTTCCGCTTATTACAGACATAAATCACAGTAATAGTTCGTATCATTTATCATTCCTGTTTGCAGATGACGTAACGTCCTGATATGACTTACTCTGATTTCCCCCTGTAACAAACTATGCTCTGAATGTGAGAAATGCTGTTGGAACCAGATGCGATGGCTGCCCTGCTCAACTGGAACCTTTTACAGTGTAACTGTACCTTTACTGTCTGAGCAAATTATCACCTGCACACACCTTCCTGCGCTCCTCCCTGACCTCCATGCTCACTCACACGCGATGAGCAACTGATCTGTCAGTCAAGCTAGGAAGGGAACTTGGTGTTGAAACTGAACTTGCCAGCAGCAAGGAGCTCTGAGGGGCCCAAAGCAGAGGCCACTGTGAGGGCTTGTCCACCCTATAGCTTGTTCCACAGCTAAAGTCACCTGGATGCACCTCTGAGGGGATTACCTCCATGGCTCTCCATCCAAACACAAATAAATGGGGGTTTAAGGGCTATATTATTAGAGTCTTACACAGAAACAGAGCTTATACTGGGGACTGATCATAAAGTTACACTGAAATCTATTAACTTTAATTTAATTTAATTGCATTCTAACAAAAATGTATTTCAAATGAGTTCCTGGTCCACTACAGTCATCTAAGTCATTATACCAGGGGTCAGAAACGTTTTTTTTTTTTTTTTAAATCTATCTAGAACAGCAAAACATATATTAAAATGATATCAGACCCAAATTCAATCTGGAGATTTTTCTTTCACACTACCTCAATACATTTAGCTAGTGTAATCTGTAATCTGATTCAGAATTTAAAACAGGGTAAAACATTTATAATTCTGTCATTTATCATTGATGATAATATGATTTTTTTCCAATTTCCAATTATGTGATAGCAATAGACTTGATGATTAGGCTATAGGCAACATTACAGTCTAACAGCACAGACCAGATTAAACATATATATATATATATATATATATATATATGTATATATATATATATATATGTTTATATATATATATATATATATATATATATATATATATATATATAAATATAGATATATATTCATAATTATATATTAGGACAACTTTATCATAATTAGACATTTTCATAATTACATAGCCTACAACACTCTACAGATTATGGCAAATACTAAACTATACAAAAGATGTATTGCCGTGGCGAAACATAAAGAGCATAATTTCCTTCATGTTATGAGGATATTATAGAA
This sequence comes from Percina caprodes, assembly GCA_013375575.1. Lineage (NCBI taxonomy): Eukaryota > Metazoa > Chordata > Actinopteri > Perciformes > Percidae > Percina > Percina caprodes. The sequence continues at coordinate 214,397 of JABXJD010000149.1, forward strand.
GTACAAATATTCTATTAAGTACATAAAGCTCATTGTGTTCTGGGTAAATTAAGATAATAGAATGTATGCCGGTGGAGAGATTAAGGCCTATTTGTTCTTTTTTTATTTTTTTTAAACATTTAATTGTGTCTTTCCGTTTTTTTTTTTTTTCCAAACATTTAATGTTTGTAATTTTGTAAGCATTTCTTTCTTTATTTATTTGTACCAAACACAGTGAATAGCATGAAATGTGTGCCTGAATGTCGGGATTTTGCAGCTCCGAGGAGACGCTGAAGGTCAGGGGACAGCAGCAGCAGCAGCAGCAGCAGCAGCAGCAGCAGGCTCCGGGTCTCTGTGAGCCGCTGTCCGCGGTGCTGAAGCCCCGCAGCCAGCCAACAACCGCAGCAGACCCGGGCCAACACGGGGAGGCCCAAACATCATCTGATCCAGACCAACGGGCACAAAGGCAAAGAAACAGAAAGAAGGAGGCAGTTCTGAACCCCCATGCACAGCCCGAGGGAACAGAGGAGAGACGAGGCTAATAACACTCATGCATTTGATTTATTCATGTAGCGTTTTTTTACAGCACTCAGAGACACTTTACAGATTTTGAAAAAAGAAAGAAAATCTACACCCAAAAATCCACCAACTAAAAATGCACACATATTCATCAAAACACAATGAATGAATGAATGAATCAATCAATCAATCAATCAATGAATGAATCAATCAATCAATGAATCAATCAATCAATCATCCAGCCTAATATACACACAGATATCTACCAGAGATACACCCAGATTATTATTATTATTATTATTATTATTATTATTATTATTATTATTATTATTATTATTATATCTGCCTTGGTTTGGCTTTAGTGTCGCATTTTGAAACGGCCTCCTGCATTTCGTATTGTTCCACAGTATATGAAGAACCGACTGAGACACAGTGCTGCGCAGGAACAGGTCTGCTGTTCAGCAGGCTTGGTAATTAAGGGACATTAATCAATCATTAATGAGTTCGCACGCGGGGTTCACCTCCGCCTGCTGGCTCGATGGGAAAGCGCACCCTGAATAATAAAGTCATGAAAACCAACTGGACTGTGGCATCGGAGGACATGTTGTGCTTTTTCTTTTGCTGCTCTGAGATTTACTCAAGTACTTAAGTACACGTTTGAGGAACTTTTTAATTTCAGAGAGAAATATTGTTCTTTTGACTCCACTTACAAATTAAGATTTTTGCACACAAAACACATGTGGTTTATAAAATACGGTGTTTTATTATAAATTAAACCACCCAACAATATAACAATATAGGCCCAGAAGTCCAGCTGAAATAATAAGCCGATTAAACACTTTTTCTTACATGTGAGGATTTTTCTGCATTGAGTGGGCTACTTTTAATTTGAATAATTTAAATACGATTCATAATGATAAAAACATGCTTATATTAAAGGACCATTTTCAATGCAGGACTTTTAGTATTTTTACAATGTGGTATTACTTACTTTTCTATCTGGATATGTCTCCCACCTCTGGATCTAGAGTATATATATCGTCATGGAGACACATGTGTATGCTGTAGCCTCCAAATTGAATCACTGAAGCCCCCAAAATGTGTAGGGGGGAAAGAAGAAAATTTTAATTGTGATATTGGAATAGGCATCTTGAACATCTGATGAGGCTTAAGAAAATGACAAATTGCGTCGTCACACCAACGTCAAAGCCGCATTTCTAAATTGATGTTTACACTGGATTTGAGGTGTGTGTAATTCATTTTAAAAAGCCTGAACGCCGGGGGACGGGTCGGGCACGTTCTCACAAGCGCGCAGACTTCCGGCCTGGCTTTCTAACACAGGAGAGGAAACCATAAAAAGAGTGACGGAAAATAATCTGCATGATGATATGGCGTCACGATATAAATTAAACTAATAACAGTAATAACCATTATATTATGTATTATTATGTGTAATTTTAAGTGTTAAAATGGTTCAAAGAAACAATATTGACATATAGTATAGTATATATATATATATATATATATATATATATATATATATATATATATATATATATATATATATATATATATATATAGAGAGGGAGAGGGAGATAGATTGGTAAATTGTTATTATTAAGACTTTTGGTTTTGACATGATTATTTATATTGTTGTTGAATTTGTATGTATTTTGCCTGATGCTTTGACAATATTGTTTTCATCACATTCATGCCTATAAAGATAATTGAAGTGAGAGAGAGGGGGAGAGAGAGGGAGAGGGAGCGAGTGTGTGTGTGTGTGTGTGTGTGTAAGAGAGAGAGAGAGAGAGAGAGAGAGAGAGAGAGAGAGAGGGTTGGGTGGTTTGGTGGAGGAGGTGATGGAAGGGTGGGGTGACACCCTTTGTAACAAACCTGCCCACTAACAGAGCCAGGGCGCGCGCAGTCAGCCGCTGCCGGCCAGTGATGCTGCGCTGTTCTGGGATAAACAAGATCACCCGTGCAGTGGGGCTTCACAGCATGGACAGGCTGCACACTGGGAGGATGCACGGCCGACAGCCTGCACACCTGACTCTCTCTATCAGCCCGGCGTTCTACATGGCGGAGCAGTTCTGGAAGACTAATAAGCTAATGTTTTAAAGTTAAAAATGTAGTCTTACATTCAGTTCCTGGAGAAAACACATTGATAGTGGACTTTAAAACAGAAACAGCATACACTATTTTGAATGTTATTGAAATTGTTTTTTTTCGATTAACCAGGACATAAGCAGGTATTTAATCACCTCCTGATAGGCTACAACATATTTCTTTCTTTCTTTTTTATTTTTTTTACATTTAATTACACACAGCCTACATCATATAGGGTAGGTTACTATGACATATTTGAAACCTTAATTTATATTCCTATTCCCCTGCAGGATCCTCATCATGGATTGGACACTGGATGTGATTAACCCGACCAATGCCCGCGCCGTGTTACTGGCCTGTGTGACGTTGCTGTTCTCCCTGCACCTGTGGCGCTGGCTGCGGCAGCGGGCGATCCCCTGCCCGCCCGGCCCGCTCGCCTGGCCGCTCATCGGGAACGCGCCGCAGATGGGCAACGCACCGCACCTGTACTTCATGCGAATGGCAAAGAAATACGGCAACGTCTTCCAGATTAAACTGGGCTCTCTGCCCGTGGTGGTCCTAAACGGGGACTCCATTAAAGCAGCACTGGTCAAGCAGGGATACGATTTCGCCGGCAGACCGCACTTCACTTCGTTCCAGTACATCGCCAACGGGGCCAGCATCGCGTTCGGCACCATGACGGACTGGTGGAAGATGCACCGTAAAGTAGCTCAGTCCACTGTCCGAATGTTTTCCAACGGTAACTCGCACACCAAAAAGACTTTTGAGCACCATGTCCTGTGCGAGACCAGAGAACTGTTGCAGCTGTTCGTGGAGAAAACCAAAGAGCAGGTATATTTCCAGCCCATGACTTATCTCGTGGTGTCCCAGGCCAACATCATGAGCGCGGTGTGCTTCGGGAAAAGGTACTCTTATGAGGACGAGGAGTTCCGGCAGGTGGTGGGCAGGAATGACCAGTTCACCCAGACCGTGGGGGCGGGCAGCCTGGTGGACGTGATGCCCTGGCTCCAGTACTTCCCCAACCCCATCAAAACCGTGTTTGACAATTTCAAGAAGCTCAACCGGGAGTTCAGCGAATTCATTGGGAACAAAGTGAACGAGCACAGGAAAACAATCCAGCCGAGCATCATCCGAGACATGACGGATGCTTTCATAGTGGCGCTCGACCAAGTGAGAGATAAAGCGGGGCTTTCTTTGGGAAAGACAACGTGACACCCGCCATGGGGGATATATTTGGAGCCAGTCAAGACACACTTTCAACTGCACTGCAGTGGATCGTCATTCTACTTGTCAAGTAAGCCTTTCCTGTCATTCCACTGACCGTTAGATGTAGCCTACAGGCTACATCCAGGCTAAATCAGAGTTGGTCCTCATGCTGCAAAGTTGTTTAGTAAGGTTAAAACTAACGATTAATTGTCATAGTTGATTGCTCCGTCGATTATTTTCATTACAGTTGTTTGGTCTTTAAACTCATATAATGGTGACAATGTCCTCAAATGTCTTGTTTTGTCCACAACTCAAAGATTTCCTGTCACAGAGGAGAGAAGAAACTAGAAAATATTCACCTTTTTCCATACCAAAAACACTCAAACCGGACGAATTGTTTATCAAACTATAGTTGGCGATTAATTCAAAAGTTAATAGTTGCAGCTACTGTTCTGACTAGGCTACTGTCGCTACTGTTTTGACTTTTTGGAGTTTTATGTAACAGCCTAGTTGGAGCAGCTGAGGCACAGGCAGGTACTGGCAGCATAACAAAGAGATAGAACTGCACACACACACACACACACACACACACACACACACACACACACACACACACACACACACACACACACACACACACACACACACACACACACACAGGGGCGCAACTACCCAGTGTCAGGGGTATGCAGCAACAATTTTTGCACCTGCCTCCCAAAATGAAACAAAAAAATAACTAATAAAGGTTTATTTTAAAGTATATCAGCCACTGTAGGCCTACTATAATTATACATAATTATTAATTACAATTATATATATATATATATATATATATGTGCAGAGACTCGGAGGAGCGGGCCTTAAAGAGTCAGGCACTAAAACTGATGTGTGAAAAAAGTTGTGTGTTTTTTGAACATTAAAGCATGTAAATATGCTCTAGTAGAAACACAAAAAACCTGAGAATGAGCAAAATATGGGACCTTAATCATGGATATTATATTATAAGACCTGGATGCAGCGTTAATGGCCCCGTCATTCCTATAAAAGTTGCTCAGTGGCCCATCCCGCAAAACGTTCATGGATGAAAAATTCAGAATAGAAAGAGTTATAACCAAGCTTGTTTTCAGTTGGAGGTGTCCTGGCAGCAGTTATACAGATGTTTTTTGTAGCACAAAAAAAGGTTTTCTGTTCTATGGGGAAAATCCTTTCTGAGTTGCAGGGGGATTTTTTTGTTGCAATACAGCCAGTGGGCACTAGACAAAATCAGCGGGTGGGCTGAGCGCTGTTCGTGGTTCTCTAGTTGTCATCTAAAACCTGTGACGTCTCCCCTGTGAATGTAGGTATCCTGAGATGCAGGTGCGTCTCCAGCAGGAGGTGGACAAGGTGGTGGGCCGCAGCCGGCTGCCCTCCATCGAGGACCAGCTGCATCTGCCTTACATCATGTCCTTCATCTACGAAGTGTTGCGCTACACCAGCTTTTTGCCGCTCACCATCCCCCACTCCACCACAACCGACACCTCCATCATGGGCTACAGCATACCAAAGAACACAGTCGTCTTCATCAACCAGTGGTCCATCAACCACGACCCTGCCGTCTGGTCCCACCCGGAGAGCTTTGACCCGCAGCGTTTCCTGGACCAGAACGGAGCACTGAACAAGGACCTGACCACCAATGTGCTCATCTTTTCCCTGGGCAAGCGGCGGTGCATTGGCGAACAGCTGTCCAAGCTGCAGCTCTTCCTCTTTACGGCGCTTATCGGCCACCAGTGCCACATCACAGCCGACCCAGCTAGGCCCGTCACACTGGACTACAACTACGGTCTGACTCTGAAACCGCACCCCTTCTCCATAGCTGTGACTCTGCGTGACGATATGAGGCTGCTGGATGCGGCAACCAGGCCAGATGGCGCAGAGGACGTCGATGGCACACCCTCATCAGACTCATGATCAGAAAGTGAAATACAAAACTGTAATAAGCTAAACAAATAAGGCTGAAACACAAAAAGACTTCTTAACTATATATTTGTGGGCTGAAAACTATATTTATAAGCTAAAATCTTAATCTTCTTTTAAATAAAATAAAACTCAGAATGGTAACACATCTTCACCTCAAGCAGAAAAACACTCACAAATTCTGCAGGTTTTGAATTCTGTATCACTGCTGAAAACTGTAAAAAAAAAATCTGCAGATTCTGTTTGAGGCTGCTGCGTACTGACTCATTTTTAAGCATTAAAGTGCCAGGAGGGAACAGGTGTGGCATCTGTTTTCACAGGTTACCTTGGATCAATGTGTTTTTTTACAACGTCAAACACAATCGGACGTAGCAGCAATTAGCACCTTCTTTTGATTCATCAAGGTGGAGGACTTCAATGAAGGCAACAAGCCTGATAGCTGCTGTAACACACACATTTGGGTGTGAATGCTATTGCTGTGAGAACTAATTGAAAAGCTAACATTGTGTGTGTCTTCATGCTTTATATTAACAGTGTTGCTTGTACATTGTATTGCTAAAATGTCAAACGCATTCTCATAAACGGGTTCATATGATATTGTACAGACATTTATGCACAACAATTTGTATGATGTTCTAGGAACACGGTGACCGATCACACAGTTACAGTTAAAATTGACAAAAGTACGTGAGGGGTTGGTCATTTCACGGGCCGTTGCAGTGAAGTTTAGCTGACAAAAAGTGAGCGTTGTGCGGCGACAGCACCTAAGTTTGGAAAAAAGATTGTTGTTTGTATAAAACACTCCTGGGAAAGGAACACTTATTTCCCGGGTGAAAGTCTTGTGGTTTCCCCTGGGATATGAACTCCTCTCTCCAGCTTGAAAGCCCTGTGTTTTATGACCCACCCCCCCTCCAACCTCCTCCCTATGTAGACCAGAGTGGTCCTATACTGCAGCAGTCAATGTGATGGATACAGCAATAAACATGTGGAATACATACAAATTACAATGCTTTACTTTTTGTAGTTTTATGAATGAATGCTTCATAAAATGTCAGCTTTTCAGGAATCCCTTTAATTTGGCCGCCTTTCTAAATTCTTTCTTGTAATAAGGGTTCCAAAACATCTTTAATGCAATGGCAAAGTTTCTTGAAACATACATGTGATTTTTGAAGGTAAGCACTCAAAACCTGTTATGAAATTGTTATCAATGCGACAAAAATAACTCAAATAAAATGTTCAGTACTAACGTGTAGTTCATATATATAGTGTCAATGTCAAAGTGTGGTCACTCAGGAATAAGGACCCATGAAATGTCAAATATTATTTGAACTTTTTGGCTTTTTGAAAGTCATCCTATATATTGTGAAATGTACTGTGGATGCTGTCAAGGCAAAGGAGAAGGCAAAGGAGGGTCCGGCTCCACCCAACAGACCTGCTGGTGTCTGTGGACTGCTGTCCAATGCGTGTATAAAAAGACTAATTTTCAATCTGTGTTATTGAGTCATTTATTTATCTTTTTTTGTTACTCACAAAGGTTTTTGTTTAACCGCCTGAGGTCTAAAGGCATTTTCCCACATGTTCTTAAATTTACCCTTTTTTTGCATATAACGTATCCACGTGTTTCATTGCAAAATGTTCAAAACAAACTCATCTTTCCATATGATGAGACCCAAATCTGTCTCAGAGCAATGTGTAAAGAGATAAATTTGGCGCCAAAGCTAAATAATTGATCTCTGCTTTTTGAAATTCCTCAAATCTCCTTTTGAAAACAAACCTTAATTTATGATGTGTTGTTGTGTCGTTTAGTTTTATTAGTTTTTATTTATTATAGGTTATTTGCCATGGGCAAGATTCAATTCAAATAACAAAAAAAAAATAGTGTAGCCTAATAACAACTCAACAAAAACATTATACAATTTTTATTCAACAATGTATTCAACAATAACACCAGTAAATAAAATGTACATATGATGAGCACAGATATGTTAACAGTTACACAAGACTGCAGAATGTAAGTAAGTGCAGAATGTGTATGAAGTGTTCCAGGAGAAAAACCTAAACAGCCAACAGATTAAAGAAGACATACATCAACAGGTGTTTTGAACTTTGGTTTGAGTAAAGTTGTGAACATTTTGAAGTCTATCCACTCACACAGCTGTGTAGACATCCCAGTATTAAATCATATATTAACCCACGGCTTTTGGTGTTCCTGTGCATTTACTTACCAGCTATCAGGTCGCTGGTGAAAGCACACCTGTAGTGTTCTCTGTTGTACAGTTGTCTCCGACATATGGCGTTCTAATGTACCGGAGTTTCAAACGCCAACAAAAGAAAACACAAGGTAACGAACATCCGGCTGAAATGAGGGACATCCGGCAGCAAGGCAGCTTTATTTGTATAGCACATTTCGGCAACAGGGCAATTCAAAGTGCTTTACACAAAATCAGTTCAAAAAAACACAAGATAAAAATTTACAGTGCAGCATAAGAAATTAAACATTAAAGAAATGAACAGTCATTTAAAGAAAGGCAACATCAAAAAGAAAGGTCTTCAGCCTTGATTTATAAGAACTGAGAGTAGCAGTGGACCTGCAGTTTTCTGGGAGCTTGTTCCACATATGTGGAGCATAGAAACTGAACGCTGCTTCCCCCTGTTTAGTAGACCTGTCCCAGATGACCTGAGAGGTCTGGGTGGTTTATGGTGTACTAGCAGATCAGAAATGTATTTTGGCCCTAAACCGTTTAGTGATTTATAAACTAGCAAAAGCACTTTGAAATCAATTCTTTGAGGCACAGGAAGCCAGTGTAAAGACTTCAGAACTGGAGTGATGTGATCCAGTCTCTTGGTCTTAGTGAGGACTCGAGCAGCAGCGTTCTGAATCAGCTGCAGGTGTCTGATTGTTTTTTTAGGGAGACCTGTAAAGACCCGTTACAGTAGTCAAGTCTACTGAAGATGAAAGCATGGACAAGTTTTTCCAAATCCTGTTGACACATAAGTCCTTTAACCCTTGATATATTCTTAAGTGAAGGGAAGCTGAAATAGGAGAGATATTATAACGCTTATGTGATTTGATAAAAAGTCTGGCAGGTGCGTTTTGGACACCCTGAAGCATGTTATGTTTTGGACAAGGCATTCCAGACCAGAGGTGATAAAAGCATGAATAACTCTTTGTATCTCTGCTGCTACTACTATGACCCCCAGACCTCTCAGGTCAGCTGGGACAGGTCTGCTTTCTGTCCCCAGAGTCAGAACCAAACAGGGGGATGCAGCGCTCAGTTTCTATGCTCCTCATATTTCAATTTCAATTTTATTAATAGTATCAATTCATAACAAGAGTTATCTCGAGACACTTTACAGATAGAGTAGGTCTAGACCACACTCCATAATTTACAAGGACCCAACAGTTCTAGTAGTTCCCTCCAGAGCAAGCAACAGTGCAACAGTGGCGAGAAAAAACTTCCTTTTTAGGTAGAAACCTTAGACAGACCCAGGCTCTTGGTAGGCGGTGTCTGACGACCGGTTGGGGTTAATATGAAGAGTGGCAATAACAGTCACAAAAAATAATAGTTTGTAGTAGTTCTTTGTAGTAGTTCATGGCATAGCAGGGCACTGTGCAGCATTACAAGGCACAGCAAGATGTAGCAGGGCACAGCAGAGCGTAGCAGGATGTAACAGGGCATCGCAGGACATGTAGCGGGACCATGCCGACTGCTGCTACCATGATTTTGGAGCCTCACTGATCCAAGGAAACATGCTGGAATATCTGGAACAAACTCCCAGAAAACTACAGATCCGCTGCTACTCTCAGTTCTTTTAAATCAAGGCTGAAGACTTGTCTTTTTGATATTGCCTTTCTTTAAATGATGTTCATTTCTTTAATGTTTATTTCTTATACTGCACTGTAACTTTTATTCTTGTGTTTTATCTGTTTTTATTTTTTATTTTTAACTGTTTCATCTGTGTTTTATCACAGATGAAATCTTTTCATATTTATTGTTTTTATGTAAAGCACTTTGAATTGCCCTGTTCCTAAAATGTGCTATACAAATAAAGTTGCCTTGCCTTGTTTTGCCTTGCCTTTGTAGATCATTTAAATGATTAAAGATTGAATTCTGGAGACAACCCTGTCGTACAGCTTTCTAAAGCCAAAACAATATGGCAGTCCACAATGATCCTCTAGAACAAGGGTACCAAACTCCATTTCACTAAGGGCCACACTGTAAAATGAGAATCACATCAAGGGCCAGACACGTTGTCAGTAAACAAAGTTTATTGACATGTTTTTGTTTCGTAAAAGTAAAATTACTACAACTTTATTACTGCATGCCAGTTTTTCTACATTTTTGTAGCTTTTTCTGTCATTTACGTCAACTTTCTCAGACAATTTTGTCACTTTACAAACATTTTTGATGATTTTTGTTGACATAATTCCTCAAAAAAGTTCCTTAACCATCATAGCATTTAGCAAATCATGCAAAACAATGATTACATTTTTTTTTTTTTTTTTTTTACAGCAACCTGTTTCACAGCCTGAATATGAAAACTCCCTGCTTCTGGGGGAATCTGGAGCATCAGAGTTGGCAAATCTGCCAAATTCTCCATTGAATGTCACCTAATTGCAGTTTGAAAAACATTTCCCCATGTTTTTAGTTTGGCGCACAATTAGGAGGGCCAAAATTTATTGTGAACCTAACTTGATATACGGGCCGGATCTAAATCTGCAAAAGGGCTGGATTCGGCCCGCGGGCGTTGAGTTTGACTGCTCTAGAAGTAAAAACATAATCTTTGTTAAATTGCATCACTGATGCCACAGTTCAGTTAGTAAGAGCAGAAAAGCATTGCATAAGCGCAAGTTCCCTTTTCCACAGTACACCAAAAAAAAAGGTCATGACCTAAAAAACTGTGTACAGTGAACCCTCGTTCCAAGAAGAACCCGTGATAGGTGAAATCCGTGAAGTAGTAACCTTTTTTTTTTACCATTATTATACGATGAAATACTCCATTATACACTGAAACCAAAGAACAAAACCTTTTTACAGGCCCAAGCATTTGTTTAACAAATAAAAGTACTGTATAAACGTTTTTTTTACAAATAACTACTGTACTGTAAAATACTAATTTTAATCATCAATATGAACGAAGGCTTCAAATTGCGGAGATCAGCACCGCCCCCCCCCTTTTCTTTTTCTTCTAAAGCCCGCGGTGCAGGTGTGTTTTTTCGAGAGAAGAACATAGTTATCGGTAGTTGTTGTCGCTCTTTTTTCTTCTGGGGAAAAAAGATTCTTATAAACCGACATGCCACCATTGATTATGTTTGCAGAATGCAGAACACAATGCACGATGCAAATCCGTGAAGCAGCGAGACCGTGAAAGGTGAACCGTGAGGGTTCACTGTATCATGAATTACATGCAGTACTGTGGTGAACACTGCAGCATAAGGAAATAAAAGTCTGTGTTAAACAGTTTAAAATGAAATAAAACTTCCAGTTGCTTAAAGTTGCTCTGTTCCATTATATCTATCGATCAAGCCGGATGAAACTAATCAGTTAGCTAAACTTCAAATGTGCCTTCAGGATATTAAAACCTGGATGAGCTGTAATTTTCTAATGTTAAACTCAAATAAAACTGAAGTTATTGCTCTGGGACCCAAGCACCTCCGTGACGCATTATCCAAAGAGATAGTTACTCTGGATGGCATCACCCTGGCCTCCAGCACCACTGTGAGGAATCTTGGAGTTATCTTTGATCAGGACATGTCCTTTAATTCCCACATAAAGCAAATTTCAAGGATCGCCTTTGTTCACCTACGTAATATTGCAAAAATCAGGAATATCCTGTCTAAAAATGACTGCAATTACTGCAATTCTTTATTATCAGGCTGCTCGAAAAAGTCCATAAAGACTCTTCAGCTGATCCAGAATGCTGCAGCACGTGTTCTGACAGGAACCAGGAAAAGAGATCACATCTCTCCTGTTTAACTTCTTTGCATTGGCTTCCTGTAAAATCCAGAATAGAATTTAAAATCCTTCTTCTCACCTACAAAGCTCTTCATGGTCAGGCACCATCTTATCTTAAAGAGCTCATAGTACCTTACAACCCTACAAGTGAACTGTGCTCCCAGAATGTAGGGTTACTTGTGGTTCCTAGAGTCTCTAAAAGTAGAACGGGAGCCAGAGCGTTCAGCTATCAGGCTCCTCTCCTGTGGAACCAGGTTCCAGTTTGGGTTCAGGAGGCAGACACTGTCCCCACATTTAAGAGAAGGCTTAAGACTTTCCTCTTTGATAAAGCTTTTAGTTAGGGCATAGAATAAAATATTGTTAGGGAGTGAGGAGTCGCAGCGTCCGCCTAACCCGGCCCACCTGCTTCTCGTCATAGTTGTCAGATCTATCTATCATATAATCAATAATATAATAAAACTAGAGGGAGGCAGGGCATACAGCCCGATCCGGTTGGGGAGAGTTCTAGCCTGACCAGGCTCCTCTCTTTACCCTGTCTCTCCTAGTTATGCTGTAATAGTTTTAGACAGCTGGGGGACTTCCTTTGACTTCCTTTGACACACTGAGCACCTCTCTCCTCTATCTTTCTATCTTTCCATTTGTGTGCATCCATGTCCCAGAAATGCTTGTTATTAACCTAGCTCTGGGGAGTCATTCCTCGGAGTCCTTATGTTCTTTTTTGCCCAGCATGTTTCCTTGGATCAGGAAGGCTCCAAAATCAGGGTAGCAGCTGTCGCCATGGTCTCGCTACACGTTCTGCAATGCCATGTTCATCTTGCTACTCTCTGCTGTGCCCTGCTACGTCCTGCTGTGCCTTGTAATGCTGCACAGTGCCCTGCTATGCCATGAACTACTACAAAGAACTACTACAAACTATTATTTTTTGTGACTGTTATTGCCACTCTTCATTCTAACCCCAACCGGTTGTCAGACACCGCCTACCAAGAGCTTGGGTCTGTCCGAGGTTTCTGCCCAAAAGGAAGTTTTTCCTCGCCATTGTCGCACTGTTGCTTGCTCTGGAGGGAACTAGAAGAACTGTTGGGTTCTTGTAAATTATGGAGTGTGGTCTAAACCTACTGTATCTGTAAAGTGTCTCAAGATAACACTTGTTTTGAATTGATACTATGAATAAAATTGAAATTAATTGCAAATTCCTAACAAGGTCAAGAAATACCTGAAATCTAAAATGTTACAGTGTCTTTACCTCATATGCTTCTTATGTACAAATTAGCTGAGTGCACCGACAGACATTCATTACTGCAATACAGCAATACAGTACTTTAAGCTTTTGACTACACATACTGGAACTGTAGCTGTCAACCTGCTCGCCTGCACGTTCTGAATGGTAATAAACAGACAATTCACTATTTGTACTTTATTACTAAACTGTTGTGTGCCTCACCAAGTGACTATATGTAACATTTCATACAATGTAGACTCAATACTCAAAGACTGTAATTAGGACATAGGGCAGAGAGGACAATACAATACATACATACATACATACAGTACATATACATATATACATACATACATACATACATACATACACACCTGGACTTACATTAATACCTGGTCACTTTAACGCTGGACTCAACACTGACACTTTGATAATAATTTTTGTGTCTTTTTATTGACAAATGTTCTTATTGTTATTGTTATTATTATTATTATTATTATTATTATTATTATTATTATTATTATTAATGTTATTTTGTTGTCTTTATACTGTCTTTTGTTATTTATTTTATTCCTGATGGAATTTTCAATTTCCTTGCGGGAGTCATCCCACAAGGATTCATAAAGAGAAGTCTAAGTCTAAGTCTATGACCTTAAATTACATGTAAAAGTAAACAAGATTAACAGTGACAAGAATTATTAGGAAAGGATTATTAGGAACACCTGTTCAATTTCTCATTAATGCAATTATCTAATGAACCAATCACATGGCAGTTGCTTCAATGCATTTAGGGGTGTGGTCCTGGTCAAGACAATCTCCTGAACTCCAACTGAATGTCAGAATGGGAAAGAAAGGTGATTCAAGCATGGTTGTTGGTGCCAAACGGGCCGGTCTGAGTATTTCACAATCTGCTCAGTTACTGGGATTTTCACGCACAACCATTTCTAGGGTTTACAAAGAACGGTGTGAAAAGGGAAAAACATCCAGTATGCGGCAGTCCTGTGGGCGAAAATGCCTTGTTGATGCTAGAGGTCAGAGGAGAATGGGCCGACTGATTCAAGCTGATAGAAGAGCAACTTTGACTGAAATAACCACTCGTTACAACCGAGGTATGCAGCAAAGCATTTGTGAAGCCACAACCTTGAGGCGGATGGGCTACAACAGCAGAAGACCCCACTGGGTACCACTCATCTCCACTACAAATAGGAAAAAGAGGCTACAATTTGCAAGAGCTCACCAAAATTGGACAGTTGAAGAACGGAAAAATGTTGCCTGGTCTGATGAGGCTTGATTTCTGTTGAGACATTCAGATGGTAGAGTCAGAATTTGGCATAAACAGAATGAGGACATGGATCCATCATGCCTTGTTACCACTGTGCAGGCTGGTGGTGGTGGTGTAATGGTGTGGGGGATGTTTTCTTGGCACACTTTAGGCCCCTTAGTGCCAATTGGGCATCGTTTAAATGCCACAGCCTACTTGAGCATTGTTTCTGACCATGTCCATCCCTTTATGGCCACCATGTACCCATCCTCTGATGGCTACTTCCAGCAGGATAATGCACCATGTCACAAAGCTCGAATCATTTCAAATTGGTTTCTTGAACATGACAATGAGTTCACTGTACTAAAATGGCCCCCACATTCACCACTTTTCTCCAAAGCGTCTAGTAGAATCAACACAAACTGAAAGTTACACATAGCCACTTTACATGAAAAAAAGCAGTAAAAACTATTTTTATTAAACTGAAACTATATAAAAATTAAAACTAAACTGTAACTATATTCCCAGTTTAGAAAACTAAGACAAATAAAAGTAAAAAATGAATGCAAATCATTCCAGTTTTAGTTGCTTAGCTATACTATTATCGTATACTTATGAAAAAAGACTTTCCGTCTTGTGACATTAAACCTCAGAAATTGAACAGTCTTGATATGTGCTGCAATGGCTTCACATCAGACACTAAAGTAACATGAAGATAAAACATTAAAGGTCCAATATGTAATATATTTACTGTAATAAATCCAATAAATAAATCATCAGATAGTAAGGAAACATGCTTGAAAAGTTGAAATACTATCTTTACTGACAACAGTGCCAGTATTTTCTCCTTTTGAAATTTCAGTGCCATGACAAAATTTCTGTTTGTGTTCCAGCCTGTGTGTTGGTATCAACTGCCCAGTTTGACAGCAGATCTACCTGTAAAAAATGTAAACCCAGCTCGCCACAGCTGTAACGTTAGTACAGCCATGAAAGCAGCAAACAAACTAACAGGATCAACGGAGATAGATCTCGACCTAAAGGAAACGGCATGTTTCTAACGGTAACAAACCCGGGTGAATATTGGAGATGTATTTCAATTCAATTCAATTCAATTCAATTCTATTTATATAGCGCTAAATCACAACAACAATTATCTCTTTGCGTACTCTGTGATTATTATTGTGGTTATTAACAGAAACCCAACAGTTCCCACCAAGAGCAAGCACTAGGCCACAGAGGCAAGGAAAAACTTCCTTTAAGAGGCAAAAACCTCAAGCAGAACCTTGGCTCAGGGTGGGCGGTTATCTGCCTTGACCGGTTGGGGGTGAGAGAGAGAGAGAGAGAGAGAGAGAGAGAGAGAGAGTGTGAGACAGAGAGCAGAGGGTGTCGAGCAGAAACATGGAGGAAGCAGGTGACTCCACCCACAGATCCAGAGCCAGAAACACCTGCAGGAAGCAATAGGAGGAGAGAGGGGAGGGCAAGACTCTGGGGGTGAGAGAGCACAAGACTCCGGGAAAGGGAAGAAGTCGAGTTAGTAACATGCATTAATGGAATGAGGTTGCATACAGATATTTGAAAGATGGAGACAGCTTAGAGCCCAAAAGGACGCTGAGTTGGCTAATTTTCTCCTGTACAGGTAAGCATTAGCTTCAGGTTAGTGTATCACGGCTACTAGGGACGGGCATTTTATGTCATTTCAACATTTGTGCACTCCCATTGAATAATATAGCTAGCCCTCGTGTTGTCTTCCCGTCAAAATTGAAAATCACCACTTTTGTTTTTTTTGTTTGCAATGTTTCCAATTTTGACGCTTTTTGTCATTGTTTGTCACTTTTTGTTGACGTTTTCAACACTACGTAACACTAATTTATCAACTGTAGTTTTACAGTTATTTTTTGAATTTATGGTCAATTCATTTATATGAATTTATACCTTATGCTTGAGTTAGAAAAGCAGAAATTAGAAATTATTTAGACTAAAATTAAAGGAATGGATGTTTATGGATAATCACAGACTGGAATATGGCAACTTTTACTCAATACTACTTTACTCAAAAGCACTTCAATTTTTTTTTCAAATGCTATGAAACTGAATAAGACACCCTACAATTAATGAAAGCATCAATCATGTTATTTTGGGTAATTACAGTAGTTAAAAAGAACATTGATGAGGAAAATGGGTCAATTTGACCCAAGGACAATATGAGGGTTAAAGTGCCCGAGTTGGTTACTCGCAAAAACAATTGAGACACAGCCAGTAAAGTGATCCCGACTGGTCCGGGCTAACGCCGCCATGCTAACCTTGCTAACTGCTAATGTTACCAGAGGGCCAGGCCGCAACGTAGCCTGTTCAGCGGCCGGAGCCGACAACAGTGAGTTATGCTAAGCCAAGTGAAGGGGGATGCAAATCGGGAAGAGAGGACCGTGCGGTAGCAGTGGGTTGTTGCCGTAATTCTAAGACAACAAAGTGTTTATTTCAGTCGGGAGGAAACGGATGGCAAGGAAGTGGTATTTTTAGCGGTTCCTACTGTAATTCTCAGCTGAGGAAGGGTGTGTCCGTCGGATGGAGAAGACGGCAAGGTTGTTGTGTTTTCAGCGGTTCCTACTGTAATTCTAAGCTTATAGCACGGGCTTTTATGACTGTCAATATAGCTAGCATCTAACGTTAGCTACTCCGCTGTGTTGTGGAGTGATGTCTGGCTATGTGAGACAAGCGTCTATGGTCAACTTCGAGTCTGGGGAGGAGGGGGATGGGGAGTCGACTCTCTCCAGGATTTTGAATTTGAAGAGCAGTATTAGAAACACTTGCTGTTATTATTACATATTGCACCTTTAACCCTTGTGTTGTCCTCAGGTCAAATTTGACCCATTTTGAAAAAAAAAAAAAGTATCTTTCAACCAAAATTTCGCGAATGAGAAAACGCGGAATGAGAAAAGAAATTGACAAAAACATCAGGGGGGAAAACAACAAAGGTTTTGAAAAACAAAATTCAAAAGGTTTCAATTTCGACCCAGAAAAACAAAAAAGTTGCAAGGGGGTAAGACAACACAAGGGTTAAACATGGCTATTCTCCAATCATGTATTTTGTGTGTTTATATAGCTACATATTTCTGATACATTATATCTGGCCTGGACAAAAACACACTAAAGCCAAATATATAAAGACTGAAAGAATAAATGTTCCTGAAAAACTGAAACTAGACTAAACACTCTGAAAACTAAAGTCAAAAATAAATAAAATCAAAAGTAAATTTCAAAACCTTGCTCTGCACTTGATGCTGAATAACAGCACATTCTCATTACTGTGTCTTGATGCTCTGAAAGGCACGTTGCCAGGTCAGGTGGGAACAAAGGGAAGTGTTTGGGATCCCTTTCCCTGCACAGCGTCTTATTTCACTTTGCCAGAACATCCTGTGCTTAATCAGCCAGAGACCTGCAGCCAACCGGCCAGACTACTTTTCGGGGTGTGAGACAAATTCAGATAAAACAACATTAGATGGTAATTGATACAGTATGGCTCTCTTCAAGTACAACATTGAATCTGTCATGTGTGGCAACCATAGACTGTTAATATTATATGGACAGAGCATGTGTGACGTCACCCATTGGCTTGTAGAGATCTGCTACGAGTTGTTGAGTTTGCAGTTACGGGCGCAGCCATCTTGGTTGCGGATGTGACGATTACAGACGAGAGGGAGGAGGGAGGGAGGAGCCATAGACTGTTGGGCTGTATCTGACTGTGACGTTAGCTAAAAGTTGCTTACACACCTTGTTACATGCTTTCACTGGCAATCTGGATGCAACTGCTGCTGGAAGCTAGCCTACATAATTCGAGGTAAGATTTAGCTTTGCTAGATCTTTAATATATCTTTGTCCCATAGTTATATAACATATTATAAGACAAAACTGTCAATCACATCATAGCCACGCCCCAAAAACACCCCCTGCTTTTTCGTTGATTTTAAAATCAATGAGACCATTATTCAAAAAACAACTATCATTCTGTGTTGCAGAAGACTTAAAACTAGCGATTGAGACCATAAACTCATGAAAATGCTTACTGAGGTAATAAATCAAGTAAGAAGTGGGTCACTTTCTCATAGACTTCTACAGAAACCGACCTCCTTTTGCAACAACACACGTGTCGCCCCCTACTGGAATACAGATACAATGCAGGTTTAAGGCATTTCCGCATTAGCAGTACTTCGCCGAACCAGATGATTTGTCCATTAATATTAAGTCTATGGTGGCATCGTTTATTGGCATTTCTTTAAACCAATCACAATCGTCATGGCTGGGAAGTTTTGGGGAAGATTGCTGTGGACTACACACGGTGGATACTTACAGTATATATATAAATACTGTATTTATCCGCCGTGTGTAGTCCACAGCAATCTTCCCCGAAACGTCCCAGTTGGAGAGTAAATGCCGTAAACATATTCTTTCTTAATCTTTACATTCATTCCCCGAAAGAACCAAGCAGGCCAGCCTTGTTGCACCATCCAAATTATTTTTCAAAACTTGCCATTTTCAGCGTTTAGCTTGCTAGCTTGAAATTTGTTGTTTCTCAAAGCAAAGTGAGTTTGAGAACAGCAACACACAGTGAGCAGAAGGTGAAGAACATCGGAGGTCAGGCATTCTTCCTAGAAATGTACTTCTGTTGATCAAAACTTGTGAAATAATGACGTGAGTTATAATAGCAGATAATATCAGCCTTCCTGGGTTATTGCTTTGTGTTTCCCTTCTTGCATTGCAGGAAGGAAGCAAATATTCCTAAAATACAACACAAAGAGTAGCTATCTGAGATATGTACTAAAACCATGATAGAAGAAATGTCATGTCTTGCATGGTAAAGCAGATGCCTTTTGTTAAGAAGGGCTATGGTGGAATAAGCCTGCTGAGAAAGATGAAATATTGCACCAAGTAGTGCAAAGACACATCCCATGTCATTACAGCTTACACCTGTCAAGACAGTCTCAACAAGATTAATTTGAATGCCTTTATTTAAACTTGTATCCTGCAGAAGCCGGGAATAAAACATGCAGCACAACAAGATCATTCTGCTGTTGACTGTGAGCTGTGTAACTTTGACATAGCTGAGCTTAGATTGTGAATGGAGAGATATACTTCATGGAGATCTGAATGAATGTTAGCGAGATTATACAGACGTGGCGCTCAGAGAGGTCACTGGCTGGTGAGAGCGACTGATAGGAACTCAGGAATGAAGGAAGGATCTTAGCTGAATCCGAAGTAGCAGCTGGAGTCTGTGGTTCCCAAACCTTTTACATCAAGGACCTTTCAACTGACACAAATTAGACCCCCATTTGATAAGATTTGAAACCCATGAACAAAATAATTCATACATTTGGCATTGTCAGGATAACCTGGATGGATTCATAGTAAAAAATAAATGATCCTCCTTGTTGCTGGGGACCCCCTGAAACCCCTCAAGGACCCCTGGGGTTCCCGGACCCCATTTTGAAAACCACTGCTCTTGACAACCTTGTCGACAGGTCAAGATCAGAGCAGACAATGAAAAATGAAGATCAAAACATGACCGGAGATGTGTACATTAACCCTCTTACATCGGAGTCATCAATTCATAAAACTCACGCTACAGCCTATACCATATAGGATGGGCGGGTGTCATTTTCAGTACTGGTCCAGATCCCTGCAAGGACCTCAGGGGCAACAACTGACCCACTTCCACCGGGAGGTGGCGCTATAGCAGAAGACAATTGGTTTGGCTTTATAACCAAACCGTACATCGCACATTAAAAACACTGATATCCATAATCCCTGAATTTAGCAGAATCTCCTGATATAAGCCACGCCCATTTCCACCTGGACTTTTATGTGGGAAAAATCCCGATTACGAATTATATGCAACCCATCTGCCCAAAATTGGCATGTTGCATCTCCAGACCAACCTGACAAAAAGTTTTGAAAATAAATTTGTGTAGCAACTTTAACATATCTTAACCAAAATAAATGCTATCAAAATGAAAATTTAGATTGTTTGCCATGACTCTCTGGGTCTCCCTAACACATTTTATGTAAAATTGGCCGCTAGGGGGCGCTACAAGTTCAGAAATTGATATCTCATGAACGGCTCATCCGATTTCTACAAAATTTGAGGGTACCATCTAGGGCCACTCCTGAGGCCACGCCTACAGTGGAGTACTGATTCGTCCATGTGGGCGTGGTCTATGGGACCCAGGTTTGGATTCACCATTTACACGGTCTGTTTTTCTATTACTCCCACTATACACATCACACATTAGAAAACCTCACATCCATGTGTTCATTGAATTGAGCTGAATCTGATGATGTAAGCCACAGCGATTTCCGTAAAGTTTTTTCACAATACCGCGCAATTTGCAAAACTAACTTTTCAAACTTGGCGTGTGACCGATTTGCACGAAACCTGGTAGGTAGCATCTCCAGATGGACCTGACCAAAAGTTAACAGTATTTTGCAGTTACATTTTGCACAATTTACAACCAAACAAAATTTCGTAGCTAGCCAAAAAACACGAACTTTAACATATCTTGACCCAATTAATAGTTAGCAGAGCAAATCTTGGTATTATTGTTCGCCATCCCACTCTGATGCTCTGTACCGAATTTGGCAAAAATTGCTATCAACACGAAACCTGTGATGCTTGTTCGGCACGTACTATGAGGCTCTGTACCAAATTTGGCAAAGATCGGCCATTATGGGGCGCTATAGTCAACGTAGACCAGTTTTAGCCTCTTTACTCAATCAATATTAATGGGAGATTTGCTATGTACCACAGACCCTGGGGCTCACACCTCTCGATATTTTCCGACATTTGCCTCACCACGTTACGCTTTGGGTCCCGCTTTGCGCCCCCCGGGTCGTCTAACGCTCAGCCAGAAAGCAAATAAGAAAATTACCCAAAATGTCAAAATGATCCTTCAATTCAGCCCTGGTTTGAAGTGCATTAAGTGTTTGCACCGCGAGTCTAGGAGTGCTTAAGACAGAGACAAAAATAAAGTCCAGTCCAGTCAATTGCTCTTTTGAAATCATGAGAAGAAGAAAATCTGCAGCCTCTGAACTCTAATGCAACATGGGGTCATTTAAGCCAGAACGAACAGACATTGAGATTAGATGCAATCACACACAGATACATACTATCTGATGCCTTCATTTTAAAGAAAGAAACAGATGTCAGTTCATTTTGCAGCTGTTTTACTTGATGCTTTTAAATGAAGTGCACAGGAGGCTATTAAAATAAGTCAAGCAAAGACTGTATAAACAAACACCTGTGCTCGTTTGGGGTGGTTCTACCACTGAAGAAGAAAAAAAAAAAGAGGCTGAAACATGACTAGACTGGTGGCCTGACTCTGATCCAGTAACAAATTCCCAATTGCCCTGGCACAAAACGTGCAGTCTGGGAAAAAGAGAAGGGATGCCTGAAAACTCCATAATCATTGATAGTCATGCAGGAGCCTGCTTGTTACATTTGTACTTGTTTTTGTATTAAGATCAAGGCAGTTTATGACTCAAAAAAAATTCTCTGCACATTTTAATTATATGTTAGACAAGATTACATAACCTATTGCAAGAGGGTATTCCTCATAAAGTGCAATAAAACTAACAAACACACAAACAATCAGGACAAGTGAGAAACTGACACCTCGGATCACAGATTTAATTATAGACTCCAGTAATAATTTATTATTCATTAATCATTCAATGCACACTGTATCTGACACTGTACAGTATGATATCTATGTAGTGTATGAGATTTTAAGAATATTGTACTACTTTTGGCATTTAAAAAAAAAAATACATTCGTAGTGCTGGTAGAACAATCTGTAAAGTGACAAATAAAAAATTGTAATGTTTACAATTTACATCAGCCTCAATAACATAACATACAGTATATTGGAATGAATAACTCTAAATCCTTAGGCTCTGCCAGAACAAATCTCAAGAGTAAACAAAACTAAAGCCCCATGGCTTCCTTCATACAATCGTGATTGCATCACACTTATCATATTACCAAGTTTAAAATTATTAGTGTAGGAGACAGTATTAAAATGACACATTTAAATATTAAAACTTGGAATGCAACCATCACATCACGCTAAAGCAATGAGTTTTCATCCTCTATGTTTACTATAGTTTGACTACAGAGCCATTGGTCCAACATTTCTGTTAGAGAGAAACACAAATGACAAAAACCCACAACTTGCCCTCCGCAATGAGTTAATGACTCAACCTACATGTTTTCTTTAAACACCTTAATCTAAATGTTCTTTTTGAGCCTATCATGTTTTGTCACTTTGACAAATTGTGGCTGCCGTGGACTTAACAGGTTGGTTTTTTTAACGTTAATTGAGACCTGAGCAAAACCTTAGTTAAACCGTAATTAGGTGTTGTATATATGTAATATATAGGAGTTTTTTTTTACTTTTCATGCTTCTTTTTCTCTGGCAGTGGATGGTAAAAGTTGATTAAAGATAGTTCATAACAATATAAGACCAATAACATGTAAGGCAGTCAGAGCTCCATGTAAATGTTCAAAAAGGAACAATGGAAACTTAAAGGATCCAGGAAGCCCCCGAGGAAGAGAAACCTTCCTGAAAAGTACCATCAGGAATTTGAGTTCAAAAGGAGGTTTTGCTCAAAAACACTTGTATGGATTCCCTAATATAACCCATTAATATGAGTCACAAATAAAGTTCAGTAATGAAACTTTGACTTTCAGTTTCAGTTATGGGCTCTTTGCCAAACCCTTCTGAGGACATCTGGTCTAAACTCTCAAATTATGAATATCCAATATCCAGGGTCAACTTAAACTCACTTCAACTGATATATTCTCTATGAAAAATCTGAGAGAGACTTCTAAGTAAAACAATTCAGTGAGGGTTGTTGACAGATCCAGGGGTCCAGGAAAAACATTAAAAATGTCAGCCCCCAGGGCTTTCTGAGATTGCACCACGTCTGCATGTCGGATCATTCGATCACCTGCAGTTACACGTCACTGTCACAGGAGTTGAGCAGCGGGAGCAAACTGAATAATGAATGACTAATGGACTGATGCCAAAGTCAACAACATAAAGAACATAATCACCAGCATGTGTTAACTGCATAATCAAATAATAGTCCAAAGGCTGCATGTGGACTACATGGAGCTGGCGAGCACTGGTGGCCGTCTGAGTGAAGGGGCAGAGAGGTTGCCCATGGGTTACAGCATTCAGACATCTTTGTTTGGGAGAGCCATTGTCTGATGGGCTTTTGTTATTGCTAGGAGACACAATAAAAACTAAATAAAAAAACAGGATGGAACAGGTAGTACTGTGGGTCACTTTCCTAAAAAGCAACAGGCCTTTGTTGTCAAGGAAACTTAGTATCCTTGAGACACACTGGAGTAACTTTCCCTATCAGAGCCATTGGACCTCTGAGAGAACGTCTGCTACTCACTGCCAAACACAGACCAACTGGGAATACATAAATAACACCAACAATCACGCTGAATTGTGCTTATGATTAATCAAATTTCAGAAGCAATTCGACAAAAAAAATTAAACAAAAATCCCCCCACAACAGGATAATTTAAAGAGAGGGGAAACTAATTGTCTCCCCAATTTGCAACAACCAGGTATGAACAAAATGTTTTCCCACAATTAAAAAGGAAACTAATACAAATTAGTGAAATAAGAACATTTATTCTAATTAGAATATAAATCTGATTTTAAACTGAAGTACGGTTTGGACTGTGGCAGCCCATTGATGATATAATGTCACACACTCATCCCTCCACTCACAGAGTGAATTAACATAATGGCCTCTCATGCACACTGTACACACAAACAGAGTCCCTAGCACATGGAAAATACATTTCCAAAAGAAGGTGCTACAGTATGTACCAGCTGTGGTCACAGTCCAAGCGCTGGGCAGAGTATGTCCAGCTCCTTTTGTGCCTCTTCATCCTGAGAAAAGAAAAATAAATAAAATTCTTCAAAACAATTAAATTGAATCTTGCAGATTGAATAACTCTTTGAGATGGATGTAAACACAGTACTGCAATAGTACAGGGATGAGGTCTACCTCTTTGGACACCGTATTCATTGAAGAAGCAGCTTGACACATCATCTTAGCCTTGTCCCTCTGCCCCAGGTCTCTGTAGCACTGTCAGACGGAAGAAACAAAACCCCCTCAGTGCCTTGTTTAGTCTCAGTTGTATCCCACAGAACAGAGCAGTGTTGTCCCAAAACAGCAATGAAAGTTTCTGGTACTGACCTTAGCTAGAAACACATAGTTAGGTTTGGAATATCCTGGCTGGATCTCCTCAACCTGATAAAAAAAAAAGAATCTGAATCTGAAAATGTAATTGAATCAGGAATCATTGTCAATACCCAGCCCTAGCGAGCATGGGAATTTATGCCCATCATGCATTTTGCACACCATTTCACACCATTTCTTTCTTTTACTGTTTTTTTGTTGTCGCATTGTTTCTATATTTGCAGTGCGTTTTTCCTTAATTTGCTTGTGTTTTGTCTATTTGCAGTTTTCTTTTAGCTTTTAAAGACAATCTGTTTTTTTTATAATGCATACACCAATACAGCCACTTTACACAGAGATTTCACAATACTGCTGTGAATACTACCAGCCATTACTCCGGCTTTGCTTATTTACACTAAACCTAGTCTTTATCCTTGATGTTCCACTTCCGGGATTGCTCATTGTCGCAGAAAATCCGACGGATGCATGTACAGTATGTCCATTTCCTTCCGCTTTCTTTGTGTTGGAATTTTAAACTCCGGTGGATTTGAGGACTATGATTACCTGCTCCTCAGATCTCTGCAGGGTAAATCCAGACAGCTAGCTAGACTATCTGTACTATCTGAGTTTTCTCTCGCAATGCTATTTTACACCAACTCTGGGCGGAGCTTAGCACCACCCAGGACAATTGTGATTGGTTTAAAGAAATGGCATTAAACCAGAGCACTTTTTTTTCCCATCTCGGAATGATGTGTGGACTAGCCAGACCCTCCTCTGTCCCACGTGTGGAGGTAGGTCTGGCAAAACGAGACTACACTAGACCAAACAACCGCAGCATAATGCCGCCCCAGGGTGTGAATTAAGATATCATGCCGGCATTGCGAAAAGAAAAGAAGCGAGACGTGTAACACACTAGCGTTGGCGTCTAGTGTGTGTGTGTGTAGTTCCGCCATACCAGCTTTTTACAAAGACCTTGGCTCTGTTACTACCTCTGCTGCCGGCCTACTTGGTTTCCCCATTCCGTGTCCGTAACTTTTATACAGTACGGCGAGGCAGAATAATGCATTCCCACCTTGAACAGGCTGTGTCAAAAGGGCTTATATCACCAAAGCTTATATCACAATTTTATATATTACTAGGGGTGTCACAAATCATTCCACGATGCAAAATGTTTCAACAGGGACAGCAATGCCACAATGAGAGCCACTGGATGGCAGAAGGGTACTTTGCAACACTTTCTCAGAGTTTATGAGGCGCAACTGAAAGCGCCATGGCATGCTTTACCTCCGTTGTTTGTTTGCATAACTTACTCACAGGGAAAACAAATGGCTGCCACACGTCTTAGGGAAGGAGGAGGATTTATTGGTTTGGATGAGTCTCTGCCATCACCGACTACGGCTGTGGTCATGGTGTCTGGAATTGTCAAGCTGCTGGCAAGTAGGCGGTATTGGAGAGAGAAAGAAACATGGGGGGAATCACCGGCCCTGCTTTTGATTTTGATAGGCAAAACAGAAGGCTCACATCAACCGATTTGTGATTTAAAGTTGAAATCAGCTGTGGCTCAGTGGTAGAGCGGCTGCCTGCCAATTGGAAGGTTGGTGGTTCAATCCCTGGCCCTGTAGTCCCATGTCGAAGTGTCCTTGGGCAAGATACTGAACTCTGAGTTGCCCCTGACGCTGCGCCATCGGAGTGTGAGTGTTTATCTGATGAGCAGGTGGCACCTTGTACGGCAGCCTCGGCCACAGTGTATAATAATGTGTGTGAATGGTTCCTGTTCTATGTAAAAGTGCTTTGAGTAGTTGTTAAGACTAGAAAAGCGCTATAAAAATACAGTACATTTACAAATCGGGACAACCCTATGTATTAAGGAAAGCTAATGGCACAGTAGCTGCTAGTATACATTTTAATGTCTGTTTTAACTGGATAGATTAGATGAAGAGTTCAATGGTCTGGACATAAATGATATTCACCCCAGCATGTCAACAGTTCTTGTTTTGGCTTGACTCATTGCCTTGCCTCTCTCCGCTGCAGCTCCTACAACCCAAACAACTCTGTGACTGCAAGTCAGATACAGATGACCATGGGTTAGAGGCCGGGGACCTCCGTAACCGGGCAGAATCTATTTGTTAAAGCTCAACAGCCTCCTCCAGGTCGCGGGTGGCATGTTTGAACAGGGAACACTTAAATCCAATTGATGTGTGAGCTACACAAGACACGAGGAGGAAAAGGCCTGAACAAGAATATTGGCAAGGAGCAAAATTCATTCACTATATAAACCTTTGAAATGTGGGAACACAGATTAAGGATATTAAATACAGAGCGTTTGCGTTTTGAAAATAAACGCTGAACTAACAGGACACTGTATGTGACATGTTTCATTAATCAGGGCAGCTCAGGGGAGAAGATGCAATTAATGAAACCGTATGGAAATAAAAACAATAATCAATAAGAAATTATAATCAGTCCCTATTTTTGTGTAATTATTTTCTGGTTAACTACCTGGCCCACAGACTGAGTGGAAGAATTCCTAAAAGCGCAAGCATGCTTCAGTAAGCTTTTTGGATCGTCTAAGAGCATCTGAACTCTCCTCCCGCCACATCTTCCCAACATCGGAACTGGGCAGCTATGTCAGTCATTTTTTGGAACTTTCTGAAACCAAAAGTCGCGCCCAATTTATGCAATATTTGTCCAGTAAAGACAGCAACACCGTAATTACCTTGGAGTGTAATCCACTAACACCATTTGTACAAGTCTCTGAGATGGCAGGCATTTCACACCGCGTTTTATTATGTGGAGTGAAAGTTGTGAACACTTGCTGTGCGCACGCTGCACACTCTAGTTCGCTCTAGCGTACTCTCACCTTACAAAGTCGAATGTATGCAAAGAGGAGAATAATTGCAGGATGAGTCACTGTACCTTTATAAAGTTTTTCAGTGCATCTTCAAGTGTGGCATTTGGAGGCTCTCCAAATAATGTTGCAGCAACTTTCCTCTCAATCCATGACAACTGAGCCACCTGCAAAATAATCCAACACCTCAAATCAAAAGACAATTCTTTGCAATAGTTTGAAGCTATACCACACTACTGCATTTACAAATGATTTCTTTCCACACAAGTGTTTTTGCTCCGTATCAGAACTAATCTCTGTCCATATTAATACGTCTGACGATGCATATGACATGACCATTCACAATGCCTTGTCATTCAATACCCAAATTGCAATACCTAAGGAGTAAATTTGATCAGCGTCAATGAGGCAATAAGCATGCAGCATGCTTCTACCAAGATCTGATAATGCTTGTGATTGGCTGTTTAGTGTTACAAATTGCAGAGACTGGGTTCACAAAAAATATTTGTGCTGTAATGCTGTGATTATTTATTTATTTTTTTAAATATAACTGGTATTGAAAAAAAGAACCGGTATCGAAGTTGCGTCATTGGTATCGGTACCAGTAACAATTTGTTTTTAACAATAACCAGCCCTACTAATGAGCTGTTGCAACTAGCCATCAGCATCAAACAGTCCCTTAAAAACTTCCCTCAGGTTTCCAAAATAAAATCAGCAACTTTCAATGACATGATGGAAATTCCACTCTCAACATTTGTTAATATCTATGTTTAACCTAATTCAAATTTCTCATCAGATCTTGCTTAGGTATATTGCTCCTGTCTACTGAGATATTGATATGATGTGGAGGTTTTTCCTTTTTGTCTGTTAAACGCAATTACATCTGGGAGCAACCAACAGTGAAAGATATTGCATAAAAACACTTAATAGAAACACAGTTAATGAATTATTTGAGTATTCTATTGGATAAATTTCCTAGCCGGGTTTGTAACATAATTTTTTCTGAACTACTCCAGGCCAGAAAAACACACTTTCCTCGACTGCCACAGTTTTTCCACGGCTACAGGTCCCTAGTCCACTGATACTTTTGTACTGAATCTTTTTTTTCCGGCAGATGATAATGACAAGGAGAAGCCTGGGTCAAACATGTAATGTTCCTTCCTTTTCACCAATCATCAAAGTAACGTCTAATTGCAGGTGTAGCGTTGCTTTGGCGTCATCCCAGGAGCTTTCAAAAAGAACCGCTGGCTGAATTCAAACACTAGATCTTTGTTGAACATAAGCGCACCACAGACAGCCATTAAAACTCAATCCCTGAAAATATCAGGTGTTACTGCTCCACTACATGTGCACAGTCCCTCACCCCTTGTCTGGTACAGACAGTGTACGTCTGTAGTGCTGCAACTAACAATTATTTTCATTGTCGTTTTATCTATTGATGATTTTCTCGATTAATTGTTTGGACTATAAAATGTCAGAAAATGAAAATGTTGATCAGTGTTTCCAAAAGCCCAAGAGTATGCCCTCAAATGTCTTGTTTTGTCCACAACTCAAAAGATATTGAGGCCCTGCAGACATATGCTGGAAATGCAGAGTTCTCGTGAATTTGCTCAGCAAGTTACTCTGGCATTGAGTGATGCTGCTCATTAACTATACCCTTGTAGCCGAGCAGCACCAATCACATCAGTGTATCTGATATAGGCGGGCCAGAGGCGAGCTAAGACAATGACAACAGTTTAATCTACCAGTTAGCTCTGCTGGTAGCTAAGCGTATGGGGTTCTGGACACGTCACCCCGTGTGTTGTTGTGATTGGTCGTAGTGTTACCCAATTGCGTGCAGTGAGATTTTCAAATGCACGCTTGGTGCCACCCCTCAAGATGGGCAACTTTAATTACTTCAATGATTTCCAGGCTAACGCAGACATGTCAGCCTCCATAAATCACTGTGTGTATGTTGGGAGATGGGAGAGATATATGTGCTGTGTGCAGTGTGTCGGGAGGGTCACATACAGCGTAGCACCAGCGGCCCATCAGGTAGTAGGACATGGGGTCTTGTGGCTTCAGCTCAATGGCTTTATCCAGGTGATCCTGGGAGGGGAGGGAGACACATAGACATACACACAGACAGACAGGGAGAAGATTTACACTGTTGATTCATGACACGGCTGCTATTTCCACTGCCTTCTGTTCTGACCTGATCTGTCCTGCTTCACCAACCCACAAGTATTTCAAAAACAGCTCTCACACACGCAATCTCGCAGAGCAACCACACACTCCTGGCTGTCACACACATCCTCCCTCCTTCGTTCTTTCCTCATTTTCCCTGTCTTGTATTCAGGTTGTTGTTGTTTTTTTCCTTCATATCTTCCCTCTCCGGCTCCAGCGCTCTACGGCTTTCTCTTTCACCTGTCAAGTGTTTTGCAGGTACACAGTGTTTTGGGGGAAGCCGCTGACAGAAGATAAAATGCTACGTGCTGTTGTTCCACGCTCCCTGATCTTATGCAACCGAATGGCTGTAGGAGTGGCTTACTGGCTTAAGTGATACGAGTAGTCATTGCCCTCTACTCTCTGCGTACATTGGAGAACCAATTGTTCGACATGTACTGTATATAAACAATTTATACACATAACAGCGCAAGTGTTTTGTTAAGTAGTCATAACCTGTTTCATAACCGTCCCAGACATACCATACGTGCTGTTTTAGACAACAACTCACCTTAAAGATGTACCCGTTCTTTATCTTGTTCTGCACTGTGTCATATTCAGCCATAATCCCACACATGATGGCATACCTGTGGAGAGACAGTATTATGTTGATCAGTTGTGTATTAAGTGTCTACAGGTTACACTGCTTGGCTCATTGTTTCCGGTTTTACAGATTTTCACAGAGAAAAAATAGAATAAAATCAACTTTGTTGTCCAGCAGAGGCAGGAAAATTGTCTCTAGTCTCACCAAGGAAAATATTAACACAAAACCTGTCCACAAGATGAAAACATCACATTAACATTATCACATTCTCATATTTACGTTTCGTGTAGTTTGTTAACCACATCAATTACAATTGGGATAAAAGAACCCTTGTAGATCTGTTTTTCCTTTGCGTCGCCCTGAGGGGAGCAACTCAAACTAAGGGTGGAGGGGATGTGTTTTGTCATAGATGATTGACAGGGCTTTCCTGTACATAGCTGCTGATTTTCACAGATTGTATGTCCCCCGCACCTAAAACGTTGCGTTATGATTGCTGCTGCAAGAAGGCAATGAACACCATAATTAGCAGCAGACAAGATCCTCTTTTTAAGAGCACAGCTGATCAAATTTTCTACGAAAACAAATAGGATACAATGCAAATGAATGGGTAAATAAAAAAGACAAAACGTGCTTTACAAATAGCGGTTTTAAAATCTCTCCTATCCATTTTTTTAATATATTCAAAATAAACACAAATAAAAAATAATTGTATTTTATATACAAACAGAAAATAATAAGCTTTGCTTTGCTTAGGCTTGAACACACATTCATAAATTTACAAGTGTGAGAAACTAGGATTAAAGGCATCAGTATGCCCCTTACCCCCAATTCTTTCCCACGTAAGGATAGGCAAGGCTATGTCTGAGTAGTTTTGTAACCTTGCAAAACCGCCATGCCCACTTCATGCAGTGATGGTCTGAAACTGGGTGTTGTTATCCCCACGCTCCTTTGAGTGGGGTCATCTTTTAAACATAGCCTAGTTTTGAAAAAGTCCAGGATTTAGTGTCTCACACAAGAGCACCTCAACACCATCTCTTAATCTAGTCAATCAGTTATTTCAGCAATTTGAATCTTCAACTTAGACTCTTGCCTCATTCTTACAATGCAGGCAGACAGATCAGTGGAATTACTGAACCGTTAGGTAAGAGAACTTAATTACTCTCAGATGAAACTCTCCCTGAAAACCTAAGATCCAAATGGAAGAGTATAAGATGAACTTAAAGAGTTACAATAACAGAAAACGGCCCCGTTTTATGTTGCCCAGTCCTGACTGACTACAGTACAAAAGTCAAGTAGGGAAGCAGGGATGCTAATTTAGATTTTTGTTTCTAACCGATCCGAGAAAAGTCTGCAGCTGTCCGCGGAGTGTGTGTCCGAACCCATCTCCACAACATCCACCTGTGACTTTGTCAGCTGTGTGTCTGCCCGGCACACCTGACTGTGTAGGACGGCCGATTTAACCCGCCAGTCCTCATTGATATAGTGCTGTGTGTCACGTTGCTCTCTGCTGTGGGCAGCTTTAAAAGCAAAGCAAGTTAACTAGCAGTTATAAAAACAGATGGTACATATATAATCTCGTAAAAAATATAAATATATTGGTTTTAACAGACAGTATCAATCTGTGAAAATTTGTATTGTTGGCTAGCGGTTAAATGGTCCTATCCATAAGTTTTGCGTAGGTGGGAGGCTTGGAGAGTAACTGGGCAGTTACACCACCTTTTCTCTGGGTCAATGACAATGAGCAACCAAAATGACTGAAAAACCACCAACACTCAACCTTCTTTTGCGAGACTCCTCATTAGGCAACCTCAGCAGAGATAAGCTGCTCCACCTTATTCCTTCACCCACTAATGAGTATTTCGACTCGACCCAGTGGGCAGGTGGAGGGGAAACAAAGAGCGGTTTCAGCTTCGGGATCTGTAAGTCAGCATGACGCTGAGGGTTCGGAGAGGAGGAGGAGAGAGCTGATCAAAGTCTTTTCACCGCAAGGCTGCTTTAATCCTGCTGGTACTCTGTCAAACACCACCGAGCAACATAAATACCTTTTTATATGAAGGATCAGCGTGCATAAAGGTCATCTGACAGTATCGTCTGACATGGTGGTGCTGATGGTAGATGGAATCTGCAAATATGCGCGTGTGCATCGTGGTGTCTGGTATTTGTGAATACATTTTTTTAACGGGGCATGAATTTGCGGTGGGCTACTGTTCCCTGAAGTTGCTCTTACTCTTTTTGTCTCGCTCTCCAAGAAAAAATTAATACGAAAAAAAGTGGTGAGATGTAGTGGGCTTTGGCAAAGTGCAAATTGTACTATATGATTATCAGGTTATTACTAATTTAAGATAACATAGGTACACTGATCTTTCTAACTGGCAAGTATAAGAAAAACTGGGTGATTTGAATTCAGTTGACAATGTTACACCCACTAACTGATCAAAATGTACAAAAAAAACATCAGGTTGGCGGGTGAAACACATCATTACTCCCACTTATAACGTGGAAAATTAACAGTGATAGGACAAGTACTAACCACATCACAAATTTGCAAAACCTTATCTGTAAAAACAACAAAGGCAGATAGAATTGTGTGTAACTGTAATCAAATAAGGCTGCGCGGGGTGCGGCCAGGCAGAGCTCACAACATCACAGGAGCAGAGATGCTATCTGCCTGCAGTTGTGCCGTCTAGCTTCCAATAAAAACAGACTGCTGGATGTAAAAGGCTTTAAGCAAATCCATCACCGTTGAGCAAATATCTGCAGCGAGGAAACCAGCCAGGACAAAGCTGGATTGCACTTGGCCAACACATGTTAATCAAATTTTGAGCTCCTTTCATACAAGTAGCAAGAGCCTCTGTAGCCACAGTATCTAGTGGTGCTACGATGTGACTGGATACAATTGGAAACAAAAGCGAGAAAATCAAATCAACTAAGCTAAAATATTTGTGTCAACAATTCTCATTCTGAACTGGTAATTGGATGAGCTTTAAACAAAAATAAACGTAACAGCTAAGGGGACCATTTGCTTGATTAAACACTTTTAGGCACACTAGCACCTGGATAGCCATGAAGTTTGGTAAAGATATTTATGTCCCCCCTAGGGATGCATTGGCATTTCACTTTCCATCTAACATCATCATCAGGTCAAACTTACTTTGTCCAATACTTTGGTTTAATTGCCAAATACTTGCAATGTATAGTGGTTTTAGTGTTTGTTTGGTGCTAATTAACAAGGTTAGCATGCTAACATGCATGTTGAACATGGTGTCACTACCAAATTTGAGTCGAGTGCAGATGCGAGTGGCGAATGCTCAGATTTAAACGGTTTAGAGTGTCATACTAAAATTTGCAAAATTCATAAAATAAACTTTTCTCATTACAAACAATAACAGAAGATGGAAATCATTTCAAAAATGTTTTAGCTATCTATGATTGTTTAGCTAAAAAAACACCATTAGCTAAAAAAAACACTTTCTAAAAACATCAGCTAAAAAAAACACCATTCAAGTGACAGCCTTTGTTGTGTTTGATTGCCAACTTATCCAGCAGCAAACCAACTTGGTTAAGTAGGTCCATTTATGCTGTATTGACATTACAGAAGTCTCTCCTTAGCATCTTGTAGGATACTTGTCGCAAAGTGACGAATGCGCAACTCACAATCTGCACACATAGTAAACATTACCTGCCACACAGCCTCACAGAGCTGCTAGCACGGCTGTAAACTCTTAGCCTTGTTAACACTGGCAGTAATGCAATAGTATAGCTGAAACAATTAGTTAAATAAATCATTTGTCACTCAACAGAAAATTAATTGACAACCATTTCATAACTTATTTACAAATGTATAAAGAAAAAATGTCAAAGAATTAGCTGGTAGCAGCTTCTTAAATGTGAGTTGTTTTTTTCTTTTACATATCACTGTACATTGAATATATTTAGGTTTTTGAGCAAAACAAGCAGCAATGTGCAGACTTAAGAATGAAGGAAATTGTAAAAATGATACTGACAAATAAGCAGTCCTAGATTCTCTTCACTTCTTGACATCATCCACAATGCACTGTGCCATCCAACCAGTTAATGACACACTAATGAGCCCAGCTAAATGTAATCTTTCTTCAGGAGTTATGCTCAGAATTCATCAATCTCTCTCTCTCTCTCTCTCTCTCTTAACGAGCATGCTGAAATATGCTGATGTGATTAAATGCAATTCATCTTGCATCTTGCTGGTGGTGAGATGAGAGCAGCATACCAGAGGGGAATAGTAATCAGAAATGCTCAGGTTAGGGCTGTTGGAGAGATTGCTCAATATCCAGGCTACCGCAGGACATTTGAACTTGTCTCTGATTGTCTAGCTCTAACATTGTTCAGCATGTTGGAATTCGGGCAGTGTTTACTGGGAAGTATGTGGACCCAAGAGTGCCAGTGGCAGAGCTGCTCATGATTGGGCCAGCAGGTAATAGCGTTGGCTCATCTCGGCACCTGGACTTTCCCCATGCAAACATGTTTGCATTTGTGATTATGTCAAAGCTCATCCTCAGCCTTCGCTGCTTTCTTGTTAATGTATAATGTCCAAAAATAAGAATCTCAGGTTGCTTTCACACCCGTTTGGTCTGTTTACAGCAAACCCTGGAGCGTTGCATCAGATAGTCCGGTTGGTTTGGGGAGGTGTGAAAGCTCTGGTCCACTTGAAAATGGCAGTCTTGGTTTGCTTCCAAGTGTACTACACGCGTTCCAAATTATTATGCAAATTGGAATTCAGTGTCATAAACATTAAATATTTAGTTTTTGAATCAAACTTAAGGATGGTATTGTGTCTCTGGGCTCATTAGGGCACTGAAATCAATCTCAGACACATGTGATAATTAGTTGGCCAGGTGAGCGCAATTAAAAGAAAACTACTTAAGAAGGACATTCGACATTATTAAGCAGGCCCCATGCAACATGGGAATGAAAAAGGATCTCTCTGCTGCGGAAAAGCGTCAACTAGTGCAATGCCTTGGACAAGGTATGAAAACAGATATTTCACGAAAACTTAAGCGTGATCATCGTACTGTGAAGAGATTTGTAGCTGATTCAGAGCACAGATGGGTCGTGATAATAGATAAAGGCATAATGGGGAAGGCGACTGCCAGACAAATTCATCGCATAAAGAGAACAGCTGCTAAACTGCCATTACACAGCAGCAAACAGGTATTTGAAGCTGCTGGTGCCTTTGGAGTCCCGCAAACCTCAAGGTGTAGGATCCTTCAGGAGGCTTGCAGTTGTGCATAAACTATTCTGACAACCCTAACCAATGCTCACAAGCAGAAATGGTTGCAATGGGCCCAGAAATACATTTTCAAACAGTCTTATTTATTGATGGAGAAGTGGATGGCCACCTTGTCCCAATAAGGCTGCAACGTCAGCAATGTGGGGGAAGAGTCACCGGAATCATGGGGAGAGAGCTGGTAGGCCCCTTTAGGGCAAAGTATATGGAGTTTCTGACTGACCACTTTCTTCCATGGTACAAAAAAAACGAAGCGTGCCTTCTGTAGCAAAATCATCTTCATGCATGACAATGCACCATCTCATGCTGCAAAGAACACCTCTGTGTCATTGGCGGATATGGGCATAAAAGGACAGAAACTAATGGTGTGCCCCCCATCATCCCCTGACCTCAACCCTAATGAGAACCTTTGGAGCACCCTCAAGCAAAAGATCTATGAGGGTGAGAGACAGTTTGCATTAAAACAGCAGCTCTGGGAGGCTATTTTGACATCCTGCAAAGAAATTCAATCAGAAACTCTCCATAAACTCACAAGGTCAATGGATGCAAGAATTGTGAAGGTGAGATAAAAAAATGGAGTCTTACATGTAACTTGCTTTGTTAAGATGTGTTTGATTGAAATAGTGTTTTGATTTCAGAACATATGACCTAATGCTGCAAGTTCAACAAATTACCATTTTCAGTTTTTTACAACCTATAAAATGTTTTGCAAATCTGTTGTGCATAATAATTTGGAACAGTGCATTTTCAGTTTTTTATTTATTGAAAAAAAAATAAGTGTTATAGGTGTGAAAATGCACCTGGAGGTGGAGTGTGTGTTGTTTTTGGTCTTACGCAACATATCTATTGTTGTTGTGTTAAAACAGCACCAGGCCTTTAATGCAGAGGCGGAGAGAAGTGTATATAAGAAGATGTGTGAAAGGGTAGAGAGGTGTGCCTCGCCTCAGGGCCAACCTGCTGCTGTTTACCCTTTCCTCATTGAGTTGAAATACTATCTCTCCCCGACTGTCTAAGGCCCGAAAAGGGAAATCTCAAGAAGAGCAGGAAAGGTGGGCGGCAACAAGACATGACAGGGGGAAGATGAGAGGCGGACAGAACACCTAATTGTGCAAGGTTAGTCCGCTTTTTTAGCACGGCTCAGTGAAATTCCCCCACTTTACTGGCCAAAAACAAAAAGGGCCTAAGTGTCAGCTGCTCGGCGGAAACAGCAGATTGATTTCAGCCTTCAAATCCAAACATAGAGAGCTCATTCAAGACAGAGAGGGCCAGGCAGGGCGCCAGGCTAAAACTTGCACAGAAACAGGAGCAGGAACTCGAGGAATTCAAGGACAACCTGTGCGAGACAATGTGTGAAGTGGGCTGATATACATTCCCGTGACAAAATGAGCTGATGGTGTTTTCTTTGCAGTTGGTGGGATTTGCAGCCACGTGTCAAGTGTTCCAATAATGATGAACCAGAAAAACAGTGAGGTCTGGAGTTTATGCACTTACACAGGGTTTCCACGGCTACTGGGAACAGAGTACAATGCTGCCACAGTGACATGCACGATGGCCACGGCAAACAGAGGCACGTGTTTGAAATTAAAGTTGTCTTTGTAGAGGACGCCATCCTTTCCCCCCCCTCCTCTGACTGCCACTGCCACGGGCTCCCTGCTTAATCCGCGGGCCTTTGTACAATCAGAGAGGCCCTACAGCCAGGGATTTACATGGGCTGCATTCACACGGTGGGATCGTTGAAAACTCACCTATAAACCAAGCCGGCGATACAAGAATGCAATCACAACTCAGCTTAGGAGATTATACAAATAGGACTTCACACTTGCTGTCACGAATGTCCCCTACGTAACTAGGGCTGGGTACCGAATTCAATACATTTAGGCACCGACCAAATTACCACTGAAGTATCGAGTATCGAAAAATGCCTCGTCATTCAATACTGAATTTCAATACATGAGTAAATATCAGCATCAGTGAGCCAATAAGCATGCTTCTACCAAGATCTAATAATGTTTATGATTGGCTAGCTCACGTTACAAGTCGCAGAGACATGCAGGAAAGATACTATATTACACAGAGTAGGAGCTAAAAAAAAAAATACATAAAAAGATCTGACTTTGCATTTTCTTTTTTTTTTATAAAACGTAGCACATAGGTAAGTAAGAAAAAAAAAACATATTTTGCAAGTTCACACCCGCTCTGGTTTACTAGAAAGCTCTATGGCATACATGATGGCTACACATTACTGGAGTGCTTTTGTAGAATGAAACCTGAGGCGAGAGAGTTAGAGGTATGTCCTCTGACATGCATTGAAAAAATTAATTAATTATAAAAAGAATAGGAAGTGACAGTGTGGAGAGCGTTTGAGATGCTGATGGCATGCATCTCAATGGTGCTCTTTGATTGCCTCAATACACATCCAACTTCAAAATAGGCCTCATCCGCCTCTCCTGGGAAAAATTACAGAGATTTTATGCATGACAAAGTGGAAAAGTATGCCTAATCTCTTGCAAAGTGATGACTGTTATACGGACATCACATCCAGTCATCACTTCAGATCCTCAAATGGCTAATGTACAGGCTAAGAAAGAATGCTGCATGTTTTTGACTGTGTGAGGTCTGCAAATGTCTTGCAACTTGTTGCTGCGCATCAACAGTGATTTATATGTAAATGCTTTGGTGTAATCCCTGGTTCTGAGATCCTTCGCTATGGGCATTGAATAGGTGCTATACAAATAAATACAAACACAGAATGAGCTTCACTGCCATTTAACCTGTAGTTTAATGTAAACTTTTGTGAATATGGACACGACACTGGAACTTTGAGGCCGATGCCAAAACCAATATTCAAAATTATGACGATATATCAGTTTTAGCTGTTTTCACATTGGAGCAAACAAAACACTTTTAATTAAGATCTCTTAAATCTGGTCATTTGTTACTTATACGTGTTGATACAGGTACAGTATATATTTTTTATTTTATTATACTTTATTAATCCCACAAGAGGAAACTACACTTTACACTCTGTTGTTATTACACACAGGCCTGAATTACACACACATGCTCAGGTCCTATACATGCACTAATGGGGAGATGTCAGTGTGAGGGGGCTGCCCATGGAAAGGCGCCCCGAGCAGTTGGGGGTTCGGTGCCTTGCTCAAGGGCACCTTGGCAGTGCCCAGGAGGTGAACTGGCACCTTTCCAGCTACCAGTCCACCACCATACTTTGGTCCGTACGGGGACTTGAACCAGCGACCCTCCGGTTCCCAGCCCAACTCCCTACTGCCACCCCCTTTTATCTATTAAAAGGCTGCTTTCGGCCAACATCCTAGATGTTTCAGATACCGTAGACCCCTTAATGATATTAGTCGATCTTTCCTACTCTTGTTGTATGCTAATTTGGACATAATGAAATGAGAGGCAAACATATTTACAGGATAATTATGTAGCATAGCTGCAATGTGGTGTGAAGATGGTCAGTGTGTTAATACTGTGGTTTATAACCAACAACCAATCAGCCTCAGCTGTAATTTGTGTTTAGTTCTAACTAGCATGCTACGGGTAATGTACACCATGTGTGCTGCAGGGTACCTACGCCGTAACCCTACAAATTACAACACCGAAAAGAGATACAACAAACATATTTTCCCAAACTTACCTCAATTATAACTTGCCTCTTGCTAGTTGTACTATAGCACTTACTTACTTAGCAACAGAGAGTAGAAGACAGCAGGCAAGTGTTATTTAAATAAACTCCTGGTGTTATTACAAATTTCCCAATCCATTTTTTTATGAGTACATAACTATAACTATTTGTACTACTGCAGAAGTTTGGTATCATTTTGGGCATTATAAGTGGGGTAATTTACAAGATACACCCGTGGTTCCATTAGCGCCTGCACTAAGCTAGTCAGCTGATAACGCTAACTAGCCCAATGTTCAACCCAAGTTAAAAAAAGCTTCTGGGGGGGTTGTTTGGCCTGAGGACCCTAGGGTGATCCAAATCATCACTTTAAACGAGGGTAGATGGCAATGGAAAGTT
This sequence comes from Percina caprodes, assembly GCA_013375575.1. Lineage (NCBI taxonomy): Eukaryota > Metazoa > Chordata > Actinopteri > Perciformes > Percidae > Percina > Percina caprodes. The sequence goes on from JABXJD010000149.1 coordinate 253,756, forward strand.
TATAAAAAGCCATCCATTCACTTGGGCTATGCCAAGAAGTCTTTATACGTAGTTTCAGTGGCAGAGCAGGAACTGACTGACAGCGCGCCTCAACAACATCTGCCAAATTATGACAAGCTGGATGGCATTCAGGGAAAACAGGTGACAAGTTTTCTCACGGCATCGCACACTAAGTAAACAGTTACCTCAGACATAAACTTCCTTGCAACACTGCCTGGCACCGTCCCCAGTCCCTGCCTCCTCCCTTCTCCCTTCACAAAGTGCAACTTTGCCCTGACTGTTCAAATTAGATGGCGTTTCTGCTCAGTTTAAGAATCTAACAAATTCCATTAGTGGATATAGGATTAAGCATTAAGCTTTTTTTAAATTGTTGCTCTTAATTAACAAACATGGCCTTCTATTTCACTTGATGCAGTGTGTGCATTATACATTATATAACGCATTATACATGTACATTATATATGCTCAATGTTCAATGTTGAAAGGAGTTAGGCAAAGCCAAATAAGAAGGGCTTTGCATCATTTTGTTGTAGCTGCATTCCAAAAAGACTTTGCTGTTGCAGGCTGATCTGAGAGCTGCATCTGGTACAATCTTCATCTCTCTATTCCAGCCATGAATTCCATGTATGATCAGCAGTCAAGTTTTTACATGAACAGATGAGGAATGCACCACTGGGGCCTGCACAAATACAAACGGGATTCATGCCATCAGTCCCACTCTGCACAACTAATTAAAAGCAAAGGGGATTTTTCCCTGTGTCACAGAGCAACCGGGATGGTATACAAGCAGGGAAGAGGTTCTCCCGGTTTCCTTTGTCTGAGAATCACCTACGGCGGCAAAATTCCCCTAAACTTCATGTCATACTAAGGGCCACTCAGAAAGAAAGTTATCAGCCATTTTGAAATGTCCACTAGCATCAGACAAATGCAACAAAAATAAAGTTTTTGTGGGACAAGTCAGACAATACACCACAGCCACGAGAATACGTGTAGGGCATGAAATGCAGTCGAATGTTATGAGCTGGACACAAACCCAAAATGCCTTGGCGCCAATGAATCACCAGCATAACGCCAAGCACTAAATATGTACAGCTCGTGCTGTGAAGCAACCATCAACATAAAGGAACTGCAACAGAATATTCCAGTGTAACCGCCAGTCTATCTGAGCAAAGTTAACCCTAGGCCGTGTTTACATTCCTCAAACTGCATGTGATGCTATCAGGTGGATGAGGGGATCTGCAGGAAGGAGATGTTTGGGGGTAAGCTACTATTATCTCACAAACATGCATGTCTGCAAACCAGGCAGCAATGCTCTGCTTAAAAAACACTACTTCATTCCTTTACAACCTGTTGTTTTTCTGAGATGTTCCTCTGAAATTATTCAAGTTACATTTGCTAAAATTGCCCAAAGAAATGGGACGGCTGCTCCTGTGACACATCACTCAAAAACATCAGACCCCCCGCCCCCCCTCCCAACAGCTCTCATCAGTGGGAAGTACCTTTATGCTTTTATTCTGTCTCATAGCATTTATTGAAATGTTGATTAGAAACTGGATTAGAATTCAATTTGCTTTTGAATTTGCAGCTCTGGAAAACTTTACTGAATTGGGGGAGAAGGAAGGAAACAACTCAAACCTACCACTGATGACTTTCAGCACATCTGGGGTTCAGGCTTACTGCCTCCTCACCGACTTTCTTCCCTAAGAGTAAAGAAAAGACATACACTAATTCAACACACGCAATTCACCCCAGGACACCCCAGGAAAAAGAGAAAGTGGATTAGTAGAATCAAGGGGTGTGTTGACTGAGAAAAACACAATAGGATAAACATAAATCAAGAAAACATCACCAGGCACTGGATTAAAGTGATGCAAACAAGTGATATGAAATGCAATCCAAGAAGAGAGCTTAGTTTTAAATCCTTCAACACTCCAACTGCTCTATTAATATCTCAATGAATGATAAGTATGATGCCCTATTGCTTTAAATATCTCTAACAATGTCAAATGCTTTGGCACAGGTGTCTTTGCAGGAAGCACCTGGCTTTGATTAGAGGCACATTGATGAGAAAACTGGCCAATCCAGTCTGAACTTCAGTACAGTACACAAAACAGCCTCTGTTTGAGATTTTAAAAAAGAAAAGCATTATGTCTATGGCACAAAGTCTTGTAACACAAGACAAGCACGGAAAGTCCTTGTTCTGTACTCAGCTTTTAAAGAGCCTGTAGGGGGATCAGCAAGCATGATGTTGTGTCATCATGATGACGCCATTTAGGCTTTAAGGTGTCCTCTTTGTTGAGTGCAAAGACTATTGACAATATGTGGAATACACATTCTATATAGCCAAATCAAGCTGATGGGTCAGGTTGCAATGGATCATTGTATGTCACAGTGTGTGAGATGGCTCTAAAACTATGTTGGTCATCATCTGTGTCAGACTGTAGGGTAACCATTTTGAGACATGTCAGACGAATGTGTGGTTATTTGTAGTCTACCAATGTGAATAGATTTTTGTTTTGTTTTTTTAGCCAGAGTTATAGCGCTGGAACTCAACCTTAAAAAAAAGAAAGAATAGGAGGCGACTGTGAACTTGGTTGCTGCTACAGCAAAGTGGGCAACATGAAATGCCAATTTTGCTAAATGAGTTTGAGATGAAAACAGTATGTTCTTAGCAGTAACATCATGTTAGCTTGAGGAGAATTCTGTGTTACTTCTCATTCTATTCCAATCATACCGGGATCAGAGCATTAGTCACACATTTTTGATTAGTGATGCTAATCCAGATTTTAGTTTTTTGACCAATAGCCGACCCTCATTAACCGATTATTGTTAGCCAACAAACAGGCAACGGAGTCCCAGTTCACCTGTCCGGGAGGCTCGGATGTAACTCAACAGTCCTCATCAATATAGTGGCATGTGTCATTTAGCTCTCCGTGGTGAATGTCGTATAGCGGAGAGCCAGGAATTTAGCAGAAATAGAAGATTGCATAGCCTATTTTTCTATTACCAAGCAAAAACATGCTTAATAGTTTCTTTGTTTTAATTATACTGTTTTTAACTGTTTAACTGATGGTATTAATTGGCCAAAATTCTAATTGTTGGTCAAAAGTTAAACAATTAATCATTAACATCTCTATTTATTATAATTTAGTGGGGGTGGACAACTCAAACTAACTCACTAAAGTCTTGGCAGGAAAACAGATTTGCATGGATTTGGGATTTCCAGATGAGACACTGGCATTTGGGTTTTGGCCAGTATAGCAACTGTGGATATATCACATTATAGCACCTCACATCCAGAATGGGAATGCGTGGCCAATGAGTTACAACACAAAGTTTAGTAGATTACCAGTTGCGGCATGGGTCTTCTTCTCCTCCAGAGTGGAGCTGACGTCATGAACATCACAGTAAGCTCGGATAAGCCGCCAAAGAAATGTTGAGTTCCGTCCAAACTGCAGAATTACGGCAAAGTGTTAAAACATACTGTTCTGTATTGAGCTACAGGATTACTTATCTATCATTGACTCTTGAATGTATTCAAGAGTCAACAACAAATTTTAACCTGTTATGAAACGGCTGAAATTCCATGGTTTTTGGTCTAAACGGCATACCCAAATTAAAAGTGCTACAGCTCCCATATACTTTGACACTTTGGGGTGTGCTTGATATCATTGGAAAGTAACACTGTCAAGTTTTTGTTACGTGTATTAAGTGTCAGAGGTATTACTGACAGAGTTACAGAGGCTTGAATGTTTTTTTTGATTGGTAAAACTTCAGAGAATAGCATGGATGCCCTCATTGGCCAAATGAAACGCAATGCAAACACGACTCAACACTAGTTTCACCTTCTTTGTCAGTGTCATGGCAACTTTAAAACAGTTGTATAACTGCTATAAATCACCTTATACTTTTTGTGTGGGCTTAATTGAATCATGAGAGGCTAAGCTTTCAATCGATGTGTCGCATGACCGTATAGTTTGACGATTTAAAGCTTTAAAGTTATAACAAAGTTTATGAGTGAAGGTAATAGCGCTGCCTCAGCGACAAAGTGTGCTGTCCACGATACACTGTTCCTAAAGTGGTTTTAACACACCTCCTCTCTGTGCTCTAACAGGAGGTCGAGACTTCGCCTTTTGTCAGACTCAGCGCCCCGATGCAAACTGTCGATCCTCTCCAGGAGGACACTTAGCTTGTCTTCTAGTTTCTCTTCATCCCTCTGTTCTGCATCACTTAGCTCTTCTTCCTCTGAGTCTGTCAGTGCAGTCATATACCTGAAAAGCACAAACAAACAAGGGGCATCTTCAGTTTGCTGTCAGCATGTGCAATTAAACGTTACCAATGTGGATGAGAAAGGTGAACTGAATACCTAAGTGGCTCCAAACACCAGGCTAGACTGTCTCCATCCTGCCATCAGCAAGATGTGTCAAAGTAGGCATCATTAAACAGTGTACATGTTGCCAGTTTCCCGGGATCACAAGACAATGGCGTGTGTGCCAGTAACTCAATCTTAAACCATCTTTAACTTGTGAGGTGGAACGAAAACACCTTAGCTGAGAAGTTTTTTCAGATCAATTTAAATTCCCGTCTTAACGAGCATTTTTATGAGCCCTTTTTCTGCCAGGTGCTGATTAAAAAGGATCAATCTTCACTGCCTGTTTACACACAAATGGCACCGGCTTTGTTTACATAAGCTGGTCACTTAATTGTTTATAACCACTAGCTGTTAAAAATCTCTTGACGTCTTAACGCGGATACCTAGAGGCTTTTACACAAACAGAGGCAGACTTTGTCAGGGTGAAGCACGCAACATTCGCATTAGATGTTTTATGGTGTGCTTTCAACTACTGTAAGTTATGTGCAAAGACCATACACACTTAACACTTAAAAAGCAGCAGTAAAGAAAAAAATAGCTATATTAATGGTACAAGTAAAAATGAAAGAGCTAGACTAGGGTGAAAATATGAAAAGCCTCTATTAAGTGTTGGCAGCAGCTGCATGTGCGTCATTGGTGGTTAAGGGAATATTTTGGGCTGCGAGCCATGGTTCTGGAGGGATGTGTCAGAGCGGGCCACAGACAGAAACACTGTGGACCCAAAAAGGTGCCTCGCGCCGGAGGCTGCTTCCTGACTCCACCCCAGAACACACACCTTCAACCCTGAATGCTATGATTACAGGAATATTATGTGGGAATTTGAGCTGAAGAGATTTACTTGAGTCGAGAAAAGGAACTGTCAACAATAACGCACCGTGGTTGACAAAGCCAACAACACAAATGAAGCCGCAATGGTGTGCGATGATGAAGCAATCTGTCCTATTTAACAGGATATAATGTTATGTTGTCTGTGAGCACCAAATGTATTCTAATCTAAATAAAAATGTTGGGCTTTAAAGCAGCTATTATAGTCAACATTTTTTTATATCAATTAGCAACATTAGTTAACAAGTTCAGTGATTTAAATGTGATGTGATAATTCAGGGCTGCATTGTTTATATGAAAATAAATCAGTTTAAAGCTGATCTATTAAATATTTGCATGTACACAATGGATCAAAGGACTCTGTCCACAAGTGACCAAAACATTAAGCTCATATTATGCTTTTTTGCTTTTCTCTTTCCTATATTGTGTTGTACATCTTTTTTGTGCATAGGATTACTAAGTAGAAAAGCCACCCCAAAAGGTACTTACCATCTCCAACGGAAAACACTGTTCACTAACTTTTCTAAACAGCTCTATTGCAGTCCGAACTTGTGACAAACGTGCATCACATTATAACACACGTTATAATGCTCACCTAGATGCTAGCGTGGCACGCCCTCATACTCTGCTTCTGACTGGCTAGTAGTCCTTACCAAGCTACTGCGCATGTGCGACTCCCAACAAAGGTGGGAGCCTTTGTTGGGAGAGCCTCACTCTGTAGCTAAAACAGAGAGCTCAACACACAGGGTAAAAAGAGGCGCTGCAGCAATGTGCCATATATAATGTGTAATATAATAAATATGGTGTTTGTTGAATTATGTAAAGTTGATGTAAAACTATTCTGATATAACCTCTAAATACAATTATGAACCTAAAAATTAGCATAATATGAACATTTTAAAGTGAATCTATGCAACTTTGGCTGAACAGCGGCCAGCGTGGTCACAAGTGATCATTATAAGATGACGGCAACTATAAACAAAAACGTGAAAGCCGCAAAAGTAAATATGAGTCTTAATATTAGGGAGCTGACTCAGTAATCTCAGTTGCATACCAATATCTGTCTGAAGTATGCAAACATTAGCTAAGAGTAGCCACCATAAGCTACTAATTATACCAGACTGAGAAAGGCTGTGGCGCCGAAACCCATGACTTTTAAACTGAGCAAAGGTGCATTTTATTGCTTATCAGTTTAACTTTTCATTTGTAAAATAAAAATGTTTTATCCTCTTTATAAAGTTATATATTCTCCCTTTTATAAAACATGAAAAAACAAAATTGTTGATTGTTGAGTTTGATGGTGGCATTAGCCTGTAGTTTCAATATTTTGACATTTAGCGATATAAAGTGAGAACTGTGTGACCCATGATTGTACTTGTTTACATCCAGTACCTTAGTAGTATAATCTCACTATTACTCTAAGAGAAGCCAGACTTTACAGTATCTCTATTTAATCTCTGTTTATACCGTCAAAGTTGTTCTACAATCCGCCTCTTTGCACTAACCCCTAAAATGTGCAGGCATGGCGCAAACCATTAATTGACCAACACACCCCAGCTTCTTCAAGAAATCTGAATGTGTGCTTTTGTGTTTACCCTGGCTGTGGTGGTCTTTTTTTTGTCTGCCCGCAACATATAGAGCACAATATTGCAACAAACAGGCCTGGTTTTTAACTGCAGCAAGAGTGTCAAATTATTGGACTTGTGACATTCATTCATTCCCTAGTTCATTCATCCTTTTGTCCTTTTATTCATTCAGCAGTCCATTTTCCCTCCCTCCCTGCAGTTATTTACTCAGTGGATCTGGAGAGACAGGCAGCAGAGTACTGAGTAATCAGCACGTTCCTGTCACGCCATTCCACGGCTCATGAATCACTCGAGTTGAAAAAAAAGAAGCTAAGGATCTATTTGAATTACTGTGTGTTTATATAATACATATATCTTTGTGCAGGGACCATTATTGTTTATGCAATGCTACTAGCAGTGCACAACTCTGAAAGAACAAGTCTAAATATTGTCATTAGCATTTCAACACTGACTAAGTACATTATATACCAGCAGGCCCTTCTATGACTCACACATGAGAAGAAATTATATTTTTTTCTGCAGGGACATTCACTTTGTAAGGGCAGAAAAATGTGCAATGTATGTGTTCTTACGTGCAAAAAACACACAAAACACAAATGCAAAAACAGAAAAAACGTTTACAGTTTAACAACTTTTGGTTTGTGATGCACATGGAATAAAAAATGCAGACACAGCTGAAGCGCATAAAACAGAGAGAGAGAGGACAATGACTGTCAGCTGATGCAGTGCAGACTTGATGGAAGGGACACATAATGATTATTTTAGCCTTTAAAACCAGGAAAAGACAACAATTATGCATGTTACGATTTCCAAAATGTAAGACAATATCTAGCCTCATATGTCGATATTGATATAATATTGATATATTGCTCAGCCATGCTACCCATGCTGTTTCCAACCTTGTAATACCTTGAAGCAATTGGTAAAGTGAAAGACAACAGGCTGTGTGTTCACTAGAGGTAATCAGCCATTCAGTGTACAGATCCCAAGGGGCAACAAAGGGATCTCTCAATAGAGCTTAGCCATGGTATTCTCTATACACTGTTCAAAACAAACCCAAGTTACCATCCCAACATCACCGGGCCTTGAAACATGCAGCCTAGCTTATTCAGCCTATGCAGCTGTGGTGACAGGACCAATGAAAGCCTGCTCTACAACAATGGCTGACTGACTGGAGAGAATCCAGGTTTTTATTCTCTATCTCCCCCAAAGGCTGGGCAGGGACCAACTCTTTAGATGTTAACTCCTAATTTCCCAACTGATCAGCTTCTGAGCCAACTAGATGACAACATCACTGGGTTTATCACTATGCCCTTCTCTGTTGTGGTAAGTAAAAGTGAAAAATAAAGCATTCATTTGTCACAAACACACAATGACGACAATAACGAATGCATAAATTCCTCTTCCATGTTCATGCCATCACACTAGTTCTACTGAGCGACCATAAATAGCTCTATTCTTAGGATGTTGTAATACATTGCTTCTAAAATAGCAAGAGGAGGAAACAAAGGGTTTGTAAACAGCTGTATACAAATGACATATGGCTGGTAGTTTTGCAAAAAGGCAAGAAATACAGCTGAACAGGAGGTGAGATGACTTACAGAGAATGAAACTCAGGAAATGAGTAAGACAGAGAAAAGAAGAAACAAACACAGGACTTTGTGTCCGTTTGAAATAAAAGGTAAATGGAAAGTTTGTTTTTAACTCTAAGAAACAAACAGAACTACACCAAGTTCTATGTCATGTGCATAACCAGAAGATAAGTAACATAACAGAGGATTTTAGCCCAAACCACAATATTTTTCTAAATTTAACTTGGTTGTTTTGGTGTCTAAACGTAACCAAACTGCAACTGATTCACAATGTTAACGTGTTTAAAACCGCAACCGTTCTTTCATTTAGATATGAAGACGAAAAGTGCTCCTGTAGTGTTGTGTTAGAAGGTTGAAATTAAACCACCTATATTGTTGTATGGTTTAGAGGACATGTTGGAAAAGAAATAAGGATAAGGGATAAGATCACACTTGGGCATCTGGTAAGGATGCCTCCTGAGCGCCTCCATGGGGAGATGTTCCAGGCATGCAGGGAGGAGGCCTCAGCGAAGACCCAGGACTAGGTAGAGAGACTATATATCGACCCTGGCCTCAGGATCCCTCACTCAGAGCTGGTTGATGTGGCTCGGTAAAAGGGAAGTTTGGGGTCTCTTGCTGGTGCTGCTTCCCCCCGCGACCCAAACCCAGATGATGAACCAGATGAAGATGGATAGATGGATGGATGTACATGAAGGAGCCTTTTGCGCTCAAGGTTGTAGGATCATATAAAAGCCAGCTTGGCCATTAAAGCAAACATGAATGGGAGATGTGGGTGGTCTGAGTCAAATTCGAAAGATATGGGTCAGAGACCGGCCAGGGTGAATGGGGACACATCAGACAACGTGCCTGTTCTGTGTGCACAGTATACATTGTATGCAATTCAATAAATGGATACAGACAGCCACAGAGCAACACGTGCCATGACATCAGAGGGAAGTTATACTAAAGCTTCTAATCACAACGCAGACAATGAGCTCCCTTTTCTCTTTCTAAACACTTCTGTGTGGGTTAATCAGGCTTGCCCGTCACTGAACACAACTCCTGCTTAAATCAACAACTATCCAATGTCAGAAATGCGGTTTAATTGGAAGAGGAAAAAAGATGAAGTGGCAATGTCTTTGAGCTACAGCAACGTAAGGTGAATAAACTCAGTGGGAACTGCCCAAGGAATTACAAGTTCCTACAAGACACTTTGAAATGGCCTCTGACAGCTCAGCACGCAGACGGGGTGATTGATGGGTCTCCTTACCTGCAGAGAGGTAGCTTGGAGGAAGGTGTTGTGACACATGAGTGAATGGAATAAACAGCTGGAACTGTCAATCGTGCAGTGGCTGGGCCTACTGTTTTGATCAACCCTACCTTAACTATAATTTTGGACATCATAGCACACTAATTGTTCTATGCATTTCTGCAGAAGTTACATGCATGCACAGACTAAGGTTGGAACTACCCGGTCTTATCAGACGATGTAGCAACGCTGGTCACACTTGAAATATCTCTGTATAACTTACACGACTTGAAACGTTGATTTATAAAAATGCTTTTTGCTTTTTAAATCAATCAACTTCAATTATACAACTACACAAAATTCATTTCAACACGAATGTTAAAAAACATTGCAAAATGAATCCACTCCAGGAGGGTATAAATACAACGCCTTGCCTGTTCATGATGTGCATCTATCATGGTCTGTAGCAAAGCTTGCTGTAGGATTTGTTGAAAGCCCTCTTCATACTTGCACAATGCCCCCTGTTGGAAATATGCTGCACCACTAAAGCCATGATTTACAGTTTAGTAAGAATTGTACATTAAAGCATTCAATGTGCTTTGCTCTGATGTATTAAATCAGTTCCTGATTGTTATTAGAACTGACAGTAAACAGTTTTAGATTTTGAAGGCGTAAAATGTTGAACTGAGAGGTTTGTAAACTCACATTTTGCACCAAGCAACAAATGCACTAATCTAGCTAATCTTTAATGTATTCTTAAGGCTTTAGATTTCAACAAACATGCAATAACTATTACCCAACCCTTAGCATCACGGCTCTTATAGGGATATTGTGTGGAGAGATATTGTGCTGCAAACACTTCCAAACCAGCCGAACAGACGGAGCAATTCTCATTCATTAAAAGGAGCCCTTAAAAATGAATGCGAGGAATATGGGTGTAACAGGGTCCTCTGGGGGGCTATACATTTCCTTAGGGGCTGGAATTTTTTCATTGCACCATTCCCTGTAACCCTCTGGCCATAGAAATAACAATGTGGCAGGAAAGGCTCTTTAATAACGGAGGTGTGTGCGTGATGTGATTTCTTTTAAAGCATAATAATCCTTGCTGTAATTAAGAGCATTTGAAGCGGCCGACGACTGCCACTCAAACCCTGTGAACCGCGTCTGCTAGAGGGTACTCTTAAACTTCCATTTGCTCCTTTAGCCACTGAGGAGGGTGATAGAGACATAAATAGAAGTAGGTAGGCCTGAAATGTTTATCCACAATAAAAGAAGGCTCATATAATATGGGGTTATTACCTGTCTATGAGCAGTCTTACTTCCAAAGCCAACAAAGTGCAATACTACTACTGTACTTTACATGGTGGTTCTATGTCACACATTTTGCCAAGTAAACAGCATTGAAAAAAGTTGGTAATTCATCTTTTTCAAAAGATGTATGTTTACAAATATATCTGGTTGCAAGGTACACAATTAGCACCATCCACCAGTGAAATGCTGGTAAAATATGCATGTGGCTGATAGATTTGATTCAGTCATCAGCCAAAAAAACACAATGATAATCTAATAGGCAGCTGGTACATTCACTAGTTATTCGGCTGGTGGACAGAAAAGATCATTTTGCAACCTGGTTGCATCTGAATCTCCGGAATCTTAAACATTATAACAACTGATGTTAGCTTCTTCCTGGTAAAAATGTGTTATGCAATTCTTAGAGGACACAGACGGTAGAACACAACAATGATTCATTGTCTAGCGTGCACTTGATGTTCAGTTTGCCTACTTTATGTTGTCATAGTTGTAAAAAATGTGCTTAAGGCAATTGATTAATCATTGCGAGGAAAGAAACAGAGATGGGAGGAGCCACACAGCTCTGATCTCAGGCTCACTGCACACCTAAACACTGTGTGGTTAAGATGTCAAAGCAGCTGCACTCCATCTTATAATGTCTTCTTGGCACTTCACACACACTACATCCTACACAAAGTAAGCGAGTCGTGCTGCAATATACAAACTTGATACAGTTCCTAAGTTTAAAGCCTTGGATTAATACTCATCATTTAACTGTTGATATTTCTTTTTCATGAGATGAGATTGAAAATGATAGACCATCCAAAAAGAAATACATCTGTTGATGTTATCTCAGGTTGGCATGGGTCCAAGGCATTCTGGCGGAGGGGAGAGGTGGACGACTGGGCATGTGCGTGTGGTGCTTGATTAGTCTGCTGTTTGCTGCAGCACCTGAGGCAAATGTACATACTGTCAGTCAGGACACGGGGTGGCACGGTTCACAAAACCCACGGTTCGGTTCGTATCATGGTTTTAGGGTCACGGGTTTAAGGTTCTGTACGGTTCTTGTTATCTTTTAATCTTTAACACTTCAGAAATATATGATATATAGCTTAATTATGCACAGTGTATGATACAGTATTAAAAAATTGTTCATATCATGTTATCATGCACAAACTGAATTTGACTTGACTTTAAGCACATTATTGGGACCATCGGTGATGAAAGCTAGGTGAGATTTTGATACAGCAAGAGAGAAGGCGATGATTCCAACAAGCTTTTCATTTATTTTGCAAAAAAGGAGAATATGTATTCCCATATACAGGAACTTATGTGCCTTTTTAGCACACAAAGATTGAAATATTACAGAATATCAACTGAAATAACTTGGATTTATCAAACTGCCAACTTCAGTGTAGCTCTTACAAAAATTGCAAAAGAGAGCAACTCTTAAAGCTCTTTTGAATAAGTCAGAATACGTTAAACATAAAAAAGTTGAGAATTTTTAATTTTTTTATAATTCTTTAAAAATAAAAGGAAACATGTTTTGAGAAGAATAGAATTACTCTAGGCTGAGTTTTCTTAGTAACCTTACCAAAAAGGCTCAGGGTGAACTAGGGAGGCCCATGAGATTTTGGATTCAAATACTGATCAACGGATGAGATTGTTAAAGTAGAAATTAACCTGAAATCAAATAACAGTTTGCCACCTGTTGAGTTATTTATCTGTCGCTTATTTATTGTGTTTATGTACTTTGAGAAATGACAAGCCCTTGGTGACATTTTGTGGGTGAAGCTGATATTGGTAGTTCGTAGATTAAAGATTCTGATTAAGTCATGTGAACCCTTCTGGATCCAAAAAGACTTTTTGCCAAAAAAATTCTATTTTTTACAAAAAATAAGCGGCAGTAAAACTAAGAATACAACTTTATAAACACAATACTCAGAAAGTAGTGTTTGAAGTAAACAGTGCTCTACACTTAAATTAATTTCTATGTAAATGTAAATTGCTGTATTTATATAGCGCTTTTCTAGTCTTAACGACTACTCAAAGCGCTTTTACATCATACAGGATACATTCACCATTCACACACATTCATACACTGTGGCCGAGGCTGCCGTACAAGGTGCCACCTGCTCATCAGATAAACATGCACACACATTGAGCACACATTCAGGGGCACATTCACAGCATCGGGGGCAACTCGGGGTTCAGTGTCTTGCCCAAGGACACTTCGATATAGGACTGCAGGGCCACCAACCTTCCAATTGGCAGGCAACTGCTCTACCACTGAGCCACAGCCGCCCCATTTTTATGGGGCCCGGACATTTAAAAAAAAAAAAATCTATAATTGAAGTTACAATCTCGAAGATCTCTGTTTTGTTGACTTTGGGGGCACCTCCGGCATAAAGCGGTTGCAGGCGCAGAAAAACATCAGTCCACTTGTGATTGTATGGTGTTGTTAATGGAGTTTCATACCGGTGGGCCCCAATAAACTTTTGTCACACTCTAATTTTTACTTGCATTGCGAGCAAAAGGCTTGCCCTTTAGCGTTCTGTTAGGTCTAATATACATTTAAAAACCAACAAAGGTCTTAACATAATATCATTTTGTTGTTTAATACCATCTTTCAAACAGGCCCTCAAAACTCACCTCTTCAAACATGCTTTTTTCCTGCTAACAAACTTTTCCAGTTTCCCTCATTTCCATTGCCCACCTCTCCTGCTTTACCTATGCCTGTCCATGCACCTACGTACCTTGTCTGTTTAGTTTGTTTTTTGTATGTATATTCAAAACTGTAAAGTGTCTTTGAGTAAGAAAAGCGCTATAAAAAAATCAATGCATTATTATTCATGTATGTAACAGTGTGTGATCAGTGTACAAATAGGCTCTGTTCTGGCAAATGAATGATCATGGGAACAACCAAAGCACTGTCTGCATTAAACAGATCGAAGTCTGCCATGTTGAATTCATATTTGGTTAATATGGAAAAACAGACACAACACATTATGAGTTGGACATATGGGTGTGGCAGAAGTGCCCAAGTGACTGCTACTGTAAATGATGTAACAAGCTAGGCACACTGGTTTTATTCTAGGTAATTTATGGTAATGATCCAGCAAATATTTTACTGTAATATTGCTTTGGCAAAGAACAACATTGCAATTTTGTTGTAACTCAGTGCCACACAGCCACTGGCTAACCTGAACTTTACACAAACTTGATTGACCCTGGCAATGGAACAACAAACACTAACATGTTACAGTGCAGGACCTTGTCCCTAGTGGCTTTGAACAGCTCATCATCTATGCTATAAAGACTTTTTAATGTCTGAGCTGAAAACATTAACATGTCTTATTATGACTAAGTGTTGGAGTGATCCAGATATTCTTGTTTCAGGATATTCAGTGTCTTTTTTTCTTTTTGTCTGCCACACCACTGTCAGACAGGGTGAACAGGATTTAGGTAGGTGAAGTGTGACGTGTGTGTGTGTGTGTGTGTGTGTGTGTGTGTGTGTGTGTGTGTGTGTGTGTGAGTGTGAGTGAGAGAGAGAGAGATAGTGTGTGTGTGTGATATGACATTGATACCTTTTCACCGTGGATGTATCAGTCATGTTAATCCTGTTATGTTAATGGGGGGGGTGTCGAATTTTAATGTAAACAATTTACAGCACAAGTTGTCTAAGAAACTCTTTTATATCCAAGCAAATTTCTATTGTAAATGAAATTTCCCTAAACTACTTTATATCAAATTGGAAAAGTAATCAAATCAGGACCTTATGAATTGGAATCAATTCGGGAAATCATTGGCAATACCCAGGCCTAGTTTGGACAATGGGATCATTTGAAAGAATCTGATGTGAGGATACATTTTTGAGTAAAATATCAATGATTCTACATTTCTCAAATATGTATCCTCACATTACCTCACTATGCTCACATTACAGTGGGGGAAATAAGTATTTGACCCCTTGCTGATTTTGCAGGTTTGCCCACTTACAAAGAATGCAACAATCTATAATTTTAATCATATGTACATTCTAACAGTGAAAGACAGAATCCCAAAGAAAATTCCAGAAAATCACATCATATGAATTTATAAAAATTGATAACCATCTGTAATAACCTGGAATATTATATCTCATAGTTATTGAAGTACTCACCCTCCCTCACTCTCTGCTTCCTCTGAGCTCCGCCCCCCAGCTAGGGCATCAGCAATGGCGCCTGCAGCCCTTTTCCTTCGCCGGTGTGGTCCTGTGGAGAGGGCTGGCTCGACGCACCACATCGCGGGCTCTCAGCTCCTCTCTGACTTGGTCCGGCAGTGTCGGCAGGGCATCTTTCAACGACTTCATCTCATCCTTTAGCTCAGACACGCATTGGATCAGGGCCTCGAGACGCTCCAGCACCTCTGCCTGACCCCTGGGCAGACCCGGACCGTCCGTCAACATGACACCGGACCTCGGTTCATTAGTGTGGTTGAGGTAGGACCGAGGGAACGTGCCTCTTCCCCTCGACTTAAAACCCTGGTAACACACCACAGCCAAACCAACGCCAGCCACTCCAGCCAACGCTCCAAGAACCAGCACCTTGCTGTCTGCCTGGGCCATCCTGCAGGCCTGCACAGAACAGACAGAAAGAACAAGGCTTCAGCTACTGGTATCATACACATTTTGCTGAAATTACACAATGAAAATGTGAAATATGTGAGGATTAGTTGGTAGATTATTTTGGCAATTGATCAAATCTTTTAGTTAATAAGGCTGGGTTCAGACTGACTGGGTTGGCCGCCAAACGGTCTGGCAAAAACACAGGTCTTTCTATTAATTCTGATTCGTCACGCTGGGGTGGCCAATCATGTAACCGGCAATTAGACTTGTCAGCTCGTTTTCAGCTCTGGTTTGAGGCGGTGTGAGAGTTCCCGTACAGGAAACATCACTAATTTTATCGCTACCACAAAAAAAAGTTTTAAAGCAATACAAGGGTAAAAAAACAAAACACAAGCACTGAACTGCACTGGTGTTTGTGTAATAGCTGAATGTTACCTGCAACAACAAAGCATTCGCTATGTCTCGCTAGTCTCTTTCCTTTCTCCATGAAAAAAAGTTACCTTTAAGTGTGGTTGAAACGTTATAAATCTATAAACGATTTGACGAAAACAGTAATTGTGAAATATAAGGTCTACTTGTGCTTTGTTGGGGGGTTTAAAAACACAACAGGAACTAACATAAAATGGATAATTTCATTGAACTCCCCACGGCACCACCCGTCGTCAAATGGCCAGATCACATGAATGCCCAGGGGCTGTAACATGTCAGACTTAATCAATTGACAATGACAAAACACTACAGATAAAAAAATACTCACAGGTCAATATTTGGCCTTTTTGCTTGAGAAATAACTGAAACAATTAATTTATTAACAAAATTGTCGTTTATTATCCAATCCATCAACTAACCAACTCATATAGTTGTTAATAAATGCATTTCAAATATTATGTAAAAATGTAGTTCTGTGAAATAATATTTAGTTTACAAGTTAACCAGTGTGTGAGTGTGTGCGTTCAGTTTTACATTTTGTTAGGCATTATACTAAAGTGCTTTGGTCGTGGTTACTAAGTAGCAATAACTTAATAGCAACAGGTTAGATGTCAATAAACCTAATTTATATGGAATTATAATTTAGTTATTTTTGAGTTTAAAAAAGCAGAAATTATGAATTATTTTGACTAATAGTTTAGATGAGAGGATGTTAAGTGAATCATAGACTATGGTATATGTTAAGGTCAGGATACTGTTTTGAAACCATTTCAATAAAAAATTAAAACGCTATAAAATGGAATGAAACACCCAAAATTCAATGAAAGTAATCTTAATCTTGGCAATTTTACCTGTGAAAAACGCTCTATGGGTTCCATACAATACAACGTGTATCCATGTTATTTTTGAGCAATTTGAAAGAAGCCTATAGTTCTGGTGTAAAAAACGGGTCAAATTTGACCTAAGGGCAACAAAAGGTGAAAATGTGCCTCTCTTGTCATTTGAGCATCTTGCGTCGAAACTAAAACATATACAGGAGAAAAGCAGGTAAATGAACGTTTTTAACGTTTTTTTAGTGGCCATACCCTTGAATTCAACACTTGACGTGTGACCTGCTTCGGGTGTAGAGTCCCTGTAATGCTATGGTGAATGGAGGCTAATGTAATACACGACTGATAAAAGTGCGACTAACGAAAAGACAACAACACAATTTAGGAAGAAGAACTAGCTTAGATAAGTGGATCAACATACTAATCTCACAGTGAGTAAGCCAAAAGTCAGAGAGTAAGCAACTAGCTAAATAAAGCCGGAACTCGTTCAGAAATTCAATGTATGACAGGGTCTCCAGCATGCGTCTTCCTACTTACTAACCTCATATTGTCATTATTAAGCTGTAACGTTAACGTTAGATAGCTAGCTAATTATGTTAACGTTAATTATTAAGTGTTTGTTAAACGATTTGCTAACACTCAAAACAAAGTTACTAACCAAGGTTAAGCGGAGAAAGCGTTTAAATGTTCACTTTTAGCAATACAGTATCACAAAAACTCGATACCTGAACATGTTATTTCTAAATAACAACAAAATTGGCAATATTAAAGCCCTTACTGTACTGCAAAGGTAAGGAGGAGGAGAGACAGCTGGCTGGTGTAACAGTCAAAACCTTCCGTGTAAGTTCGGGCACAACAAGGAAATGTTCCGTGTTCCATCGCTGCTAAATAAAAAGTACTTACGTCTTATTTATAAGTTTGGCGCAAAGAAACCACCAGCAAAAAATCAATTAATCGTGCTATGACCTCCAACCTTGAAAATCACTGCTGCTCACAGGTGTTATCTGTGTGGTGTTTGCATGTTTCCACTGGGTGCCCCCTCCCTCAATAGAAACTGATACAGGTCAAGTGAAAAGGAAATTACATTTCCATAGGTGTGGTCTGCCTGAGCGTGTAACTGCAAATCTTTGATAGAGTTCAGACCTATCCATTACCTCTTGCTGTCCACCTACTACTGGATTAAGGCTTCAGGACCCTGAAAATGTCTAGAAAAGACATTAATGAAAATGTAACTTTTCTTGAAATTTGGAACCTATTATTATATTTTGAGGACCCCACTCTGTAATACTATCTTTTAAAACCTTTTTTGGGGCGGGCTTGGTTTTGCAGTTAAATGAGTAGTCAGATGATTTATCATGCTGTGTATAACTGTTGCATATCTGCAAATTAGTCCCTCCTGATTGAAATGTAGCTCGCCATAAATTCTTTCAGGTAATCAATGCTCTCCACCTAAATCGAATCAGCTAGTGGCGGTGTTTACCTTCCTGCTAAACCAATCAGACTTTTCAGACTCTGAGAGGCTGCTCAAGAATCACAATTGTGCTGAGAAATATCAGAAACGGTTCGGAAACACGCTCTCCCAGTCCTGAATCTGAGTACCTGGTGATAATAGTGACAATGCAGCAGTGATTTTGTTGCATCCTCACCTGTGGAAACACAGGTTTTACACATTTTACACAAATTGCAAGGGCCAATCACAGAGTCACAACCCTGCTTTAAAATCAGTTTCTCCCTTTACTATTCAGCTGTCATTTCAGGCAAGGAGTGCAACCTTCCACCTCCATCTACTCCAGCTGACTGGTCCGGAGCCTCCTTCGGTCTTGTCTTCGGGCTCCTTAGTTGCCACCACCGGTGTCTACATTCCATCGGGGGGTTATGATGGTAGAGATGATCTCCACCCCTGTATACAAACTATTAGTATAACAATGGTAGTCTAATCTCCAAAGACTTTGTACTTTTTATTGCGCTGTACAATAAAGCTTTTTTTTGCATTTGCAAACATGTATCTCCTGATTGAATTGCTATATCGGTATATCTACAGTACAGGCAAAAAGTTTGGTTACACTTTCTCATTCAATGCATTTCCTTTATTTTTATGACTATTTACATTGTAGATTCTCAATGAAGGCATCAAAACTATGAATGAACACATGTGGAATCATGTACTTAACAAAAACTGTGAAATAACTGAAAACGTGTCTTATATTCTAGTTTCTTCAAAGTACCCCCCCTTTGCTCTGATTACTGCTTTGCACACTCTTGGCATTCTCTCGATGAGCTTCAAGAGGTAGTTTCCCAACAGTCTTGAAGGATTTCCCAGAGATGCTTAGCACTTGTTAGCCCTTTTGTCTTCACTCTCCTTTCCCCAAACTCTCTCAATTGGGTTCAGGTCCGGTGACTGTGGAGGCGCAGCACTCCATCACTCTCCTCCTTGGTCAAATAGCCCTTACACAGCCTGGAGGTGTGTTTGGGGTCATTGTCCTAAATAAATGATGGTCCAACTAAACGCAAACCGGATGGGATGGCATGTCACTGCAGGATGCTGTGGTAGCCATGCTGGTTCAGTATGTCTTCAATTTGGAATAAATCCCTAACAGTGTCATCAGCAAAGCACCCCCACACCATTAAACCTCCTCATCCATGCTTCACGGTGGGAACCAGGCATGTAGAATCCATCCAGTCACCTTTTCTCCGTTGAACAAAGATACAGCAGTTGTAACCAAAGATCTCAAATTTGGACTCATCAGACCAAAGCCCAGATTTCCACTGGTCTAATGTCCATTCCTTGTGTTTCTCGGCCCAAACAAATCTCTTCTGCTTGTTGCCTCTCCTTAGCAGTGGTTTCCTAGCTGCTATTTGACCATGAAGGCCTGATTCGCGCAGTCTAGTCTGAACAGTTGTTCTACAGATGTGTCTGCTGCTAGAACTCTGTGTGGTATTCATCTGATCTCTAACCTGAGCTGTTGTTAACTGTGATTTCTGAGACTGGTGACTCAGATGAACTGATCCTCAACAGCAGAAGTGACTCTTGGTCTTCCTTTCCTGTGGCGGTCCTCATGTGAGCCAGTTTTGTTGTAGTGCTTGATGGTTTTTGTGACTCCACTTGGGGACACATAAAGTTTTCGCAATTTTACGGACCAACTGACCTTCATTTCTTAAAGTAATGATGGCCACTCGTTTCTCTTTACTTAGCTGATTGGTTCTTGCCATAAAATGAATTCTAACAGTTGTCCAATAGGGCTTTCGGCTGTGTATCAACCTGACTTCTGCATAACACAACTGATGGTCCCAACCCCATTAATAAGGCAAGAAATTCCACTAATTAACCCTGACAAGGCCCACCTGTGAAGTGAAAACCATTTCACGTGACTACCTCATGAAGCTCATTGAGACACCAAGGGTTTGCAGCGCTATCAAAAAAGCAAAGGGGGTTCATTGAGGAATCTAAAATATAAGACCTGTTTAAGAGTTATTTCACACTTTTTGTTAAGTACATAATTCCATATGTGTTCATTCATAGTTTTGATTCCTTCAGTGAGAATCTACCATGGAAATAGTCATGAAAATAAAGGAAACACATTGAATGAGAAGTAACCAAACTTTTGGCCTGTACTGTATTTTCAAATACTATTGTTCAAATCAACTCAATCAAATCAATGTGTTGTAAGTGTGGGAGACGGAGGGCACAACATGGAAAGTGCGGGAGACATGTCCGCCGTGTACCCCATATCCGCTACATGAAAACATGAAAAGCCAATATTTGAGCTTGTGCGACCTTTTTAGTTATGTTCACTGATTCTGCATCCACAGTACAAATATTGTTTGTAAAATATTCCACAGGGCCTTCACATACAGTAATGTGTCATCTGACACATGTACTCCATTATGAACTAACACACTCTTATTACCTTAATAAAACTATAATATCTCTTGTGTTTCTTGATTACAGTCCATCAGATCTCAGAAAAAAATCATTGGCTTATAATTGTTGATAATTGTTCTTCAGATTGTTAAAGTAGCACACTTTTGTTATGAAATGTAAGTGCACCAACAAAATCATTTGCCCTCATTCTGGATTTGTTCATCCCAATAAGCAGTAAGAAAGCCTTTGATTATTGCATACACATTAAAGTTTGTATTGCATTGGTCAATTGTCTTATTATCCGACATTTATTGGCTATATATTGCTATTTTTACGTTTTAATAATAGAGATGTGGATAGTAAGAGACTTTACCCTATTTAGAATTTATTGCTTCAGAATTGTATTTCTTGAGAAGAGTTTTCTTTCATCAACTTTATTATCACAAAATGATTTTGAATAAATAATCAGTGAACAAAGTTAAAGATACAAGAGCTGCAACAGTGTAGGATTGTGTTACATAAGTGTTGAGTTATGGCATTTAAAAAAGGGACATGAATTGCAAATTAGCTTAGGCTATGAATGCTGTGTGTGTGACATACTGTAGGTCTATGCTACATACTTGTCCCAATACAAATAAACATAAAATCAAAAACACTTGCTATATGAACAGGTAATGATAACTAACTACATTTAAAAGGGACTCATCAATCGTTACAAGGTTCTTTACTCTTTAATTTCAAGTAGAATGTTTCCAGTCACATTTGTATGTTTTGCACCTCTTACTTCTGTCTATAATGAATATCAATATATCCCAATCTTACATGTTTTAAACTGTAATCCAACGGTATGCTGCTGTAATAAGAAGTAAAAAACAAAGACCAACCTCTATGATTCCCTCGTCTCTCAGTGTGACCCTGCGGTGAGTGTGGACAGAATGTGCTCCAGCATTAAAAAGTAACTAAGCACGTGTTCATCAGCTGTGTGTGGACTGTTGTCCCTGAACATGGAGCTGTCTTAACTGGATTTAAATTTAACCAAATTACTTATAAATGGTTAAATGTAGGGGTGGAAAGAAATTCGAAAATGGTATTTATTGTGATTTTTTGGGGCAAAATTTTTAAAATCAATGCAATACCAATGATTCACCTATATATGTTCTGTTAATATGGTACAGCTGATGGTAACTATCATATCTGTTTCCGGCAAAACAAAGCAAAAGCAAAAAATGAAGAAAATCCACCTTTTTACAAATTAAATTTAATTAGACTGAATGACTGACATGTGATGTGCATTCTTCTTAGAAAACAATTTGTTTTCAAAAATTGTATATTGTCTCTAGAAGTGTAAACAACGGACAAGAAAATTGCAATACTCAATACTTCTAGAATCGCAATGAATAAAAATTGCAATAAAGATTGAATCGGCTCCCATGTATCGTGAAATAATTGAATCAGAACAAAAGCATGTCGTCCCAGCCCTGATATATTGATAGTTAGTTATACGTAGAATTAAATCAATAGTTATTTCACTGTTAACAAAAAATTTAAATGATAATTGATGATGTTTACTAATTATTAGTAATGCTAAAATGTATGTTGTTTTAAAAATTTACTGTTATAAATTATATTAAGTGTTTGTTAATGATTACCAAATTATTTATAAAGCTTTAATAATTTGGTTATATATATATACTCATAAAAATACTTAAGATACGACACCAAAATTCTTAGTCTATTTTGTGATTTTTTTTTTGGTAACGGATATTTTGTACTTTTTTTTAACATTCTTCTGGCTTGTTTTTTTTTCTTTTTCTGATTTTATCTTGTTTATCTGCACAGGGACAAGTTCATGATTAACAGTTTGGGAAATCCTCCATCCGAAAAATAACAATGACCGTTGATAACCTTAGGAGTTGGTCTATTAAGTTATAAATGGGATCACCATGTTTATTTGACTTGGCAGAGGTACGTGAAATCTCTAAATGGTTATTTCTTTCAGCCCATAGAGAGGTAGAAAGCCATGCTTGCTTGGAAACAGAGGGAACAGGGAGTTCCCTTGCATAATGTGATGTAGGGATTGCTACGTGCAGTTTCTTCTCTGCTCTCTGAACACAGTATTGTTCCTTAGCCCACAGCCTGCATTCTGCCTGCAGGGAACAAAAAGCCCACCTGAAACCCGGAGGCAAGGCGCTGAGAAAAAATAGAAAAAAAAACCTTGCTCAGCCGTTCTAGGTTGGCCTAGCAGACACCCAGTAGATATGTCGATAAGGCAGGAGCATTCAGCCATGGCCTTGCTCCCATCGGGTCTTGGCCAGAAGATAAGCAGATACTGTCAACACTGTGGTTTTATCCACCCACTCACATCTGCTCAAGTTCTCTTACAGTACAACGGGGGGGGAGAAATCAAAGCAGCCTCAGATTTGCCTTTGAGCACAGAAAGAAGCCCATTACAGCTGTCAAACAACACACGGGAGCAAGAATAAGAGTTAAATAAGGCATCTCTATCAGGACTCTCCTGACAGACCACAGAGTGTGAAGCCTAATTGTCCCCTGTCAGTATTCTACTTGTCTACATGAGACATCTGCCAGTGGTGGAAGAAGTATTAATATCCTTTACTTAAGTAAAAGTGCTAATACCACACTGTGGATAGAAAGGCCATTTTATTTCTATGCTTATACCTATGACAAAAACTGTCTAGTAGACTATATGTTAGTCTTTTTACAAAACACATGTGGTGTATTACTCCAAATGACATTTTGTATGAATAACAGGGGACCAGATTTTAGATGTCCACAGTATTCAGTATTCAGATCCTTTATTTCAGTACAAGTATTATTACTTGTACTGAAGTAAAGGATCTGATACCATTAAAATACTCAATCACAAGTAAACGATGCAGTGATCTACCTGCTGCACAGATCGCTGCTCCACCTGGAGGACAGCGGGAGCACTGTGAGAGTCATGTTTTTCGACTTCTCCAGTGCTTTTAACACCATCCAGCCTTTTGCTGCTCAGAGTGAAGATGGAGAGTGCCGGAGTGGACCAACACCTGGCTGCATGGACTACGGACTACCTTACCAACAGACCACAGTATGTGAGGCTCCATCACTGTGTGTCTGATGTGGTGCTCTGCAGCACAGGTGCCCCTCAGGGTACGGTGCTCTCCCCCTTCCTCTTCACCCTCTACACCTCAGACTACACACACAACACCACCCACTGCCACATCCAGAAGTTCTCCGATGACACAGCCGTTGTTGGTTGTGTTGCTGAGGGGAACGATCTGGTATATAGGTCGATTATCAAGGACTTTGTCAGCTGGTGTGAGCTCAACCAGCTTCAGCTTAACACCAGCAAGACAAAGGAGATGATCGTCGACTTCAGGAGGAAAACATCCCATTTCTTACCGGTGAGCATCCAGGGATCGGACATTGAGGTAGTGGAGAGCTACAAATTCCTGGGTGTTCACCTAAACAATAAACTGAACTGGACTGATAATACCAATGCACTCTACAAGAAGGGCCAGAGTCGCCTCCATCTCCTGAGGAGACTCAGGTCCTTTGGAGTGTGTAGGACCCTCCTCAGGACTTTTTATGACTCTGTGGTGGCCTCTGCCATCCTGTATGCTGTGGTCTGCTGGAGGGGGGGCAGCTCGGACTGGGACAGGAGCAGACTTAATAGACTGATCAGGAGAGCGAGCTCTGTCCTGGACTGTCCTCTGGACCTCGTAGAGAAAGTAGGGGAGAGAAGGATGTTAGCCAAGCTGACATCTATCATGGACAACACCTCTCAACCCCTACATGACACTGTGGGGTCCCTGAGCAGCTCCTTCAGCAGCAGACTGATACACCCACGGTGTAAGAAGGAGAGGTACCGCAGGTCCTTCATCCCGGCCGCTGTCAGGCTCTACAACACCTGCACTACCTGACAATGTTGTAGTTTCTGTTACTGTGTTTCTTTTACCTCGCACACTCTAGATATCTTCTGTATTTATATTTTTCCAGTTACAAGTAATTACTTTTTCAATATTATTTATGGTTACCTATTTTTGCTATACTATTTTAATTACATATTCAATTTATTTTAACGTCACTCACTCTGCAGTATTGTTCTACTGCACTTTACGCAACCTTTACTTGATGTCACTACATTTACCGGCTGCTCACTGTCTGCTGTTTGCTTGCTTTTTGTATGTTTATTTGTGTGTTTGTTTGTTCACCATCCCCGCCGTCGTGTGTCACATCCGGTCTATGGACTGGTTTGTCACCGTGGATCTGAGGGATGCGTGCCTCCACATCTCCTTTTGTCCTTCCCACAGGAAGTTCCTGAGGTTCGCCTTTGGGGGCGTGGCGTACCAATATTGGGTTCTTCCCTTCGGCCTGTCACTCTCCCCTCGCACTTTCACCAAGTGTATGGATGCGGCGCTGGCCCCTCTGCGGCTCCAGGGCATCCGGGTCTACATTGCATCGACGACTGGCTTCTCCTGGCTCGGTCTCGGGAGTTGGCGGTTCGGCATCGAGATGTCGTCCTCGCTCCTCATCTTCGTTTGGGGCTGAGGCTCAACGAGGGAAGGAGTGTGCTGGCACCCACCCAAAGGACTGTGTTCTTAGGGGTGGTGTGGGACTCGTTGACGATGCTGGCACGTTTGTCTCCGGCTCGTGTCGAGTCCGTTCCGGCCATGGTGAAGAGTGTGAGGCTGGGCCGCGCCATCACGGTGAAACACTTCCAAAGGGTGTTGGGCCTCATGGCGGCTGCTTCCAGCGTGATGCCTTCTGGTCTTCTGCACATGAAGGCCCTGCAGTGGTGGCTGAAATCCAATGGGTTCTTCCCGAGGGGAAACCCATTCCGCCTGATAACTGTTACGCACACATGTCTTCGTGCCCTGTCGGTGTGGAAGAAGCCTTGGTTCCTGTCCCAAGGACTCGCGCTGGGGGCGCCCTGTCGCCGTGTGATCGTTTCGACAGACGCTTCCCTCACCGGGTGGGGCGTGGTCATGGACGACCACTCTGCAAAGGGGGTTTGGCAGGAGCATCACTCGTCTTGGCACATCAATTGCCTCGAGATGCTGGCCGGGCTCTGAGGAGCTTCCTGCCTGCACTCCTGGGTCGCCACGTGCTGGTCAGGTCCGACAATACAGCTGTGGTGGCCTATCTGAATCACCAGGGGGGTCTGCACTCGCGCCCTTTCTGCAGACTGGCGCATCAGATCCTCCTGTGGTCCCAGCGGAGACTGCTCTCTCTCAGGGCGATGTTTATCCCTGGGCTTCAGAATCTGGGTGCAGACCTGCTGTCGAGACAGGGGCTGAGGCCCGGGGAATGGCAGCTCCACCCTGAGGTGGTGGAGTCCTTGTGCGCAAGGTTCGGCCCTATAGACGTGGACTTGTTTGCGTCTCAAGAGACTACGCACTGTCCTCTGTGGTTCTCCCTGACGCCCCCTGCCCCGCTAGGGCTGGATACCATGGTGTGAGAGTGGCCGAGGCTGCGTCTGTACGCTTTTCCCCCAGTCGCTCTGCTCCCGGGAATCCTGGAGAGGGTCCGTCAGGAGGGCATCCACCTGCTTCTTGTAGCGCCGTTCTGGCCGACCCGTGTGTGGTTCTCGGACCTGATGGCGCTCCTGGATGGTCCTTCTGAGGAGGGACCTGCTGTCCCGGGCAGGGGGCCGGGTTCTTCACCCTTGTACCGCCCTGTGGTGGCTGTGGGTCTGGCCCTTGAGGGGGCCCAGTACCTAGAGGCGGGCCGGACGGCAGGAGCGGTCAAGCCTCTCCTTAGCTCCAGGGCCACGTCTACACGAAGGATGTATGGCCTGAAGTGGAACATCTTCTCTGCCTGGTGCAGTGGACGCATGCTGGACCCAGTTACCTGCCCGGTGGTTCAGGTGCTGGAGTTTCTGCAGGACCGCTTCTCTGCGAGCCTTTCCCCATCCACCCTCAAGGTTTACGTGGCTGCCATTTTGGCTTTCCACGCCCCTTCGAGGGTGGGGTCTCTGGGGAGGCTTCCCCTGGTCGTGCGGTTCCTCCGTGGGACCCGGAGGATGTGACCTGCGACTTGCCCTAGGATCCCCACCTGGGATCTGGCGGTGGTTCTCGGAGCTTTGGCTGAGGCCCCCTTCGAACCCTTGGAGTCGGCTGAGGCCAAGTACTTGACCCTGAAGATGGCCTTCCTCCTTGCTATCACCTCTCTGAGGAGGGTGGGGGACCTCCAGGTTCTTCCGGGCTACGTTCCCAAGGTGCAGTCCACTGTCACGGGGCCTGTGGTGCTGCAGGCGTTTCATCCTCCACCTCATGTGACGGCGGAGGACGGGAGGCTCCATTTGCTCTGCCCTGTCAGAGCACTGAGTGTCTTCACTCTGAGGTCCTCCCGGTGGCGGAAGTCGGACCAGTTGCTAGTGTGTTTCGGGTCCCCCAAGGCTGGGCTCCCCGCTTCCAAGCATACTATCAGCAACTGGATCGTTCAGACTATCTCCCTGGCCTATCAGGTGCGTGGTTTGCCTTCACCTATGGCTGTACGGGCTCACTCCACGAGAGGCATGGCGGCCTCCACGGCTCTCCTCTCTGGAGTGTCTCTCCAGGGGGTTTGTGATGCGGCTGGCTGGGCCACTCCTCACACCTTCTTCAGGTTCTATAGTCTGGACCTTCCCTCCGCACCCGGCACCCGGGTGCTCTCCTCCTAGTCGTGCCCACAGGTTGCTTGCACGCTAGGGCAGGTGGGGTTTCGACCTTGTTCCCTTGTTCCCCGAGATAGGGGAACGAGACACTGCGTCGGTTCGCTGCGCCTCGCCCCGACTGGAGTGCCTTGCTTCATAGAAAGAGCTAATGAGCTATGTGCCGGTGTGCTTGTATGCCCCTGCGGTTATGCCGTCACATGCTACCGTTCTCACTAGGACCAATAGGATTGGAGTAGTTTTCATTCGCATTCAGCCCTGTCATGCCTAAAGGCGTTCCCATAGTGTCGTAACCGACGCAGTGTCTCGTTCCCCTATCTCGGGGAACAAGGGTTACATTCGTAACCCGAGCCGTTCTGCATTGAAAATGTTACCTAAGTAAAAGTATGTAAGTATCATCATTAACTGTATTTAAAGTATTAAAGGTAAAAGTACTCACTTCAGAAAATTCACATTTTAGAAACTGGAAACGATTTAAACAGTTCTGTGTGTTTAATCAGCTAATCATTTCAGCTGTACAGGTAGGCGTTGGGTAATTTAATTTATAATAAGACATTGTATTTTATAAACTACATGTGTTTTGTGTGAAAAAAATCTTAATGTGTAAAGTAACTGGTAACTAAAGAGTAAAAAGTACAATATTTCTCTCTGAAATGTATTGGAGTAGAAGTAGAAAGTGGCATGAAAAGAAAAGACTCATGTAAAGTACAAGTACTTCAACATTTGTACTTAAGTAAATCTACTTCTTTACGTTCCACCACTGCCTACCTCAGTGGGAGGAAAACCAACTTCTGTAACAGTTGCATGCCGTGCATACATATACTGTAAAGACTCATTCAGCCGTGAAGATGTTTTTATTCAGCTGTAGCGTTCGTGAGGAGTTGGGGAAGTCCAACTCATGGGCCTACACTAGCTCTACTGATGTCTATCTCAGCTACAAGCACACAGTGTTCTTATCCTTAGGGCTACATAGACACTCAGCTGCCTACTGCATTTAGGTGTGTCACCAAGGAGATGAAAACTATCACAACTATCGCTATAACAAAAATCGACATAAAACTGTGAAAAGATTTTTTTTAAATGGTTTTAAAAATTGGTTTTATGGTCATTTTATAGTTTTTCCTAGACATGTGAAGGGTATCCTGGATCTATTCGTGGGGCGGAGGGGGGTTATGTTTTGTCTGATGGGGTGTTTAGGTTGTCAACGAAGAGACATAAAGTACCTGATACATAAAACTGGGTAATCATTTTAATTACTATCATTTGCTGGATGTTTGAGTTGTCAAATTGACCCCAAGGATAAAGGATGTTAGTACATTTGAGGCTAGTCTATGTCGATGGCGTTCCACTTCTGTTCTGTTCATGTGTGTGAAATTCCGCAGGATGTCCCTATTTGTAGACGTGATGTCAGAGACAGCTAGCTAGACTATCTGTCCAATCTGAGTTTTCTATTGCACAACTAAAACAACTGAACGTACACAACTACCAAAACAAGTTCCTTCCCGAGGCTATTTTCCAGGGGTCCTGTGGTTCTGTGTGGCACTTAGCACCACCCAAGACAATTGTGATTGGTTTAAAGAAATGCCAATAAACCAGAGCACCCATCCCGGAATAGTGTGTGGAGACACCAGATCCTCCTTAGCAGTGCTGTGGAGGAAGGTCTGGCAATACAAGACTATTTTGAGGAGGGTTACGCAACTTCCATTAGAACTCTGGTTTGTGCATTAACCTTACAAATAGGAGAACATGACAGATGATTTTCTGGCATGGCATTGATGAAAACTCAGATTGGACAGATGTACAGGAATGCAACATAAGTACAGTCATTTTAGTCAAGTACTGTACTTATATTTGGGCTTTACTTTTCTTTTCATGCCACTTTCTAGTTCTACTCCGCTGCATTTCAGAGAGAAATATTGTTCTTTTTGCTCCACTACATTAATCTGACAGCTTTAGTTACTACTTACCTTACACATTGTGATTTTTGCACACACATTACCATGTTTTATTGTAACAGTCTACAAGTCCAGCTGAAATGATTAAACCATTAAACATTTTTTTCTGTATTGAGTACTTTTACTTTTACATCAAGTACATGATGATTAAGTAACATTTTTAATGTAGGGCTTTTACTTGTAACAGAGTGTATTTACAGTGTGGTATTAGTACTTTTAGTTAAGTAGGGATACCTAAGGATCTGAATACTTCTTCTAGCACTGGGTAATGGTGATTAAAAGTAGCTTCCACTGTGTCCTGAGATAACATCTGTTATGATTTGACACTATATTTAAAAAAAGAAATGGAATAGAATTGCAAATGGTTTGTTTAAATTAACAGGTCCGGCTACACACCTGACTAATGCTGTTTTTTTTTTTAAACGGGACTCACTGAAGTCCACCTACCCCTCTTCTAGAAACCAGTTTTACTGAAAGTCTGGATCTGCTGTTGGAATGGCAACTAATACCCTGAAACTACCCAGGCTAGTGTTTCCGGCTTTAACTCTCCACCATGGAGCTCAACCAGTGTTACAACGTCTGAGCCAACTGAACTGTATGGTACGGCAGTATTCCAGGCAGAAGAACTGAAGAGAGCACCACCAGGTGACCTTTGTGCTTTTGAGGTGGCAGTAGCTCAGTCTGCAGGGAGTTGGCTTAGGAACTGGAGGGTTGTTGGTTCAAGTCTCCATATGGACCAAAGTAGTGGTGGACTATTCACTTCCTCCTGGGCAATGCCAAGATGCTTGAGAGTCAGTGCAGCCCCTCACTCTGCATTGGAACAGAGCATGTGTGTGTATTTCTGGCCTGTGTGTAATGTTCTAATAACAGAGTGAAAACATTGTAATCTCTTGTGGGATTAATAAAGTATACATTATTGTTGATCTGTGTTGTACCCAAGAATGATGGTTTTGTTTTAACATTGAGGTGGCACGGAGTCTGACTGTTTAACCGTGGAGTTAAAAGGGTCCTGTCTTTTCGGTATCAATTTATAGTGCAAATTTCCTCTTTAAAAGAACTTATTATTCTCCTGTATTGTAAAACCTGTAAAACATCACACATGTTTCGAGATGTTTTTTTTGGAATCTACATCTCATCAACAAATCTGTTAGAGAAAGCTCCAACGTTTAAATATATATTATATATATGTATATATGATACATATGTTTACCAAGTTTCATAAGTTTCCAATAAACGTATTGTTGGGACTCAATTCTTTTAAATTTTGTAGGGGGCGCCAGCGAGCCATTTTTGTGCACCTATTCCCAAAACCCTTAAAATACAGACATCTTCACCAGACTGGATGCAACTTCCAAATTTGGTGAGTTTTTGAATATGTTAAACCCCTCAAAAAGGCAATTAATTTGCCATAATCATAATAATTCCTTCAGTATCAACAGGGCCGATTTTGGTGAGTTTTTGAATATATTAAGTTCCATAAAAAGGCAATTCATTTGTTGTAATAATATTAATTCCTTCAGCTTCAATAAAGCCTTCGCCGCTGTCAGTACACAGGCCATAATTATAAAATTTTACCTTGATAAATAATCCATATTTGTGTAGTTTTTACATAATGAAATGAACATGCTCTACACTCTATATATAAAACCATGCTAGGGTAAGGGGTAAAACACAATTTGAGAAAATAGAATTGAATAGCTAGAAAAGTGGTGTGATTTTTAAATAGGTGATACACAGCACCAAGTGTTAGTCGACTAAGGATTTCTTTAGTTGAGGACAGGCCTAATGATTTGATCGGCATTTTGAACAGTAGGTTTTTATGTGAACAGTGACCTACAGAGTGATTAAGCTTATGACAAAATGCTTTTACTCCCTAACAACTGATGAAGGAATGCTGGGGAAATCTAAGTCAGGCAGATTGCATCAGAGACCTCTCTGTGACTTTTGACTTTGTGGTCTAATTATTCCTTCCTTTCTTCCTTTATGTCCTCCTGCAGTGACTCGGGGACACAATCAGCCATGCCATCAGACATTGTGTCTTCTTCCGAAAGCAGATACACATCACATAAACAACAAATGTTCCAGATTTCTTTGAGAGATGCCTGTCTGATGTCTCTCACAATATAATGAATGTGCGAAATTTGTTTTCTTTTTTTTCCAAAAGCTGGAGTAGTTGGTGAGAACACATGGTTCCCTTAGAACACATTCAAAAATAACATCAACACATTCCTGGCCTTGAACTTTGATCAGCCCTCCCTGTCCTTTCCCTTTACTAAGTAAACACACAAGCTTAATTTCTTCTAGGGGATGTATTACAATACAATATGATACGATACAACTTTATTGTCAGTTTACACTGAAATTCCTTTATCAGTCGCGAGCAGCTCCTCTTGAAAAGAAATCGAAATAAAAAGAAAAACACACTTAGAGTTAGACAACAATTTGGATCCAGATCTTAACTGGCAGCACACTGATTTTGGTTTAACAACCAGATAGATTGATGTATAAAAGAGTTGTTGAGCCTGTTGACAAAAGGACTCTAAATCACCTGTTAGAAGGAAAAAGTTAATATGCATAATTTGATCAGCCCTCCCTGTCCTTTCCCTTTACTAAGTAAACACACAAGCTTAATTTCTTCTAGGGGATGTATTACAATACAATATGATACGATACAACTTTATTGTCAGTTTACACTGAAATTCCTTTATCAGTCGCGAGCAGCTCCTCTTGAAAAGAAATCGAAATAAAAAGAAAAACACACTTAGAGTTAGACAACAATTTGGATCCAGATCTTAACTGGCAGCACACTGATTTTGGTTTAACAACCAGATAGATTGATGTATAAAAGAGTTGTTGAGCCTGTTGACAAAAGGACTCTAAATCACCTGTTAGAAGGAAAAAGTTAATATGCATAATTTACAGTAAAACAAAAATGCATGGAGTCCGAGGAGATGCTGTCAGCCTACCTGAGCATGCACTTCATGTGGACTGTTTGAAAGGAGTGTGCAACAGGTTGACCAATGATCTTAGCGCAAACTTTGAGTTAATTGTATAATTTAGTTTTGTGTTCAGCAGATTGGCTGCTGAGCCAGGCTGTGCTGCAGTTCAGCATGCTACTCAAAGAGAAATAATCTGGCCCCTAAGTTTACAATAAACTGTCAGTATTTGACATTTTCTTATAAAGGTAATCCTAATTAAACTGGATAAATGTAACTCTAATGACCATTAGAAAATGTTTAGCATTAATGTGGTATAAATCTGATAGAGTGTTAAAGGAAATGAGCACTTTTTAGTTGCATACTGATAGTGGCCAGCAGGTGGCGCCTAAAGAATTAGTATTGAGATCCTCCTGAAGAGATGAAGTGTAGGTGAGGAGCGCAGGTAGGGCTGCTTACAGGATGCATAACAAGCAGAGATGTTGCTCATCATCATCATCCTCAGCGTATTCTGTGTTGTGTGACTTTCATCCCTTGTCTGCATGGACTGAGACATAACAGCTCATTGTGGTCCAGGGTGGAATAAGCCCCAAATCAGGATAATCTGCTCTTAAACACAGTCTGAGTCCACAGCTCCCGACACATTACCCAGCCTGCATCTATGTATGTGAAGGTGAGGAAAGCCTGAGTCACGTCTGTCTGGCTAGTTACATTAGGCTATGTCTGCTCTCCTCAGGTAGACCAGAACATGATAATTAGAAATTACCAAATGTCAAAACAAGACTCCACATTCAGTGCTTATGTAAAAAAATCTCTTGATTGATTTTGACAGGGTACAACTTTATATACTCTCACTCTCTCATCTCCTATTCATGTAAAATGCATGTTTGCTGCTTTTATATGCTAACACTTTATCTTTATCTTCTATCATTGTCTTAAAATGTTACAGTTACAGCTCAAAATGACAACAGAAATTAACAAATTTCACATTTTTCACATTTCTCCGCAATTCAAATCAAATGCCATATGTACACCCGTAAGGGTTTTTAATGTTAGCACAACATCACAGTGATTCGTTCTTTTGTTCAACATTTTTAAGTAAAACTGTCTAAAGAGTCGATACAGCAGTGAAATGAACTAAATGCTAAGTCCTATGTTAAAATGCTCACAATGACCATGTTAACATGCTGATGTGTAGCAGGTATAATGTTTACAATGTTCACCATATTAGTTAAGCGTGTCAGCATGCTAACATTTGTTAATTAGCACAATCACACAAAGTATGCATGTCTGCATAAGGTTTCATGGCAAACCATCCAATATTTGTTAAGATATTTCAGTCAGGAACAAAATGGTGGACCAGCAGGCCGGCTGCCCAACAGACACACATTGCCATCCATAGAGAAATGTTTGGCTGCTAAAAGACTTGGTCTAGGTGCTTTCAAACTTGCTGTTACACCTAATACCCATGATGAAAAAAGAAACAGCGAGAGAGTAAGTAACTCAGTGTCTGTAGTAGTCCCAGGAGACGCCGTTGTGGAACATCATCGGCGTCAAACAGCTGAATGTGTTCTTTCTTCATTTCATTTGATCAATGTTTAATGCTTTTGCAGAAGGGGAAAGGTGAATGTACGGCAAATAATGATTTCACAAGCAAAGGGAGAAGTATCAATACGAGTATATATGGCCATTCCTTTGTAAGATG
Source organism: Percina caprodes (assembly GCA_013375575.1). Lineage (NCBI taxonomy): Eukaryota > Metazoa > Chordata > Actinopteri > Perciformes > Percidae > Percina > Percina caprodes. The sequence goes on from JABXJD010000149.1 coordinate 287,630, forward strand.
TCACAGAATTCATCGCTATTATTGCTGTCTGTCATCAGTCAGCTGTTACATATCTTTTCCACACTGATGGGAAATGCAGGTAATGTTCAGAAGGGGATTTATTGCAGATTTGGCTGTAAGCAGAGCTGATTAGCCCCATCAGAGCAGACAAAGGTGACTTTATTATCATGAGGCAAGCTGCAGAGAGGCTGTGTCACCAAGTTACAGACAGTTCAGTGGGAGGTTGAGAAGATGGTTTATTATCCATGACACAATGAACAGCATCCAGCACAGGCTTGTATTGTCTGAGGCCAGTGAGGCCTTACAGGAAAAATGAGAAAATCTTGGTGTTATTTCTAAAACATGAGATAGTAAAAGTTGCTAGAATAACACATGGGGGTGATTTTTAATAAGGGTTTCAACTTCCATTCATTGTAAAACATCTCAGAAATGACTGCACATGGCATTATAAATTTGAACTTCAACCATACCCTGACGTCCAGCCATTGTGTAATGCTTTATACCAAAGGATACAAATGGGATGAGAGGGCCACAAAGAATTACAAGCCCCACCGCAGCCCCACCAATAGATTACCAGATGTTTGACGTACAAAATCATGTCTGGTTTATTTTATTTGGCTGTCTTGTCTACCATTTTCCAGTTGATTATTTCCACTGGAATTATAGGCTAGGAAATGTTTGTGTTGCTTATCACGCCAAATGTATAAAATGTCTCATTACACTATCAAATGACCCGGTCAAGAGGTACCAAAAAGTAGTTAAAAAGAGAAAGTGGAGGCAGGCAGAGAGAGATTTAGAACAGCTACAAGAGTTTAACTATGTAAAAGTTGTTTATATATTATTTTGTAAGCTCTAATCAGTAGCCCCCATTATTTTTCCAACCTGATCCTACAGATGTACATAAAAATGATAACCTCCTATGTTTAACATTTTCATAGTGGGGGAATATTAAAACAAATCTTACATAATGTAGCTTTACATTGGGGGTGGCAGTAGCTCAGTGGAGTTTGGTTGGGAACCGGAGGGTTACTGGTTCAAGTCCCCATATGGACCAAAAAAGTACTGAGTGTGGATTGATGGCTGGAGAGATGCCACTTCACCTCCTGGGCACTGCCACGTGCTCATGAGCAAGGCATTGTACCCCCAACTCCTCAGGGCGCTGGTTCAGCTGGCAGCCCACTCACTCTGACATCTCTCCATTAGTGCATGTATAGGTCCTGAGCATGTGTGTGTATTTCAGGCCTGTGTGTGATTACTAATAAAGTGTGTACGCAGAGTGTAAATTGTAATTTCCCCACTGGGGATTAATAAACAAATTACATTAAATTTACCTTGGGTGGTGCTTTCTTTCTTTTTTAAAGAGGGGGCATTTTAGATCTTTATTTGTATAGGGCGGCTTAGACGTGAAAGGGTAGAGAGAAGGGCAATGACATGCAGCAAAGGGCCCCAGGCCGGAGTCAAATCCACGGCCACTGTGTCAAGGAGTAAACCTCTATTTATGGGCACCTGCTCTATCGAGTGAGCTAACCAGGCACCCGGATGGTGCATTTTTAAAGGATCATTCTGGATTATTCCAATCTGGGTCCTATTTGGGTAGGTTTGGCAATCATTACTTTCAGTTATAATAACAGTGTGGTGACATTACTCAAAAAGAAATCCAAGAGTTAAAGAAAACAAAGTAGTGAGATGATCATGCAGGTTTTAAACCAACTTTGACCAACCATACTTACCTTGGGTGTGCACACAGATTTCCTGCCACAATGACGGGTTAGTATCAAAATTCCAAGTATGATCAGTTTTTATGATCAGAATTTTTCTCAATCTGAAGTGGGTCAGATAATATGACTAGGGCTGCAACTAAAGATCATTTTCATTATCAATTAATCAGGCGATTATTTTCTTGACTAATCGATTAGTTGCTTGAACTATAAAACGGTGAAAAATGTTGATCGGTGTTTCCCAAAACCCAAGATAATGTCCTCAAATGTCTTGTTTTGTCCACAACTCAAAGATATTCAGTTCACAGTCACAGCGGAGAGAAGAAACAACAAAATATTTACATTTTTGAAGCTTTTTTTCATAAAAAATGACCCAAAGCGATTAATCAATTATCAAAATAGTTGCCAATTAATTTAATAATTGACATTTAATCAATTAATCTTTGCAGCACAAAATCTGGTTGCTCATGTTGGATGCCCCATTGGACTTTGCTGTAGAAATGTCCCCCTCTTCTCATATCTCAGCCCTTATTTTGGTGAGTATATGTTATCGTTACTGAAAGCGAAAGCTGCAAAAATAAGACCCGAGCTATAAATAACCAGATTTATCCTTTAAACATGATTGCTGGTGATGCTATGGCAAACTTATTGTAAACTGCTGCGGGATGTTTTTGTTTTGGCAATACCCCAATCACATAAATCAGCTCAGACACCATTTGATGGCAATAGACAGTAAACAATGCATCTCCTCCTCTCCTCGCCTGAAGCTTCAGTTTCTCATGTTTTTCTCTCTCAGGCTTTATTTGTGTGGTTGCTGAGTGAAAGCCACCACAGTGGCAGAGAGGCCAAGAATAGCCGAGGGCGGGGAAGGCCAGCAGGCTTGCATGTGGGCTGCTGAGCTGTGCGCTCTGTAGTGTCTCTCAACCATCCGCTGGCCTGTGGAATGGAGGCTGCGTCCTCATGCATGCCAGTGGTCAGAGCCCGGCCTACACACCCTCAACTATTTCTGTCCGCTTCTCTTACTCTCTCGTTTTCTCTCCCTCTGTCTCTCGCTTCTCTCCATACAGCTGCCTTTTAGAGTTGTACAATATTTGGAAATGCAATGGACGCATACAGGAAGATAAAAAGCAGGAGGGAAATTGAGTTTGAGATAGAAAATAACTAGATTCATGTTGCTTTCACCCCTGATTTTAACTTGATCATACTGCACCAAAAATGCAAATATATACAGTGTATATTTTCTACTCCTCTATTCCCACTATTCCTATTCTATAATTAACTATGACTTTTAGGGCAATGTATTTGACTTATTTATTCCACAAACTGTGTTTTGAACCACGTGCTTATCTTTGGCCGGTTTAATGTAAGATAACACTGGTGAATATAATACTGGTGACACAAGAATATTTATCTATTTTTTCCCTTGTCGTAAACTGCTCTGTTGGAAAAAAAGGAAGAAATAACATGCAATGAGTTAAACGATGATGATGCTATTTCTGGATTTTTAAAAAATGCAGGCAGTAGGCCTACAGTTAAAAAGGATAAACACACCCAGTGGAGTTGTTAATCACAGCATCAGTCATCAGAGTGAAATGAAATGCACTTTTAACGATAACACCGACATTCCTGGGGAGTTACTGCTGTTGATCACACAATTATGTGGAGCCGATTGAGTGTAATTCAATGACTAATGAATGTTTAGCTACCTCCACGCAGGGCATTATAAAGAAATGGGAAAAATTCCTTTTGTTTGGTGTCTGAATGTGTCAGCGAACTGCACCGCTGGGAAATATAAATTCAAAACAATGTAATGACATACTGTTGGGGAATTTTTCAGCCCGTACAGAGAGTGGTATTGTTTTAGGGATGCCTTAAGTTAACATTTGTTTTTCTCCAGCTTTCTTTGCTGACTTAAATGTATAGTATTCAGCAACACAAAGGACCATATGAGTGAAATATTGCCTGTTTGTCCAGACGCATTCCAGGCACCTGGTGAAGCACAAACACACTGACACTCAATGTAGAAGAATGCGTCCACTGAAGACACTCAGATATCTCCCACTCAAATACTCCCTTAATCTCCCTCTTTCTTTCCAACACTCACACAACACTGTACTTTAGTAGCGTGGAAACATGCCAGCTACGCCTACTATATTTCTCTACCATGCATTACATACATGCCATACAGCAGAGGCCCACTCTTTATGGTTAAGGCCTAAATCACCTACACTGTCAAACCCAACACATTTCAGCTTAGAGGTGTGAAAAATACCCAGCTATCCATCCCCAATAATGCACACCAGTTTTGTCTTCACATCTCAGCTCCAACACTTCTGTCCATATCAGCGGCTGAAGGCTCTGATTGACGGCTAGCCTCGGCTCCAGAAAGTAAGATAAGCAGGCCCAAATGGGGCAGGTCGGATACGTCTGCTCTCATGATTTAGCCCCGAGTCTGGGATAGTGGAGGGGACCAGCACAGAGCTTATGTCCCCACCCCCACCTCCTCCTCCACCCCATGTCAAATACATACCACATGGGAGAGGTGTAGATCATCGTTTGATCTGCCCTGTGGGGGGATGAGGATATGTTTTGCTTTTGTTTCTCTGTCCTCAGCCCCTGTTTGACCCAACTATACAGGCAAAGACGTTAGGATAGTTTATTGGGCAGTAAATTGTGACGGATTAGATATATGGCTGCTCATTATGCCACAGAGGAAAGCTTAGCCAATGGGTTGATCTTGGACTTCAGTCTCCTCATTTTTACAGTTACACGCTCTTCCTATGACCCTGCTGACTGGTGAGGTTAGGAGGTTGCATTACATTGTGCAGCAGAAAAATAAAGAAAATGGAACAGTGGCTGCTAATCATTGCACAGAAGATGAATGATGGCCCAGGAATAGTAGCAGATGTTATCATGGTAAAAAAAAGCATTTCTGTCTGACCTGTCTGTTTCTGTCTGCCCTGTTCTGTCTGCCCTGTCTAAATGGAAGATTAGCCTAATAATAAGCATTCCATTATTTTTTTGTAAATGATAATGGATAACAAGTCAGTATTGATCGGGAGACAGAGGATTTGATTCTTAAGAGCTCTCCTTGAAACATACAGGAGGTTATTAAAGACAAAACAAGAGTTACATACCAAACAATGAAAAACATCCCAAGTGGCTATGCATTACATCATTTAAACTTTACTTACCCACTGCACACCATAATGTACATACATTACCAAGATAAGCCACATTTGAGCTATAATCTATCATTTCACTTTAATCTTAATAGCTCTGTATTACTTCAAAAACATTTGTCTCCAGCACCTTTCAGCTGAACTGTACAGTATACAGTAAGTTCTGTATGCTTTGTTTAAAGTGATTTATCCGTTGTTTTATCCGGTGAATTGCTCATAGGTGCCAAAGAAGCTTATTCAAGCAGGAGTACAACTCCTCGCCAAAGGTGAATACAAGCTGAAGATACGTTATTTGGTGTCTAAAGAGACATAGAAGAAGAGACATTAGTAAAGAAATTAAAAAGAGCTTTACCATGCTAGCAGCTCTGTGAGGCTGCACTAAGGAACAGCAGTGCTTTGAGCTGAGTGCTACCATTAGCATCATGCTATCATCAGAATGCTAACAATGACCTTTCTAATATGCTGATGTTTAGCAGGTATATGCTAACAATGTTTACCATTTAGTTTAGCTTAGGGTGACCAGATTTCCCGGTACTTAAACTGGGACACTTTGCTGACACTTTTAACGTGAACATGTGCCAGCCCAGGTCACAGACACATTTTTGCCAACAGCGCACATAGGCCTACTGCTCACAGCACAATGGGGTATCTCAGTTAATATTCATGAATTTTCTTGGTATTTAGCCTACATATCTAAGAAATAATATTAAAAGACATTTAGTGAGTTTCGTGTGGGACCAACTTTAATTTTCAGAATTAAAGCGTTCTTTTGGAAAAAGCACCCACTGCACTTTGTGAAAAGGTATTTTTCATTGCAACTCCTGCCACAGCCTTGAACTAAAGTTAACGTTAAAGTTAAAGTAACACTTTATGGTAAGAGTACAAGAATGATGAATTCATGCATGAGTTAATTCATGATTTGTGCATTACTTCATTCCTTTATAGCTTCTGAATCATCAGGAATTGACATGAGTTTATAGCCTCTCATTCATGAACTCATGCAACACATCAACTAAGGCATTAGGTAAGGTGGGTGCATCATTAAGCTAAGTTGCTTGTTTTGTCAGAATTTGAGCAGTAATGACCACCAGTGATTTTTTCTTTGCAGAAAATGCTTAATAAATCATGATTCATAATGATGTGCCCGCCTACCTAATGCTTTAATTGTGTTGTTCATGTATGAGGTCACAAATGGCAGATTATGAACACATCAATTCCTGATGATTCATGGGATATTAAGGAATGCAGTAATACATAAATCATTAATTACATAATGCATAATAATAAATACATCAATTAATTCATGCATGGATTTAGGATAATTCATGTACCCTTACCGTAAAGTGTTACCAGTGTTATACTAACCACACACAAATCTCATTTGATAGAGCAGATAGCTTCCCTATTGGAAACATTCATTTTGTACATTTGTTAGAGGAGTGAGAGAGAATGCTGACTTTCTCTTTGGCATTGTCGTAGTTACTACGACGTAGTGTAGCCTAGCTAGCTAGCAATATAGGCTAACCATTAAAATGAGACAATAAAAAAGAGGCACTGTTTCCAAATATACTGTACATTGTAATGCTGGCTGCACAGATTATCCGGCTATGTAATCGCTGACAACTGGAACAAGTTCATAGTAGACACGCAACTCAAAACCGGTACGTCTGGTCACTCTAGTTTAGCATGACAGCATGCTAACATTAGCTTATTAGCATTATACAGTAGATCCGACAAGACAATTTGATTGGTCAACTAGACATTTGGAACGTGCTGAAATCAGCACGACAACACACCCAGAGTCATTTGAGCACACCTGGCGCATTCATTTAATTTTTATACTATTTATTGATCCCCAGTGGGGAAATTACAATTTACACTCTGTGTAAAATATGACTCCGCAATGTTTCACCATTATGGAGTTACATTAAAAACTGTTTAAAAACATTTGTATTCATGTAAATAATTCAGGAACAACAGTGGAACACAAAAAAGCGTAAGTTAACTTTCTCTGTAAATGTTTTGAGTCGGCTGTGCTAAGTCTGCCGATGGAAACATTATTTTCTTTGGCACATATCTTAGTTACAACAAGATTGAGATAGCAAAGCAGTTTGGTGTTTATATGTGTCGCAGTTGATTAGTTTGGTAAATCCCACAATCTACAAAGCTAACGTTAGCTCAAGTTGACTCGCTGAGTAACGTGAACGTTTTACAGGGACAGGAAATTGTCTCTGTTGTTTGAAGTATGGGAACTTTTAATATCTAAATCTATCCATGGAAAAAATAGCTTAAGTTGACTAAAAATTGTCCTGGTTGCTTTTTTGTTTTTTATTTTGAGAGCAAATATGAATACAGTTTGATTATAACTTTTATTTTGTTGCTAACCGTTGTTGTATAATCACAATATTACACTCGAGGGTTTGATTTAATGTCATATTATTGCATGACGTTAAATCAAAACCCTCTAGTGTAATATTGCTTAATTATACAAAAATTACAGAAAACAGCTGATCTAATGGGAATGCCATTCATTTTGCAGGTATTTAGTGATAAACCAAAGTATTGGACATGTTGTCAGTGTGGATAAAAAGGAAAAGTTTGTCACATATGACAAAAGCAAAAATAATTCAATTAAATAATTCAGTGTATAAACAGAATAAACTAAAGTTAACTGGAAAGATCTTTGACTGCAATTGGCAGTTAATTATCAGCTCAGCTTCAGATTGAGTTCCTGTTTGATGGTCTCTGTGTTGATGCCACACATGGTTTGTGCCCAAGCTATTAACTGCCCCTCCTTTCACATGATCAGCTCTTTTGTGGCCTCTCTGTGCCTCTGCCTTTTGCACACGCTCAGTTTTACCGCACACGCTCGGTGTCTCAGTACTTCTGTACACGCTCACTGGCTCTGAATACAATAAAGCCTGAGGTATCCCTGGTATTTGTCTAGCCCCCGCAGCAGCTCACTCCACCTCTGACACATACTACAGTTTCAGAGGAACAGGCCGTTATAACAAGCACACAATCCTTTTTGAGTTGAGAAATGCACTATGAGTATGGTGCTGTATGTAGCATGTATTGACGTTTAATAATGTGAAGGGTCATTTTGTGAAGTTGAACAGAGGCTGAGAGGAATGTCAGGGTCAGAGTACTTCATTTAGTTAGACAAAGTAACTCAGGGGGTGTCATGTTTAAATTCCTGCAATGTTCTTTCCTTCAGTCAACAGGTTTGGACAGGTCCCCATGGTGTTACCACTGTCAGCTTTTAAACTACAGTTACAGCTCTGCTTAGCAGTCACAGCAGATAGTAATTAAGAAGTTGCTTCATTCAACTTTGTTCTGTTGGAAAACATTTCAGATTTAGAGCTCAACAGTCCCTCCCACAGCAGGTTCCGGGAGTAAAAATACAATGCAATTTCTCCATTGACAATTGGAGAATACGCCATAAAATTGTAACTGTCGATGGCAGGCTTAAAACCAGCTACGACATGACTAAGCGATTGTAAATGCTCATATAGATGCCATAAGTTCATGGGGCACCAACCTTGTTTTGAGATAAATGTCTTTTATTTGCGATGTCTTGGATAAGTACTTAATTTCTCACAATCCCACAGTGATGCCTCTGATTGGCGGAACTCATGCTGGTGAGGAGGGGATGCGCAAGATGAGAATCCTGTTTCACGACACTGCACGAATCACGATCTGTTCCACGTTACTGCCGTTAGCCTCCACCGGGAAGCTAACGTTAGTTTAGCTTATAGCTAATTCAGCTAACCGCTAGCTGACAGTTTGATAAGGTCTAAAATAATTAAACTAAAACTAAACACTGGGAAACGCAGGCTACAGCTAATGTTACAGCTGTTATTTTCAGGTTTTATTTTGAGGGACTTTTAAAGTTATTACATGCTGTCTCAGCTAGTGGCTAGCCAAATTAGTTGTTCTCCTTTACTCAGTGGTGCACGGTGGTTGATGGGATGAGTATTTCCTTTGCTTGATAATGAAAATATGTACACAGTCTTCTACCTTTGACTTTTTTTAATTTTGTTTTTGTTTTTTCACTCAAAATGATATGTTGTATGCTTATGAGTCACGCCGTAGCTGGTTAGCCTAAGGCATGGTCTAAAACTCTTTATATAGGATTCTTCCATCCATCCAATCCATCCATCCAAATCCATCCATCCATCCATCCATCCATCCATCCATCCATCCATCCATCCATCCATCCATCCATCCATCCATCCATCCATCCATCCATCCATCCATCCATCCATCCATCCATCCATCCATCCATCCATCCATCTTCATCCGCTTATCCGGTATCGGGTCGCGGCAGCAGTTCCAGGGGCCCCAAACTTTTCCCGAGCCATCAACCAGCTCCGACTGGGGATCCAGGCGTTCCCAGGCCAGGTTGGAGCACCACTATAATCTCTCCACCTAGTCCTGGGTCTTCCCCGAGGCCTCCTCCCAGCTGGACGTGCCTGGAACACGTCCCTAGGGAGGCACCCAGGAGGCATCCTTACCAGATGCCCTCAACTGGCTCCTTTCGACGCGAAGAAGCAGCGGGTCTACGCCGAGCTCCTCTCGGATGACAGAGCTTCTCACCCTATCTCTAAGGGAGATGCCAGCCACCCTCCTGAGGAAACCCATTTTGGTCGCTTGTACTTGTTGAGCTCTATATGCTCATTTAATCTTGTTTTTTTATTTTTAAGGGCCAGGCCAGAGATTGTAAAATGCACATTTAAGACAGATGGATGGTTTGGTTTTTGTTTTTGTTTCTCTGATCTCATTTCCAGTCAAAGCAGGCAGCTGTTTTTAGTTACAGCATATGCTAAGCTAATGCAGTTTATGAATGGGTCCAATTAGTTAAGCAAGGCTGATTTTTCTATACCTTTAAACTGATTGCAGAAGCAGGCATTAGGGATCTAAGCTATCTAACTCTTGTTAAGAACTTTTTTCAAAAAATCAAAATGCCACATACAGAATATATACTGTACTGTTAAAAATTGGTGGCACTTGAATTAGAAGTAGTAATTTTATTGCAGAGTGCTCACAGTTACTGGGCCATTTTGCATATTGTCAACTGTCACAATACTTTATCCAATATTGTCTGGAAAAAAAACAACAAAGCAAAAGATGAATTGGGTCAATTTAGGAAGGATGGGAGTTCATGCTTGTGTTCACTGTTTAAAAGAATGAAATTCTCAAATTAGATAAAAAGTACAGCATGGTGTCTGGGCATATTAAGCTCAGATCGTGCCTCGCTGCCATTCCGTGCTCAGCGCTGCTTTGGAACCAATCATAGGCTTTACCATGGGGTGCGTGCCATACATAGAGCTGCAGCTAAAATGAGCAATAATGCCCAAGAAAGTCTGTGTTTCTTATTTCAAACTACACAATTAAGCAATTGTATAAGAAGTACAAATGCAATCAACTTAATTAAAGTGTTTTTAAGTTGGCAGCTGGAAACCTCAAACACTTCTAATGAACTGAGCCTTTGGAGATAATCTCACCAGATGTTACAAAGCACGTATGCTGGAAATGAAACCACACATACTGTACTTCTATCAAAAGCTGATGAAAAGTAGCCAACTCACACTCATTCTGATAATGTACTGTGCTGCAGAACACTCCCAAAGATCATTAATACTCAATATCAGCTCAGTTAAATTAAATCAAAGGCATAACTTTCTGCCACTGATATGGGACTCTTGTCTTCAGCTAATGCTTCTAGTAACAGCAGAGAGGGATTTTTTTAAAGGATACATTGTGGAAATTGCAGAAAATTGCAAAAGACAATTTCTCACGTTGAGCACACAAATGCGTGTGTAATTTATTTCTTTTACAACTGTCCAGCATCCCGACCCCGTAGGGTCCCCCGTCATCACGCATTCCAAACATTTAAAGGGGCCGTGATCCCCGAACAGTCATAATTACATGAAGTGACTACATGAAGGGCAGTAAATTACATGCATAACATTTATCACTGTATGAGGATCCACAATAAGAACAAATTGCTGAGTTTATAGTCCACAGTGTTTAGAACCACACTTAACAACAAAGGTGAATTATGCATGTCACATTCACTACAACATCAACATTTTATGTGTCAGCTACAAACAGAAACATTTTTCTTTTTCCTTGGTATGAGTTTCATAAACCAAACTGGAGCAACATGGGTTCCCCAAGGACATCAAAGTAGGCTTGGAGAAAAACAGGAAGTAATCATTCGATCAGATTGGAGATAACCAAACAACGCTGGGTTTTAGTTCAGAGGTCATTCCCCTCCCAAAGTTGTCATGCAACTACCATGTAATATACTCCAGGCTCAAAAATAGAACTGAGAGCAGCTATTCACCCAGTGTCTCACTTGTATCTCACAAGGAATGTTGAATATTTCCCTCTTCCTCATGTGAGCCACAGGAGAAAACTTTACTGTCTGGGTTGTTGCTCGATAATTGCATCCAATCAGTTTACTCACATTATCTCCTCACATGAAATATAATTATATAAAAATATACATACATTCTCCAAATTTCAACATGGTGGAGCATGTTCTCAGAGCCTGAAAAGCATTTCTAATGAGGAACAGACTTTGGCATGGGCTGAAGAATAAATCAATGATCTGCTATGGACATAATATGTCCTAATATCTAAAGATCTCCACCAGCACAACATGAGACATCCATGACCAATGTTGGCTCTCATATCCTCCTCCCAGCCAATGACAACACACAACGCAGTCCCATGAACGGGTTTGTATCATATTGTACGAAAATGTATGCACACCAAATCCTATGATGTCCTATGAAAATAGGCGTCATCCGGCTGGTCACAGGACGCCGGCTACAGAGCTCCATGAGCTGTCAGTCCGATTAGCAGCCATTGGTAGTTGAGTTTAGCTGATTACTGTTTAGCAGGTCACCGGAAGATGATAGTGCTTTAAGGGGCCGTGACAAGTGAGTTTAGCTGTCAAAAAGTGAACGTTATGCAGTGACAACAGTTCATTTTAGGCACCAAAATGAGTAGTTTTAGGTTTAGGAAAAAGATTAAGTTTTGGATTAAAACGCACATGCGTTTCCTGGGTAAAAGTCTTTTGTTTTCCACAGGATACCCAAATTCCGCTCCCCGATTTAAAAGCGCTGCATTTTATGACCCATCCACCTCCTTCTTTCTTCCACAATCAATGTGGTGCAGACAGCAATAAATAGATAAATAAAAAGATACAAAATGAAAGTGCTTTACATTTCGTAGCTGTATGTTCAAATGAGTCATGAGAACATCCTGGAAAACAGCACAGTTTCAGGGCTCCAGCTGGCCTCAGGTTGACTCTAGTAGCGGGCTCTGCTCACCCCTCATGATATGGGTAAAGGCAGCCTGCCAATTCTCATGGACATAATAGTGCTTTTGGTTGTGGATGGAGCAGGATGTGAAATGGACAACCACAAGCTGATTGCAAAAGGGTGGCCTGTGGCACAGCTACTGGAATTCCAGTGGGAAGACACACTCCTTAGCAAGTGATGTATCACTTGCTCTCTTTCCAAGGATGTGTGCCAGACATTGACACACCACTGTGGATGTGGTCAGATTGTTGAAGAGTTAGTCTAAGAAATATCCCCCTTGGATACTCTTATACTATCATCAATCTGAGATGTTTAATGCATTCCTGGAGTTGTTTTCCAATTAAGTGTTACATTAGGTAACATTTAATTCTACAATTTCCCACAAAGTTTGTCCTGTTTCCATCTCCATGACAACATGGCTCAATTTGCTGCAATCAGTTGTGGTTTATACATGGACGTCACGTCGGTGTTAAGAGGCACAGCAATAATGATAGAAAGCAATTACAGTAATGAGTGACCGTTGGCAAGTTTTTCCCATTAACAAAATGAAAGAGTTATGCCCCTTACTCCAAATGCAGCGTGACTGTGGCTGCACTGCATTCTCGTCTTTTGAGGCTGTTAGTATCTGTGACTTGTTTGTGGTGATTTCTCCCAGTTTGACTGTTTTTAAGTAGCATGTTGATTTTTCAGTTAGACAACTCAAGTTTGAAATGTTTATTATAACAGATTGTGTTTGGTGGCCAGACTCCCACCTCATCACTCCCGCTGGGTTTACATGAGATATTGGGGAGTGATGATAAAGTAGCTTTCCCCTGACGGGTGGAGCTGAAAGCAGGCAGCAATACAGGTGCAGCAGCAGCATTGGCAAGGCGAGATGGGGAAATGTGCAGCTTAAATAGACTACCAAATTGAGAGGGTATGTTTGGTAAATAATATGTGAGGCATGTCATGTGTACAGCAGTGCAAGCTCAAGTGGACTGCCTGAACTAGCCAGCAGGTGTTGCCCCATTTTTGGCCACTAAAGGACATTAAAACAAGCTGTGAACACACTTTTAAAGATGTTATGGCGAAAGTTACAACAGAGCAAAAATTTACCTAATGCACACAGAAACATTATCATCAAATTGAAGTTGTGTTTTAGGCCTCCTGACAAATAAAATCCAATATTTACTCACCTTTAGCTCTGTTTTGGTTTCCACCAACTCCTAAATATCTGGCTCTTTAGCTGCTAATCATCTTTGTTTTACCAGCTAGTGTCTAACTTTTTATCATTTATTATTTTATCAGAGCCTGTTTGTTAAAAACACCTACTTGCTGCAGTTGTAATCTGGTTAGTGAGCAGTGCTAAACAAAACATGAAACCTTTGTAATGTGATAATGCTCCTAGTATTTGTCCCAAAGACTTAAATTCAATTCAATTAAATTTTATTTATATAGCGCTAAATCACAACAACAGTTATCTCATTGCGCTTTCCATAAAGAGCAGGTCTAGAGCATACTGATGTTATTTACAGAAAACCAACAGTTCCCACCAAGAGCAAGCACTAGGCGACAGTGGCAAGGAAAAACTTCCTTTAAGAGGCAGAAACCTCAAGCATAACCATGGCTCAGGGTGGGCGGTCATCTGCCTTGACCGGTTGGGGGTGAGAGAAAGAGACAGAGAGAGAGAGACAGACAGACAGAGAGAGACATGGAGAATTGCAGCAGAGGGTGTCGAGCAGGAACATGGAGGCAGCAGGTGACGCCAACCACAGATCCAGAGCCAGAAACACCTGCAGGAAGCGATAGGAGGAGAGAGGGGAGGGACGAGAGAGCACAAGACTCCGGGAAAGAGAAGAAGTTGAGTTAGTAACATGCATTAATGGAATGAGGTTGCATACCGATGGAGAGAAGGAGGAAAAGAGAGGTGCTCAGTGCATCATGGGAAGTCTCCCAGCAGTCTAGGCTTATAGCAGCGTAACTAAGGGATGGTTCAGGACTTTCCTGTGCCAGCCCTAACTATAAGCTTTATCAAAGACAAAAGTCTTAAGCCTACTCTTGAATGGGGCAACAGTGTCTGCACCCTGAACCCAAATTGGAACCTGGTTCCACAGGAGAGGAGTTCTACTTTTAGAGACTCTAGGAACCACAAGTAACCCTGCATTCTGGGAGGGCAGTGCTCCGGTGGGGTAGTAAGGTACTATGAGCTCTTTAAGATAAGATGGTGCCTGACCATGAAGAGCTTTGTAGGTGAGAAGAAGGATTTTAAATTATATTCTGGATTTTACAGGAAGCCAATGCAGAGAAGTTAAACAGGAGATGTGTGATGTCTTTTCCTGGTTCCTGTCAGAACATGTGCTTTTTTTTGTATGATTTTTAGACAGGATATTCCGGCAATCCTTGAAATTTGCTTTATGTGGGAATTAAAGGACATGTCCTGATCAAAGATAACTCCAAGATTCCTCACAGTGGTGCTGGAGACCAGAGTGATGCCATCCAGAGTAACTATCTCTTTGGATAATGCGTCACGGAGGTGCTTGGGCCCCAGAGCAATAACTTCAGTTTTATCTGAGTTTAACATCAGAAAATTACAGCTCATCCAGGTTTTAATATCCTGAAGGCACATTTGAAGTTTAGCTAACTGATTAGTTTCATCCGGCTTGATCGATAGATATAATTGAGTATCATCTGCAAAACAATGAAAGTTTATGGAGTGTTTCCTGATAATATTGCCTAAAGGAAGCATATATAAAGTGAACAGGATTGGACCGACGATCTCCATCACATTACTCAATGTTAATACAAAATGTGGATTAGTGCAGCTTCAAATGAGCTAAAACTGTTGTCAAGAGGGAAGCTCTTGCTCTTTGAATTCTGAGGAACTGAAACCAAAACCTCACAGTTATATTTCACCTTGTTTCAGATTGATAACCTTTGGCCATTTAAACGTCAACCCCAGCTATTTCTTATCATGTGTCTAGTAAAGTGTAATGAATCAATTGTTCCTTTAAAGCTTTAAATCCAACTGAAAGTTAATGTAGTATCTTGTAATTAATAAGAAAATAAAGGTTGCGTACAAAAAAAAGTCAAGATAACAATGAAAACTAGTGTCAAATTGTTTACAGAGCCCACAAACGTGGTAAGTTGCATCGCTACAGCATCATTTTAAATCCTGAACTTTTGTTGTCCTTGCTTTTGAACTCCACCTTTCACTTCATGCTTAATTTGTACTGTTGCTAAAATAGGCACAGAAGCCGAGGTGCTACCTTCTGGTGTGTGTGGTCTGCTGTAATTCACTATGGTGCATCCCCCATGCGCACACACACACAAACATTTTGGGATACAGCCACAGAGCAAGACGGTGTTTAGGCTACCCACAATCCTCCTCCCCATCCACTCGGCTGCACATCTCCTTCACTCAAAACATTAGCCAGTGCCCTCAGGATGGGATCCCTCCCTGTGTGCTGCCTGCAAGCCTGAGAACATTGTGAAATGTTTACTGTCAGAATGGAAATAAATGTGCTCATGACGAGCTACTTAGAGTGAATAAGTGCAACCCTGAGAGAAAGCTTCAATAAGAATGCAAATGGAGCATATAGACGAGGCTTTCAACTTGTAGCTTCACGTGTCCAACTGTTTACAATGTACTGAATATGTGTGCAGAACATTTTGCTCAGGACGTTGTTGTCAAAAGTGTATCATCATATCATAACCTCATAATAACCTCCTCCAGAGTTGTAGGTAGTGCAATATTTGGTATCAATCCGATGTCAAGTAAATACAGGACCAATGTCGTCGATACAGGTATGATACTGATCCTTTTGTTAAAAATATTTTTGTGATTTTTACATTTAGAATATTAATAAGTTAAAACCAAGGACAGAATTTTCATGCTTTTATACATTTGTTGCGTTTTCACTGTATCTTCCCCATACTCCATCCACTTCTGCAGGTGTGGCATATCAAGATGCTGATTAGACAGCAGGATTATTACGCAGGTCTGCCTTAGGCTGGCTACAATAAAAGGTCACTCTAAATTGTGCAGTTTAACTGTATTGGGGGTTGTGGGTATGGTTATTGTTACCAGTATCTGGCAAATTATCTCGGCAAAGGAGAAGTGCTCACTAACACAGATTTAGACAGATTTGTGAACAATATTTGAGAGAAATTAGCCTTTGTGTACAGTCTTAGATCTTTGAGTTCAGCTCATGAAAAAAAGGAGAAAAAACAGAAGTCTTGTGTTTATAATTTTGTTCAGTGTAACTGTTCATGTGACCGGTCGTCACCTGACTGTTGGACATAATTTCGTAGGATATCATGTGCATATGTTTTCACGCATTCTCATGAACCCGTCTTTTAAATCGTGTTTTTTTTTTTTTTTTTTGCTCACTCACTTGTTCTCCCTCAGCCAGCAAGTGATAATGATGTTGCTTACTCCATAATGGGTGTGAACTCATACGCGTTGCAGCAGCTGCAGGAGGAAGGGTGGAGTTGGCTGATGTGTCAAGTGGGTAAGGTGTTAACATGAGACTAAATCTGTAAAACAGGAGAAATTCATCATCCACACTTACTGTAGATGCTTGGTACAGCTCATGAGTTACAACACACAAGAAAGTGGTTAAGAGCATGTTAAGAGCCTGATGAGCGTGCTTCCTTAAATCCTGTTTTTCTTAGTTGTTTTAGTTTAGTAGAGAAGGACAGACTTGTTTACCTGACCTGAGATCAGCCCATGGCTTGCCGGATGGAGAAAAGTAACCTCAGTGGAACGGTTTAGACAGGACACCTAAGACTGTCTCTTTGCTCTCCTTGTGTAAACTGCAAAGACACGGGCCAAAGCAGACCGAGACAAATTAGTCTGTAAATGGAATAAAAAATGAGTCTTCAATTTCTCCAATAACACAACCTGGAAAACAAAAATAAAATAAAATGACAAGCATTTTCCTGGAAAACAAGCTCTGTTTAACAGAAAACAGTGTATATTTCTGCTGCTGTCTCAGGTTTGTTGAAAGAATATCTGAGAATAGCTAAGGGGAAAAACCTAAACACTCCAAAACACTGTAGGCTACAAGTGGAATTATCAAGCAAACTGGAAAAAATTATATTAATAATAATAAATTATGAATATGATAATCTGACATTTGCTGGTTGGAAAGTTTTGGTAACACTTTCTGTTAATAAATAATGAATAATTAAAGCCTATACAGTTACAGTTGTAACTCGTGGCTTTTTAAATTCTGTTAGAAATTCATTTATTAATAATAACCCATTAATAATTCTGACCTAAGGTTTGCCAGGCTGAAAAATGTCCTGTTACTGAACACTGCTAATTCATTGTTTTATGTTATTTGCTGTTTTGTTTTAAGTCTGTTGTATGTTCTTTTATGTGACTATCTTAATGGCCAGGACTCCCTTGTAAAAAAAAGATTATGAATCTCAATAGGAATATTCCTGGTTCCTCAGTAAACCTACAACAATTTTTTGCCACATGACATTGTTTTGTCATTGATTACGTCCTAGTTTGCAACACAGTAATACAACAGAAACCTTATTTATTGATATTGATTGATTTCAATGTTGATCGAACACCAAAGATTCTATCGTACCTTAAAATAATGTTTCCAAAATCGTTTCAGTGGTTCATTAACTCATTGAAAAGAGACATAAGAATAATGGTAACAATTCCGCTCCCAAGCTGTAGGGGGAACGGAGAGGAAAAGTGCTTTGGTGCCTACTTAAAAGGTGCTGGTTGACAAGTAGCTAATTCTAATGCTAATGTAATTTTTGGTGGGTAACGTAAGATTACGACACCGTTCAACACGCTCATTTATTTTTAGTATGATTGTTTTGACCACGGTTAACAACACTGGGCTAACTATCCCACAAATTATTTAATGAGTAACGTTAACTGTATAGATAGACAACTAATCTAATGGTAATTTACCTAGCTAGCACACCTCTTTCTTCTGCCCACTCTTTCGCTTTTAGCCGTCAGTACAGTTAGCTACATTTACCAGACAAAACAGGAATAAGGCACCAAAAGGACTACTAGTAATTTAAAGATGTGGTAGCATTGGATCTGATGAGAAGGATAACTCTGGAGTTGGAAGAGGTGTGACGTCATTCTGCCTTCTCCCACCGTGACACGGGTGCTGAGTGTCGCGATTTCATTACAGCCTCAGTCAACATGTTAATATAGATGGAGATTAGCTCTGCTACTGGAGCTAAAAAGCTTGTGTGGAGATTGTTTTTGTTCAAACGCTGTTTCAAAATGAAAACGTATAGTGTGGATGTAACCTTATTGTCATGGCTTACTGGGACATTTGAATGGAACTGAGCCATTATTAATGTTATTAGAGACACATGCTTTCCCTACTATAACAAGTCAACATATCTGCTGCTGTGTTATTGGATTTAGAACATCTTTCCAAATTGCAGTTGACAATGAGCCACCTGGCTTACTGTACACTGGGACATTTACAGGCATGTTGATTAATATGCATTGATGCAAACTATGAAATAACCATTTATAAAGTAATTACTGAGAATTTATAAACCCTTGATGCCCATTATGCCTCATTAGGAAGACTGAATATGCCATCTCTGTAGCCTATGACTAATTAATTTAGGGGGGGAATTAGAATTACATTGAGTTTCTTTTTCCAGCAGTTGCTCTGGAGTTTCCCAGGTTTGATAGTTCTTCCTAAATGAGAAGACAGTGTTGTGTGTTCTACTCACAGATCATGTGCCGGCCACATGACCCCTCCCCGATGATATCCCCCTGAGGCAACTCAACAACACCATGCTAAAAGGGCTTCATTCACAACTGCTGGTTAGCCAGGGCTAAATAACGCCTGAGGAAGTTAAATAGAGGGTGTCTCAACAACGTAAGCCGTCCACAAAGAGACACAATTAATTTCAGCACCAGTCTTTGCAAAGCATTATATATGGCTCATTATTACAGAGGTACATCCATCACATGAAATATAACAGCATGGAGGAAGCGGATTAAGTAGAATGAGCTACTTCGCCAGTTTCAACGGGAAGTAGAGGTTAGAATGTGTGGTGTTTGCTGAAGGGGATGTGCTGCTTCATCTGATGGACAAGGCGGGATTATTGTTACAGTACTAATGCGGCTTGTGAGGACATGCATTCACCCTTTTTCTTAACTGCAGACACACACACTGATTGAGATTCAAGCACCCTCCCCCGCATTTCTCTTCTTTGCCCTTTTGTGACACACTGTAAAAGCAGAAACACACCCAAGCCGTTTTGGGGGCAAACTACACAGCAATGTGTAGTTTGTACCTCTGAGCTGCACCGGTTACCATGGTGATGGGATTTTTTTCTTCTGTACAAGAATAGAAACTAAAAAAGACGTGATGCAGAGACAATTTTGTCATGTCCTTGACTTGAGGGCTAGGTCAGAACCTTTTTTTTCACACACTGTTTTGTGTCTCTGCATTTCAAATCATTATAGATGGACAAAGATTCCCACTGACCAAGTGTATTTTTGCTGCAGTATACCCATGTGCTGTCCATTAGCTTATCTGTAAAGGTCCCCTACGTGTGCAGCAGTGCTGCAGTATTCTGCAGCATTCAGCCCGTGTTGCCTCAGCCTGCTGCAGCATTAAAAAGGACTATATGACAAAATGATTTGGATAGCAAATGAAGTGATTATGCATTATGAGTTATAGTCTGGGGAAAACAATGGAAGGGTGTGGACGTGCATGTGTGATGGATAAGGCTAGAGAGGAGAGGCTTAAAAGAGACACAGAGAGAGTCCCGTCAAAAGTCTGACAGCTGCATCAGATGCAGGCAGTCGCAAAGTCACGGACAGGGTGAGACAGAACAGCAGCAGAGGGAAAAGAGTGAACACATACTCAGTGTGCATATCATTTTAGGGAGGAGAGACAGCCAAACATCCCATGAGGCCAGTTCCTTCTTCCGCGAGACCGGAGCTTGTGATCACTCATCACCGCAGCTCCACTGAGGCACAGGAAGCAAGGAGGATCCTCAAACACCACAGAGCTGCTTAAAAAAATCTGAGCTCGGGGTTGGAGAGAAAGAGAGAGAGAGAAGGGACAGACATGCACAGGTGCTGCTAGAGGGAGAGAAGGTAACAAGAAGGCTGAGAAAAAGAGAGAGAGAGAGAGAGAGAGAGAGAGAGAGGAAGGGAGTGCAGGGAGGTGTAGGAGGAGACTTGACTTGCTTCAGAAGGCAATAGGAGCTGGAGAGCTATTCCAAAACAGCTGTCCGGCAGACGTCCCAGTCGACTGAAGTGCAGCCCGAGGCAGAGACAGGAGGCAGGGCATTGTCAACAAGCCACAGGAGCCCAACAGCAGCCACTGAACACACACATACAGACAGACAGACACACACAGACACACATTAACCTGAGGCTGCAGCGTTCAGGAGATCATCAACGCCAGCATTACCTGGGATTGATCCGGATCTCTCCAGTCGGAATACCTGAGGTGAGTGAGAGTGGGAGCATGTTTTATTTCACACTCTGCTGGTACAGTCATCTGAATTAGTTGATAGGATAATGTTGCTGCAGTAGACCTGCTCCCATGTACTGCAAGTTTTTTTTCTTTTCTGTCTTGAGCAGAATGGGATATTGCTTAGTGACAGTGAAATGTGCGAAAGCATGCATGGTAAATTAAGCTTGTACAGCAGCGTTTGTCCATGCACATGCTCTCAGACATGCAACACAAGAGCTGAACTGTTCGGAGCAACATGATACCCTGTCCCCTTTTTTTAGTCCGGCTACACGCTTAAGGCATGTTCCTTTGAAATGCAGAGCTGGCTTTGCCATCTCGAGGGGAGCAGATTCAGAGGAGGCTTTTACAGTTACACTGTGAGGAAAGGACCTTTTCTTTTTTGCTAGTACATTCCCTTCATGTTTCATACACTTTGATTCGGCTTCCTGCTCATCTCTGCCAAGGATAACTCTGGCATGTGCTGGCCATGCTTGCGAGGAGGGACAAGGGGAGCAAGAAAGAAAGACAAATACTCCACCCTGGCATTCGCCCTCGCCTCGTCCCGGCATCGCCAACAGGCCCCCGAAAGTAAGGCCTTTGCCTGTAATTGAGGGTTTTTTATGTAACAAACAGCTCAGTCTATTCTGTAAGGCTACCATTAGCCTCTGTGGTATGTGAATTTTCTTTTTATAACAACCCCAAAGAGAGGGTCTTTCTGCTATTCAAAGGCGTGACACAAGTTAAGGCCACGGTTAGATGTTTGAAGAGTATTTGGAGACTTCAAACTTCCACAAAGTTGTTTGTAGACACAGTGGGATAAATAGAAGTTTGTCTCCCACATGCTGATGATGTTACACTGACCACAACTACTACACAAGTGCAGAATAGCATGCTATTTTTCAACAGCGCTGATGTGAAATGTCAGCACAGGAATCCCACCACGTGAGGAATATTTAGGGGATGGACGATGTCTATGTTAAAGAATGGGGAAGTCATATACAGGTCATATTTTGAACAGCTGCTCTCCTGAGCCTCTATCTACGTACATCCCTCATCACTAGCTTTGGAGCTGTGCGGCGAACTGTAAAGCATCATCAAACTGTGGCATTTATTTAGGCTAGTCTAGTTACACCGCCTCCAAGAATATACTGACAGAGTAACATCACACGTGACATTTAAGTATCTAGAAACACCCAGACAAGTCACGAGCCATTAGTTCAATTATCAGATACCAACCCCACATTTATCTGCCCCCACGCTCAAACTTTCATCACCTCGCTCCCACTGATGCCCCCCTCACTAACAACCAAGCCTCCAAGCACGAGCTGATGAGGCAATGCTCCATTTTTAAAAAGGCTGGAGTGGCTCCAGATCACTTCATGCCCAGACAGATAGCTCTTGCTGACCCAATGACACAGTAAGCTTTATCCTGCAGATCACATTTTACTGGATGGCTGCACAGGCAAGCACTTTTGAGAGGAAGGTGCCTTTAGATCCCCACTTCCCCAGAGGTGTAAATGAATCCTGCGGCCACATTCTGTGACGGCGCCAGACTTCGAACCAGTCAACACGTGTCCATGTCTCTTTTTGGATCAGTTCCAAAAGAAGGGTGCAAATCTGACCTTGGCTTTAGATATACAAAAATATACCCGCTCAACTATTAACATCTTGAGACAAATGGATTCATTAGGTCAAGCCATAAGGGTCCATCATGGGATATCCTGAGCTGTTGTAATTGTTTAATTTCCTCTTTGGCCAACACCAGCTTAACTCACATTTCCATGACTTTTGACATTCTCTACACACACTTGAATTAAAATAATTAAATTAACTCTTATAGTTGTTATAAATCTGATTTCTAAAAGACCGACATGAGGATTTTGTTTTCTTCATTCTCTGCTATCAGCCTCTGGAATTCCAGTCATGTTTGCCATATAAGCCAAACTGGGCCACCAGCAGGACGGCTGAGGTGAAGGTCAGACTTCCAGGCTTTTATCGTACCAGCTGACTGCTCGCCGACTACAAGTGTTGGGCTTGGCAATATACAGCAGATGTCCCCCTGGGAGAGTTGCATGCTCTTCTGCTATAACTTCCTATAACTTCTGTCCATACCATTGATTCCAAGCAACATTATCATCTATTATAATGCATGGGCTGTTCGCTTTCTAATGCCGCTGCAGAGAGGGTCCACACACACACACACTGTGCAGATGTTATAATTCTATCAGGGCAGAGCAACAATCAATAGATACATTTGATTGAAAGTGATCCTGCCAGCAGTGCAGCGGTGACCTTCTATTCTTGTGAATAGCATTGCAAAAGTATAGATATACAGATATAGACATGTGCACTCGGAGCACACAGGAAGCAACTTTTGACATGCTGGTGAAATGTGTCTTACTTCCTATCCATGCCCAATTTCCCACTGTAGACAGCATCAGCTGTAAGGTCAGAAAGGACTGAGGAAGGAGAGACTACTACAAATGGAAGAAAACAAATTAGATAATAGCTTGAGCTTTGAGGGATTCTGCTGCCCCCCTCCCTTCATCAAACACTGCAGCACTCCTCTTTGCCCTCCTCATTCCCCTTTGCTTTCTCTCCCTCACTGTTAGCAAACAAACACGTTCTCCTTCGTACACATGGCGTGCATTCAAAACTGCTATCTTTCACGAGCAGTCCGGCACCTCGCGCAAACACTCACGCCAGCACTCTAATCCACAAGGACCAGGAAGAGCCGCGTTCAACACACTCACACATGTTCTGTATGGCTCAGTGTTTGCCATGGCTATTAATAGCCCCTTAGTGCTTGTTGGGTGATAGGTTTATTTGTATTATAATGGCATCCCATGAAGTGCAAAGATTTCACCCTGTACTTCACATTATATACAGTATTGAAGTTGTGGCTCTCCTACAGAGGAAGACTGAGGTTACTGCACTTAATCAAACAGGTTGGAAACACAAGAATCCATGTTGAAAGTGGATGTCAGTGCAATGGTTTCCAGTCTGCTATTTGGATCCAAATACGCAGCAAGTGTGTGTCCCTCAGGCTCCACACTAATGTGCCTGCTGAATAAACATCGCCCACTTAAAGTGTCTCTGATAAGGCTGATGCAGTGTGTCTCTATGGGGTCAGTTGCAGCAGGAATGTGGATGTTTTCTTTGTGAAATTTTTGGGTGGACCTGACCGCCCAGGCACTTTTGTGCAGCGGTGCACACTGTCAGATGGTCACTGCTGACAGACCTCTCATAAGTAAATATGTCTATAAATGGGCAAGCTCTCTCCTCACTGGTGCTCTCTCCTATCCCCCTATCACACACACACACACACACACACACACACACACACACACACACACACACACACACAGTCAACTCCCTTCCTGGAGTGTTTTTCCCATTTCTCCTTGGTTGCCATGTCGTTTCAAACTGATTCTCTCCTCTTTTTACTGATTTCATCCTACACTAAGCTGGCTGCCAACATGGTGACATTCTCGGTTGGGTTTGTAATGGAAAAGCTCTGAGAAGGCAGCATGTGATCAGGCACCTTTAATCAAATCCAATACCCTCTTAATAATGTTTACCCATCCTGATGTATAGTGCAACCTAGCTGGTATCTCAGTCTTTATTAAACTCTCTGCCCAAAGCCAAATCAATTCATAATCTGCATCACAGTCTTTTTCAAGATCCACTCTGTAATCCCTCACTCTATCTCTCTCATACAATCCTCCAAAACCCCTAAACCCCTTCCCTCCTCTTATCCATCTCTTTCTATATCTGTGCGTGTTAGCTAGCTTGTTCCTAAAACAGGCTGCCCTGACGTGATCCTACTAAAGTCTCGCTTTGTGTCTCCTCTCCCAATCTGCTGTCCAGCTGTTCCACATTAGCACATCCAGAGTTGTGGAGGCCAAAGGAGAATCATATGTGGAAATGTGAATAGAGCAGCTAAAAGCCTTAGACCCAGGCCTTATCCTCCTCTGCTCTGGCTTCTACACTCGCCAGATGCAAGATGAGGATACAATTTTTTTTTCTTGCAGGATCCAAAGTTTGTTTGTGGGACTTCTGTTGCTGACCAGATTTCAGTGCTGAATTCACGATTTAAAAAGAAAGGCTGACATATTCTCTGTTTGTCTATGATTTCAGGAAAGTGGCCATTTGACCTTTCCACACCGGCGGACATCACTGGTCCTGATCGATGCCTTAATTGCTAAAATGATGGAGTCCTGTCTGAGTGATGTGCTACCGAGAATGTAACTGGAGCTTCTCCCAAGGGGAACTGTAACGTCCAGAACTTATAGAGCATTTCTAACTCTTCTATCCTGCACATCTGAGATCTCTGCTGCAGTTCCAGCCATGCCAGCGAAAGCACCCATATACCTGAAACCCACCAACAATAAGAAAGGAAAAAAATGTCGCCTCAGAGATATTTTGTCCCCAGACATGATCAGTCCACCGCTTGGGGACTTTCGCCACACTATCCACATTGGCAAGGGTGGGGAGAGAGACGCTTTTGGAGACATGTCTTTCCTCCAGGGGAAGTATGAACTCCTGCCAGGAAAGGGAGACGTCCATCCTCAGTATGGCATCCAAAGTGAGTTTCTGAGAGCCAACAGCACTGGTGATGCTTCCGAGACCCCCTCTCCAGTGCTCAAGAACGCCATCTCCCTCCCAACTATCGGTGGCTGCCAGGCGCTAACCCTTCCCCTGATTTCCTCCACTGTGTTCTCCATGCCTCCGGAGCCATTGGAGGACATCACAGGGTCTACAGCTCCCATCGAACCTGACAGCGCAGAGGAGGTAGAGATCTTGCAGATGGATGCTCTGTTGCGCTCCATGGACGTCTTCAGCAGTGAGCCATCATCTCGTTCCGCAGATATCCAAACCAAGTCTGACGTCCTCCTGGATCTGCTGGAAAACACACATAAGTCCACCTCTAAGGCGGTTGCCAAAGCCAACATATTAAACAAGAGTGAAACCAGGTTTGACAAGCCATTGTCCTATTATATCAATGGTCACAGCAACGGCACCTTCAAAGCCAACGGAAGCCTGAACAGTAACGTGAGCAGCGACAGCTTTGACAGCTTTAAAGGGGACTTCCAGAACAAGATCTGCAATGGCAGCAAGAGTCTCAACGGCAACGGCAACTGCAATGGTTATGGACACTTTAACAATGACATTACCCTGGGCTTCAAGCAGGACCTCTCAAAGTGCAATAGAGAGTGGGTGGACAGGGACAGTGGAGTGGAGGAGGGCCGCATCTGTGATTTTGAGTTTGACTTTTCCAAGGAGAAGAGCATGTCGCAGGATTCCCTCACCCAGATCACGGGGTCATTCCTCTCCCTTGAACTTGATCTGGGCCCGTCCATCCTGGATGACGTGCTCAACATAATGGATAAACCCGCAGTGAAGAGCAGGCCTTGAGCTGCATTAAGAAAGGGAATTATTAAACTAAAGCCATGAGGAGAGAAAGACTCAAAAAGCAATCAAAATGGTGTCTGGATATATCATTGAGATGGAAAATTAACTACAATAGACATAGCCGCTTACGTTTTTATTGTCAAAACATTTAACTATTTTAGCTTCTATGGAGTGTTGATCTTTTCTTTTTTTTCTTTCTTTGACATGCCTGCCGCATGTTTAAGATGCATGTGCTATTGAGTTACAGCTAAAACACAGCCATCATGCCTTTGATTTTACATTACTGTAAAACTGATACATGCTAGATTTGTGTTCTTATGTTGACTTCCACAGTATATACACAAAAAAACTTAAAGGTCCTTTGCTTTTTTACACAGTCTTGAACTTAATGCATTTTGTGAAAGCGTTATTTTGTCAAATAATTCATTTGCCACATTTCAAACAACAGAACACTATGCATATTTGTGTTTTTAAAACTGTAACACAAATAAATTCTTTTTTTTCTCCTATTCTGGCTAATTTTTTAACCAATTTGAGAAGTAATTCCAAAATATGATTAAAGATATCTCTGGAGAGGCTGAACATCAGAATACCTCTGGAGAAAGAAGAAACACAAAAGCCAAAAGGCAAACAAGACAGCAGGGAAAGAAAGAGCTACAGATTGACAGAAAGAAGGTCAGAATGAATTTATTTCCTCGCCTCTGACATTCCTTACATTCTGCATCCCTGGCCGGCAGTGGGAGAACCGGTGGACCCTTCATCTGCCCAATCAGGCGCCTGCTCTATTTGTTTGCATGTGGATGGGACAAGCAGAGGAGGGTGTCTTTGAAATTCCCTGCATTCCAGCCCCAGAGCTCAAGTGTCCAGGACCAGACATAAATCAGCTGTTTCAAGTGAGGAGGGAGGGTCCAGCTTGAGACCAACCAGAATGTATAGCACGATGAGGTTGTAAAACACAAGCTCACAACCCGCAGGGAAACTTTGTTCAGTGATAGATGAGTCCTCTCCCTCTGTCTAGTTACAATAAAGATATGTTGACCCAGCAAACACTTGAAACAGCAGTACAGCAATGATTACCCATACGTGCAACCTCTTGAACCCAATCACCCCTCATCAGAGGCCTTCTCACCCTGATCCCCTATCCCTATGGTTCCTTCAGTGTTAGGCTCGCATTGCCAGTCCTATCTCCACAGAGCTGTGGAGGAAGGTCTGACTACACCACAGATAATTTCTAGGATAGGAGAAAAAGACTCTGGGTGGTTTGCATTTCTTTAAACCAATCACAATCATCATGGGTGGCGTTAAACTCTGGATGCAATTCAATTCAATTCAATTTTATTTATAGTATCAATTCATAACAAACGTTATCTCGAGACACTTTACAGATATTGCAGGTCCAGACCACACTCCAGAACCCACAAGGACCCAACAGTTCTAGTAGTTTCCTCCAGAGCAAGCAACAATGCGACAGTGGCGAAAAACTAGGAAGAAACCTCTCTGGGACGACCGGAGTGATGGTGGCTCTGCAAAAATAATCTCGAAGGAACACCACATACAATATTAAATGAGGTTAACTAACATAATTTGCTCTTACCAGTGTATTGCAGACTGATATTTGTCCACTGCAATCCCACCATTTGGTCCCAAAACCTCCCAGTTAGACCGTAAATGCCATAAACATATTCTTTGTAAATCTTTATAATCATTACTCGAAATAACCAAGCAAGCCAGTCTTGTTGCACATTCCAAATCTTTTTTCAAAACTTGCTATTTTCCTATGGTGACCAGATTTCCCGGAACTAAAACCGGGACATTTTGCACGTGACTGTAATGCTCGTGCACGCACACGCTTTTTAACATGAACATGTGCCAGCCCAGGTCAGACATAGACACAGACAGCACACGTTGGCCTACTGCTCATAATATAATGGGGTATCTCAGTTAATATTTATGAATTTTCTTGGTATGTAGCCTACATATCTAAGAAATCATATTAAAATTCATTGAGTGAGTTTTGTGTGGGAACAACTTTAACGTTCAGAATTAAAGCATACTTTTGGATAATTGTTTTGGTCACTATAGCCTAACCTAAGATAACTTAATATAGCTGACTGCACAGATTATGCAGATGCAGACTGCTACGATTGACTGACACACACACACACACACACACACACACACACACACACACACACACACACACACACGCATTGTTAAAATCATACGCTGGGCGCTTTATTAGTCTTTCTACATGGGTTTAGTTAATGATCGGGCTATAATAAGACCGGGACAATTTCATAGTGGTTGGTGTAAACAGGGACAATTTACAGGCTCTTGTCGGGACTCGGGACAGGCAACTCAAAATTGGGATGTCCCGGTCAAACCGGGATGTCTGGTTACCTTACATTTTCAGCGTGCTTGCTAGCTCCAAGTTTGTTGTTGTTTCTTGTAGCAAAGGGATTTTGAGAACGGCATGTCAGGCTTTATCCTGGAAATGTACTTCTGTTGATCCAGATTGCTTCAGTGTAGACACATTAAGTGTAAGTCATAGCAAATCCTTATGGAAGCTGGTTTCAGGCTTCCCCCAAACACCCATATGCCAATTGGTCATGCTTGTTTCAGGAAAACATCACCTCACTCCTAACACATATGTGTGTACTTTGTTGTATGTACTTGAGCAAGCTAATTTCATATGCAAATAATTATCTGGGTTTAATTCCACTTCTGTCATTTAGCAGGCGAACTTCCCCAAAACTCTCTAGGCTTGAGAATGTCCATAAACAAACCGCCACCGGCAAGTCGTGGTGAAACCAGATGTTAGAGGTGACTAGAAGAAAAGCCTTGTCATGACAGATGTTCAAGCCATTAGAAAATCCCAGCATTAGTGCTAAAGAAGTGGCATTTGCTGAGCTGAAGCATCCAACCTCTGAGTATGAGTAATGAAAACCCTTACTGTCAAGGTAATTACTATGCTTATACCTGCAATGGTACATCATTGACTTGATGACAGCCTTCATTTTGACATTCATGGACCCCAAACAAGCTTCCCTTTGGTTTACAAGAGAGCTTGGGACCACAGCACTGTAGAGTGTTGTGTAACATATTAGAAGTATTTCTGTAGAGGTGCCAAAGTTCTCGGACACAAAATACCAGGAAATAGCAGCGTTTTATGGAATCCAACACAAATACCTCACATATGTTAGACCCTGAACACTGCCTGTTCTCAGAATGTGAGTTCAGCGCTCTATATGAAATACAGAGTGAAGATTTTGGTCAGTTGGCTTTGTGCCCTCATTTCATAAAGATTTGTCTATGTAAATTACTGAATCTGTATTAGAATTAGAAACTTAAACACTGAGTGCATATACATGCACACTAATATTCCACCATGATTCTGAATATGACATATTTCAAATATGATATGGGTAATGTAAACAGTTCCATTTGGATACTCCGAATAAGTCCAATTAAGATAGATATGCTATTTGAGATTTAGAAGCATTCATTGGACATATACACAGCGCATTCGGGATATGCATTTAATTCTGGGATTTTAACAGTTTATAGCCAGCTCTCTGTTGCTATGGTTGTACATAAACAACTAGCGATTTGTTTGCAAGGCTGCGATAGAGATACATACCCAAAAGAAAAGCTCACATTCGGGTTGTAAGAAGAAACACATCTACTTTTAAACATTGTGAAAGACTTGGATACCATCAGGTATTCAAATAAGTGTAAATATCACAACTGTGAACTTCATGAAGAAGGTGGTTGAAGCAATGAAAGAGGGAGGCTGTGTTTGCATGCTCCAAGAAGTCTGCCACCGGTAGAAAACGTTGAAAATATCCTATTTTCCACAACTGCATGTACAAAGGAACATTAGTGTATTAGTCCTATAAACAGCTTAGTAGGAATATTGTCTTTTTTTGGAATAAGGGCAAAAAACAGAATATCATGTGCATGTAAACATAGTCACTGCTACTGGCAGATGCAGGATTTCTTCTCTTTACGCCTGAGGGCAGGAAAAAATATCCTAGTGGACTGTTTCTCATTACCACAGGGCTAAAGTAACCTGAAGAGACCTTTATTTCAACTGTCTCTGATATTCCATGCTAACAGCAAAAACATGCTCTACAGCAACACAATCAGGCAGCTCATTGTGACACCCACACAATCACAAGCAGAACAATATCCCACTTATTTTACTCACAAGTCACATCTTAGCTTAGCTTTGTGTATTTCAGTTTGCTTGAATCAATGTTGCTTTTTTTAAACTTTTGTTTTTAATATTGGTGTTACTGAAAACTGACTGCCAAATTGGTGACGCTAGTCAAGAGAGGGAGGGGACATGGGTGTTACTACTACCTGCTGCCTTGTAATTTCCCAACCAGTTGCCTTTTTGACGAAAACAGAAGAAGCCTAATTGCTAAATTCTGTCTCTTTGACTTTGATGCCGTGGTTTAGGAGGGTGAAAAACATGAGGAGAAAAAAAAGAACATACACAGCTTTTTGAGCATGTTAGCATCTTGCGAGGTACATTCTTTCATATAAAATGTAAATTATCAAGACAAAGAGGCTCACAAATGTTATTTCTGCAAAACATTTGCCCTTACATTACAAGGTAATTTATTCAGTAACATAAATGTTCCTCCAGGAGATCGGTGATCCGGGGGATCCAGCTCCTCAGTTTCCTAGGCTAAGGTGAAGCTGTCAGTTCACAGATGAATAAGCTTTATCCCAGAGGCCACCGGTGCCAAAGAAAGCACAGCTCAGACCCAGCAAAATTTTCCACCCAACCTCCATAACTGAGCTGCATAATGTGCACACTGTCTTTCACATAGAGGTGTCAGTGAACAAGCCCTCATAGCCGGTCTTGAGCAATGTCAGTTGGATGTAAGGGAAAACTTTAATAAGATGTTTCCCAATGTGCAGCAGGATAAAGCTCCTCTTGTCACCTGCTGTAAATGTCCCACTGCACAAAATGAGCCAGAACACAGATACAACAGGTCAGACAGGCAGGAGAAAATATTGGAGATACGAGCGCAGCTTTTCTTCGAAATATTATTGTTAAATATTTTTTGCTTTCTTGAGAGATATTGTTCATTGTTGATTCACAGCCTACTGTACTTGCTTCAAAAATGGAATGCATGCCATGACTTTGATATTTGGGGGGGGGGGCCTCAGTAGTAAAACCTTTCTTGGGAACATTTACTTAGGGATGCTGAGCATGGAACTTGGAATCAAGTGTTCTGCAGATCTGCTGATTTAGCAGCGCAGGGCTGCAGCTCCCTTTCGAAAGACAACAACAAGAGAGAGCAGAGAAAACTGATTCCCAGGGGGGAATAAAATGAGTCTGAGCTAGGGTTGATACAATGCAGATACAGAATGAGCGAGCTCCCATGTAGTTTGGTCTGACAGGCAATGGATACCTCAGGCTCACTGCGCTGTTGACTGTTGTTTGGCTGACAGTAACCATAGCAAGTTGAGTTTGTATCTTCAGTGCATGAGGGCTGAGCTGAAAGGAGGGCAGGGACAGGATGAGAGTTAAACAGTAACACCTCAGAGGCACCAGAATACCTCTGTGACATAACCCAG
Organism: Percina caprodes; assembly: GCA_013375575.1. Lineage (NCBI taxonomy): Eukaryota > Metazoa > Chordata > Actinopteri > Perciformes > Percidae > Percina > Percina caprodes. Next base: position 319,336 of record JABXJD010000149.1, read on the forward strand.
GCCTAGATAATCGGGGTGTCACGCTATGTAGAGCAAAACAAGAGCTACTGTACGCTTAACTGTACACTTTATTTAATAATAATGTATACTTTTATTAACCCCACAAGGGGAAATTACAATGTTTTCACTCTGTTGTTATTACACAAATTACACACAGGCCTGAATGCTCAGTAAATATACATGCAATAATGGAGAGATGTCAGAGAAATGGGGCTCCCCATGGATATGGTGCCCTGAGCAGTTAGGGTTCAGTTGCTCAAGCACCTTGACAGTGCCCAGAAGGTGAACTGGCACCTCTCCAGTCACCAGTCCACCACCATTATTTGGTCCATATGGGGACATGAACCGGTGACCCTCCAGTTCCCAACCCAACTCCCGTCTGACAGAACTACTGCCACCCTCAATTCATCCCCCATTTATCTATAATGTGCATCATTTTATAAATGATTTAGCATTTAGCATCACAGACAAGTGAGGTTTTGAGCTCAGTATGGCGATTGTGGTGTTTAAGCAGTTTTAATACATTTAATGTGTCTATAAGAGGTGTGTGTCCAGGACTGTGAACTGAACACAAGGACATGTGTGTAAGTGTTAGTAATCTACTAAAGTAAAATTTCTATCTTTAGGGTCCAGGAGCCTTGCCCATTTAGTGCTAAGTAATAGCGATAAAAACTAAGACCCCATTTAAACCAAGAATGTGTTTCTTTTGAAAGAAATAACACAACCTCACACAACACAAGCTCGCTCAATTCTATACACTTCATAGTTTTGCCAGTAACGTATAGTGACAAGCGTTAGCTTAGTTTACAAATTTTTTAGCTAACTTTATGAGCTGATTTGTTAGCTAACTTTATGAGCTAATTTGTTAGCCAATTTTGTGGGTTAATTTGTCAGCTAACTTTATGAGCTAAGTTTTCAGCTAACTTTGAGAGCAAATTTGTTAGCTAACTTAACCCTTGTGTTGTCTTCCTGTTGAACATGCACTTGTTGTCCTCCAGGGTCAAAATTAGCCCGGTCTGTTTAGCCTGTTTATGTAGCCTAAAATAGGCTATAAATAGTCACCCAATATTGGGTAACATCTTCTTAGCCAGCTTAATTCCAAATTATTACCACCAGTTTTACTCTTATTTTTGGAATTCATGGTCAATAATCCTCATTTACGTGACATTATACCTAATTTTGGAGTTAAAAAAAAGCAAAGATTTCAGAGGAACACAGATATGATTACAATCACATTACTTTTTGTCAAAAGTATTTTAAACTGTTTAATTAAAGAAAGTTAAAAAATGTAAGCTCTTTAAATAAACTGCAAGTAAACAAATAAATAAATAAAAACAAAAAAATCAGTTTAATAATTCAAAATAATCTATTATATATAATATATATATATATATATATATATATATATATATATCCCATAACACACTGGTAACTTTCTGTCCCAACTGTGTTTTATAATGTTGAGTTATGTGCATATCAGCCTATTGTCAGGTGCAATAGGCTATTAATCATTTTCCATATAGACACTAGATAATGTAAATTACTGTATTAGGTTCAGCCTGCAGTCAGTGACATTTACTGTCCTTCTATCTACTTTATATTAAACATTGCAAGAGGGCTCTGATGCATCTGGCTTAGCAAAAACTCTTGCCATCTTGATCAGCTTAATTTACAACAACTCCCACACTGCAAACAATTCATGAATTATTCATATTTCTCCAGCCTGGGAAGAATTGGACTGTGACTGAGCCCAGTAGGATGGGACAGTTGCTCTCTGTATCTGAACTGTCCTTCTATGGCAGCATGAGGGAATGAAACCAAAGGCCATGATCATGTGAGTCTTTCTAAGATCACCCTTGTCTATATTTTGTCTCTTTTTAAATGGTATGCCACCAGCAGGGCAGCAACTGCCCATATGGGTCCTCTCCTTTGGCCAGCAATCTATATTCACCCATAGGAGGTATTTATATATTTGCTCTTTGCCGCATTTCCTCCAGACAGCCTCCTGAGAATTCCTTTAACGCCATGCAGAGGGCAGGGTGTGAGAGAGGAAGTGGCTTAAGGGGTATCTCCCCTTATAGATGATGGTGACATCACTTTCCCTCTATTCCTCTAGCAGGTCAAAAACGTTGCCTTCACCCTAATGAGATGACTGGCCTCAGTCACCCTCTGGGATCAGATAATCAGGCCAGGTCATTGAGTTGCCCTGGGAGTGGTGTTTATTGGCGGAAACATGCCACTCCTGGGAATAGTTTAGAGATCGTTCAGATGTAAATGTCAAAAGAAAAGAAAAGAAATTCCATTGCACATGTGATTTTCGGTGTTACTTTGTAAATAAATATAAAGTATATACAGACTGTTGATAAGGCCCTTCTTAAATTGTACCATTATTTGTTTTCTATAGTTTTATCCTTCTTGTGACACTAAAGAAATAGTTTGACATTTTGGGATGTACGTCCATTTAATTTCTTATCCAGACTTAGATGACAAATTCAATGCCAATCTCAATTCTTAAGAAATTCTTGATATCTCTGCCTCAGAATGAGACTAGGAGTCTGACATGAACTGAGTCGGTTGGTCGCCTTCTAATTACGCTCTGAATTATATGAGGCAAACATGGCATAACTACGGGGCAGTAGTTGGAATATGGTTATCCTAGCCTGGCATAGCCTAGCTCCCTCAAAAATAAAAAAAAGATATGTGAAGACAATAGATGTATAATAAGACCTGGAAACAGTGTTCAAGGCAGAGCCCCATCCATTCCTATTAAGAAATGCTCAGTGGTGCATGAAGCCAGAAAAGTTGGTGGGGGGCCCATAGAGCAGGCGCACTAGTCGTGTAGCTCTTCTAGACTTTTCAAATATTATCAGACCAAATGGATTAAATGATATATATATATATATATATATATATATGTTTTGAAGTGCTTAACTTTGGCTGGCTGTTTCATCCTGTTTCCAGTTTTCGTGCTATGCTAAGCTAACCAACTGCATGCTAGAGTTTCACATTTGGCTTACAGACATGACAGTGGTATCAAGCTTCTCATGTACCTCTCAGAAAGAAGCGTATCTTCCAAAAAAGTTGAGACAATGATCATCTTGATATTAAATATTTATTATTTAATATAATATATAAATATTTAGTATGTGTAACTCACAAAAGGCCTTTGTAAAGCTTTCAACTCTCATGAAGCAAATCATCCAACAGAAAAGTATTGGCTCTAGAAAGTTAGCCTTCTGTTTATTTCCAATTGAGTTGCCTCTGGTCTCTTGATAACATGCTAAATTCCAGACTGTCTTATATCTACAAAAGAGATGACTCAGAACTGAACTCTCCAAGACCATACAGCAGCACCAGCCATTTACTCATATTTCATTTCATCAAGTGTATTTGTAAAGGATTTAATGCAAGTACCTACCTGCATGGATTTATAGAAAGAAGAGTGTATGAAAGTACAGAGTGTTCAGGTCAGAGAACTACATTCCTCCTGTTATGGCCTACAGCCTTCAGGATTCTGCCTTTTAAGGTAAGACCCCACTCTGTTTCTCTTTATCCCTATGTGAGCTTGATCCCTCTGGGCTCACTGGGTGCCCCAGAGTCTCCTTTTATAAGTTGTCACCAGCCAGTCATGCAATCACATCTGTAGGAAATTTCCAAGCAGGTTCCTTTCCTACAGCCGTAAAAAAAAAGAAACAGCAGCTGGTGGCCATTCATTTTACGCTTTGTTTAGAGGGGACTTTTACACTTCAGGTTTGCACAGTTGAATTACGACCAGGTGGTAAAGCGAAACAACACACAGCATGGACAAAGAGAGCAAAACACCAGATCTCCAAACTTTTATTTTCACTTTTAGTTTCAGTTATGTGTGACGGCCCTGAGCCTGTTGTCATGCATGTGTACTGTGGTCTGTGTTGTTAACTTGCAGGTTTGTGGCTGAGGCGATAACAAGATGACTGGGAGCACCTGGCCAGTCCTCCCATGGTATTTAACCCTGCTTGCCCGAGAACAGTGTGGAACATTCCCTTGACCGAGCACCATCATGATTTCATTCTGTTGGTTATTTCCATAGTTAGCTACTTACAACATGCACCAAACATTCTTCACTGCATCCATACGCTCTCATACATCACTGATACTGACAACCATACCTCATCGCCTTCCTGTTTGCATTATTATTTAATAATTGTCTCTTCAATATTGTTGACTGTGCATTTCCCTATTTTGTTGTGGCCTGTGAGCCGGTCGTAACATATGAATGAGTGTTGATGATATTCTCACAGTGCTATGACCTCTGTCCTGCTGAGCCATGTCTGCGAAATTCATCTCATTTCCATTTGAGTCCATGGGGAGTAAAGCAATATAGCAGCTTATACGTCAACCTCTTTTACTGGATTGTCAATCATCTGTGAGGACTGGGGAGCCCTGGCTCTCTTCATAACCTGCATCAATATTGAGAATGGCTTGGACAGAGTCCTGGTATGCATCAGGATCCAAATTAAATGACTGCCAAGAGTTTTAACATTAAGCCATACAAAAAGGAGCCAGTGTCTGGATTTGTACAACACCGGAGATGACTCAATAACTCAAAGCAGAATGTCACGTTGTCTTCAAATATTTCAATGTATTTTCCCTGTAAAAACACACCTTTAAATCTGGTCCCCATAGGCCTGTGGTTCAAGTGATCAATGCTTCACTGAGCTGACAGTAGAAAAACAGTAAACCGAGTGAGCCCTCCACAGGCAAGTTGTGCCATGACACATGAATAACAATATTATTTTTCACTGTCTCAGTTACCTCAGGTTTCCTTTGCAGATGGCACATCTTGTTCTACATTGCTGCCCAAAAACCAAGAGTGGGTCGGGATGAGGGGCCCAATTGGAAAAATATTGTCCGCCCTGTCAATAACTCCTAATGGATAGCCTGTCCCCAGTTCTTTGATAACAGGTGTTTTTCACACCAAGGCAATTTCTATATACATCACCTTTATTTATTCAGGGAGGGCCAATTGAGAGCAAGCTGTCATAAAAATCACTGAACATAGTAATTCGTATATAATATACAGTTGCATTACACAGTACACACAAACAATTACAGATTGTTAAACAAGTCAAAGTGCACATGTACATTCAGAATACATGGACTCATAAAGAAGACACTGGAATTGATTAAAGGGAATCTGGCTTTTAAACTTCAATAGAATCTGCAGGTTTTTGCATTTATATGGAACACAATCCTGAAATGCAGTTTTGCCTAACTCTGTTCTACTCACTACTGCAAGTTCCTTAGTGATAGTATTTAAAAATGTAGCAAGCTTGTTAAATATACAGGCAATTTTTTAAGCAAGGCATGGTAAATAAACAAAATGCAGTGTTGCTCCCTTCTTAGAGCCAAAGAGGTCCAGCCTATATTTTGATAAAGGAGACAGTGGTAGGTATTAAATCCATCCCCAGATATACACACTGTATATCTAAGGGCAGAGTAATAAATATATAAAATTCTAAAAATCCTCCTTCTCATCTATAAGTCCTTCCATGCCCTGGCCCCACAATACCTCTGCAACCTCCGCCATCCTGCACCCCACCCCAAAACCTGTGGTCCTCAGATGCTGGCCTGCTCTCCATTCCCCACATCAGACTCTGTACCTTCGGAGACAGAGCCTTGAGTGTTGCAGTCACATGTCTGCAACATGTTCCCTCTGGAACATCCTCCCCGCAGATATCTGAAATCCTACATCCCTGGACATTTAAAAAATTCATTATATATTATTCAACCTCCTTTAGTAAAGCTACAGTTATTCTGTAAAGTGTCTTTGGGTTTAATGAAAGGCGCTATATAAATAAAAGTTAGTATTATTATTAGTAGTAGTATTAATATTATTATATAGTGAAACTTTGAACAAAATTAGAAAAAGGATGAAAAACTTGAAAACTTGCAGATACAGAATGTGGCTTCAAACAATACTGATGGTGGAGCATAAACGTATTAATAATGTATGGAAAACACTGTAAATGAGTTGATAATTAAGACAGAGCAGCATTACTTTGAAATACTGTCGATTAGGCTGGTAAATAGAATTAATTAGTATTTGAAATGTCAAAAACTTTCCCAGTTACCTCAGGTTTCCATAGCAGATGGCATGGCTTCTTCTACGTTGTTGCCCCATAGCCTCATTAATCCCACATGCACTCTTAATCAACCCTTACGTAACGGACCTTTCCCAGGGATCACAGGTCACAGGGTCGTCTTTTAAGTGAGGGGAAAAATACCAGTAATGAAGTCTCCCAGTTTGTTTTCTGACTGTCAAAAGAACATTGTGTGTCGTCAGGAATATATCCCAGACCAAAGACAAAACACCGAGGTCAGAGTTGAAGTCCTCAGAGGACAGAGTGGGAGCTCTTCCGCTGTCCAGCTTTAAGAAATATGTTCAAATTGATTGATTGTTGATGGTTAGATGGTTAGTCAGATCAGGAGAAGCAGGGATAAATATTGCTAATATCCGACACTACTCCCACTGCTATGTCTGCCCTAATCCCTTCATAACCTAATTGAAGGTCCCCAGTGGTGATTGTTCTGTGTGTGTGTGTGTGTGTGTGTGTGTGTGTGTGTGTGTGTGTGTGTGTGTGTGTGTGTGTGTGTGTGTGTGTGTGTGTGTGTGTGTGTTACTTACACCTTGTATATTCTGCCCCAAGAGGTGCCAGTGGAGCAGACTGGATGGAACTGTGCTAGGGTGATTGGGATGACGGTATCTATGTTTCCTCTATATGTATATTTGTAAGACCCTGTACAGACTGTGAAAACAAATGTCCCCAGTGGACAATAAAGACTGACTATCTATCTATCTATCTATCTATCTATCTATCTATCTATCTATCTATCTATCTATCTATCTATCTATCTATCTATCTATCTATCTATCTATCTATCTATCTATCTATCTATCTATCTATCTATCTATCTATCACGTATAAGCACAACGCTTCTTCCTTTGGAATATGAAAGTTGTTTGAGAAGCTGGGAAGTAGAAATATTAGTGTATAGTACATCTACATTGGATTAATCCACAAGGTTTCTGGAAATCTTCCTTTGCCTCTGTCTGTCACATCTCCGCCTGCTGTGACAGGTCCATTTTAGGAAGGAGGTTTAACAAACTCTGAGTCTAACTCTGATCTATGAGTTGATTTACCCTGAGATGGGAAACTGAATTCTTGGCTCCAGAACAGCTGATTTGAGTTGGTTCAATCAACTCCGAGTGGGTTCACTTAGAGTTAAGCGTGTGCACCACCTCAATAAAAAGGCAGCATGAATGGAGCTATGATACAACAATTCACCATGGTAACAACCACAAGTGAGTTTGAACACGTATTTAATTAAAAAAGCCACACAGCGGCTGCAGTAAAATAGGTGGAATTAATGTGGAAGAAAATTGCTGCATTATTCAATGTGTAACCTCTAATATAGTGTAATAATTTCATATTTAATCACAGGTAACCTATAATATTACTGGTGAAAACTGGAATGGTAATAGGCTACACGTATAATTTCATTTAGGTGCAATCCTGCAGGCAAAAAAGTAAACTAGGCTATTTCAAGAAGGCACACCAAAGTCCGTAAGTCTGACTTTGAATGATGAGGAAAGCGCGCTGAGTTAGAGGGAGGAGACTGAGAGAAACCCAAGGTTTCTTGAAGAAAATCTGCTCCTGAGAGGTTCTGAGAGAAACCCAAGGTTTCTCAGAAGAAAATCTGCTCTGACCTGGTTAAACCCATAGTAAAACACTTTTGATGGTGTTTCTGAACAACCCAGTGAGTTTGTCACTGTTGTGAAGAGTGTGTGTGTGTGTGTGTGTGTGTGTGTGTGTGTGTGTGTGTGTGTGTGTGAAATTTCTTCATTTTGTTATGGCTGCCATGTGTTTGGTGCATTTTGGTTTTCTGACTGTGTTCCTGTTCTCTGCATGTTCCACAGAGTGTGGACACGCCGCCCCCGTTGATTCTCTTTTTTTCCTCCTGGTTTTGTTTAAAAAGGTAAAAATATATATATAAAATAATAATAAAAAATAACTGTCCACAGTCTCTTTAAAAATGAAAAAAATCTCGGATTTGAAATAATTGACTTGACTTTTTGTGCTTTATAATCATATTGAGTACAGTATATGTATGGAAACAGAGCATGACCTGGATTGCTCTGTAACACTGGATTTAATCTAAATGGCTGTTAGAGACTCCATCTTTGTCACTACAAGGCTAATTGGCCAAAATCTTTAATAATTAAGCCTGTCCCCAGTTCTTTGACAACAACGAAGTGTTTGACATTAGTGAAACATCGAACAAAATTAGAAAAAAGACGCAAAAAAAGATGCCAACTCTGGCTTCAAAGAATATTGATAGTGGAGCGTTAACACGTAACTATTATATGCCCCCCCACACACACACACACACGGAGTAGATCCATTAAGAGACATGAAGAGGGGAAGATAATAAACTCTCCATTCATTTAAGACATTCTTTTCTTTCTACTGTATAACATTTACTTCACTGTTTATTATTGTTTTATTAGTGGAGTTCCCCCACCCGTCTGTGTTCAACTGTTTCTTTTGTCATTTTTCTCAAGTTATTTGATTGTTGGTCAAACAACTGTGTTGCAAGTTATTTTTAATTAACAAATCCCAATAAAATATGAATTTAGATATTAACTCTTCCCAGCTCCAATCTAAAAAAAAGAAAAATAATGTTAAGCTTATTCCTAAATATGTCACATGCACTAAGCTTCACAGTGGTCCCAATGATATCAGTATGATAAAGTGGAGAGCAGCACCCTCTACTGTTGCAACAGTTAGTGTCTGTCTGCTGCTCTGACTCTCCAGCTCATGATCATTACAAGACAGCCACATTTAGCCAGAACTTTAACTTCATTAAGAGGATTTTCCCATTGTTTGGCTCCAGACCACCCACGTTTGTCTCAGCACTTGACTAGAATAACATGCCTTGGTCATGAATGTCAAACACAATTAGGGCTCAGTTGTCCTGGGACCAGGATCTCCTTAGTATAGAAGAAATTAAGGGTAAAGAGGTTAAGGGGATAAATAAGGAGTACGTTCCATCCAGAGTGGGCTTGTGAGATCCCTACATCTTCGGGTGGTGGGGGAGAAAACTGTGACTGTTGTTTGTGCATATACACCAAACAAGTGTTCGGAGTACTCTGCCTTCTTGGGACCTTGAATGGAGTCCTGTATGGGACTATAGTGGGGGACTCTACAGTTCTGCTGGGAGATTTCAACGCACAAGTGGGCAATGATGGAGAAACATGGAGATGTGTGAATGTAAGCAACAGCCTCCCTGATCTAAACCAGAGTGATTGTCTATTATTGGACTTCTGTGTTAGTCCTGGCTTGTCTATAACACCATGTTCAAACATAAGGATGCTCATAAGTGTACTTGGTACCGGAGCACCCTAGCCCAAAGGTCAATGATCAATTTTACAATCTTTTCATCTTGAAGGGAGGGGCGGTTGCAAGGTACCGAAGGGCCCAGAGGAACATACGCCCCAGGAACAAAGCCCCAGGGATTGATAAAAGCTGTCCAGAAATGCTGAAAGCTTTGGGTGTGGAGGGCTGTCTTGGTTGACGTGTCTGTTCAACATTGCCTGGAGGTCTGGGATAGTGCCTAGGGAGTGGCAGATCGGGGTGGTGGTTCCCCTCTTCAAAAAGGGGTACCACAAGGTGTGTGCCAATTACAGGGGTATCACACTTCTCTCTCTTGGGGTCTTGTTCACAAGTGAGCGGACAATGGAGAGGGAGATTGGTCGGAGAATCGGAACAGCGGGTGTGGTATTACATTCAATTTATCGCACCGTTGTGACGAGGGGCTGAGCCAGAAGAAAAGCTCTCAATCTACCGGTCAGTTTATGTTCCTACCCTTACCTATGGTCATGAAGGCTGGGTCATGACTGAAAGAATGAGATCCACGGTACAAGCGGACAAAATGGGTTTCCTCAGGAGGGGGGCTGGCGTCTCTCTTAGAGATAGGGTGAGAAGCACAGTCATCCGAGAGGAGCTCGGAGTAGAGATGCTGCGCCTTTGCGTTGAAAGGAGGCAGTTTGAGGTGGTTCGGGCATCTGGTAAGGATGCCTCCTGGCCGCCTCCCTAGGGAGGTGTTCCAGGCACGTCCAGCTAGGAGAAGGCCTCGGGGAAAATCCAGGACTAGGTGGAGGGATTATATCTCCAACCTGGCTTGGGAACGCCTCGGGATCCCCCAGTCAGAGCTGGTTAAAGCGGCCTGGGAAAGGGAAGTTTGGGGTCCCCTGCTGGAGCTGCTGCCCCTGCGACCCGATACCGGATAAGCGGAAGAAGATGGATGGATGTATTATAAATGTACATTATTTTGTCTTGTCAAGAAGAGACAAGGGAAAAACTAATTGTGCAGGGTGGTGAGGGCAAGTGTGTGTGTGTGTGTGTGTGTGTGTGTGTGTGTGTGTGTGTGTGTGTGTGTGTGTGTGTGTGTGTGGGATGTCCTCATCTTGTGAGTTTTTAAATAAATAGGAATAAAAATGTTAAATCATAAAAAGTATAGAGAAATGAATCCATGTGATGGGTAAACCTTTCTTCTTGTATTGTATACAGGGATCTAACATCATATTTTGTATGCAGGTCGCTGACTGAAGTGTTTTCTGCGATCACAGCATGTCGATGAAAAAACATCAGATCAAAATGTTTGTGCTTTAACCTCATGAATCGGAGGATCTTCTGGTGCCTACAGGGTCGTCCCACTCACAGGGTGAGGTCAGAGGGGCAAGAGCCAAGCACAGGCTGAGCTAGTCTTGTGTTTAAGAGGAATTGAACAGAAGATGAAACTGAACTGCATCACTTGGGGTAAAGCAATTTGGGGCCAGCCGGCCACGTTTGGCACATGTTTCCTTTGTTTTGGCGCCAGGGTTCAACCATGTGGGTTGCCCCATGGCCTGGGGCAAGTAAAATGCCATGTTGGGAAAGTAAATATTACAAGCTACTTGCCTGTTCGGGCATCATCCTATTATAAATGACTTAATTGTTTTCTTGCCCCAGTCAGTTGAAGGATTTGATTCATATGTGCAGTTGGCCAATCAAGAATTGAGTTGGTGTTTGCGGGGTTTTTCCAACACTTTACATGTTTTCGTTTTTTTACGCTTCTTTCTCTCAAAGACTTTTTTGTTTTCTTCCAACACTTCTGACAGTTTTTTTCACATTTGTATAGGTGTAACAATTCACCCTACACCAAACGGCAAGGGAAGAGCACATCACGCAAATAATATAAAAGGTAACGGGCGGATCTGATATCTGACTCGGTGTATATGACCTACCCTTGCTATATAATTAAACCACAACTAAGACAGCACCCCAATCCCCAATATTGTATTGAAATGACCTGCCCTACCCATGGACGAATGACAGCGATAAGTACGGTTACAGCTCTGAGCCATACACACTCAACATGTAAACCTCCCACCCCCAAACTAAGCCCCACGTCCCACAGTCAATGGTTGGTTTCACCATGGATCTAAGGGATGCCCCAATCTCCTTTGTTTCACAAAAGTTCCAAGAATGCCTTTGGGGCGTGGCATACCAATCAAATGAGTGTTGCACTGGTAACTTACGCACCTCACCAAGTCTGATTAGTTGAAGGGTTGATGCAGTAGTCCAGAGAAACTCCCAACTGATTGCACCGGGAAAGACTAGACTTCTCCTAAACTCAGTCCCGCAGTTGATTCGGCATCGAGCAAAGAACTACTCCCAACTATTATTTTTGTGACTGTTATTCCCACTCTTCATTCTAACCCCAACCGGTTGTCATACCGCCCACCAAAGCCTGGGTCTGTCAACAGTCTTCCTAAAGGAGTTTTCCTCGCCACTGTCGCATTGTTGCTTGCTCTGGAGGAAACTACTAGAACTGTTGGTCCTGTGGGTTCCCGAGTAAGGTCTGGACCTGCAATATCTGTAAAGTGACTCGAGATAACGTTTGTTATGAATTGATACTATAAATAAAATTGAATTGAATTGAATTGAATGTTCCTCGCTCATCTTCTTCGTTTGGGGCTGCTCAACGATGGAAAGAGTGTGCTGGCACCCGCCATGACTGTGTTCTTAGGGGTGGTGTGGGACTCTTTGAAATTGCTGGCAAATCTGTTTGGGGAGCATCACTTTAATGGCTTATTAATTGCCTCGATGCTGGCCGTTATTCCGCTCTTTAGCCTTCCTGTGCACTCCTGGGTCGCCTCGTGCTGGTCGGGTCCGATGACAATGCTGACGTTTGTCTCTGGATCGGGTATTCCGTTCTTCCACGGTGAAGAGTTGTGAGGCTTTCTATGCCATCACAGTGAAACACTTCCAAAGGGTTTGGGCCTCATTCCTGCTTCCAGCGTGATGCCTTCTGGTCTTCTGCACATGAATGCCCTGCAATGGTGGCTGAAATCAATGGGTTCTCCCGAGGTGAAACTGTTCCGCTGATGGAGTTACCACAGTCTTCTTGTATGGTGTGGAAGAAGCCAAATTTCCTGTCCCAAATATTGCTGGGTCGTCCTGTCGCCGTGTGATCTACAACAGGCCTTAAGATGCACGGTCATGCACGTCCAACTCTGCAACTGTTTGGCCTGAGCACTACTCGTGCATGGCACCTCAATTCACAGATGCTGGAACTGTTCAATCTGAGGAGCTTACCACACTGTCTACTGGGTTACAAAAGCTTCATGTTTTACAATACAGCTGGTGCCATCTGAATCAACAGGGTCTGGGCTCGCGCCCTCTGCAGACTGGCGCATCTATCCTTGTGGTCTGGCGGAATGCTCTCTCTCAGGCGATGTTTATCCCTGGGCTTCAGAATCTGGGTTCAGACCTGCTGTCGAGAAAGGGCTGAAACCCTAGAATGCGGTCCAAGGTGGTGGAGTCCTGTCGGAAGGTTTGGCCCTATAGAGTGGACTTGAAGTGTTCAGAGACTACGTACTGTATCTGTGGTTCTACCTAAAAGCCCTGCTGACTCCATGGTAGTGTCCGAGGCTGTCTGCGCTTTTAGTTGCTCTGAAACGGGGATCCTATAGAGGGTACGTCAGGAGGGCATCCGCTAATTCTTGAAGCTGTTCTGGGCCCGTGTGGTTCTCGGACTAATGGCGCTCCTAACTAGCTGTGGAGGCCTGTGTAAATTATATCCGTTTTCTTTTTTGCCGCTGTGGCGACTGTATTTTGGCCCTTAAGGGGTAAGTACCTAGAGGCTAGTGACTAAAGCTGTCAAAGTATGTAGTGGAGTGAAGTACAATATTTCTCTCCTGAGTGCAGTGGACATTGAAGCAGTTACCTGGCAGTGAAAAGGTCTCAAGTTACAGTACCTCTTCATGTGCGGTTAAGTACATCCTAAGGTTTACTTAGTTGCCATTCCACCACTGTCACACCGCCATGATTGGGTATCTGGGGAAACTTCCATGGTCGTGCGGTTATAAGTGGGACCCGTAGGATGATATGCGACTGTACATATATTCTACCTATATATGGCCATGGTTCTCATTAATTAAGGCCAGTTTTAATCCTTGTGTTGGCTGAGGTCAAGTTTGACCCTGAAATGGCCTTCTATTCTAAAATCTTGAAAAGGTGACAAATCCAATGCTCTTTCGGTTGCTTCCAAATAATTTTTGCTGAAAAATGCAAAGAAATCCTGCATAATTAAAAATATGTTAAAGGTGCAAACTGTCATGGGGCCTGTGACTAAAAATGTTTCATTTCCAATCATGTGACGCGGAACGGGAGGCTCCATTTGCAGCCCTGTCAAAGCACTGAGTGTCTTCACTCTGAGGTCCTGGTGGCGGAAGTGGACCAGTTGCTGGTGTGTTTCGGTCCCCAAGGCTGGGCTTTCCAAAATACTATGTGCAAGGTGTTGTTATCTCCTGGGGTACCAGGTGCGGTTTGTTTTCAAATGGTGTAATTGAACTCCAAGAAGGCATGGTTGCCTCACGGCTCTTCTATGGGTCTGGGTTTTGAGCTGCTACTCTGGGCCACTGTAAAATTCTTGATTAAATATTCTGGACTTTCCCTCACTGGCATCTGGGGTAAAAGCCAGTCATTAGAATATTTTGCACCTAGATTTATTTGCATTAGTGGGTAACTGATAGTGGCAATTGCACACAGTTCGATTCCCTCAAAGTTTCATTAGTAATTTTGTTGATTTGAAGGGCAACAAGACACTCCAAAATTCGTGCGCCTCGCCCGCCTGGAGTGCCTTGCTAATAGAAAAATAATGAGCATGTGCCAACTGCATATATTCCTGCCGTTATGCCTCATGTACCGTTCTCATACTTGGATTGGAGTCCTTTTCAATTTGCATTCAGCCCTGTCATGTGTAAAGGAGTTCCCATAGTGTTATCCGCGCAGTGTCTCGATTCCCCTCTCTCTGCGTTTTTGGGTCTGGCATTCTGCATCTTCCTTTTCACAATACCCCACAGTTTTTCTATGGGGCTAAGGTGCAAAAATTTACCTGGCCAATTTAGAAAAAAAATACCATGGTCCGTAAACCAGGCACGGGTAGATTATTGCGCTGTGTTTAGAAAGTCCTGTAAAACCTGAAATGTAATCTCCATAGAAGGTCAGCAGCGTTGAATGCAAAACTTGTGGTAGACTGGCTCGTTGACCCTGGAATCTCTTTTAAAGAGTTTTTCCAACACCAGCAGATGACATGGCACCCTAAACCATCACTGATTTTGGAAACTTTTCACTAGACTTCAGGCACGTGGATCCTGTTTTCTCCATGTCTTCCTCCAGACTTGGGACCTCGATTTCCAAAGGAAATGCAAAATTGCTTAAAACAACAAAATTCAATGACCACTCAGCAGCAGTCCAGCTCAAATTTCCTTATATAGACGCTATTCGAAAATGGGTCAAATTTGACCGAGGCTACACGAGGTATGCGGCAGTTGAAAAACATGTCATTCAAGCGTCTCTTGGTGGTGGATCTTGAAGCACTGACTCCAGCAGCTATCCTGTGCTTGTGTGTCTTTTCACAATCTTGACTGGCGCTGTTCAATCAAGGTTACTCTACACTTTTTCTGACAACAGTTTTTTTCCTTTGAGATTAATGTGTTTTGACACAGAGCTCTGAGAACAGCCAGCCTCTTCAGAAATAACCAACTGTTTTTCCCTCTGGCCTAATGTCGAGGTCGCCTTTTGGACAGCTGTCAAACTGAAGTCTTCCCCATGGATGTGTAGGCTTCAGAACTGGACTGAGAGACATTTAAAGCCCTTTGCAGGTGTTTTGAGTTAATCAGCTGATTACTTTGTGGCCCAGGTGTCTTCAAAATTTAACCCTTACACATATTCTAATTTTGTACACACTGTAAATTTATGTTCAAATTAAAAGTCCTGCAAAATTGTTTGAAATAAAATTAATACCATCAGAAAAATTTAGTTAAAGTAGTAAAAGTATAATGTACAAGTTACCTACCTTTTGAATGGAATTACTGAAATAAATCAGTTTTGTCAAAATATTCTAATCGGCTAATAATTTTAGCTGTACTAGGACTTCTCAATGTCTATGGTAACTACTCCCAACTACAAGTTAGGCTTCTTGCCATCATCCTGTGGTAAAAACGTAATTTGTAGCAAGAAAAGTAACAAAGCTGTCAAATTGTGTAGTGGAGTCAGCGTACAATATGTCTGTGAGATGTAGTGGAGGAAGCAGAAAGTGGCATGAAAGAAAGACCAAGTAAAGTACCTAACATGTGTAGAATACAGAACTGGAGTAAATGTACTTAGTTACATTACCACTGTCACACCGCCATGATGCTTGGGGAAAATAATACATAAACTATCAGTGAAAAGGCTATTATAAATATAATATGTAATTTGCATATGGGGTGTACATATATTGCTAGGCTATATATGATGCCATTGATCTAATTAATTAAATGCCATTTCACCTCCTTGGTTGTCCTCTGCTCTTGACCAAGGCACAATACCCCCTAATCAGAAAAGAATGTTGAAAAACTGACAAATCACATCCAACTCACAGGTAAAAACAAAAACAGCAGGCTGAATTCCTGCCAAGGAAATGATAAAATCCAAAAAATAATAGGAATAAGATTACAGGACAAAAGGATAATGGTCAAAGGCCGAAAAAAGGAAGCAACGATCGCACACTGGGGTAAAGGGAAGACTGAACTTAAATACACTAGATTTCAACGGTGAGAAAATGAGACACAGGTGCAACAATTAGGAAGACAACACAAGGGCTAAGGCAGGAAAATTACAGCAAGAAACTAAAATAAAGTGTGAAAAGAGGTTATCGAAAGGGTTACAAGAAGAATGGGCAAATGGAAAAATTGAACTGGAAAAAAAATTTGTCCTATAAACTCTTTTACATGGGTCTGTTTTAAATTGCTACATCAAAACAGACTGTAAAAGTAGTTGAAGCTAAATATGAAAGAGAAAACTTTGATTCAGGTTCTGGTTTATATGGGATTTTTATTCATGGAAAATAAGGCTCAAAGGCAAAATACAACAACAACATTTCTAAAATCAAAGACTTTCAAAACAAATGGTAAAGAAATAGACTTGAGAGTCAAAACAATATAAGTAAAATACTAAACTAAAGAACAAACGTTCAAATTGTGTTACTGTTTATCTCATGAGACTTACGTCTTTTACATCCAACCCTTCATCAATGAAACCTCCCTCTAAAATAGCGATCGCACCCCCAAAATAAACCAATCCATTCTTAATAATAAGTGGACAAGCGTAAATTACTAAGGCTTAAAAACGGCCAAAACACTTCTCTACATAACATCCTCTTAATTATACACAACCTCCTCAACCTGAGCCCCCTGAAAGGACCAGATTATTAAGTGTAGATTTTAACGGAAATAAGTTAAATCCTTCTCTACTGCCGAGTACTCTTAAAATAAACCAACCCCCAAACCGAAAGATATCTGGTGAACCACTCATTTTTCATTACATCCAAAGACCAGGTAACCGATGACCAAAATGCAGGTAATGAATGATTTATATCAAAATTAACGTTAAATAATAGACAACAAATTATAAACTAACTGATAGTTGTGTGTTTATTGTAACTAAGGAAGCAGTGATAAGACTGGTAATGATGAATGGTTGAAGATGAATAACTAATTGGTGGAGAAATGTGTTTAGCGTTGCATGCAAATCAACGTAGCTTCAGCTGTTATTTGTGTGCACAAGAAAGATACGCGATTACTGTAGGGCTATGAAAATGAATGGAGTAACGGGAAAACTTAAACACAACAAAGGTAACTAAACAAACACGTGTCACACACTAGCATATCACCATAAGAGTCTTTTAACGTCAGTGTAAGGTGACGGTCGCAATGCGCCCTGTCACATGCTACTACTGTAACTTTTCCCGTGGGTTGCCACCACTCGCCATTGGCTAGGCTACTCATCCTTAATGCTGCTAGCTCTGACTCACTCACTGGACCGTCGACATGTAGGCGGAGCTCAGGAGCTTCAGACATAGGCTTCAGAGCTGGGGGGGAGGGGGTACTGATTCACTGGAAGAGAGACACAGAATCCTGTTTTGGTCCATGGTGTAATGGTTTTGGTGTTTTGTCTTATTTTGGTAGTCTGTTTTTCTGTTTTGTATTTTGCTCCATTTCCTTTTTTATTTTGACAGTCTGATTTCCTGTCCTGTCTTTTCTAGTTACCCTCTGTATTTAGTCTTGTGCTGTGTCAGATTATTGTGTTTTGTCTCCAGTTTGTGTTGTTGTTTGTTCTTCCTGGTTAGTGTTCCTGTACGTTCTATTTTACTTTATTTTTATATTACTTGTTTTTGCCTGCTTTTTCCCAGGACTCCTTTGGTGGTTTTGAGTTTTCATTAAATCATATAAACTATCCTCAGTTTCCGCCTCTGCATTTGGGTCCGCATTTCTTATTATTCTCATTATTTTGTGGTGTGAGCTAAACAGATACAGTACAAGTATGTGTCTTCTTCTTGGCTGTTGTGTTTTCCTGTAATGTGTGGAGCCACTGGGTGGCACCCTGCCATTATCAAATTCTCTGTGAAACTGACAACAGACGATCATTTCTCTGTGTGTGCTGTCATGAACTCACATAGAGCTGTGTACTTTGTCTCCACATCTAACGTAAGATATTGTTAAAAAAAAGATTTGGAGGAATTTAATACATCTTTACATGACTGCACTTAATATTTCCGGTTGTGGAAAAGTTGCTTTTTCTCCCAATCTTTGGCTTGTGACCCGTTAAAGGGCCCTGTGGAGTTTTTTACATTCTACATTCAGCGTTTCTCACGTCTTATATTAAAATGTAATTTCCTCTTGCAGAATTAATAAAGGTATATGTCTTCTCCTTGTTCTTATGTGTATCCTTGAGGTCATGAAAAATGTTGAGTGCATTTTTTCTTCCTCAAAAACAATCATTAAAAATAATTTGTTGTTTACATCTAGGCTTCTTCGTCACTGTCTTTTTTGACACATTGGTACACTGCTTGTCCATTATTGACCACTAACTCACGTAATCACGTAATGCCCAAGTGCTTGCACAAGTTGATGTTGATGTGCATCCAAACAAAACAGGGGAGCCACTTGTACAAAATGGTATTTATATGTGTACCTTGTTTTTGAATTATCCTTTTATGTGCTACTCTTTTTGCCTTTTAATTGCCCTTCTGGGAAAATAAAGTAGATTGAATCGAATTGAAAACATTGTTCCATAGTGGGTAACATCAATGGGTAACAATCTCCACAAGGTACCTTTAATGCTGCAGTGTATGACAGCGGTTCCCAACATTTTTGTTTTAGGAGCTTTTAAAATTAAGTTATAACCACTCCTGACACCTCACAGTCTGAGCCTTAGGCCTGAGTTATGCTTCTGTGTCAAATCTACGCTGTAGGTATTTACGTAGATACGCCTAGATACGGACCTTACGCCACAGCCTGGTGTCGAATTTCCTTCTTCTCATTTCCTGGTTCTCCTTCTCCATGAACAACATGAAATCAGGGAGAGGGTTACCTTTTCCAGCTACAGATATCCGATCGTAGTCAGAAAGCACTGGGGAGACATTTTGGAGTGAGTTGGTACTCGAAAAGGCCAGAAAAGGTAAAGGTTTTCACGAGAAAAAGGCTTTTCATTTAGTAAATCCTCAGATTTCTCATGGGGTCCCTTTAGGGGTATTCCGCCCCGAGGTTGTGAAACACTGCTGTAGGAGATATATATGTACAAATGTCCCCTTCTTATTTACCTCAAACAAAACGAGTAGCTGAGACAGAAAGGAAAGTTACATCTTTACCACCTGAGACATGACAAAAATTCAATTTGTGTTCAAGTCTACAACCTTTGTTTCATTTAACCTCTTCATACATGCCTGTGACTTTATTTACCAATGTAGGTGTATATAATATTTTGAACTGAAGTTCAGCAGCACCATTTCATTATAACCTGTGCTTGTATTAAGAAGGGCCCCTGGCTGGCACTAATATGCAAAATGATGAGGGAATATTCCAGCAGCTTAATCCTTGCATGCTAACTGATCCATTAAAGCCCTAAAATGATCCAATCCGAGGAGCTTTTCTAAATTACATAAACCTTATTAGAAGAGTTTAACAACTCAGAAAGTGGAGCAGTCACAATACAGCCGCCATATGACTGAAATCTCATCGGTGACCGCAGGAAAACAATGATTTTTTTTTTTTTTCTTTTTTTTTTAAATCTTCAATAATCTCACATGAAAACCTTTTTGTTTCATGGTAAAATCAATTACACTGACTTAGCAAGCCATGTGGAAAGTTTTTGTTTGGTCTTAAGTGGTCACAGTTCAGTTTGTGGTCTGGCTTTTGAAGCAAATCTATGTCGTTTTTGTGCATTTCTGTGCATGTATGTGCTCACACTGCACAGCATGGATTTGTACCATATTAACACTATATGTAGTGAAAAGGGATTTGAAGTGATGCATCAGAGAAGCTAGAATGATGTTTAATATATCGCATTCAAAATATCTTTTGACTGATAACTGTGATGAAGTCATAATGTGTTTTTCTGACTATTTGTCTCCAAAGAACAGACTTGGGTTGTCACATGTCACTTAAAATATGGAATCGACCCGTCTTTCAAAAAATAATAGTACGCCCCTTTTTAATTTTTTGCATGAAAGGTGGCAACCCTTGAAGAGACAGTTTGTAAATCTGTAAGTCGAGGTGCTTGTTTGTTACCTTCAGCATATAAAGCCTCTGATGTTATTAAAACGCAGCTAAAGACATGTTCATTTAGCCCCATAGTTGACATGTATTTTTATGTATCCTGTGATTTATTGTAATTAACTATTGGGATTTTAATATGTCTATGGGTTTTTATGTATTTATATATACCATGTATACCTTGTAGGTATACATTGTCTGTGGTAAGTGCTTTAAAAATGAAATTGACTTACTTCATTTACTTATGAGGACTTACCATACTTCAAAATGTAATTGAAGACCAGAATTAGTTAATGGATCACAGTGAGAAAACCTTCCTGAGAAATAATTAGATTTACCATATTTAACTGCTAGATGGTGTTGACATCTAGTGTTCAAAGCAACATGGTGCAACACCAACTGCTGTCTGTGTACAGTACAAGACACCAATTCAGACAAAATGTATGAGTTCCAAGTATATATATACTTATTATATAAGTAATTGGCATACATATAAATATACAATTTTGGTGATTTTTGAAATAACAGCAGACATTCTCTTTGATGGCTGCTATTTAAAAAGAGCAGTAGGAAGTTGCTATGTATGAGTCTTTTTAATAAACACCCTATCATCATCACAGCTGAGTGCTTTAATCCAGTGCGTTCTGGGGAGCCCCAAGGGTCCTTGAGGGGGTTTCAGGGGGTACCCAGCCAAAAGGGGAAACATTACACTATAACTATCCACTATAACTATAACTCCATAAGTAACACAATGAGAGAATGTATGACTACTTCGGTCATGGGTTTCATACACTGTCTGCAATAAAACATCCAAAAGCTAAGATCAATCAGATGGGGGACAATAGGAAAAATCCTCATCTAATGGGGGTCCAGGATCTCATTTGTGTCAGTTTAAGGGTCCTTGACATGAAACCACTGGTTTAATCAATCCATAATTAATAAGTTGGGAAGCAGTAGTTCAAATCTTTACTAAGGAGCTTGTTGATAAAAAGACTGCTGGAGGTGTGATTGACGTGGCTGATGTAGTGTTGACTTTGCGTGACTTTCATAACAACAGCAAGTGGCCATGAGACCCAAGTGGATAAAAGTCCTGTGATTGGTGTCTGATTGCCTGCTCGGGCCTGGCATACAAATAGCCATCGATCAATAACTACACAGCAAAGGTTACACGGCCAGGAAACCTTAGAGACAGTGTTGAATAAAATGCTTTAGTTTGTGTGTAACTGTGTTCATTAAGATGTATGCATTAGAATTAATACATGTACATTTGTGTCATTGCAGTGTGTAGCCTACCGTTGTGGTTAAATAAAAAACTAATGTCCATTTTGCATGCATTCTATATGAGCATGCAACATTGGTTTCATATAATATATGTAACATATGCAAAGTTTGTATGCAAAAGACATACATGCATTATGTAGAAACGGAACTAGATCACATTGTTGAAGTGAAGTAATGTAATAGATGTCCATGATTTTAATCCTAACCATGATCTTTTAGTAGTTTTTATGCCTAAAACATAACCAAACTGTAACAGTTTCACACGTAATGGCATGCTTAAAAATGCTACCTACCACCATTTACAGTAGTCTGGGTGATGTCCCTCACCTTCTGCTCTCTGTGTTGCTGTTCTCAAAATCGTTACGGGAAACAACAAAACCTGGAGCTAGCAAACCACATGCTGAAAATTACAAGTTTTTAAGAAAATCTGGATTGTGCAACAAGGCAGACATGCTTGGTTCTTTCGTGGAATGATTGTAAAGATTTACAAAGAATATGTTCATGGAATTTTCTCTCTTGCTGGGACATTTTGGGACTGATTGGTGGGGATTTGGACAAAATATGCATGGTGATGCCCTGGTAAGAGCGAATTGTGCAAATGTTTGACCATGTTGCCAGCTAATTTAAATAGCTCACGTTACTGCATTGTATCAAAAAATATCTGGTTTTACTGTAAAGTGTCTGTGAGTACCATGTGTGCTACATAAATGTATTATTGTTGTTACTTAAGTGCCCGTAGCGCCCCTTTATAGCCTACCACTGACTTACAGTGTAGGCTACATCTACATTTAATCACAACATATGACAATGAAAATGTGGAGTACCTAATCAAACAGTTTCCTCATGGACTAATGAGAGTGCGCTACCCATCCGGCCCGTTATGAAAGTTAATTAGCACAATTCTGCATTAGTCAACCATCAGAAACAGAGGGAGTAGCCTACAGACAATCTGACATTAAGCACATGTGATGTAGATGATTAGTTGCCTGTGAAATAGCTGGGAAGTTCTTCAGATATGATGCACTGCACCAGCACCAGCAACGATCTATATGTTTTACAGTCAATTTCGATTCAGGGCTGAAGACTGTTTTAATTTAAGGAGGATGCCTTGTTGCAATTTTTAATCTGTCGTTTCCATGGTGAGAGGACACAATGGTGCCGTCTGTGTCTGGAGTGTTTCATCCATTCTACTCTGGTATAATACGCTTCATGTGCTCTTTTAAAGGCAGGGTAGCATGCAACAACAACATGCTTTTTCAAAGTGATCAGTTTTTCTAGGAAAGCAATCAGGAATTCAACAGATAGGGGCCGAGCCTGCTCCTGAGGGATGCAGTGACAGAAACATGGACAATCACACTGCTTTCCAAGACATGTTTTCAACAACCACAACAAATTCCCATCTATTCACCAATAGATTCCCATCTATTGATTTATGAGGACTATGGATAACTGCTGCTCAGATCTCTTCAGGGGTAATTCTCTCCAATTTGCTTAGCACCATCTATGATGATTGTGATTGGTTTAATGAAATGTCAATAAACCATGCATGTTGGCCAACGTCTTGTTGTTGTTGCCCTTCGGTGTTCATGTCTGACATTGTTCATTTTAGTCTGTCTACTACGGCATCGCAACTAGCCTGCAGCTGTGGTGTACCGAGCATGTCTTTAGGTTCAAGAAGCAGGTGGCAAACACAGCCCTTGAAGATCCTGATGACAGTGTTATTATATTGGTATCATATGTTTTATTAGTGATTTCTGCAGCTTACAGCTGTTTGTGCTCACATGTGTTAATCATTATTGAAAAAATGAAAAAAACAATTCACTAACACAGGCTGATTGTGAATAATAATATAAACTGTAAAACTGCATATTGCAGCTTTTGAAAAGTGAATGTCCAGCAGTGTGACAAATATTGAGAACATTACAGCTGTGTCAGCAGGAAAGAAAGTAGTGAGGGCGGTTGAATTTGTCACAGTGCAATGAGTCTGTTCCCCCTGTGACCATTTGCCATTCTTCTAAGCCAAAGGGTGGTTGGGGAAATTATTGAACCATTGCAACATAATTAGATATGCATCCTATAATGTTGTATAATGAAATCTGGTGGGTACACAGTTTATTGCCCTTGTCCTCCGTCCCTAAGAAGGCTGAGGTTGCTCCAAGCATTTAGTTACAGTTAGAGTAGTCTATATACATGACGTTCCCCTTCTGGGATTGCTCCGGTGTCGCCAGAAAGTCTGCTGGATGTCACTCTTTTCAGTCGGATGTCCGTTACCTTCCACTTTCTTTGTGTTGGCATTCTAAACTCGAGTGGATTATGATTAACTGCCCCTCAGATCTCTGCAGGGTAAATCCAGACAGCAAGCTAGACTATCTGTCCAATCTGAGACTAAAAGTTCCTTCCCCAGGCTACTTTGCAGCAGCACTGTGGCTCCTTCCAGCGCTTGGCAGACAATTGTGATTGGTTTAAAGAAATGACAATAAACCAGAGCACGTTCTTTTCCCATCCTAGAAGGCTGTGTGGACTATCCACACCCTCCTCGGCAGCGTAACAAAAAACAAATACTTACTGTACTTAAGTAGATTTCTCAGATATCTTTACTTTACTATTTATTTTTGTGGCGACTTTTTACTTTTACTCCTTACATTTTAACACGAATATTGATACTTTCTACTCCTTACATTTTACAAAATTGGCTCGTTACTTTAGTTTTGTACAAAACGTCGCTTATGAGGTGTGATTGTAAGTGCATGTCGGAGAATAGTGTGGACACACGTGTCTCACACCGCAAACGGGAGCACAGGCCACACAGAGAAAAAAGTGAGAGAAAAGAAAAAGAGACTAGCTGTCTGGCAGATAATCAGTTGAGATTGTGTGTGTGCGTCCTTGAGAACTGTAAGTCGTATAACTTACAGTGTATTGTCAGTTCATTTAAGCCTGTTGTATTGGTCTGTAGTTCTGGCAAATTGTTAGCTTGTGATTATATAAATATATTCCTATGCATTGTGTATGGTAGCCTTTACAATGTAATCTTCTTTATCTATCTTCTTTGCAGAACCATACACAAACACACAGCCATAACAGAGCTACCCATGCCCATGTTTGTACTGTTGCTTGATCTCAATAAAGCATCAAAAGAGAGAAGTTGTCTCCGTCTGTGTTTTAACAGACACCCCTGGGGCAAAGTTGGACACCAGAATCAACTTTAAATACAGTCCTAATCTAGTCCTCAATAACAAGTTTCAAATCATTTCACTGGAGTTACCTTTGTTATTGTTTGCATCATCAATACAGAATTAAATCAAATTGGATGGGGATATACAGTGTATAACGTTAGCACATAGTAGTATGGACGGCGATATGATTGAAAAAGATGAAAAGAGATTCGGATTCCAGATTCGGCAGACAAGCTGCAAGACATTCCTAATCATCCTCGGCCTTATCTGTGAGAGATGTTTGAGATAGTTGGCATCAAAAATGACTCCTGGCCAATGTGCTGCGTAACTCTAAAAGTAGGCCTATGGGGTTAATTCTAAATTAATGTCTGTAAAGTAATTCATATTTTATCTTTTATTTTCTTTCCAGAAGCCATATTTGAGCACACACACGTACATGTATCATATGGACACCGACAAACCTTATCTTATTACATTGAAAAGGAGAGATATTTATTTGAACCTGGATTTTGAAGCTGACACAGAATAGGTCATAATTAGAACATTATTTCATATTTATGTATTTTATATATTTTATATTATAGTATATTTTATAGTGCTATTATTTTTACATGTTTTATTTTATTACATAAGTTATTTTTGTATCATTGAGGCATAATAAAGCATGTTCATTAACCCCTGAGAAGCCTGTCTGAATTTGTGTTTGGAGGCCAAGTGTATCAAAATATGGTCACCCTAGAGAATGACATGCAGCAAAGGGCCACAGGTCAGAATCGAACCCAGACCTGCTACCTCGAAGAGTAATACACTATATCTGGGCTCTACCAACTGAGCTATCCTAGTACCCTAACTTTTCATCTTTAACGTTTTAAGATGGCACAGACCAAATTTGAAGTTGATCAGATGAAATCTCTAGGAGGAGTTTGTTAAAGTACTATATGTGGAATTGGCCAAAATCACACTAATTTTAAACTTTAAATTCAAAATGGCAGACTTCCTTTTGGGTTTAGGGTACTGCTCCGTTGACCTTTTTTGTACGTCTTTACATGATACATATGTGTACCAAGTTTCGTTAGTCTACATTAAACCTACTGCAGGGGCTGAATTTCTTTAACTTTGCAAGCCATTTTTGTGCCTATTCCCGAAACCCTCAAAATACGTTTTCACCAGAACTGATGCAACTGCCAATTTTGGTCAGTTTTTGAGTATGTTAAGCCCCTAAAAAAGGGAATTCATTTGCCAGATAAATAATAATAATAATAATAATTCCTTCCGCTTCTTTAAGGACTACTATAAGTTATATATATATGTAAATATTTGAAGGAATGGCACCAGTCAAACTGTGAGATGCACACAACTGGCCAGACACCATGAAGTAATTATGCAGGTTTCAGATGGGCTGCAGCAGAGGAGCACAACATCCTCAGGCTAAGCAGAGCTGTGGCTTGTCAGTTCCCCACTCCTCTGGTCTGCAGGCACTGCAGGGATAAGCTGCCAGTGGCCTGCGGTGCAAATGCAGGCTGGCAATTTCAGCTTCAACTCCCTCTGTCTACTGTCCATCTCTGTCTCACTCTCTAATGTCCATAAACTCACATTTAATCACCACGTTTGATGGCATTTTTAATTCTGATTTCCATGTGTCTCAACATTTCTTTGATCATCTTATAGTGACCAGACAGACACAATCTGATGTCATGCACCTGCATGCTCTCATTTACATACAAATATAAAACTAACTAGATAACTTTCCCTTTACTCACCATGACTTTGACATCTTGTGCAGAAAGACGGGGTGCAATGTGTGTGTGTGTGTGTGTGTGTGTGTGTGTGGGGGTAGGCAGATAAATGAAAGCCAAGTCGACAGATGAGACGGAAAGCTGGATACAAGTTAAAGGCCAGAAAAAAGGGAAGTAATGAATGTAGATGAAAGAGTTATCCCGCTGTCACTGACCACAGTCACCCACCCATCACATATCCTCCACACACCTCCTGGTGTTTTACTGTGGGTTGAGGGAAATGTGTGATACATGCAATATATTTTTTTTTATGTTCAGTTTATTATTGTTACTGCTACAATGGGTGCCTTTATTATTTTGTTTATAACTGTCAAGGCATTATTCATGTGTGCAGCTTGGAGTTCAAAACAATAAAGTGTAATGTATTGTATCATATCGTACTTACACTGGCAACAGCAGTGCTTAAAAAAATGGCATATGAGACTGAGCTAGCTATTGCTTTGCTTTGCTGCAGGCTGTCTTAGCATCAATGTAGCACAGTTTAGATAACGCTTCTTAGCTCTTATTAGTTAGTGTTAGATGCTTGTTGCTAGCTTTAATGTAGAAGCAGCTATGGTTCTCTTCAGATTACAACTGACAGTAAATGTTTTGCAGCCAGGCATTAGGTTAATGGATTGGATGCAATCAATAACCTGTCTGCTGAGAACAAACTCTCAGACTCTGTTACAGATTTAACATAAATACATGTAAGATTATTGTATCAAGGTGTTATACAATCATCTGAATTTGTTTTCTCAAATGTCACATCATTGATTATCCAGGATAAATGAATCGATTGTGCTGATGTTAACGCTTTCTGGAGACATCAACTTAATGTCAAAACTACAAGTTGTCATGATCTTGTAAAACCAGATTTTCATGTTTTGTCCTTTTTTTTAAATTTTGGACGCCAAAGCGATACCCAGAGCGTTAAATAGTGCCAAGTTGGGAGTGAGAGTGTGTTGATTTTATACAGGCACGTCACTAGGATTGAAAGACAGGGGGTGTTTAGTCCCCAGGGTATTTGCGTTTTCAAAATCTTTGCACTCACATCTTTTGTTACTGTAATAGAGCTACACTTATGTCAACAACCAGTCAACAAACCAAGATGTTAACAAGTAAAAAGTGACAGACATATCCTCTTCTTCCATATCTACTCTGTTCAACAAAAGTTCCTGTAATGTTAGCTTTTAGACACATCAAAGCTGCATGGGGAAATTTACTTAGGCCAGACTTTGCTTCTGATGAGTTCTTCTGTAAGCAATGACTTAATAAATGCTATCTGTCTGCTCATGTCAATGTATGATAAAGTAATAGCATACTATAGCTAAAGAAAGAATAAGGAAAAAAATAGGCATCACTGCATACTTTATCATGTAAGCTTTTGATACGGATCCTATTTAAAGTGGCTACTGTGTAAACACAATACTACAATACCCTGATGTCGGAAGATTTGGAGTAATGATTAGTATATATATATATATATATATATATATATATATACTGTATGTAGGATTGCTTTCATTTTTTTCTCACATGTGTATCTGTTGGCATGTGCTCATCTTTAGCTTACATTTAGATAACATCTACATATTTATTTAATTTATCACAGCCAATAAATGCAGAAAGTTAAATTGGTTAGTATATAGCTAGCATATATAATGAATATAATTAAATAATTTAGTTTAGGCTATGCATAGTGCCTAGACCTGCCAACAAATGCTTATTGTTAGATGAAACAAATCAATCCTCAGACCGGTAGACCACTACTGACCTCAATCTCACCGGCTCCTCAGTATCAACTGACCTGCCAATCTCCTGCTTCTCCTTCTCTGCTGAAATATCTTCCAATATTCTGCTCAATGAATTGAAGGATACAGCGGTACAATAGCATTAACAGGGACCATATGGCATTTAGTTTTCAGTGACAACAACATTCTATAGGGATTGATATTGTTAGTTTTCAATAGCAATCCAAATTATCCCCTTTCGAGAAAATGTAGCTAAAGGTAAGCAGGTAATTGAAAACAACTTACAATTTTACTCTGTATCACTTTGTGTCATCAATCTTCCTTTTACCATTAGAGTGTGTATCGGCGTGTGTGGGTGGGCGGGGGCACAGCGAGTTCAGACCAAAGAGCAGCACTTCACACCACTTCACACCAATGCAACGAGGCGGTGCGGTCCATCATCTTGACAGCACAACTTCTCTTTGTACTTCTGGCTAACTTCAGACTTTTTGGCTATTTTTTGTAGCTGGATATATATAATTTGTTGGGTCTATATGAATGAGGGTACAGTCATTGATAAATCAAATTGTTATTGTTGTTCTTAGTATCATTTAGGGGTGCTTAGGAACACTTTGGGGTAGCTTCAGCCCCCCTAAAATAGGCCTAAAGACGTCCTTGATTGTTTGTACTTTAACATACTAAATCTAAATCTCTAAGTGGAGCTGCATCCAAAATCAGTTATTCACTATACCTTTACTTTTGCTTTATAGTGTTACCTTGCACGGCAGCCGGATTTTTGAGATGTCACGAGAACACACGAGAATAGCGGAATCCCATTTGACATGAAAAACCATCTTGTCAGGCTTTGAGTAATGCATATGTGTCCACACAACCAGTGGTTCAACCAATCAGCGCCCTGTGAGAAGCTGCGGCTATGTGTAATGCAGGGCTGTGGAGTCCAAGACCAGGACTTATCGAGACAGAGTCAAGACCAAGTCCAAAGGAGAGACATTCAAGACTGAGAAAGACATTAGGCCACATTCTTTCTAATTTTACTTAATTCCCTTAATTTTCAACTTGGACTCTATTTCCCTTTGATTTTGTGTCCAAGTGACTGATGGCAACAACAATCTTTGACATTGGTCCCGTTTGCAATGCGATACAAACTACTATGTAAGTTAACAGGGTCCTCCTGACGGACTTATTCAACCTGTCCTTAGCCCGTACTGTTGTGCCGACCTGCTTCACATCCACCTCCATCATGCTAGGACCAAAACACTCTACTCCAAGTTGTCTCAATGGCTACCATGCAGTAGCACTCACCCCCATCATCTCAAAGTGCGTAGAGCAGCTGGTTCTGGCCGCAAGAATAGGAGCAAAGAGGATGCAGTCTCCATAGCGTTGCAGTCTGTACTCTACAGTGATGGGAATAACGGCGTTACTTTTTTCAGTAACAAGTAATCTAATTGATTACTCTTCCCATTTTAATAACGCCAATACCGTTACTGCCAAAAAATGCGGCACTTTACTATAACTGAAGCTGTTTTTCATCAGACCAACTAGATCTCAACAGATACTTTATTTACTGGTCTTCCTTGGTTAGTGGGCAGTGCACAAGACAAGTGCACAATTGCTGATGATTGGCTGAGGTTGAGTAAAATTTCATGGTAAGCCAATCAGAGGTAGAGTTGGGCGGGTGTTCGGAAACACAACGAAAAACATAAGCGAGTCAGTCAACAAGAGACAGGAATGGCGAGCCCAAATGAGGGGCAATAAATATCAAAAGTTCCAAAACATCTCTTGTGTTATTTGTATTGATCCACTATATAAACATAATATCTACATACATGGCATTTGACTGGCGGCTAGTCTCACTTTGTCCCACAGCAACATTAAAATAGTTTAGATTTGTGGACATTGTTTCTGTTAATAATGTATTGTATTAAGTCTCCATGCTATTGTAATATTGAGATTTATCATAAATATATGAACATGCACATGTAATTTAAGTTCTGTTACAGAGGCATGAAGGTGGGGTCACATTTGAGCATTTCAAAATTTTACTTGAAAGTAACGCAATAGTTACTTTCTGAAATAACTAGTAACTAAGTAATAACATTTTAAAAGTAACTTGCCCAAAACTGGTCCTCTAACACGTGGACAAAAATAACACATACGACAGAATGTTGTTTATAGACATCAGCTCAGCATTTCCCTCTAAATTTAGCACCAAACTCACAGATCTGGGCATCAATACTTCTATATGTAACTGTTTTTTTGACTTTCTGACCAACGGGCCCTAACATGTTTGATTAGACCACGACTGCTCCTCCACCCTCACCCTAAACACCGGCGTACCACAGGGCTGTGTGATGTGTTCGTTCCTCTAGTCCGTCTTGACATACGACTGCAGACCTATCCATCCATCCATCTTCATCCGCTTATCCGGTATCGGGTCGCGGGGGCAGCAGCTCCAGTAGGGGACCCCAAACTTCCCTTTCCCGAGCCACATTCCGACTGGGGGATCCCGAGGCGTTCCCAGGCCAGGTTGGAGATATAATCTCTCCACCTAGTCCTGGGTCTTCCCCGAGGCCTCCTCCCAGCTGGACGTGCCTGGAACACCTCCCTAGGGAGGCACCCAGGAGGCATCCTTACCAGATGCCCGAACCACCTCAACTGGCTTCTTTCGATGCAAAGGAGCAGCGGCTCTACTCCGAGCTCCTCTCGGATGACTGAGCTTCTCACCCTATCTCTAAGGGAGACGCCAGCCACTCTCCTGAGGAAACCCATTTCGGCCGCTTGTACCCTTGTACCCTGCTGACACTCATCCACCCACTCCGCATCAACAGAGGCAGTGGTGCATGTGAACAGCTTCAAATTTCCTGGGGATCCACAAGTCACGGGACCTCACCTGGATGACTAACTGTCCAACCCATACGCATACCCACCAACCCCAGACATCTGTCAAATATGTGGCTCCTCTGATCTGCAGTGTAGAAAGTGCAGCACAACACTTCTCAACACTTCTGTGGTTCCAATTCACCGCTGATGGCATTTTCTTTCCGTGGAACAGATTGTGCTGCCTCACTTCGCCAATGGTGGCTGTTGCTGACTGTTTAGAATGAAGCATTACGAAGTGTGGCATCACATCCCCTAAAAAAAATTTAAGCTTTACATTTTCTCCCCCTGGAATCTGTAAAGCATTTAGTTCTATGGGATATCATTTTTGTGTGTATGCGCATTCATGTTTCTTAATCTCGGAGGATTCGTTAAAGCAACACTCCTGCTCTTAATTTCTCACAAAGATCAAAAGAAAATGGCACATAAAATAAAAAAAACCCATCAGATTCACCTCATTACATCTAATGAAATCTCTGTTAAGGATGTCCCTGTGAGTTCTTTTGTCTTTGGCATTGGCCCTCGCACCTTTTCAACTGCAGCAATTGCATTAATTGCCACACAAACACATTCTGAGACATTCTTCTGTGCGATCTGCTATTTGCACAGAATAATGAGGTGAGGCAGACAGGCTGTCTGCCTCTCCTGTGTTTGAAAGCAATGTGGGAGTCAAGCTTGTTCCTTCAAATTAAAAGCTAAAATCATTTAAAGCACAAAAATAAAATGATGCTCCCAATTTCCAAGCACAGCAAATCCATTTTCTTTTCACGCTGTGACAGACTGCATGAGAATGTTTTGATAAGTTAAATGGTGATGTTATTCTGTGTGTACAGATATAGGTGGAATAACACATCATACATTTGCATAATTTCACGTCTAAAAAAATAATACACCATTAAAACACACCCGTTCATTTATCAGACAGAGATGCATTTATTCTCTCACACATGTTCATAAACCATGGGGAGAATGACAATAATGCGATCCCATATGGGAGGTCAAACACAGCTTTTGCCGTAATTCATAATAATTAGTTCCACAACAACAACAACAAATGGCCTTTAGCTTGCACAGCGGTGACTACAAATTACCCTTGATGTGTTTTAGAATTGTATCTCAAGGTAATGACTCATGGATTGGAACTATACATATACAACATTAACAGGTACATTGTGGTCTATAGTGGATGAAAGCAATCAACTGGTCACCAATAGTACGGTTGTTGTTTGTACAGTTATTGACACAGGTAACAAATCTACCTGTGTCATCAGCAATAGGACAAGTTCAAAAGGATCCTAAATTGAATGGTAATGGACACATATGCGTCTCTCCCACAGGCTTCTCAGGAGCCCTCTAGAAAGTTCAGGTACTGTCCATTTTCTACTACAGACATCCAATCTGGCAAACCGTTTAAATGACATTTCTTTGAAACGTTGCCACCCTAACCATCTTCCAAGCCCACTCCTGGATGGACGGCACCCCTTCATTCTTCCATCCTCTTAAAATAATCTGTCTGGCTTTCATTAAACTAGTTTGGACCCAGCTCCTAGGATTGGCCAGTCAACATTTTGTTTTGATACATTCAGTTGAAACATTCTGTGACTTGCTGATAAAATATTTAAAAACATAATTTCTAGGAAACAGAGCTGGAATGTGTGCCTGGCTCTGTCTCATGTATTATACATTATAACAATACCTACACTAAATACATGTCTGCCTGATGTAAAACCTAGTTCTCTCTATATTGCTTTTCCATACACATTTTCCACAAACTCTATGCAATAATATGATGAATGTTATTTGATATTTTATAATGATATTTTAGTCTACATTAACTTTGTTGACTCCTTGGGAAAAAGAAAATAAGCATTTCACACATTTCTACCACAATTCCATACATAAAACATGACAGATCAAAAAATAAAATAAAAAAAAGACCTGACTACTGGCACGGCAGTCCCCTTAAAGCTGGTATCTATAATGTTTTTTTTAATCAAGATATCAAGAGTATCCATTCAAACACCACCAAATACATTGCCTGCTATTTAGAATAGTTGATTTGCTTGTCAGGTTGCACCAACTGGAACTAACAAGTTTCACACTACGTTTGCATTTTCACACGTCAAAATCAACAGCAATCCCACAAATATTTCACCTTCCTGGCACATCTTTCAAATTTTATGATTTTACAGTAATCAGAGCCTCCAATAATAGAAAGTACTGGAGTTCATGCAACGATCCAACGTTTGCAATGTAATTTAGCCCAAAGAAAATGTACTTTAACGTAGTTTTATTTTTGTTCTTTTTCCATTAGGACAAACTGGATAATAAAACAAAGTTCTATTGCATTCTTTGTGTTGTTTCACACAAAATTTAACCCGAGCCAGGTCATTCAACAAAGAGCAAAATCATATTACATTCATACAGGGAAAGTAATATACAGCTGTTGAAACATAATAAAATATATGACATACTGGTATCGGATTGGAACTTGGTATCGGCAGATAGGCAAGTTCCGGTATCTGAATCAGTAGTGGGAAGCAAAAAAAATGATCGGACAATCTCTATTCGTAACTGTTGTATTAACTGTATGTAACTGTATTTATATTAGTTATATATTTTAGCTCATGAAAAGACCACTTTGCTCATGTTATAGTACATTGAATAAGCAGCAGGTGAATGGACGCATGATAGAATGTCAGCAGCACAGAGGATTGTATTGTCGCCTGCTGACAGAACACGGCACCGTATAGATGTGTAATGCGTTACTCGTGTAACGTTGAAGTTGATTCTGAATAGCAATATCAAACTATGCGTCATTTGCCATGGCAATCACAGAGAAAAAAGTCATCCTTTCTAGATACATCTTTTAGAAATTGATCTTAATGCCTTCCACACATATTGTATTACTTTGTGGTAATGGCTGAAGTTCTACCATGGACTCTGTAACATTTGTTTCCTTGGTTACCTTGTTTCAAGCCATTCTAGTGTGGTATAGAAAGCCTGCAGGAAGACTCAGCTCCATTTGTACCAGTTCTCATTAATATTCAACGAGCTAAGCTGCTTGACTTTAATTGGCTAATAGCCAGCCAATGAGAGCCTAGCTATCAGTATCCTTTACCCAGCGCAACTGGGCAAGCTCATGAATAGTAATGAGCTCAGGCAACAGCTTTTGAAATTGGCCTGATTTCTCCTGTTATTTCTTTCCAGTGGCTAGAACTGACAGAGGAAGTAGCAGTTCATTTTCACATTCACCACATAACACAAACACATATAGACATGACATATTTCAAAAATGCAAGTAAAAACAGTTTTAATGATATTAATAACAATACATTTTATTTTTAATGCACTTTACTTTTAAGACAAACCTTTTAGTGCTACAGGTAAGATCATAAAAGCAAGGTAAAAACATTAGTTTAAAATATATATACACTACCGTTCAAAAGTTTGGGGTCACATTGAAATGTCCTTATTTTTGAAGGAAAAGCACTGTACTTTTCAATGAAGATAACTTTAAACTAGTCTTAACTTTGAAGAAATACACTCTATACATTGCTAATGTGGTAAATGACTATTCTAGCTGCAAATGTCTGGTTTTTGGTACAATATGTACATAGGTGTATAGAGGCCCATTTCCAGCAACTATCACTCCAGTGTTCTAATGGTACAATGTGTTTGCTCATTGGCTCAGAAGGCTAATTGATGATTAGAAAACCCTTGTGCAATCATGTTCACACATCTGAAAACAGTTTAGGTCGTTACAGAAGCTACAAAACTGACCTTCCTTTGAGCAGATTGAGTTTCTGGAGCATCACATTTGTGGGGTCAATTAAACGCTCAAAATGGCCAGAAAAAGAGAACTTTCATCTGAAACTCGACCGTCTATACTTGTCCTTAGAAATGAAGGCTATTCCATGCGAGACATTGCTAAGAAATTGAAGATTTCCTACAACGGTGTGTACTACTCCCTTCAGAGGACAGCACAAACAGGCTCTAACCAGAGTAGAAAAAGAAGTGGGAGGCCGCGTTGCACAACTGAGCAAGAAGATAAGTACATTAGAGTCTCTAGTTTGAGAAACAGACGCCTCACAGGTCCCCAACTGGCATCTTCATTAAATAGTACCCGCAAAACACCAGTGTCAACATGTACAGTGAAGAGGCGGCTGGGATTCTGGGCTTCAGGGCAGAGTGGCAAAGAAAAAGCCATATCTGAGACTGGCCAATAAAAGAAAAAGATTAAGATGGGCAAAAGAACACAGACATTGGACAGAGGAAGACTGGAAAAAGTGTTGTGGACGGATGAATCCAAGTTTGAGGTGTTTGGATCACAAAGAAGAACGTTTGTGAGACGCAGAACAAATGAAAAGATGCTGGAAGAATGCCTGACGCCATCTGTTAAGCATGGTGGAGGTAATATGATGGTCTGGGGTTGCTTTGGTGCTGGTAAGGTGGGAGATTTGTACAGGGTAAAAGGGATTCTGAATAAGGAAGGCTATCACTCCATTTTGCAACGCCATGCCATACCCAGTGGACAGCGCTTGATTGGAGCCAATTTCATCCTACAACAGGACAATGACCCTAAACACACCTCCAAATTGTGCAAGAACTATTTAGAGCAGAAGCAGGCAGCTGGTATTCTATCGGTAATGGAGTGGCCAGCGCAGTCACCAGATCTGAACCCCATTGAGCTGTTGTGGGAGCAGCTTGACCGTATGGTACGCAAGAAGTGCCCATCCAACCAATCCAACTTGTGGGAGCTGCTTCTGGAAGCGTGGGGTGCAATTTCTCCAGATTACCTCAACAAATTAACAGCTAGAATGCCAAAGGTCTGCAATGCTGTAATTGCTGCAAATGGAGGATTCTTTGACGAAAGCAAAGTTTGATGTAAAAAAAATCTTATTTCAAATACAAATCATTATTTCTAACCTTGTCAATGTCTTGACTCTATTTTCTATTCATTTCACAACGTATGGTGGTGAATAAGTGTGACTTTTCAGGAAAACACAAAATTGTTTGGGTGACCCCAAACTTTTGAACGGTAGTGTATATGTATAAATAGTGCAGCAACATTATTGTGCAAGGTTAAAACTCATAAGTTCTGCTAAAAATAAATGTTTTTAGTCCTTTTTTAAAGGTCTCAATAGTTTGTGGTGCCCTCAGATTCCAAGACCGAGGAGCGGCAGATTTTGTGTGGCAGGGCACATTTAATGTAATTTTTAGCCTAATACAAAGGAACCGTTTTTAACTTTCTACGTGGTTTCCTCCTTTAATATGATATGAACAGCTATCACCATTACTTAAGACAACCCTCTATAATATAATGTGTTCTTAAATAACTAATGGATCTCCAAGAGAAGAAAAGAAAACATTCATTGCTCCATGATCACTGCCATCATCCTCATCATTTATCTTTAGCTAACACTGAACTGCATGGACTTCCTGCCCAAACAGCTATTCTTTGTCTGAACATAAGAGAATATACTATCCTTTGAAGAGTTGCAGCCATGACAGTATAAGCAGGGAGTAAAAAAAATATTCTGCACATACTCACACATCAGTGAGTCACACTGATCACAGCAAGACGCAAACATCTGCTGTTAGAGAGTATTACCACAGCACGTAATACCTCTTATGCAAGACAAAATCACACGTATTGTGCCACCTAATTAAGAGATTGCATGACACTGATTAGAGGCTGTTACGAAAAACAACAACTGCCAATGGTATGAAACAGTACACACTTCCTGTCTCCTCAATGGGCATGGTCCCGGATGGATGAAAAGTTATATTTGCATAATTTTCTTTGCTAACTATTGCTAACTATTTACTCAGCTAAAATCCATATCATTAATAAAATTAGTTTTGGTTGGGCGTTCGCAAACTTTAGTTAAGGTTAGCTTGTCTGTGTTGCCAAACCTCGCCAGAATTTGTTCCTGAGACAGAAACAGGTCTCAAACAAAGTTTTTGTGCCAATATTTGCTTTGGTGACTATGGGGCAAAATAATCGCTCATAGTATTGTCCCATTGGACTCAATAACTCAGGACCTGCCGCTATTCTCCTAAAGAGGCGTGGCAGTGGAGCAACCCACGTGACAGAGACAGGAAATTACTCTGAGTAGGGGCTGCTCTGTTCTATACTGTCTCTAGCTGCTATTAATATTTCGATAAATGCCGTGATTTAGAAAAACAATGGAACATCTATCTGCTTCTAGAAACTGATGGTATTGCTTTGGTGGGGGACAACACAAAAGGCATCATTTTGGTGTAACTATCTGATTTTTATCTGACTTTACAATAAAAGGGTTGAATGAAATCAAACATACTGTATATCTGAGAGGTGAATTTTTAACCTCCCTTCAGCAAAATAAATGAAATACACTCACCCTTTTCTGTCCCTCCCTCCATCTCTGTGCACGGCTCCAAACAAGTGTAGAGAGTCTGGTTCCAGATACAAACTTAGATTAGGATCAAATGCAGGTCAGAAACAAACGCCTTTTGGCTGAATTGGTTTGTTCTTTATTTCTTTCTTGTAATATTTTGCTATTGTAAGAACCTAATATTATCTTAGTTATTAATAATTGAAATATTCTAGCTAAACTGAGGTGTGTTTTGATGATTTTGTGAAGGAGTAAAACTCTTCTGGCTCTTAAACAATTAATTAAAAAAGTTTTTTTGAGGATCTTCTAGTTGCAAGAGATTAGCAGTCACTTGGTTTAAATTTCAGACAGATGGTTGTAATCAGGGGCGATCAGACCTGTAGGGAGCTTAGCCCCTAATGAGAATATTACACAGATACAGTGCATGCAAAAGTGTTAACCCCCATGCTATATCAGTGCTTTCATTAGCCGATAATCTCTGCTACTAAACAACATCGGCTAACGTTTTTTTTAATGACACTATTAACACTTTGATGGAACTAAACCTGACACTTTATAAGTCACAGTAATAACGACCAATTTCTTACGTCCAATGTTCTAACATTCAGCAATTTTAGTTGCTTACGTTTCAATTAGGGTTCTAATCTATGCTATAAAATTACCAACGTCTTCTCTGGGGACTACCAACGTTAAACTTCCCAAAAGCACTCCTGCTCTCCCTCAGACAGATTACATAGAGACTCAGCCAAAGGCAGGAGTCTAGCACAACCACCTCCAACTGGCCAAAACTATGTTTCTGTTAACCCTTTCCTTGACTGGGTTACTACTGCTGTACACAGGGAACATACTACTACTACTGACTGAATGAATGACTGAATCATTTTTTATTATTATGTCATGCATACAATAAAACATGCCCAGCCCACAAAGTCTTACAAGACACCATTACCTAGGACAAAGGACCAGATGCCAACGTAACCAGATACCATAAGAAAATGAACCTAGTCTTTTTTGCCAAGCTTTAGAAACAAAAGTTGCCGACTTATAAATAACACATGTAAACAGCCACTCCAATTGATCATCATCCATGCACCAGAACATTTCAGGATTTTAGACATGTACATGATGGACATGATTTCATGTAAGACCAGTGTTTTTAACTCATCATAATACAAAACAATACAAAAGAAAATGTTATTCATGCTCAAGTAGCTTTCCTAGTTCACATAGTTTGCACAAACTTTTATCTTCTTGGACGTTTTTATATCTACCTACTTCAAGGGCAAGGGGAAGGATTCCTGTTCTCAACTGAACCACCCACGACCTCTGACTTCTCGAATAAGTTTGCGGTAATTCATCAGGGGGAACATACTACTACTACTGGGTTCCAGGTGCATAGCATTGGCAACTACGACACTGGATATTAAACCTGTTTCCTTTGAACCTGCACTGGTTTGTCCTCTGTCACAAACTCTCACTTGAAACACCAAAAACATTTATTTTATAATTTTTAGGGAGGCTGAGATGCAATTAGTTTGAGCCTCTATGCATGAAATAAACATCAGGGTCATGGATGAAAGAGCCCCTATAGCTGGAAAAATCCCTAATTGTAGGAAGGGGGGAATTAGCAAAAAGAGTCACAGACAGTAAGACTGGCGACTCAGATTTAAACAATGATAGATTTAATTTGTTTTTTTCATGAAAGAGGCCTTGCTTGGAAACATCCTGCGTTCGGAAGAGATGAGGGATTTGCTGCCACAATGGACCATTCTGCTGGCAAGACACATACAATCCCATGACAACAACAAATCAATCAAAGAAGACGCATCAAATCCTCTTCCTCTATGGTCTTATCCCTCACAGACATGCAGATCTTGTCCCGTATCAGCAAACCGATTCCTAAGGAGCCTCTGGCTCACAAAAACACAAAAGCAATGGGGTGTATGTGTTTAATGTATTAAAGATGAGATGAGTCAATCGTCCTATACTGTACCTGCCTACGTCTTCCACATAACACTTCACAATTTCACTCAGCTCTTTGATTCATTGATAAGGTTCTTAGGAACAGATGATTCTGAAAGTGTCCACCAGAAGGATTTAGCCCCTCAGCGGTGGATTTCTGAGGACTATGATTAACTGCTCCTTGGATCTCTGCAGGGTAAATCCAGACAGCTAGATAGACTATCTGTCCAATCTGAGTATTCTGTTGCACGACAACTTTTGAACGAGCACACCCCCTTCCCGAGGCTACTTTACAGATGCACCGTTATTGCGTCTGGCGCTTAGAGCCTCCCAACACGTTTGTGATTGATTGGTCTAACGAAAAACCAGAGCACCTTGAGGAAGGTCTTGCAATGCGAGACTACAGTGGCTTGAGAAAGCTTTACACACCCATGCTAAAGTAAAGAAAAAAAACATCTTTTGGAAATTGATCTTAATGCCTTAATTCAAAAGATTTAGGAAAATACATCTTTTAAGGAAACCAGTTTTCTTTGTTTCTTTGTTGGCATGGTGTTATTTCACTTAGCTTAATAGCTGGTTTGATTTGCATTGAGAGATGATCTTATGAAAAGATCCCCATGCCAATCTCTATGTATGGTGAAGGGTATGTGATGATGTGGGGGATGGGGGGCTATTTTAATTCCAGAGGCCAAGGGAACTTTATCAGGATGCATAGTATCCTGGATCCATGAAATAACTGGCCTTTAATAATAAAAATCTGCCTGCCTCTATGGGAATTTAACATAGGGGTGTGTATATGTATGCCCCTATATTTTAAGGATGAAAATGTATTTATGAACAATACATTATTCATTCACAGAGAACATTGGTGTCGTTCAAAGGTTGGATTTTTCAAAAGTTTTTAAAATTCGGGCATTAAGATCAATTTCTAAAATATGCTTTTTTATTCCTCTTTTAATCAACTTTAGCATGGGTGTGTAAACTTTCTCAAGCCACTGTATATAACTGTTAGCACAGCTGCTGCTGAATTTAGTTAGGTTACTTCACTGCTCATTACGTTTCATTGAACAACACCCAGAAATTAAGCCTTGTTTTTCCCATAGTCACTTTTGGGGAGAAACAAGTGGTTTGAGTTGAATGCTTCTTCGACCATTATGTAAAGCCCTGCACTTTCCTAAAATCTGAGATTCAAATCTACAGTATCTCGGGCAACCTTGATTTGGTATAACGGGTAACCAATCTCTGTCTAATATGGGAAACATCTGTTTCAGAAACGGGTCAATTTTGACCCGAGGAAAACAGGAGGGTGAAAAGATTTTAGACTTCACCTCTTTCACCTCCCTGACCCAATTTCTTAAGCCTGTCTGGAGTCCTTACAGCTGAAAACCTGTTTCTCTACATGTCAAGCTGCTGCTGGTGTTCGATAAGGAAACTCTATCTGATGTACTTTGGGACTTTGCAGTGCTGTTGCTGTTTCCCTCATGATGTACGGCACACTGGTCTACTTCCACTGTGCATCATAAAAAACAACTAGCAATGTTTTTATTTGACAGGGGCAATGCACAGAGTTAGCTATAAGCTAATTTATAATTCTGCGACTTGGGTCCCTCCGCTGACAAATTAAGAGCAGTCTTACTTGAAAGAGCTCAAATCAGCTTTCTGAAAACCTTCTTTCATGTCTATCCTTCACGCACTGCTAATTGACTCCCCAGCTACTGGAGTTATGAAGTTGGAGAGAGAATATTATTTTCTCTTTCTTTTATTTGGTAATCCGAGCAGCTGCCAGTGTCACTGTGAGGATATGTCTCTCTGTGCAAACACCTGGGTCAGACAGAGGTAAGGGATATCACAGTGTTTGGCTTCCACTGCTGGAAGTAATTCATTACACTCAACACTGGTGTGCATTTAGTCAGACAGTCTTGCATTTCCTTCACCAATGGCTGAATTTTAGATGAGTGTAAAATGAGAGTATAGCGCTACGTTGTTGTTAACCTAGCAGTCATTGCATAAATTCTGTTTTTTTCTTACATTTAAATGATTTTGGTCAATATGCAACGTGAATGAACAAAATGCACTCAACTAGATGTTGACAGAGGAGTAATTTGACCATTTGTGTATGGTTATTTAAAACCTTTAAACCTTAAGCTAGTTGATTGGTGTACGGTCTGGATCAACAGAAGACTTATTTCCAGGATTGAGCCTGACATCCAGCGTGTCAGGCTTTGCCGCTCACCTTCTGCTCTCTGTGTGTTGCCGTTCTCAAACCAGTCTCTTCTGGAAACAACAAACATCGAGCTAGCAAGCTACACGCTGAAGATCTGCGTTTTATCTCTAACTGGGACGTTTAGGGACTGAATGGTTGGATTGCTTTGGATGAAGTACACATGGTGATACACTGGCTACTGTGGTGTAGCCAGAACGTACTCCACCGCCCTGTGGAGATAGCTCTGGCAATGCAAGACTACTTGGTATATAACTTAAAGAATCACCAATATGTGACTTTTAATGATACCTCACTACAGTAACAATTTTCTATTGAGACTAACAACTCTGACCTCCGTCCACCTTAGCCATGACCAGGACATGGTTGCAGGCTGTAGGTCTGTTTTCACTATGAGGAGATTAGCTAGACAGTGACGGTGACTCAGTGAGGATCAGATGGCCTCTAAACTGTCACCATGCTCTGACTATGTTACCTGGTTTCATCCCCACATGTTTATACATTTCCAGGCCCTGCTGGGGCTGATTAGAAATCTGAGTTCTTTTCAGTATCTGTCATCAACTTCACCACAGGGGCAACATGTCATATCGAATGACTGGCTGGTTTCCATTCTGGCTGTTAGAGGAAACTTTAATGTATTGGCCTCAGTCAGGGCTCTAGACTAACTTTTTTTCAATAGCAGCACTGTAGGCCCTAACTGAACATTTTAGAGGCACAGACAGACCTTGAAGGGACGTGCAACGCAATTTTTCATCCAATTAAAATGTATTACTGATAAATGCTTTGGTCATAAATGCAGACAATACAATGTGCTATTTTATCACATTTTAATTGGATGGTGCTCAAATTTGCAGGTTGCACATGTGTCAGTCTATTTTGACGCATTTAGGCGGATTGCTCCGGCCGAAAGATCCGCCTGATGTCCCTCATTTTCTTCGTTGTGTTGGCCTTCTACACTGATGGATTCATAAGGACTATGGTTAACTGTTCCTCAGATATCTGCAGGGTAAATCCAGACAGCTAGCTAGACTATCTGTCCAATCTGAGTTTTCTGTTGCACGATTAAAACAACTTCTGAATGTACACGTTCCACCAAAAGAAGTTCCTTTACGGGGTTATTTTGCAGAGGCACCGTCATTGCGTCGACCACTTAGAGCAAGTTTTTCTTGTTTATGTTGTGTGTACTAGACACTCCTTTGCAGTGCTGTGGAGGAAGGTCCGGCAATGCGAGACTACACATCTGTGAGTAGTCTGGAGCCCTACTCAGTGTATCCCCATTGTCTAATTACCTCCACCAAGGAAGTTGTTTGGGTTTGGTCAGCAGGATTACGGAAAAACTACAGGCATCATTTTTAATGAAATTGGTGGAGCATTGGAAGGCCAAGGAGGTCAAGAAAGAACCCATTAAATGTTGGAGCAGAGCCAAATCACAGGGTGCATACACTGACGTTAACATTAGAAGAAAGGGCATGGCGCTCTCTGAATGCCCTTCTAATTCATCGAGAGATTTTGCTGTGTTAATCTTTCTGCAGCAAAGTTACCAAAGAACATCACTGTGTGTTGAATGCTTAATGTCACACATCAAAGCTCCTACATGCTAATATTCAACGTTAGCATTTACACCGAAACATCAATACAAGTAATGATGATATTCTACGAGCAGCGTCTGTGTCAATAACTGCCCAGCTTCTGTCACTGCGTGACATTTACATGGCTTTTAGAGCTCCAGAGAGTCAATTCCACCATGATTTCCAAGTCACCTGGTTCCTTCTCCCCCTGAAGTCCTTGCTTGAAAAAAAAACGTAATTACTTTTTGTCTGACGCTGTCTATTCACTAATCCTGGATTTTTCAGTCCCAGTGCTCTGCTGCTTTTTATCTCTTCTGTTATGACCTTTTGTCCCTCAGTTTCTCAATGCTGCACTGACAATAAGGTATGAGGGTGAGAATGGAGAACTACTGAAATATTCAAATACCTGCCACCATAAACTGAGCTGATTACACTTTCCACTTAAACAAAACATTATCATATTGTTTTTTTTGTTGGTCAAAAGCTGGTTTAACAACCTGGCAAACAGTTCTTGGAAGTAACATATTATTTAGTAACGTGTTACAGTAATTTGATTACTTTAATCGGTAACAAGTATTACAAAATTCAGGAAATTATAAATTTCAGGATATACATTTCAGTTACTAATCCCAGTACTGCTCCATTAATCTGACTATTTAGGGGTTGACTGTCATATGAGGATGTTGATGGAGGCTTGGTTAATATCAGTTAGTAGCTTAGCACAAAAGAAGAGAGGGCCAGTATCCTATCCCAGAATGTAGAATGTAGAATAAATGGTAATAGGTCTAGCAATGTAAGACTATAAGCAGGATTGTATTGCCCTCTCTAATTACTGCACAATGATTCACTCAGTCTGAGCAACAGGAACCGGATTGTAATAACATTGCAGTCAAGTGAGAAACTAATTATTTTTGAGACAAAAGAACATTTATATGTACATCATT
Source organism: Percina caprodes (assembly GCA_013375575.1). Taxonomy (NCBI): domain Eukaryota; kingdom Metazoa; phylum Chordata; class Actinopteri; order Perciformes; family Percidae; genus Percina; species Percina caprodes. Next base: position 363,453 of record JABXJD010000149.1, read on the forward strand.
TCCTGTAAGAAAAATAGAATGAAGTTGTGAGAATGTGTCAATCAGGGAGGAGAGAGAATTGCTGTGTCTTTTCAGCCTAATCTGGTTTGTCACACAGCCAACAGCAGAGGCTAGAGCTGGAGAGGGACAAGACAACAGATGGAGGAAGCAAACAAAAAGTCCAGACGTCGGGATTTCATTCAGTCAAGAACTGCCAACCCATGGTCATGTTTATGCACCACAACGATTCATTATCAAGCTAGCCTGGCTAACCATACAGCTATAGATACTGGATGTAAAATGACTGTCAGTTGCCTCTTTGTTCTACCATTAACTGGGATGATGTACATTACTGTTATATTTGGGGTGTTGCAAAATCTGCTGGTCATCGATTTGTTTTATTTGCATTTGTGCCCTTTTTCAGAAAAAATAGAGACCAATGTGTTAATTCATGAAATGTAGAGGTGGTGTAGATTGTTTTAACTAAGGCACAGCACCATGGTATTTCCCAGGAATGTGAACCATTGTCTTTTCCAAAATGTCAAACCCTATTGTCATACCCTTTTGATTAGACCTACTTAATTTTCAATGCTAATAACATTTTAATCCAATAGGTAAAGGTGTCTTTGAAATCCGGTTTCCTCCTCAGTTCTAGTATTTTGTGAGAGTCATGGGGTAATAGAGCCCTGGACTCGGACACCAGTCCGACTCAAGTTGCTATTCTCTGAACTTGTGACTTGATTTGGACTGATGCACTGATGACTTGGACTCGAGGATTCATGAAATAAGACTCAGAAGTTGGATGAAGTTTCAGACTACTTTTATGTGTAATAGGCTATGACTTGAGTCCTAAACTTGAGTCTGACTCGAGTTGCTATTCTCTGGACTCATGACTTGACTTTTCTTTGATGGTTCCGACTTGGACTCAAACACCTGGGACTAGACACTTGATTTGGATTTGACAGTTGGTGCCTCGACTACAACACTTATTGTGAGTGTATATAGACTATATAGAACTCTCCCCAAGTCATTGCAGTACAACAACATTAAACCAGCAGTTCAAACTGAAGGCTTGTACCAAAGCAATTATAGGATAATGGAGCAATAACTCAGTGAAATAGCTTATTATAACATACTTTTTGTAATGTTTCCTCTGAAATCTTGTTGATTTATATGTTGCTGTGTCTGTGAATAGGGTCTTGTTTGGTAAGTTGCCCTGAGCAAGGTACTTTAGATGCAAATTACCACATATAACCGAATGATTGGGGTGTAATTACCTGACCTGCGGAACAGACAGTAATTCAGATTGACATTAACTATAATAATCACTTGTGAAATTGTAATACATTGATTTTAAATAGACACAATTTCTCAGGGGAGCCTCCTTTGGACTCCCAGTATAATTTACATGTTTGTTCTCTGCTAAAAGCACCCACCCACCACCACTCCAGCTTTAGAGTTCACAAATTACTTTTTAAATTAGGTCTTTTAGAGATGCTTATTATAATTATGTGCACATATCTGTGTGTGTTTGGGACATCAATCCAATTAAAGTGATGAGGTGGACCCCCAGTTGTTTATGAATCAGCATTTCTCACCATGACAGCAAAGGACATTGAAGATGACAGTGAGGATTGCTTGCAGTGCATGTTCCAGAGTGAGGTGTGGGGACATTGTCTGCAAAGCTTGTAGTTATATAATGATGACAACTACAGGAAAGTAAGCCTGAGATTAGTCTGGATCAACGGAAGTTTCCAGGATAATTGCCTGACATCCAGCGCGTGTCCCTCACCTTCCCCACTCTATGTGTGTTGCCATTCTCATAAATCCTTTCTCTTCGGAAAATGGCAGGTTTTGAAGAAAATTTGGATAGTGCAACAAGGCAGACATGCTTGGTTCTTTTGGTAAAGTGTGAAGATTTACAAAGAATATGTTTGTATATTTGTAATATGCCTTTACTCTCTAACTGGGAACATTTAATATTGTATGTGGCGTTTTCTTTTGTGGGGTGCAAATTTTCCACCAAAACAAGTTCCTTCCCGAAACTATTTAGCAGAGCCACCGTCGCTGTGTACAGAGCTTAGCGTCACCCAAGACGATTGTGATTGGTTTACAGTTTTTCTCAATTGCTAAAACACTAAACCCTATTGTCCGAACCAAATGCTCAGTTGCCTGAACCCACTGATTGAATCAATCACTCTTTTGACAAAACCATAAGCACTTTTCACCTGTTTAGACACAACTTGCCAGCATATTTTCATTGTGATGCACCCGTGCTGCATAATGGTGAGCACAGATGACAAAAGTCAAACACAATCAAAGCACAGCTGTCACCACTTTAACACAAACCCTCAAAATTGATCACACTTGTGGCTATATAAAGTAAGCCAGTTCAGTGAGCACTGGTTTGTGAGGACAATGGATTGAAATCTGAGAGGAAGAGTTTGTGTGAGAGGAGGTTGAGGTGGTCAGCGAAGACAAAGAACAGTAATATCTGATGAAATCAGAGCTACTGTGATTGACCATGTACTTGTCCATGGTATGAGCATGAGGGAGGCTGGACAAAGGGTCCAACCAAACATCAGTAGATTCACTGTGTCCACTACAACTTTAATAATAATTTAAAGTCTTTTCTTTGTTTATTTGACGAATGTTCTTATTGTTGTTGTTATTATTATTATTTTGTTGTCTTTATACTGTCTTTTTATCTTTTTTTTTTTCTGGCTAAAACTGCTGCTGGAATTTTCAATTTCCTCGCCGAGTCATCCCAAAAGGATTAATAAAGAGAAGTTTAAGTCTAAGTATAATTCAAAGATTTAGAGAAGAGAACAGGTAATTACCTTTTTTGACATAGTACAGTATGTAAATGTTGACAGCAATTGCTGTATGACATACTGTATACTGTACCACAGTATACTGTAAGTAAAAATATGTAAATGTATGTATATCAATGTACCAATGTGTGGTAGTATTGTAATGGAGGGTTGGTCTAACTGTTTGTAGGCCTAGTATTCCATGTATATTTTTTGTAACTCCGTGTTCTTTTTGTAGAATTGAAAGACTGCCACATGAGGGTGGGAGTACACGTTTGTTCTCCCCACACCAAGAGACCATAATTGTTGATATGGTCCGTGAGAACAATGCCATTAAACTGAGGGAAATTCAGCAGAAAATCATTGAGGACCATATACATGTACTGTTGATCGTGTCCTCAAGCGCAACAGACAGCATGAAACAGCTATACAGAGTTCCCTTTGATCGCAACTCAGACAGAGTCAAAGAGATTCCAGTATGTACAGGTTGGCATACATCCAGACGCATTCAATGTTGATTACTCTAAGTAGTGATTTACTGTAGTGGCCTCAATCACCTTTTCCTTATCACTTACAAAACTATCTATTTCTACAGAGGGTTTTTCAACTGGATGCAATGGAAAGACCCCATGAATACATCTACATGGATGAAGCTGGGTTCAATCTCACCAAAAGGAGAAAGAGAGGCCGTAATGTGATTGGCCATCAGGACATTGTTGGTGTTCCAGGGCAGCGTGGAAGTTATCCACCATCACGCCAACCTGGGGCCCTACACCAGCTCCTCATTTTCCTCAATCACATGCGAGATGCTCTGTTAGAGCAGCAGGATGAGCGTCCCATCTATGTTGTTGTTTGGGACAATGTGAGTTTTCACAGAGCCCTCCAGGTTAGAGAGTGGTTCAGTATGAACCAAGGTTTTATCAATCTTTGCCTTCCACCGTACTCCCTTTCCTAAACCCCATTGAGGAATTCTTCTCCTCGTGGTGGTGGAAGGTATATGAATGCCAACCTTACACCAGGGTAAATCTCCTGCAAGCCATGGAACTTGCCTGTGGTGACATAGGTGTGGAGGCATGCCAAGCCTGGATACGGCATGCCAGGGTTTTTTCCCCCGTTGCCTGGCCAGACAAAATGTGGCCTGTGATGTGAATGAAGTCCTGTGGCCTGACCCAGTACGGAGACATGATGCTGTGGCTGAGTAATGCACTCATTTGTATATTTTCTTACTTTATTTTTGAGCTTACTATACACAATTGTCAAATGCATAAGATTTGTTTTGTCTTTTTGTACAAGTGCACAGTTTTTGCACAGGTTTTTGTTTTGTGACATGCATTTAGCCTACAGTGAACAATAAACATTTATTTCTCCAGCTTCATGTCCTGAGCATTGTGTTTTCTATTTTTCTACATAGAGTTTAGTGACTGTCCAGTAGTGTTTTTAATTTTGATTGACTCGGGCACAATTTGACAACATAGTTCAGTTTTGAGCACAGATTGAGCTGTTTTGAGGTGGAAGTTTGGTTTTGCAAGAAGACTCTGAGGTTTTGTGAATGTAGCTTGAAAACTGAGTTTTGTGTTCACAGTTTAGAGAAAAGGAGAGCAGCTTTCAAGAAATGTGTCTTAGCAATCGAGAAAAACTGCAAAGAAACGCAAACAACTTAGAGCGTTTTATTTCTCCTATCCCAGAATATATGTGTGGTTTAGCCAGACCATACTCCACATAAAGAACATACTCTGGCATGCAAGACTAGCCTGGATAAATACATAAATTCTAAAATAAATTTGTGATGTGATGAGGAGAGAAGACAGGCAGATTGAGTCGAGTTGATTGAGAAGAAAGTAGACAGCTGACACTGACAGGTCCCCGGGTGAGTGTGTGCTAAATGCTTTTCCAGTAATGACGACATGCAGGCACCTTAAAGCCATGTATGAAGAGTGCATCTCTCTGCTAAAACTACCTCTGTGACATGAGTCAGTCGTCGTCCGCATTTGTGCATGAGAAGGTGTGTGTTATACAGTGTCAGTCAAATCAGAGAGGAAGGCAATAAAACATTGGGGGGGGGGGGACAGTGTTCAAAAGAAAAATCAACAAAAGCTTGTAAAACTGTCTGTGAAGATAGATGTAGGTCAAGTGTGTGTGTGTGTGTGTGTGTGTGTGTGTGTGTGTGTGTGTGTGTGTGTGTGTGTGTGTGTGTGTGAAAAAATAAAAGTCATACATAAATACATACATTTTTAACAAACCAACAACCTCTCCCATGCAGCCAGTACTGTATAGGGAAAATGGAAGACTTTTATATTATTGATTATGATTATTTTAATTATTTACCATGCTTATATATGAAGTGTTTTATTCTTAATTTAGAGGAAAGGTTAGTTAAAGTTAAATGTGCCAATTTTGATGTAAGATAAAGAAGAATGGAATGGAAGAAGATGGAATAGATTTGTTAATTAATTTTAACCTTATTAGCCCTTTTTTTGGTTAGAAGGGGTTAGACAAATTATTTACACTTTAGAGATGAACTTCTGAATACTACCTTTTTTGTAAGTAAAGCTTCAGTCATAGATTTTTTGAGGCCACTTGGGGGCAGCAGAACAAACACACACAACATTGACATATCACCTGATAAAGTTTTTATGGCTAATGTATTCGGCAATCATCACATTAATTTGGAGTCATATATTTTTGGCCATCAGTATTCACAACATTCACTCATATTCATTTTAGCTTTGTTTTGGTTTCCACAAACCCCTGAAATATCTGTCTCTTTAACTGAAAAATATTCCATTATGTTGCTAGTTAGCTGCTAACTTTGGAAGTCTTTTTTTTGGTGCTGGCCAGGTAGGTACAGTTAATTTATTAGAGCATTTAGCCAAAAAAAAAAACTGCTATGATGTCAAACAATGTTGATTAGAATGAAGTTTTTAGGTTGGACTATAGACTATAGTCCCTACGGACCCATTTCATATAACACAAAGTAATTTGATCAAATGAAATACTATGTAAAATATTGATTAGTGCAGAATTTAAAATATTTTCCATTCTGGAAATTACCTCTGCAATTGGCACCGCTTGACAATAATGGGTAGGTGAAAAAACACAAGCAAAATCAGACCCCTGCCTGACAAGAAAACCTCCACTGCAGGGGAGAAACCTCCAGAGGCTGAAAATAGATCGGAAGCATCTAGAATATCTCAACTGCTATTCACAGCTCTGAGAATTGTAGACCTCAGAGTCAATCAAAACCGTTTTGTGTCTCTCGCTGTGGCATGTTAACACATGTTGTATTTTACATGTGTACACTTAAGCTCTGATGTAATGCACACACACACACACACACCTTTCCTATCCAATTACTGCGGAAACAAGATGTGGTTTAGTGTAATGAATTATTCATGATTCATTAAAGTTGCACAACTAAGGTTAGCGTGTTAATTTAGAGTCTGCTCTTCTGAATCCCTTTAAAAGATTATTTCTTGAATTCATCTGACATCATTGTCCGCCATTATGCTTTTTAGTGCGGCCATAATTGGACCACCAATCTTAGGCTGTGATTAGAGTTTAATTCTGGCTGCCCTTGCAGCTACTCATGGCATTTGACTTGGCTCCTGTGAAACATTAAAACAAACTGACTGTGTCGTTACCTCCACTGAGGTCATGCTTGTTTGTTGTTGTGTCCGTCTGTCTATGTCTGTCTGGCCCGATTTTCCTAAAAACATTGGTGGACGCCAAGGAAGAACCCATTACATTTTGGAACATATCTGAATCCCAGTAGACGATGCCTTTTACACATTCAATAACGTGTGATTTTTTTTTTTATTTGTGAAGAATAATTTCTTGGCAAGAAACCCCACTCTGCGCTGATTACTTTGGCAGCTCCCAGGAAATGATTCACTTACAGTTGTGTTCAGAATAATAGCAGTGTGTTTAAAAAAGTGAATAATGCTCAAAATCCTTAGAACAGATTTTAATTCCATAATATCAATGCACTGGGAACACTGCACATTCAATTCCAAATCAAAACATGGCCAAAACTGATGACGTTTTTGTTATACCTTTATAGAAAGTGAAGAAAAAGGATTATGGACGATTGAACTACATTCCACAATTCCTCTGCATTACTGGGTTTTGCTTCAGAAACAGCATTTATGATGTCACTCCACAAGTGTTCTATGGGATTGAGGTCCGTGGCTTGGCTGGCCAGTCCATAACATCAATCTGGTTCATCTGGAACCAAGACTATCGTTTTTTCCCCACTTCCTTCAGGCTTTGGATGCCTCCAATCAACTTTTTAATCAAAGTCCGCTGTCTCTCAGAGCAAATATGATTTAGGAGGTTAGTGATGTTGGACTGCTACTATTACTGTACTTGTTCTGGCCTTGTCTGCTAGAGGACTTTGAAATAAAGAACTACCTTTCCAGCCAAATGCAAAAAAATTAAAAAGACAACATCATCATGGTGGTTCAAAGGACTTAATATCACTGCGTCTCTAGGGCTTTACACCAGCTCCTTCAGGAGAGATAGACCATTTCCTTAGTGAACCACTGCAGCATGAGAGTATCAGTAAAAGTATAATGATATTGAATTATGTGACGTGCTGATGTTTGTGTAAAAATTAATTATGTTGTAGATGCAATTCACACTACAGTGAGTGTAATACAGTAATTGCATTTGAGTGGGCACAGCAGTGGTTGCTTGTGTGCAGGTAAGCAGGTGTGCTTTGCTAAAGAGCAAAGGCTAATTATGCTAGAGTGCCTTTAATAAAAAGACCTCAATAGTAGCTATTATGTTCATTGTCTCATGTGAAACAAATGGAAGGAGAGAGAGAGAGAGAGAGAGAGAGAGAGAGAGAGAGCAAGAGAGAGAGAGAGAGAGATGTACAAATAGGGATTTAGAGAAATGCCTTGATTGGAAGCTTGACCTAGTTGCAGAAACTCTGATAGATAGAGAGATAAAAAGTAAAAGTTCAAACTCCATAAGAGACATCCATCTTTAAATACATATGGAGATTCTGGCAGCAACGAAGGCTATTGAATGGGTGACACCTCTTGAGAACAAACAGTCCCAGACCTAGAAATGAAGGCTCTTGATTTATTTTTCCTGATTGAATACCGCTGACCTATTTGTTTAAATGGATATATATTGTTATTTTGATTGTTGTTGGTGTTGCGGGCCTGAACAATAGCCTACATTTATGGATCACTAGTGATGCAACTGCTCCAATATAGCAGCATTATTACACTGCTGTTCTTCTGCAGCAGTCTTAAACACTGAGACTTCAGTATAAATCATAAAAAAGCTGTTATATCTTCTGAGGAAGAACTTAATGTCCACAATATCCCAATACCCTTGAATGTTTAATAAAAACGGACAGGCATGACATCTTAGTACTTACAAGTTACGTAGCTACTTTCACATGTCTCTTGCTAGCAACAACTTCTTCGGTCTTTTTACCAGAGACAACATCCTGTCAGCATAACATACTCTGATTCGGAACTCAATGTAATAACATCCCTTATTAGCTGCTAGCTTCTGAAACAGGATAAGGAAATCAACTATTATTCTTCATAGGTAAGTAAATGATGTAGCTTACAGATAAGCATTGTTGTTACTTAATATTACAGTTAGGATATTACAGTTACCAGAATACCACATCTACATCTACCATTAAGTTAACACCTTATTACCTATAGAAGGAAAAACCGGTAAGCTACAATGCACAATACGTAACCTCTTAAATGACATAAAATATTTGGAACATGAAATTACATATTCTTTTTGCTTTTGTTTTTACATTAGGTGTTAAACTAGTAAGGTTCATCGTTTCAGGGAGATCAGAGCACATTGTTGCTCTATTCCTGGAACAGATTTCACTCTATCCAACAAAGTCTTTGAGGTGCTCAGGTGAGCACCTCTCCCGCTCAGAGCATCGCACCACTGGTGCAATGGACAAGTCCCGCATATCTGGAGCCAGCTGTAGATCTGGAGACACAGGAGAAAGTTCTCCTCTGTCGCCCAAACTTGTAGGCAAGGGGCCCACAAAACCTCCAGTTGTGTCCAACACGGTCTCCTCTTCACTCTCAGACTCAATACTGGGAACAGTGTCAGCCAGTCTAGCTCTCACTTGGTCCACGTGCCTCTTCACTGTATGCGACACTGGGCCTGATGAACTCTGGATGATGACAGGGATCCACTTAGGCCCATAAGAATAGTTCCTGACAAACACATTTTCCCAATAAAAACTAAGAAACTTCTCACTTTTCTGTTTGTGTTGTGAGTCTGTTTCTGTTTCAGCTGCTTTTGCTGCACTTTTGACTTTACATAAATCAAGTCAAAAGCTGATCTGAGCCTCCGGGACATCATCAATTCTGTGAGTGACAAGCTTGTTGTTGCATGGGGTGTGATGCTATAACTGAACAGAAGACCCCCTTCAAGGTCTAAACAGCCCTCTCCACCAAACCATTGGAGGAGGGGTAAAACGGCACTGACCTCACATTACGGATGCCATTCTGCTCCATGAAGGACTCAAACTCTGAGCTTGTGAAACAGGCCCCACATAGTCCACATGAATTCTTGACCACAGCAACTCTGGCCAATTCCATGGTGCAGTGGGAGGAGCCTTTTTGTGTTTTTGACACTCTTCACACGACTGCACTTCCTTTTCCACATCCTGATGCATACCTGGCCACCATACATAAGATCTAGCAAGAGCGTGCCTGGTGAAGTAGCCGCAGTATCCTGTCTCGGCCCTTTGTAGGTATTACTCAGCGGTCCTTTACACTCAATTCAAATTTCCTTTGGTGATATGGCTTGAGGTGAGCATCGGTCTTTGTAGGCCAACCTTTTAGGACGTATTCATGAATTTCGGACAATATCACATCCTTAGCTGTCAGCGCTTTATCTGGGTTGTGTCCCAGACTTGCTCTTTTGCCACATTATCATTCACTGTTTCTGACATAGGCAGTCTGGTCAACACGTCTGCATTGGCGTTGTTTTTTTCCTGGTTTGTACACAATTTTGTACTGATAGGCACCAAGATGCACAGCCCATCTTTGCACTCTAACATCTCAACCCATTTGTGGAATGGGCTTTTTTTCGTTAAAGAGAAAGGCTTATGATCAGTGTAGATAATAAAGGCTCTTTATACAGGTATTTGTCAAACTTCTGAAAACCAAACATAATCACCAAGCCTTCTTTGTCCAGCTGTAAGTATTTCTTTTCAGCAGGGGACAAAGTGCGTGACATGAACCCCAGGGGTCTCTCATGTCCGTCATCCATCAGGTGTGATAAAACAGCGCCCACGCCGTACGGTGAAGCATCACATGACAGTATCAATTCACGGCCGGCTGACATGAACCAACACTTCTGCTGAGTTCAGCAGGGCCTTGGATTTTTTTAAAGCTTCTTCCTGCTTCTTTTGCCATGCCCAGCTCACATCTTGTCGTAACAGTTCATGCAGTGGAGCTAACAGGGTTGACAGGTTGGGAAGGAATTTATTGAACTAATTTAGCAAATCTAAGTATGACGTAAGTTCAGTCATGATGTCTTTCACTTTCTTCTCCACAGGGTGAAGCCCCTGTGCGTCCACTCTGTGTCCTAGATACTCCACTTCCTCTTGCAGGAAAGTACACTTATTTCTTCTTAAGCGCAACCCAGCCTCTTCCAACCTTGTTAACACTGCCATGAGGTTCTCCAGATGATCTGCCTCATCAACTACAGTCACCAGGATGTCATCCAGGTACACTGCCACCAGTGGAATCCCCCGCAATACACCCTCTATGGTCCTCTGGAATATGACTGGTGCGGAGGCAACCCCAAAAGGCAGTCTGTTGTACGTAAACAGTCCACGATGTGTGTTTACTTATCTGCTGGTATGTGTGACTCATATCCAACTTGGATAACTGTTTTCCTCCGACAATGCTGCAAACAGGTCCTCTACTCTGGGTATAGGATATTGTTCCAATGAGGAAACTGTATTCACAGTGAGCTTGTAGTCTTGACATAATCTTACAATTCCAACTGGTTTCAGAATCGGAACAACAGGTGTTGCCCATTCTGCATATTTCACTGGTGTGATTATGTCTTCTTACAACAGTCTGTCTATTTCTTCATCCACTTTTGCCCGCATGGCATAAGGTACCCCCACTCACACAGAATGTTTAGAGAATGTTAGGGAATGTTAGTTTATGGTTCTCTAAAGGTTAGTTCGAACCAAACCAAAAACTAAGAGAACCAACCAACTGTAACGTTCTCCTGCAGTTCCAACGTTCCCGTTTGGTTTTTAGTTGTTCTGAGTTTTTGAAGTAGCATAAAGGTTTACAGCCACTTGATTTAGATTCACTCAAAAAGTATTGGTTTTATAAAATCTAAGTAAGATAAACAGCATAGCAAGAGAATCTATTCATTTTAAGGCTGATATAAGTTTAGCTTAAAACAACCCTTAAAACCCTTAAAACAACAACCCTTTTGTGCTTGACTTGTTTTTTTTTTAACTGTATCAGTGAAAACACTTAAAACAAGAATCTATCAATAGAACAATTTTCACAACTAAGAAAATTCACTTCTTTCATTTCACTTCTAAGTGGGTGTAATCATTACACCCCCATGCCAGTAGGGGGAAGACCTCTGCTCTGAGGTGACCGATTCACGTCCTGTCAACGTTACGCAGCTTCAGGATCTAATGCAAAAATGAGTAAAATACTTTACAGTTTAATGATGTTTGGGTTGTTATGGAAGGGTTTGTGGTTTAACTTTAAGCCCTTTCCCTTGTAGGGCTTTGTTATATTCCGGTTTTGATCAAGTTGACCAAAAAGAAAAGTTTTGCTCACTTTAGCAGTTTTCCCCTCATCGCCAAGCAAGTCCCATGTTGTGTGGAGCCCCCTTAGGGTTTTAAAAATGTTGATTTTGATGCTATCAGAGAAGTGCCCCTAGCACTCCCATTCAAACGGCTATTTGACCAAAAACGACAATACGGTAAATCTTAAAAGTGGTGCTTCCGTCCTAATTATGCTTTTAAACTAAAGTTTGACTCATTCACAAAAAGATCCTAGGTTGCATTTTGGCAATAGTTATGCTTTAAATGGACTGCATATATATTGCTCTTTGTTTGACTCTGTTTGCTGCTGTGCACGATGTGCATGTTTGCCACGTTTGTATGTTTTGTGTCATTGTTTTAACCTGCTTGCGTTCTTGTAACAAATAAGATATACCGGTTCTTTTAATTAGTTGTAGTGTACAGTATATAAATAAAGCCAGTACAATCAAAGTCCTTTTAGGCAAGTCACTCCTCGGCCATCTTGCAACGCACTTTAGGCAGTTATCTGCAAGCTAAGTGAAGGGGAAAGCATACAGGAAGGGACGTAATATGTGTACACAGCTGCCATACTGGCTTTACAAACTAACATCATGCATTTCTGTGGATGCTGTGTCTCCCCATTAGAAAGTCTCTGGGCTACAATGCAGAAATCCTGTCACATACAATTATTCTGACTGCATACATTCAGCTATTATTTTTGCAATCAGTACAAATTGTCTTTTATTTTCAGATGAATCTATTCCACAAACAAGAAAGCATTCTAGGATGGAGCATGTGTCTGGAATTCCTGTCCATAAGTTAATATTTATGCATGCATTTAAGAAACCAGTCATATTTCCTACCATGGAACTACTTACATTCAACCTGGTGCATATCATGTGACTGTTGTGACTGACTGATGTGTGTGTGTCTTCCTTTCAGGTCAGCAGACGTCATTGCCTCCACCACCTGCATATAAGTTGCAAGACAAGCAATTGTCTAAACGTAACAGCATAGGTTCATCTTTTGCAATGGCGTGTGCAAGAAATCTACCATAAATGAACTGACCAATATTCATGTGTACTTTTTTTTTGTAGATGAGTCAACACCACACAGGAAACCAGCCGGTTGCCCAGAGCTGGATGGGTCTATTGTAACGCAAGCTCGGCCTGCCACTTCAGCTTGGGACTCAGTTGAGGGTACAGTGGCTTTGAATTTTTCCAATTAAATACAATTGCATGACAAGGAACTTGAGAGAAACTTTAACTTTTTTAACAGCAGAACTCACACAAAGGGAGGTGGCTCAGCCATGGAGACGGAAACGGTAAGAAGCCTCACTTAAGTGGTTCACATATAAGTATATAATGTATAACAACAAAACTAACACCATTCATTTTTCCGTAGCCATGAGGACATCCATTACCCGCATGGCACAGCGGATGGATGCATTTGAAGAGAAGATGGATGAGCTGCTCATGCTCTTAAGGAGCTCCCTGTCACCTCCGTCTGCTCCAGTTGATGACATGTTGCTGTCGCCCTGCTCAACAATTACAAAGCTGCAGGTGTTCGACAGGAGTCTCGGTCAACAGGAGAGGAGGAACAAAATGATAATTAAGTGGCCGTAGTCCTGCCCTACCCTGCCCTAAGATTAACACTATATAATTGCATAACTTCAATTATCATTATAATTCAACTGATTTCTCTTACAAAATGATTATACAAGCTCTCCACTTTGTTCTATATGTATAATTTGTGTTGCTATATGTTTTACAGTAACTATTCCTGACAAGCCTTGGAAGTTCAACCGGATGTACTGCCATCCGTTGCACGCTACGGCGAGTGGCAACCACTGATGTTCTAAAACAGTATAGCCTGTGGGGCAGAAAGGCAAAGAAAGCCTTCTGCAGGGTTATTACAGGCAGGTGTTATTTTATTGTTCAAATCGTATTATGCTTAGCTTGGCTGATAAGGTTTTAATTTGACTTGTAACTTTGCTTCATTTTTACTTCTACTCTAGCCTCTCAGAAAAAACTTTCCCGTGCTGGGCACATGAAGTTTGCCTCACACAGACGGTAATTTGAAATTCTTTTATGTGACTTTCATAATAATAATGTCCATAATAACTATTAATAAAAAAACAACAAAAATAATTAAAACTATTAATATTTGTGATCAGAAAAAAACAGGGTTGTTAGTAAGGCAATTTGTCTTGCTTTTGTCAACGTGTTCATTCTTAGGATGACATATCAAACTTTTGTTTCTTTCTTTTTAGGCCAGCTGAGAAGGACTGAGCCTTCAAAACCACGGAGCTCTATTTTGTTTTTGCAGGAAGCATGGCCTTTCACAAAAGCTGTTGGCCTCCTCCCCTCGCAGCCGCTTCAGATCCATGCACACAAAAACCACCAGACACAAGAACAGCTTCTTTCCCACTGCCATCACTCTCCTGAACTGCTGATAAGTGGGGTCATCCCCACTTTGGCCATTCACCTACCATATTTTACAGTTTGGATGGTCCTGCAACTTATAGTCTGGTGTGACTTATATATGAAAATATATATATTTTAATATGTTTTTAAATGTTAATTCATACTGAAAACATTACTGTCTACAGCCGCAAGAGGGCGCTCTAGGCTTGTGACAACTATATACTGTTCCTAAAGACTGAGAAAGACTAAACACAAACAAAATGCCCCCAAAAAGAATGTGTGTGTGAAAAGAAATGTAGTAAAATCTGCAGCCGAAAATGGTAATCAAGCAGCAGAAAGAAAGTTTGGAGTGAGTGAGAAATTTGTGAGGGACTGGCGAAAAGGTTAATCTTACTGCAATGAAGAAAAAAAAGGAAGCTAATTGCAGGCTGAAAGCAAGATGACCAGAGCTGGAGGAACGAGTCCACAGATGGGTGCATGAACAATGTGCTGACAGGAGAGGCTTGTCAACGGTATAGTTACTTCTCCACGCCCTGGTAGTTGTTCTGTGTGCAATTGTATAATTTAATAACTGTTAATGTGTTATCGTTAACATAACAGACACCTACCATATTCAGCTTGTTGTTCTGTGTGTTATTGTGTAGTTGAATAACTGTTAATGTGTTACCGTTAACATAACGGGCACCTACCATATTCAGCCTGTTGTGCTGTGTGCTAAATGTCTGTTCTTGATCTTGGATTTTGTGAAATACATTTCTAATTAAATGTGACTATAGTCCAGTGTGACTTAAATATGTTTTAAAATACGGTACTTTATCATTCCAATATGCATCTTACAATCTATATTTGCACTATGATGTGTCTATAATGCCAATAAAACTGATTCTGATTATTGTATATATATTTTTTGTCATTTTTTATATTGTATATTAAAGTTTTAAATCCCATCAAGTTTGCCTGTTCATTAATTCCTGCTAATATATAATAATGAAATTATTCCTGCTTCACTTTATATATGCTTCCTTTAGGCATTATTATCAGGAAGCATTCCATAAACTTTCATTGTTAGGCAGATGATACTCAATTATAGCTATCAATCAAGCCAAATGAAACTAATCAGTTAGCTAAACTTCAAATGTGCCTTCAGGATATTAAAACCTGGATGAGCTGTAATTTTGTAATGTTAAACTCAGATAAAACTGAAGTTATTGCTCTGGGACCCAAGCACCTCCGTGACGCATTATCCAAAGAGATAGTTACTCTGGATGGCATCACTCTGGCCTCCAGCACCACTTTGAGGAATCTTGGAGTTATCTTTGATCAGGACATGTCCTTTAATTCCCACATAAAGCAAATCTCAAGGACTGCCTTTTTTCACCTACGTAATATTGCAAAAATCAGGAATATCCTGTCTAAAAATGATGCAGAAAAACTAGTCCATGCATTTGTTACTTCTAGGCTGGATTACTGCAATTCTTTATTATCAGGCTGCTCAAAAAAGTCCATAAAGACTCTTCAGCTGGTCCAGAATGTGTTCTGACAGGAACCAGGAAAAGAGATCACATCTCTCCTGTTTATCTTCTCTGAATTGGCTTCCTGTAAAATCCAGAATAGAATTTAAAATCCTTCTTCTCACCTACAAAGCTCTTCATGGTCAGGCACCATCTTATCTTAAAGAGCTCATAGTCTCTTACAACCCTACAAGAGCACTGCGCTCCCAGAATGCAGGGTTACTGGTGGTTCCTAGAGTCTCTAAAAGTAGAACGGGAGTGTTCAGCTATCAGGCTCCTCTCCTGTGGAACCAGGTTCCAGTTTGGGTTCGGGAGGCAGACACCGTCTCCACATTTAAGAGTAGACTTAAGACTTTCCTTTTGATAAAGCTTATAGTTAGAGCATAGAATTGACTATTGTTAGGGAGTGAGGAGTCGCAGCGTCCGCCTAACCCGGCCCACCTGCTTCTCGTCATAGTTGTCAGATCTATCATATAATCAAGAATATAATAAAACTAGAGGGAGACTTGGCATACAGCCCGATCCGGTTGGGGAGAGTTCTAGCCCGACCAGGCTCCTCTCTTTACCCTGTCTCTCTTAGTTATGCTGTAATAGTTTTAGACAGCTGGGGACTTCCTTTGACACACTGAGCTCCTCTCTCCTCTATCTTTCTATCTTTCCATTTACGTGCATCCATGTCCCAGAAATGCTTGTTACTAACCTAGCTCCGGGGAGTCATTCCCCGGAGTCCTTATGTTCTTTTTTCCCCAGCATGTTCCCTCGGATCAGGGAGGCTCCAAAATCAGGGTAGCAGCTGTCGCCATGGTCCCGCTACACGTCCTGCGATGCCGTGTTCATCCTGCCACGCTCTGCTGTGCCCTGCTACGTCCTGCTGTGTCTTGTAATGCCGCACAGTGCCCTGCTATGCCATGAACTACTACAAAGAACTACTACAAACTACTGTTTTTTCTATTTTTGTTATTGCCACTCCGGTCGTCAGACACCGCCTACCAAGAGCCTGGGTCTGTCCGAGGTTTCTGCCTAAAAGGAAGTTTTTCCTCGCCACTGTCGCACTGTTGCTTGCTCTGGAGGAAACTACTAGAACTGTTGGGTCCTTGTAAATTCTGGAGTGTAGTCTAGACCTGCTCTATCTGTAAAGTGTCTCGAGATAACTCTTGTTATGAATTGATACTATAAATAAAATTGAATTGAATTGAAGAATCTTGGGACAGTGTTAGCTTTTACATGGATGGTGGCTTTCGTTCCTTTCAGGGTGCCTAGCTTTGAACACATTCTAATGTTTACTGAGCACGTGCTTTAGTGTTTTCATTTCTGTCATCATGTGTCAGCTTTGTGTTTGAGTTTGATTTCCTCCAATCTGAGATGTATCTCTTCCAGCCAGCCTCACCCTAGTAAACTGGGGCCGTTCCCTTTAACCACAATGAGGGGCAGTTTTCCTCTTTGCTGCTTGTATTTAACCCTCACAAGTGCTGCACCTATCATATTAACAGGATTGCCTGTGTAAGTCTCCAACTGGATTATTGGCCTAAAACAAGGGATTTTTGTGTTCTTCCACAGCTTCTGGTATGCATGTTCATTCATAACTGTGAGACTACAGCCAGTGTTGATTTCAAAGTTAACACCTTCTCCAATCAGTTTCATCTCCACCATGTAGGGGTCAACCTTTTTTTTTTAGTTTTTACCATTTTTGTACTTGGAAAAAGACACAATGAGACTGGTGTCTGAAATTTAACTGTCTATGGAAATTACAATAAGGCGCTGGACGCCACCGTACAGAGGAAAACCATCACCTTCGACAATATTTCCAAAAAGCAAAAGACATGCTTGTTTGCTCACGGCACTTTCACAAAGGTAAAGTATTATTATCAAAGCTGTTTTTTTTGCTTTGCTTTGTAGTCAACTCCATTCCCATATATTATATGATATGTTCATGACATGTTCAATAAATTTTCAGCTGCCAGGGTTAACTGCATTTATATTTAATGTATTCATTTAGCAGTTGTTGGAATTTATAATTATTTGTGTGAATTATAATCATCATTTGAGGGTGTTGTGTTTAATTAGGGTGAGTAAATGTTGGAGTGGAAAAGAACATCAGGCAAATGTAGCATTTGAAAAGATAACACCAGACAAAGGAGTAGTCTATAATCCTTGTAATAAATGATGTGCTTACAAGACCTTGTTTGTATCTACCGAAACCTAAAGTTGCTGAGCTTTCTGTTTGGAGTGTCTGAAATGTGTGAATAAAGGGACAGCCGAGGAAGAGAAAGACAGACAAATTGGGTAATCTACTGCAAGGGACTTGTCTCTCTGTACTTTGCCTGCATCTTGTCTCCAGAACGTGCTGTAGCTCTGTAGTTTAATTGTTAATAGCT
Organism: Percina caprodes; assembly: GCA_013375575.1. Taxonomy (NCBI): domain Eukaryota; kingdom Metazoa; phylum Chordata; class Actinopteri; order Perciformes; family Percidae; genus Percina; species Percina caprodes. Next base: position 381,348 of record JABXJD010000149.1, read on the forward strand.
TAAAGTTTATATATTGTAAGTCTCTTTGGATTTAAATATCTCTGGCAAATGAATTCATGTAAATGTAAATCACACAACTGCTGCGTAACAGAAATTCTTTTGTTTTCAGGCAAGCCTGCAGACTTGGAGACTCCCTGGAGACTTGGTGCTGGCGGATTGTGGGTTTGACATCAGCGTTGGAACAGCGTTGGACTAATGTGTGCTGAAGTGAAAACACCCGCCTTCACACAAGGCTGCTGTCAGTTGGATGCAAAATAAGTGGAAGACACCATGAAGAGAGCGCACTTTAGGGTTCATGTGTAGAGAGTAATTGGTTGTGTTTACGGAAAGTACAGCATATTGAACAACACAATTCCACTAAGCATGGTGGTTCCCTGTAATATGTGCCCCAGTGTTGTTATGAAACCATAATGTAACAGGAAAGCTAAACCAGAGGGCTATTTCACAAAACCAAGAAATGGGATTAAGCCTAATACTGTTATATTGCTGTATGAAAACTAATATTCATATTGTTGTTAGAAGTTTGGTGAATATAGTATGGCAATTGTTGAGATAATTACAAAAGGCTGATAGAGTTTGCCAAATGTGTAAGTCAGTTACTAAGGGTGTATAACTGAAGTGTTCGCTTCAGTTACGCGCCTGGTGTAGCTTCCTGTTAAATCTCTAATAGTATTTTGTATGTCTTGTCTATAAAAAAATGATTTACTACTTATGAATTCTATTGTTGTAACTTATTTTATTGCTGGGGCATATAGTTGCTTGATATAATGCTGAGGTAAATTCACAGTAACAATATATTGTGCAACATAAAATTTGGATGGATGGATGGATGGATGGATGGATGGATGGATGGATGGATGGATGGATGGATGGATGGATGGATGGATGGATGGATGGATGGATGGATGGATGGATGGATGGATGGATTGATGGATGTACATAAAATTGATGTATACATAAACAATAAGAACGTGCAGAACATGGATAAGTAAGCAATACAAACAAGTGCAGAACATATAAGTAAACAAGTACAACATAAATAATAAATCAAATGAATAAAATTTAATTTGAAAGTATGTAAGGATAAGGATACACAGACAATATGTATATAAAAAGTGACACACTCAAACACACACACGTAGCGTCTGTGGCTGTCTGTGTCACCTGCTTTTTGGGATTTGACAAGGGTGGGGGGGTCATTCTGGAGCCAACACTTTCTGTTGACCACCGCACTAATGCACTTATTATCTACTCACAAGGTAACTTTACATTTGGTAACTGTAGTACTAGTTTTATTTTACATGTGGAGGAATACATCATTGCAATAAAATCTCGAGCAAGTCACAGTGTGTTTATGCATCTCTGTATGTAGTGTGTCGCGGCAGCACTTTGTTGGACTACTTACAACCTACCAACAGACAATAGTGCCTATCAGGCTAGTCAGCCTGTCTGTGTAGGTAGCACAGAGCTATTGAAATAGTAGTGTACCAAAATAGGAAGTGAGGCGTCTTGTTTTGGTGAACGGTGGGTTGTGTCTGAGGTGAATGTTCATCAATATTAGACAGGATTACAGAACTACCGGACAAAAACGGTGGATTATTGCATGCATGATAGGTAAGTAATTACTAAGAAATGTATCTTTATAGATGAAACAGAGTTGCATTTTGGGGATGTCATTTAAAATTGTGAAAAATTAGAAGTTGGAAAAAGGTTATAAATTGCAATATATCGCAGACTAATGTAATATGTTTAAAATCGCAATTTTATCATAGGATAAGTATTGTGATGATATCTTATCAGGAGGCGTCTGGTGATCCCCACCCCTGATAGACAAGCTATCGTGCATCATAGCTCACAGAATGGGACGTGTGTGTCACCACTGTTGCTTGGTTAACGTTACCTTTGTGCGAACAAGCACTTTTCTCTTCGTTCACCTTTTGATACGGTCCATAACTTTCTATTCCTCGGTACCAGCCGGCTAGATTGGCTGGCTACGCTAATATTTTGATGCTGTCGGTACACGATTCGTTCTGCCTACACGATCCGTTCTGCGCATGTGCAATATCTTTACGCATGCGCAGATGATATCATGATGAACGCGGTGATTTATGACACTGCACGATCTGTTCCCATAGACCGTTAAAGAAAGTCTGTTCGCCTCCACTGGAAAGCTAACGTTAGTTTAGCTAACAGCTAATTTGGCTAACATTTAGCTGAGACAGCATGTAAAAGACCCTCAAAAGTTAAAATTACCGTTTAAACAGCTGTTACGTCAGTTCTACGTTACTTGTGCTCATTTAAAATACAATCACTCAATACTTGTCTTTATTATCACTGTAAAGTCTTAATTTAGCTGTTAGCTACTTTTCCCACTGCTTAGTTTGAGTTACGTTATTTTAGGCTGAATCAAGCTGCCAGCTAGCGTTTAGCCGAATTAGCTGTTAGCTAAACTAACGTCGTGGAGGCTAACAGCAGACCGCTACTGTGGAACAGATCGTGCAGCGCCATAAATCCTTGTACATCATGATTATCATTGGCGCATGCGTGAACATATTGCACATGCGCAGAACGGATCGTGCAGGTAGGACGGATCGTGTACAGACAGATGCCTTTGCAGCGTACCGCTAAAATGGTTGCTGCTACCCACAATGCACAGTTCCACGTCTGTCACTGCCCAATGTGAGGAGAGTGCAGATTTGAGTTGCGCGTGCTAAGATTTAACCGTTTATGGCATAACTGTCATACTGAATTTTGTGAAATCCATGAAATAATAAACTTTTCTCATTACAAACAATAACAGAAGATGGAAATCATTTCAAAAACGTTTTATCATAAATATTATTGATTGCTAACGTTGGCTCAAAACACCATTCAACTGACAGCGTTTGTTGTGTTTGATTGCTAACATGTAGCTAAGCTAGCAGACATTTCAAAAACGGTTTAGCTATCTATTATTGTTTGATTGCTAAGATTAGCTCAAAACGCCATTCAACTGACAGCGTTTGTTGTGTTTGATGCTAACTTGTAGCCAGCAGTGAATGAACTTGATTAGTAGTAGTCCATTTTTACTGTATTTACCATAAACCGTTAATATTAACAGATTATAGTATTGACATTACAGAAGTCTCTCGTTAGCATCTTATTTTCTACCTGTCTCAAAGTGACGCATGCGCAACTCACAGCGTCACTCGTCGCAAAGTGACGCATGCAGACTCAAATCTGCACTCCTCACATTGGGCAGTGATAACGTCTACGCCCGAGCTCAGACCTCAGCGCTTGCAGTTCCTTTAGTATACAGAAGAAAACATTTCATCACAGTGCTAGTCTACAGCCCAAACCTTGACAGCTGCTTAATCTATATCTCAAATGAAATACCTTCAAACTATAAATGAACATCATAAGTGCATCAGTGGATGAGCACAATTCCCTGCAGCATAATTAAAACATGTTTACAGTCTGTGTCATGGACATCCTCATCGCTCACACTCTCATCCCGTGTGTTGTTCGAGAAAAATCTGCTATTTCTAATCAACCTGTAGGCACTGAAAAATGAGGTCAGATGCAAACAGAGTCGCTGCGGGAAGAAAGAGCACCTCGAAATGTCACAGGAGGTGCAGACACAACCAAAATTAGCCGAGTTGCCGTGCTGTTGTCATGTTGATGCCCGCATGCTGAACTGTGGGTGACTTGCTCCCTGTCAGGCCTTCCGAACTGAAATGCTAAAAAATATTTACACTCATGGCACTTTGGATACTGGAAATGCACTTTTTTTATCCACACACTCTCCTCCTATCATTCTTCCAGCTTCATTCCTAAAAATATATATAGTTTTTTTGTACTCTTGCATATAGAAAGGAGAAAAATTCAATTCACCTGTGAAATTCCAGTGAGAAGCTGTGGTTTGAGAAACATACATATGCCCCAGATGAAGAAATATTCTGTGAATAGAAAAGGATATTTAGTGTTTCACGTTCAGTCTTTTCCGCATACAGAACAGTTTGCTAGTGTTAATGAAAGAGTAGGTAGGATATACCTTGTTTGTGTTTTTATACATGTGAGAATGTTCAGCTTCCAATAAAAAAACTAAATCTGCCGTCATGCATTCATACATTTAAAAAACACCATTTGTCTTGACGTAGAGGTATAATTAAATAGCATTATTTAATTAGGCCTAAAACACGTTACTGTCTTTATTATTGTATTGAATGTAATCAATTTCTTCACAGTTAGTCACAATTTAACGGGAGATCATTGGGAGACTGGTTTCAAAATAAAAGTGTGAAATATTAAATTATGAAATACAAGTGTGCATCATCTGGAAATGCATTATTTAGTTTCATTATTTTGTATATTATTTATTTTATAAATATTATTTCGAAAGAGTACAGTGTAGGATGTAGCCTACATGTTCGTAGCCAAACACGTAGGTCCAAAACTGTTTTATTTTGAAAGTATAGGCGGAAATGTAACGTTTAAAATCTATTGTACTTGACAGTGGTACGTTTACACAGTTTCAGTAAAAGCAGCTCGAGGAGGTTCAAATTAGCGGCGCGGGGGAGCGTGGAGAAGTGTCTACAGTGTCTCGTGCCTAGGGCGCGCGCTCACACACCGCGCGCAGCATAATGCTGGACACCACAAGTTTTTATCCACGCAATGAATCCTGCGAACGAAACCAGAACGGAGAGAACTACAGAACATTATTATTTTACAGCTGGCACCTACAAACTTCTCGCTTTTACTATCGGGACTATTGGAGTGTTCGGCTTTTTTAACAACGCCGTTGTCATCGTACTCTACTGTAAATTCAAGAGACTAAGGACGCCCACCAATTTGCTACTTCTCAACATAAGTTTGAGTGATTTGCTGGTTTCTGTCATCGGTATAAACTTTACATTTGCTTCGTGCATCAGAGGCGGGTGGACTTGGAGCCATGCGACATGCGTCTGGGACGGCTTTAGCAACAGCTTATTTGGTGAGAGACCTACAAAGAGGAAACTATACTTGTTTATGTTAGCATATATTTCACATTTATCAATATTGTCACATAAACGTTTTTACAAGACGACTGTATTAACCCCAATTTCCCTTAACTATTCGTTCCTCACTTGGCAACCATATTACTCATATTGCAATTAGATATAATTCAGAAAATGAGCAAACGCAGTCTAATGCGTTATTATGTAGAAGGCAGAGCTGAGCGCATCCTCAATACTTTTATAACGCATAAAAGAAGCTATTTCACATAGAAATCATTTCTATAAAATACACGTTATTATAAGTAAAAGCTGAAATCATTTTGTAATGGTGACACTTTTTTCTGTAGGCTCTTGTGCACAATTAATTTGAAATTACAGATTGGGTTTTCTGACTCTTTAGTCTTCCCCCATGATGAGGTGCAGTAAAATCGAACGACCTTGAATCAGATCGAATTAAATATTATGTTGTCTGACAGTACCGGTATGTGTTTTTTATTTTTATGAAAATGAGCATATTGTGCAGGTCATTGCTTTTTGCAGATTCGTGTTTTTTATCACTTCAATTGCACATACAGCTTCTATTTTTACTGTCACATTTATTACCAGCACAACCGTATTCAGCAGTGTAAATTAACACCCAGTGGTCATTGTCCAGGTCCCACCCTTGTAGGAGTTATAGCTTCGGGAAGATGGATTTATGATAATAAGCTCTTTACAGCAAACTCTCAAGCTTTTGCTGCTCATCAGCAAACTAAACCTAGAGATGCAGGGTTTTGTCTCCTCTTCTATGGTCTTACTGTCTCTTAATGGGCATTGGCTTTTTCTTCCAGCACCTGCCTGCCTCATGTGGCACCACAACACAGCAACACAGGATTTGTTGGTGTGGTTTGCATTGCAAAGATGTCACAGATGAGACATTCAGAAAAAATTGCAAAATAGGCCTAGGGGTCAGATATGGAAAATGCGTTTTGGGCTGCAGAGGGATTTTTCATTGCAATGGCCACTCGACAAAATTTGGCTGCAGGTATATAATTACAAAATAAAATATGTATAATATTAATTAATTATGAAGTAACCAGTGTGCCAGTAGCACACTAGTGCAGTATTTCAATGTGTGAGGTATTTAGATAGTTATCTTACAGCTGTGAACTGTACAGTTTTATGGAATGTGGCAGGAATGATTTTTTTTGTAGCTGTCCTCGCGACACTGAAGCTGTCCGAGCCTCTTAGAGAAGGTGCTCCGCTGGTGGACCAGTGTGGGATTGAAAGGGTGATCAGGGTTATCAACGATTGATTACAGTTTATTTAGTGACCTCCTCTCCATCCCAGCTGTCGTTGGCTCCAACGCTGCTGCCCCACAGACGGCGGAGAAGAACTGAGCGCTGGCCACAATAAACTGGTCGAACATCGCCAACATCCTGCTGCACACGTTAAAGGGTCTCAGGTTCCTCAGGAAATGAGAGTCTGCTCACCTCCATCTTGTAAATAGCAGTACTGTTGATTTTCCAGTTCAGCCTGTTGTCAATGTTAACACCCAGGTATCTGTACTCCTCCATCTCTCTGGTCTTATCCACATTCAGCAGCAGGTCTTTCCAGACCACTCCACAAAGTTGTCCATCAGCACTCTGTACTCTCCCTCCTGTCCATACCTTCAACACCCAACGACTGCAGAGTCATTGGAAAACATTTGTAGGTAACATGAGTATGAGTTGTACTGAAAGTCTGTTGTGTATAAGGTGAACAGGAAAGAAGGCAGCCCAGTCCCCTGTGGAGCCCCAGCAGTTCGCACTGTACTTTCCTTAGCTCCTGTCTGTCCCATGACCCTCACTGGTGATCCACGGCTTTTTATTGGGAAGGCAGCGTACAGTCTGGGACGGCATGGTGATATTCTCACAGAAGTTAATGTATTCTGTGATACAGTCTGTCATGCTATTGATGTACTTCCCATGTGGCTCACAGCGCACGTCCCAGTCTGTAGACTCAAAGCAGTCCTGCAGTGTCTCCTCAGCCTCCTGAGCCCACCTCCTCACTGTCCTTGTGTGGACAGGCTGCCGCTGGACAAGAGGAACATATTGTACTTTGGAGTCAGCGAGACAAGGTTGTAATCCGATTTTCCATGGGCGGGGGGGCAGTGGCACTGTATTCATCCTTAGCATTTGCATACAAGAGGTCCAGAGTTTTATTCTCTAATGGGGCAGGAAATATATTGGTGAAAATTCGTGAACGATTAGTCCAGTGAAACATGATTAAAATCACCAGTGATAACCATGAAGGCACAGTGCTGCTACAGTGGTGTGTATGACGTCAGCAGCTGCTGCATCAGCAGATGGTGGGATGGAAACAGTGATGACAATGGTAGACGTAAACTTGCTCAAACTCAAATGAAAATAAATCCTCTAGCTGTGTCCACTACTCCTCTGTACACTCACATGCTGTCCCTTTCCGCCTTATCATTGATATTACTCAGAGCAGGCGGGTGTTAGTGTGTCCGACACACTCACAGGTCACAGAAAACGATAAACCCTAGCAGCTCTGTCAATGCACGTCCGTCCTACTGAAACCCTAGCTGGACAAACAGGACGTTGGAGTGTTGACATTAGATAGATGTACAGTGGTGTGAAAAAGTGTTTGCCCCCTTCCTCATTTCTTGTTCCTTTGCATGTTTGTCACACTTAAGTGTTTCGGAACATCAAACCAATTTAAACAATAGTCAAGGACAACACAAGTAAACACAAAATGCAATTTGTAAATGAAGGTGTTTATTATTAAAGGTGAAAAAAAATCCAAACCATCATGGCCCTGTGTGAAAAAGTGATTGCCCCCCTTGTTAAAACATACTATAACTGTGGTTGTCCACACCTGAGTTCAATTTCTCTAGCCACACCCAGGCCTGATTATTGCCACACCTGTTCACAATCAAGGCATCACTTAAATAGGAGCTGCTTGACACAGTAAGGTCCACCAGAAGATCCTTAAAAGCTACACATCATGCCGAGACCCAAAGAAATTCAGGAACAATTGAGAAAGAAAGTAATTGAGATCTATCAGTCTGGAAAGGGTTATAAAGCCATTTCCAAAGCTTTGGGAATCCAGCGAACCACAGTGAGAGCCATTATCCACAAATGGCGAAGACATGGAACAGTGGTGAACCTTCCCAGGAGTGGCCGGCCGCCCAAAATTACCCCAAGAGCGCAGCGACGACTCATCCAAGAGGTCACAAAAGACCCCACAACAACGTCCAAAGAACTGCAGGCCTCACTTGCCTCAGTTAAGGTCAGCGTTCATGCCTCCACCATCAGGAAAAGACTGGGCAAAAATGGCCTGCATGGCAGAGTTCCAAGGAGAAAACCACTGCTGAGCAAAAAGAACATCAAAGCTCGTCTCAATTTCTCCACAACACATCTTGATGATCCCCAAGACTTTTGGGACAACATTCTGTGGACCGATGAGACAAAAGTGGAACTCTTTGGAAGGTGTGTGTCCAAGTATATCTGGCGTAGAAGGAACACTGCATTTCATAAAAGAACATTATACCAACAGTAAAATATGGTGGTGGTAGTGTGATGGTCTGGGGCTGTTTTTCTGCTTCAGGACCTGGAAGACTTGCCGTGATAAAAGGAACTATGAATTCTGCTGTCTACCAAGAGATCCTGAAGGAGAATGTCCGACCATCTGTTCGTGTACTCAAGCTGAATCGAACTTGGGTTCTGCAGCAGGACAATGATCCTAAACACACCAGCAAGTCCACCACCGAATGGCTGAAGAAAAACAAAATGAAGACTTTGGAGTGGCCTAGCCCAAGTCCTGACCTGAATCCTATTGAGATGTTGTGGTATGACCTTAAAAAGGCCGTTCATGCTTGAAAACCCTCTAATGTAACTGAATTAGGACAATTCTGCAAAGATGAGTGGGCCAAAATTCCTCCAGGACGCTGTAAAAGCCTCATTGCACATTATCGCAAACGCTTGGTTGCAGTTGTTGCTGCTAAGGGTGGCCCAACCAGTTATTAGGTTTAGGGGGCAATCACTTTTTCACACAGGGCCATGATGGTTTGGATTTTTTTTCACCTTTAATAATAAACACCTTCATTTATAAATTGCATTTTGTGTTTACTTGTGTTGTCCTCGACTATTGTTTAAATTGGTTTGATGTTCCGAAACACTTAAGTGTGACAAACATGCAAAGGAACAGGAAATGAGGAAGGGGGCAAACACTTTTTCACACCACTGTATGTTATGTAAAGGTGTGTTTAGTCTCGGATTGCCAGACCTTCCTCCAAAGCGCTATGGAGGAGGGTCTGGCTAGTCCACACAGCGATCTGGGATGGGAGAAAAACGTGCTCTGGTTTGCTGCCATTTCTTTAAACCAGTCACAATCGTCTTGGCTGAATGATTTATTTCCAAGAAACTAATGAGCACATCTGTTGAACGCATGATTTTAAAGTGGTGCGTTTGAATGGTACTTTGTGGAGAAACTCGGTTTTACAGATCTGTCAATTAAATCAACTAATTGATTAGTCGACAAAATCGTTGCACGTGCGTGTTCAATGACTCATAACAAAATGCTTTAATATGTGTGTATTTCAGGCCTTTATGTAGTTATTACTAACAAAGCAGAGTGTAAATTGTAATTTCCCCACTGGGGATCAATAAACAGTATATAAATTATCATTAAATCTAAATTCAATCTTCAATGTTTGCTCCTAATGGACAAAAACAGACTAATCAAGAAAAACAATTATTTTGTACATTACATTTAACAAGAAAGCTCTTATTTTGTCTTGTGTTCTGAAGGGGAATTCAAAAAAAGTTTAACAGGAAAAGTATTAAGGGAGATTTCACAGCTCAAGGTGTTTTTGTAACAGCCTGGAAATGCGAGATAGAAATGATCACTCAGACAACAATGTTTTCTTTCCAGTAACTCCACCGAGAATTTTGTATTTAAAATAAAAAAATATATTTGAATGCACAATTACAACAATTACTTGCTTTCAGTTGAAAAAGTCTTTCTAACTTACTAACACAATAAACAGTTTTCAAAAAAAGCAACAGAAAATACGGTAATTTTTACTACACATCTATTTCAACTTTCAAGCTCTGTGTGCGCGTAGTTTAGGGTAGCTACTGTATATACGTACATGCATACACCACATGTACCTTTTATCTGGTGATGGTGACAATCTGTGAGGGCCGCTAGGAGTCACTTTAGACTGATAATATTTAACTAAGCACTTAACATGAATATACAGCTTCTATCACATTTAAAACACAACCAAAATGCACAAAGAATAATGTTAACATACAGTGGGGCTCGAAAATGTTTGGGCACCCCAGGTAAAAATTTGTGTTAATGTGCATAAAGAAGCCACCGCCCCCTTTAATTTTTGCATTTAGTTTTTGTACCTGGAAATTCAAGATAGAAATGATCACTCAGACAACAATGTTTTCTCTCCGGTAGCTCCACCGAGAATGAGGCATCGCGCCGAGAGCTCCCACTTCCGACCTTGCAGACATAATTAATACAATCACGGATCAGGTTGCTACAAAAAAAACTAAACACAGATCCGAAATCTTTAATTAGTATAGCTTACATACAAATGTTCTTAAACTGTATTTACTATGTTAAACATTTTAGAAACGTTTTATACCTTCTTGAAAGGACCAACAGTTTAACAAGCTTTTAATAGATGTGTTTACATTTACCTTTATGAATTGAATTATGATCTCTCTGATCTTTGACTCAACAAGTTCAAAATTGTATACAAACATACATTGTAACAATGCACCCTGTTACATTTTCACTGTTGATTTGTTCAACTCTTTCAATGATTTTTAGGCTTAAAAAATGCAACATCATTCCAAAAGTCAATGAGTAATCCTGTTAAATAATCCTGACTTCAACATTGACCAAAATAATCGTTGTGATTTTTCCATAGTCGAGCAGCCTTACTTGAATATGATCTGTTTACACATAAACTTATGAAACTCCCTGAGTCTAAAAGGTCACTGTGTAGCCACTGGTCCTGATCCTGCATTACTCAGCGTGGTTCTCTGTCTCTCTTCCTCTGCTGCCAGGCATTGTTTCCATCATGACTTTGGCAGCCCTGGCCTATGAGCGCTACATCCGAGTGGTCCATGCCCAGGTGGTGGACTTTCCCTGGGCATGGCGAGCCATTGTCCACATTTGGCTGTACTCCCTGGCCTGGACGGGTGCTCCTCTGCTGGGTTGGAACCGCTACACACTGGAGATCCACCAGCTGGGCTGCTCCCTGGACTGGGCATCTAAGGACCCCAATGATGCCTCCTTCATCCTCTTCTTCCTCCTGGCGTGTTTCTTTGTGCCTGTGGGCATCATGATCTACTGCTACGGAAACATCCTCTATGCAGTGCAAATGGTAAGACATGCTGTTAAGCTGTTAGCATATTTATTACATTAAAAGGAATTAGACTGATAAACAGAATGAATTGCATAGACTCCAAATCTTTAAAAATGTGGGAAGGAAACCTTAACGATCATGACAAGTGTACAAGCGGCCGAAATGGGTTTCCTCAGGAAAGTGGCTGCCGTCTCCCTTGGAGTTAGGGTGAGATGCTCAGTCATCTGAGAGGAGCTCGGAGTAGAGCCGCTGCTTCTTCGCGTCGAAAGGAGCCAGTTGAGGTGGTTTGGGCATCTGGTAAGGATGCCTCCTGGGCGCCTCCCTAGGGAGGTGTTCCAGGCACGTCCAGCTGGGAGGAGGCCTCGGGGAAGACCCAGGACTAGGTGAAGAGATTATATCTCCAACCTGGCCTGGGAACGCCTCGGGATCCTCCAATCGGAGCTGGTTGATGTGGCTCGGGGAAGGGAAGTTTGGGGTTCCCTGCTGGAGCTGCTGCCCCCGAGACCCGATACCGGATAAGCGGATGAAGATGGATGGATGGATGGATGGATGGATGGATGGATGGATGGATGGATGGATGGATGGATGGATGGATGGATGGATGGATGGATGGATGGATGGATGGATGGATGGATGGATGGATGGATGGATGGATGGATGGATGGATGGACAATTGTGTTTCACCCCGGCTAAAAGTTTTGGCCAGTTTGAGCTGCTTATCATTACAGATGTAAGTGTTAATAGTGTTATATATTAATATTATTATTTACTATTAAATCTCAGTGTGACATTTGAACTGATTTTTATTCTCAAACAACGTTCAGATCTTGTACTACAGCTTACAGTGCACTAAAGAAGAGGTCTTCAGTGAGTTTTACACAAAAGACCCCTTAACTGAGAGAGAGGCGAAACAGAGACCCCCCACAAAATATGATATAAAATCAAGTTGCATATTAAACTTGGCCTACACGACCTGAAATACACACACATGCTCAGGTCATTTTACATGCACAAATGTCAGAGTGAGGGGGCTGCGTCTGCTGAACAGGCACCCTAAGCATTTGGGGGGTTCGGTGCCTTGCTCAAGGTCACATTGGCAGTGCCCAGGAGGTATAGTGGCATCTCTCCAGCTACCAGTCCACACTCTGTAATTCGGTCCGTACGGGGACTTGAACCACGACCCTCCGGTTCCCAATCCAACTTCCCACGGTTGAATCTATGAACAGCCGGTTACAGTGCTAGCCAGGTTTTATAATAAAATAAGTAATCCAACGGGAGCGGCCAATAGCAGGATTAAGAAAACAGCCTTGAGCAGGGCTTTATAGTGCTCTCACTTAAACTGTCTTCAGAGCCTCTGTTTCAACTACTTTTACCACTTAGGTTTAGTACATGTCAGTAAAAGTTTCATATATTTTCATCTTTTTCCTCTCCTACAGACGATTCAACTGCTTTCATCTCTTAATCTTGAAACAGCACTTCAACTGCTAGAACACGTAAATTTTTATAAAAAAATTTAGCCTTTTCTAATTACAGAAGTAAAAGAAAGTTTAAGACGTTGGGATGTTATTACTTTCAGCTAAAGCCTGTGCAGATACCGACTTTACGTTTTAATATTAATGAAAAGAAACTCCTTGACCTTTACTGACCAATTGCTGCCTTTCACTTCTTTTTCATCCTGGGTTCCCTTATCATAATATGCTTTTGCCCAAATGGGGCTTGTCCATCTAGAGTCATTGGGTCATCATGGAAAGCTTATTGTTCTTTGTGCCCGTACTGAGCCTGTAGAAGTGCTGCCTTTAAGTGTCACTGATGTCATCAGTCACAGAAGACTAGCTCAGATGCCATATACTACCAGATCCGGGTAGTATATGGCATCTGAGCTCTAATCTGTCTGTGCCCGCATCATCATCTGTTTGTACCAGGAGTGGGGGGAAAGATATCAAATTTTATATTGTGATAAATATATATATATTACAACAAAACGGATCAAAAGCCGAAAATGCAGAAAATCCATGTTTTGTACTTCTTTACAAGTTAAATAAATGTCAGACTGACTGACACATGCATTCTTCTTAGAAAACATTTTGTTTTTAGAAATGTCTCATGATATATTGTCTCTAGAAGTGTATTATTTAACTTTTGTTTTTGTTAAAGAAGAAAAAGAAAATCGCAATACATAGACTAGAATCGCCAATAAATGAAAATTGCAAGAAAGATCGAATTGCCACACATGTATCGTGAAAGAATCGAACCGGGACAAAAACATATTGTCCCAGCCCTAGTTTGTACCATCGAGCAGATTGCCGCTGAAGTTGAATTGCAAATTTGTAAGTAAAAACTTTGTGCAATTCTAATCAAATGTCCCATATGTCTGTCCAAATCCCAGTTTGGTACAGCTGCTATCTTTTCATCCTCACATATTCACAACCTTGCAGTGAGTGTGAGAGCATCACTTGAGAGGACTCATCACACATCAAAGCGTTTTGGGAGATGCTCTGAAAATCTTCAAAGAGATGTACTCTGAACCTTACAGAATATTTTTGGCTTAATACAAAAGCAGCTGGCCTGCTTTGGCAATCTCACTGTAGACGTCTGGAAATGTGGAGAGCATTAGAAGAACATTAACATGGAAATAGATGACAATGATGATAATCAGCTGCCGTAGACTGTCTTGAGGGGAGTCTAGAAGATGTTTTATCCTCTCATCTCTTTATCTGAAGAGTGCAATCTAGTATACAGTGTCAAACACCAAGTTTATTATTGAGGTATTAAAACATTACCAAGATTATGGAAACAAGGATGTTTAGTGAACACAGGAAAGCAGTTGTATGGTGTTAAGTAGTTTTAAGTACTTTATCCCGAATTAATTTTTTTGTATCAAAATATATTTCTAATCAAAGACAGCAGAAGTCGGCAGAGGGAGAAGGTCTAGGTGGATGGACAAAACAAAGAAAGAAAGGACTTTTACCTAGGAGACCGCTGTTCGTGTCCCATGCAAAACCAAAAGTCAACGTTGACTTGTTTATGTGTCATACTTTAATTTAGCTAACATAATTTAACTTACGTACTGTACGTAACTTAAATTACATAACAGACTTACTTATTTAAACCCAAACCGCAATATTTTTCTCACCAGAAGTAGTTATGTTTCAAGTCACAATGTCAAACGCGTGTTTAGAACAGCCACCGTCTCAAAATGTCGGAAACTGGAATGCTGGAAAATAAGTTTCCATCAAAACATAATGTATTTTCCATTTTTTTTGTGAACAGGGTTGCAAAACAAGTATGTTATTCCTAATTCCTGTTCAGCAGTGTGGATTCTTAAGGTGTGTCCTCCACTGCTGTCACTACTGAAGTATAATTTTCCATTTTTGTTGCCTTAGGTGCCATTTGTTTTGGTGGAACATGTGTACATTTAAAAGTTGTTTTAGGTTTGCGAAAGAAAACTCAGATTGGACAGATAGTCTAGCACTCTCTGGATTTACAATGCAGAAATCTGAGGAGCAGTTAACCATAGTCCTCAGAAATCCATCAGAGTTCAGAATTCAAACACAAAGAAAGTGGAAGGTAACGTAAATCTGGCCAAAATGAGTGAAATCCGGTGGAATATCCGGCAGCAGTGGAGCAGTGGAAGGTCGTAGATATAGACTACAAGATCATTAAAAGGACAGGAAAGAAATAAAAAAAACATTATTCTGCCAAAATAGTGTTAACACTGGTAAGTTTTACCTTTTTGAGGGCCACAAAAAAACTTCTAAAAACAAGAAATCTTGTTTTTAGAATTATTGTTGGTGTGCATTGCTTATTGCTCATAGACATGTGCAGCCTTTGATGAGGAGTTGAAAATAAATATGAGTTGGCTATAATAGTTAAGGAAAGTTAGGCATTCGTTTTGCCAATCTGCAAAAAATTATTCTTACCAATAGCTTTTTTACCATGTGTTCGTATGAATGTACAAATGTCTTCAGGAACCTCGCTAAGGCAGCCTCGTCTGGCTTTCGCAAATTCAGATTTTTGTCAAATAGAGACATTGGTGTTGGCGTCACCTCAAAGTGTAGAGCTTGTTTGGTCTTGACTTCATGCTGGCTAATGATGATGAGGTGGTTGAAGAGCTTAAGTGAGTCAGTGATTAGCTTCTCCCCATTGATTTTGGGAGCAGATCAGAGGCTTGCCATTGACTTGACCTTGTGCTTGGTTTCCATTGTAGTCAGAACAGTTTTCCTTCATGTAGATCTCAGTGAGACTTGTTACACCATGCTCCACTACTTCATCCATCCACTTGCACAGTTTTTCAAACAGCAACTGTCTCTCTTCATCTATAGGCTGTTTGACCTGAGGGGGAAAAATACAACTTTTGACTGAAATGATTGGCTTCATTGAGTCTGGGACTTCTAGTCTTGAAAACAATATATTACCTCATAGGATTGTGCCGGATTAGCATATTACTGTCACTCTGTTAAAGGCAAACGTTCCACTGTAGATCAGGATCACGGATCTGATTGAGTATAGACAGCACCGTAATTAAGTGAAAGTGGGTCAAGTTGTAATTTACCGCCCCTACCAGCAGGTGGCAGTATAGCCATGTAATACTGTCTATTTACAGAGGGCATTTAAATGTATGCTGGATCATTTCTATGTTAACTTTTAGCCCATAGTAGTAGAACATTTTTTTTATGGAAACATATATAAAATGTGCTATTGAAATATTGACTGTCATATTTAAAACTTTGGATTTTGGTTAAAAATTGGATTAAGGAGTCATTTTTATTTAAAATAAGATAATGGCTTGATTGGATTCAGCACCCCTAACCACCCCTAATTAGACATCTCAAAAATTGGTATAAAAAATATTTTCACAATTCTTTTTGGCCGTGGATAAATTGGGAGGTGTTACTAGACACCTATAGATAGATAGATAGATAGATAGATAGATAGATAGATAGATAGATAGATAGATAGATAGATAGATAGATAGATAGATAGATAGATAGATAGCACTAATCTCAGTTTTAACTCTAGAGTCAGGCTGTACTGGACTCTTCCGGTGATTTATTTAAATATTATATACAGTTTTGTTTATTGGTGTTTTATTTACTCAAGCATAATATACATTTTTGTTTATGAAATTGTCAGAAATAACTATATATGCATACATTTCTGTAAATAAGGTAACCCTGCCTCATTGCATCCACTGTACACGGAGGGGTCATGCTTACTGCTGTGAGTACTCTCCTCCCCCCCCACCCCCCCTTCCCAAAAAAAAGACTGTTTCATCTGAGCTGCAAAAAGGCCTGATATACACAGCCTGTCTTTCCCCCACTCCCCATGATAGCATCTTACTCTCTTCTGTTTGTTGTAGCTGCGCTCCATCCAGGACCTTCAGACGGTTCAGATCATCAAGATCTTGCGGTATGAGAAGAAGGTGGCCGCTATGTTTTTGCTGATGATCTCCTGCTTCCTGGTGTGTTGGACGCCCTACGCCATTGTGTCCATGTTGGAGGCCTTTGGAAGGAAGAACGTGGTCTCTCCCACAGTGGCCATCATCCCTTCCTTCTTTGCCAAGTCCAGCACCGCCTACAACCCCCTCATCTACGTGTTCATGAGCAGAAAGGTTGGTAGTCCCAAAGTTCTGTAAATAATAGATGATTTGTCCATTCTGGGGCTACTTAAAGCAGGGTTTTTCCTGCATAGAGGAACATTTGTAAACATTAGTAAACTGTGCACCTCTTCGGCATTACCTTCTTGCTCTGTGTAGCTGATAGAGGTTGCGTCAGTAAAAATGTTTCAGCCATCATTGCCCATGTTTTGCTGGCACAGAACACATTAGAGCTGAAGACCTTTGTTGGGTTTGGTAAATGAGCAGTCAGTAAACGGTAAATGAGCAGTCAGGTGTTTACCCTGAAAATGGATGCTGAGGAGGCGAAACGGAGACTGGCCTCTGGCAATTACTTTTTGGTTGCACCATCAAAGAAAGCAAAAGAGCTGTGTGCGTGCTCATATTTGAATAATGTCAGGCTGTAAACAGGTTCAGTCTTTAAAAAAGCTGTCAATCAAAATATACTTGTCGGGCTCGGGCCGAATTCTGTTGGGCTAACTTTTTAGGCCCGATTACAGCTCTAGTTCTGAGTTAAGCAGTTTTTTCTCTTCCCTCCAGTGATGATAAACTAAATTTAGAATTCTTTTTAGGACCGAAGCTAAAACATGACACTCAATGAGGGGTGGTGATTTGTTTTCCTCTTGCGCTGCTCCACTTTTTTTGTTTGAGTTGAAAATACACAATTATTTTTATATTTATAAAACTGGTATTTTTAGGAGCATTTGTAGTAGGGCTGCACAATATGAGGATGTGATAACTTTGTTGAATATTGCGATTACAGTATCATCAAAAAGCACCACTGAGAAAAAAATGACAGATACATTTTAAAGTGCAGTTTTCTACTGATATTTTCTTTCATCTAACACAAAGAAAATCACTTGAGTGTCTATTGTGATATGTCACAGCCTTTCGAGATGTGTTTATTGCGCCAGTTGATATTGCGAATACGATTAAAAAAAACATATATTGTGCAGCCCTCATTTGTAGGAACATCTCTAACACAACAGAATTAAATTAAATTTCAATTTAATTTTATTTATAGTATCAAATCATAAGAATTATCTCGAGACACTTTACAGATACATAGGCCTAGACCACACTATAATTTACAAAGACCCAACAATTCCAGTAAAGAAAAGAAATTTCATTGATTTCTTTAGATGTAAAATTATGCAAAAATGCAGGAAAAGGTCTAATTTAAAATACGAACAAAATCTGCGTCATAGTGTGTTTTGCTATAATTATCTGAACCTTGATGCGTCCAGTGTGGATGTTGTGTGTGTAGACAAGTCTTATTTTGCTTGCATCCTGAGAGGCTCATATCTTGTGTACAGTGTATATATATATATATATATATATATATAGGACTGCACAATATATTGTTTTTTTATCGTCATCGCAATAACTAGTGTACACATTGTTGCAACACATCCGAAAAAGTCACTCCAAAATTATTTCTGTGTTGGTTGAAAGAAAATATTAGCAGAAAACAACACTTTATAATAGCCAATAGCACCTTTTTATATTCAATTCAATGTTCAATTTGTTTTAAACTGACAAGCAATTTGTTGTATTTTAGCAAAATACTGAAAGCAGCAGAAATGCAAAGCTGAGTACATTTTAATATCTGTTTATTTATCGCAAGTAATATTGTTATCACCCTATTCAACAACGTAATTGCATACTTTTCTCATATCGTGAAGCCCTAATTTCATCCTTGTGTTAATACCATCCCTTTATCGCTACTGTCTGCTTCTTCTCTATCTTCTCACAGTTCCGCCGCTGTTTGCTGCAGCTGATCTGCTCGCGCGCACTTGGCTGCAGCGCAGCCTCAAGGAGCGGCCCCTGGCTCCGGTCCAGCGGCCCATCCGACCCATCGTCATGTCCGGGTCGTGTAGCAACAGGCACCGGCCCAAGAAGAGGGTGACTTTCAGCTCCTCCTCCATCGTCTTCATCATCACCAGCAATGACTTCCACCACTTGGATGTCACCTCCAAGGCGAGTGAATCCACAGATGTCAATGTCATCCAAGTGAGGCCATTGTGATCCACAGGGACTGGACTTTTCACAGCACCACTCAGTATGCCTTAGGACAATTAACATGCAAAGCCAAAATGATCCTGTCTGACCTCCATGGACATTTCTGAGTCAACACACAGTTATAGTCTTAGTAGCAACTAATTGTAAATATAGCTGTCAGCCCAAGATCTCAATCAAACCTATGTATGTACACTATGATAGTGTTTTGTCTAAGCGGGTAGTATGAACATGTGACATCCTCATCTCAGGGGCAGCGCGAGAGGCGACTTCTGGGGCTCCATTCCCGAATGTTTTCTCAAAAGCCCCAAATCTTTCAGGGTTTTAAAATAACTCTAACTTTTTGTCATTTACCCTCAATCTCTCTAACTGGACAGGAAAATCAATGGAGCAAAAGTTATATTACTGGGAAAATATCCCCATTCTGTGAACTCTACTAAAAGAAATCAGAAATTCAAGCCAATTTTAGGTGACAGGAGTGAAAATGAGTCATCCTCAACATGTGTTGTGCTCTGGTTTCCGAATGATGAAGACAGTTGGAGAACAATTGGATACCAAACAGGATGTAGGCTCTAGGATTGTTTTCCTTGGCAACTATTAAGTTTTCCCAAATCATGTACAGATTTCTAGGCATTCTATTGTCAAATGGCTTGAAAAAAAGTGCAAATAGCTGACCCCCACTAGGTTTGGGCTGAGCCCTGAATGTTTACAGTGTCTGGCTCCGCCTCTGCCTCATCTACCATCAGCTGTGGTGATATACAGTTAGTATGTAATGATGTAGTTAACAACTAGTAATGTGTTTCTCTTAGTAAAAGAATTACACTTATTTGTCAAATATGCCCCACAGTATACAGTGTATGTGACGACTGCAGAACTGTGTAGAGTTCTCAGAGGGCATATGTGATAGCAGATTTTGTTTTGGGTTGGTACCCAACTGCCAGTGTATAAAATGGAAAATAAGCCTTAGCTCCTTAGCCGTAACCATAATACACAAACTAACTTTATTGTGTATGGATTCAATAAAAAGATCCTATTTTAAGCTACCTAGCTTGTGTACCTTATCTAACTTCCATCTAAATCTCCAGAGTGGTGAGAGCAGTCACTGTGAAATGACATTGGTGGGATTTATATGTATGAGGGCTACAGGAGTGTCATTAGAGAAGGGGAGTGAGTGAGACACTCCTTTCATAACCTCCTGGGCTGTCAGCTATGAATAGACTTGATGAATGGATTTCCATAGCTGATAAAACCCTTATTCAGTGAGGACATGACTGATGAGCGAGTGGTCGTTGTATGCTGTTAAAGGAACACGGCAACTTATTGGGACTTTAGCGTGTTCACCATATCCCCCAGATTCCCCCATATACGCTTCTCATCTCCATGCGTGTCGTAACTCTGTCTGACGCACCCACCGCTAGCCTAGCTCACCACAGATCCTGGAGGAAACCGGCTCCATCTAGCATACTGCTCCCCATAATTGAATGACTTATTAAATTCGGTACCCAGCCCTAGTTAAATGTAGAATATGTAACTTTCTGCGGTTAGGGGTATCTCAATCAAAACAATGGATGGCAAACACAGACTTTTGATGACGTTGGAAAGTTGCGTGGAATTATGGGAGTAGCGCTAACGGTAGGGTTCAGTACAGCAAATCACCTTGCAAATTTGGTCCAGCAAAATTATGCCTTGGGGGCGTGGTCGGGAAAACAAAAGGCAAGACCGCAAGAGAAGAGCTGAATAATTTTGAGTGTTTAAACATCTACAGTGGTGTATTTTCCCTGTTTAAGTTTGTGTGACATAAACAACAATCAGTGTTGATACAAGCATCAATGTTTGCCATCAAAAAATGTAATCAAACAAATGCTCTGCCTGGCTAGGCTACAATGAAATCCAATGTCTAAACATGCTAGCGATTAGCCTGTCAGCTAGCTAAAAAGTTTGAGTGTTTAAACTGACATATACAGTGGTCTATTCAGTGGTGTATGTGCCCTGACTAAGTTTGTTTGTCATATAAATCACAATTTGTGTTGATAAAAATGCCAATGTTCGTGTAGAAACATTTTAATCACATACATTCATGATACAGCGCCATCTTGGTCAGTCTTTTTTGGTAACTCCCGCCTCCAAAGACAAACACGCGGACCTGATTGGTTCTCCAGTGGTTCTCATTTGAATAAAGTTAAACTTTTGTCAACTTTGTTTCACTCTCATCTCACCCAATCAGGACGATATTTGTCTCCATTCAATCTCAATGAGAGCAAACCGAAATTTTGTTGTGTGGAAACCTACTGTAAAGGAGACGGAGCTAACGTTATGGATCTACATTGTTCTGACTCGGGTGCCTGGATATGATCTGTTTCCCAACAATCATTTAACTGCCGTTAGCGTTGTTAGCACCCGCACTGGAGTTAAGTTTAGGCCTGGTTTGGGTTGCTGTAATGATAGCGGCTGGCTGCTAGCTGAATAGAGGCCAACGGTAACTATCTAGCTATCATCCCAACTGAAGTCTCTCTAGGGTGTGCTAGCTGGCTAAATTAGCATTATATTAATCGTCTATCTATACAGCTAACGTAGACGATTAACTCAGGGCTTGACATAAGCTTTTGAGGCACTTGT
The DNA here is from genome assembly GCA_013375575.1 of Percina caprodes. Taxonomy (NCBI): domain Eukaryota; kingdom Metazoa; phylum Chordata; class Actinopteri; order Perciformes; family Percidae; genus Percina; species Percina caprodes. The sequence goes on from JABXJD010000149.1 coordinate 402,949, forward strand.
CCATGCATAAAAGTCACTTGTCCGGGTAAAGATTTCTCATTTTATAATCTTTTTGATTAAAATTTGAATAAACCATTGAAAGCATCCAAACCTTATCAATATTAATACAATTCAGTTGAAGCCATAGACTGTTAATATTATTAATAATATACAGTCTATGGTTGAAACAGTAAAAACAAAAGGATCTACAGACTCCATAATACAAAGTATACATAAGTATAACCTTGCCCCTTATGACCTCATAAGGCGCAAGATTCCAAATCAGCCCATCTGAGCTCTAATTTTCTCAAAGGCAGAGCATGATACCCAGGGCTTGATTTACACCTATTGCCATTTCTAGCCACTGGGGGACTATAGGCAGGCTGGGGGAACTCATGTTAATGTTAAAAAAACCATGCCATGGGACCTTTAACTTCCATCCATCCATCTTCATCCGCTTATCCGGTATTGGGTCGCAGAGGCAGCAGCTCCAGCAGGGAACCCCAAACTTCCCTTTCCCGAGCCACATCAAGCTCTGACTGGGGAATCCCGAGGTGTTCCCAGGCCAGGTTGGAGATATAATCCCTCCACCTAGGCCTCCTCCCAGCTGGACATGCCTGGAACACCTCCCTAGGGAAGCGCCCTGAACCACCTCAACTGGCTTCTTTCGACACGAAGAAGCAGCGGCTCTACTCCGAGCTCCTCACGGATGACTGAGCTTCTCACCCTATCTCTAAGTGAGACGCCAGCCACCTTCCCAAGGATACCCATTTCGGCCGCTTGTACCTTTAACTTTTTTATATATTTTTTTCTTCTACAATTTCACTTTCTATCCAACAGAGGGAGCTGAGGTTTTACAATAACTGATGGACAAATGAGCAGTGGAGTAGTAACGTTACGAGGCAGAGAGCCAGTCGCTAAATGAGTCAACCTTAATTTCATGCTTCATCCACACAAGCACATTACTATCGATGCGAGTGCCATTTGTATTCGACTTGTTTCTGTGAACAATGTCATGTCAAGGTAGAATTAGCAAGCTAACGTTGGCTGGCTTGCTGGTTCTGCATCGCTTACAGAGAATGAGCTGAACAGCAGGTTGGGTCTAACGTTAGCAGTCTGCTGACCTGCTGCCACTGGGTCTAACGTTAGTGGTCCGCTGCCGCTGGGTCTAACGTTAGCTGTCCACTGACCCGCTGCTGCTGAGTCTAACATTAGCGGTCTGCTGACCCACTCCTGCTGAGTCTAATGTTAGCGGTCTGCTGACCCACTGCTGCTGAGTCTAACGTTAACTGTCCACTGACCCGCTTTTGCTGGGTCTGACGTTAGCTGTCTACTGACCCGGTGCCGCTGGGTCTAACGTTGGCCATCCACTGCCTCGGATTTGTTGGGGAAAATCTTTTTTCAAATCGGTAACATATAGACGTAATGAGTGGCACATAACAAGAAGTAACGTGGCATTTTATTTTGTCCAGTGGGGCAAATGAATTTCTCTTCCACTTGCCTTACAAAGATTCACTTGTCCCGGACAAGCGGACAAGCCTTAATGTTAGCCCAGTGCTGTTAACCACGGTCAAAACAATCATTCTAAAAATAACTTCATGACATTTATAACATTTGAACCCTTTAAGAGTCTTGTGTGAGGTGCCACTCAAACACTCAAAATGTAACAAATACAGAATGCAACTCTGTTCCATCAAACAGAAACAGGCTGTCTGGAACACATCACTTTGTCACTTCTGTATATGGCTGACATGTGACATTGGATTTAACAGTGGGTGTCATATTTGCAGAGCTCATCTTTAAAAGTATACATCCTCACCAAGCAATTTCAAATCTAGCAAAGAAGATCTATGAAAATCCCCTTTCTGCTGTTTTATTGTAATCCATGTAGCTACAGGTTCGTGATACAAAGAGACCTGGGGGTTCGACACCGACCTGCTGCCCTTTGCTGCATGTCATTCCCCCTCTCTCTTTGCCCTTTCATGTCTTATCAGCTGTCCTATCAATAAAGTCTAAAATGCACAAAAAAATCATATGAATATAGAGTAAACTGAAAGACTGGTGTTTTTCCATTGACTTCTGCATTTATGAGACCCTCAGTAGTGTAAGTAAGTTATACATCTGTACTGCTAAAACCAAAGGCATTAACCATTTTATCTTTACACTTCCTGTCTGCTCTCCACTATTTTTTTTATTTGATTTCTTGCATGTGGCTTACTGATTTAAAATACAAAATATGAATAAGTGCATTGCATTACAGTTTAAATTGATGGTATTCTGAATACAGTTACTGTCTTTAAAAATAGATTACTTGAAGGGATTACTTTATTACCACCAAGTTTGTGTCTTGGTTTGTTTGTCAGTAGGATTATAATTTAAAAAAATAAACAACTGGCTACTATTGGTGTGGACTTGTGTTAGCAGGGAAACATGTAAACATAAATTGACAGGTTCTCCAGCTTTCTTCCACAAGGTTAGGTAATACAATGGTTCCAAAACATTTTCTGCAGGTCCCCCTTTTTGTTGATAAAAATATTTTCAAGTCCATTATGAAAATATTCTACCTAGGGCACCACCTAGATTTGGGACCCACTGGGTTAATGGTTGACTCTATATTTCCCATAGGTGTGCATACACGTGTGAATGGTTGTCTGTGATTGTCTGACTGTCTCATGTCCTCTTGCCCAATGTCAGCTGGGATCTGCTCCAGCACCCTGTGAAAGGAAAAGGGGCTACAGATGATGGATGGAAGTTGATATTGTCCCAAAAAGTCCCTCTTTGTGGCAGCATGAACTAGATGCTGATTTTGGCTGCATAAACTAGATAAAGATTGAGAGGAATGGAGCCAAAGGCAAAATACAAATCTGACAGTAACTATGAGTTGAACATTTATTTGCAATTCATGTATAAGCAAAACTCCTTAGCCCCTGCATATGAGATTAATACTTACATTTTTGTTTTCACATTGAACATTTTGCATAAAATGATATTGATAGCATGAATATAATCAAATATGCTGGGCTCAAAGCAGAAACAGTTAAACACTGGTGGAATGTTATAAAATTGTATTATTTAATTGTATTATTATTATTGTTATTATTATTATCAATTATGACCAGTATAGGTTAGGACAATTATTATGCTCATTCATTTGCCTGGCAGAGCCTTAGTTGTGTCAGTTAACATGTGGATCCTCTCAGTTCTAGTTCGCGATCACAATTTTGGTTTCCCACGATCATATTTGCGTGATCGAGCGATATTTTAAATGCGTCATTCCTTTCATAGAATGCTCCAGGTTTTTTTTTTTTTTACATGCGTTACATGACCCATTTCTTCTGTAAAGCCGTACCTGTGTTTGGATCTCTCCTCTTACTCTCCGCGCAGCCCTGCCCCCATTCACTCACACACGGCCCCCCGTAACACGGAGAGACAGAGCGGCGACAGCTTTCTCAGAGATATATATATATATATTTTTTTTTAAATACATCCTAGGCTCAGATAATTTTCATTTACATGTGTTGCAGCTGTATATTATCAAACAGGGAAGGAAACCCTGACCAAATTACAGGTGCTGGCCATGTGAGGGGCATGCGACAGCAAGCCAGCTTTAAGACTCTGATCCATGAAATGTCAGGTGTCAGTTTAGGGACGCACTTTTAAACAGTAGAACTTTCTATTTTGCTTAAATGTGTTAGTTTTGCAGCTCAGTGAAGCACTTTAAAACTTTTTGTTTTTGTATTTTTATTTGTATATACAGTATAATTATGCTTCAAATAAAAAAAGTATTTAGCCACACCTTATTCTTGTTTAAAATCATTTACGTAATATATCTGAATGTATATGAAGCATTATAAAAAGGTGACCTTGAAATTGTGGCGTTAACGGCGACGCAAGGAAAAATTTGGTTGCACCTACATTTTTAGAAGCACCAGTGCAACCAAGGCAAAAGTTAGTGTGGAGCCCTGGCTCGTAGCTTTAGAGGCAGACTGTTGTACGTCCCACTGTTGGAACCTCTACAGTGAAATACAGTCACACCACAACGGTTAAGTTTTTTTTTTTTTTTTTTAAGCATTTTAGCCTTATTAATCCACTTACTACTGTACCTAACGCTAACGTTACCTGTTGTGTTACCTGTTATTAGTGTTTAGTAGCGTAACATGCAGCGATGTTTCTGTTGCGTCTATGAGGTACCGAAATCCCCGTTGATATTTTGTCCGGTAGATAACAGGCATACAACATACAACTTCAACATAAGAGGAATGTAGCACAATATGGATGTGAAAGTTGTTAGAAATAGCCCATGTGACAATAAAATTAGTTTTGGTTAAAATCAACAAATAATCGTGATAATTGTGATCTCTATATTGATCAAAACAATCATGATTATCATTTTGGCCATAATCGTGCAGCCCTACTGCAGTCTTTGCACTTGTGTGTCAGATCAGAGAGCTCAGTGGGTCCAGAGGGCCTCAAGCCTGTCCCACATCTTCTGAGCCGGGACCATGAGCTTGTTGATATCAGGTGGATTTTTAATGAGCAGGTAGGAGCCTCCCAAAACCGCTCCTGTAGCACCGACCAGCAGGCCACGGTTTACCACCTGTGAAAAAAATCATTTACAAAAAGTCACTTTCAATTCAGTTTTTTTTGCAGATTAATGCACAACCATTTTAATTCCTCCACACTAGGGCTGGGCAATATATCGATATATGAGGCTAGATATTATCGTGATATTTAATTTATTAATTTATTTTACAGGGACAGTGTACATTAATTAACATTGCTGTAAATGCCCCAGAATTTGCCAAAAGGCTATTTTTCATCCGTTGTCCCTAGACAGATCTTAAAATTGTCCACCTAAAAAAAAACAATAAGAAGATTAGAGTGAACAATACAAATAGATAAAGCAGTAAAACCGATATAACTCTTCAAATCCCGTTGATAAATACAGTGTACAAGTTTGCTGTAATACAGACATTAGGGTAAAAAAAAAAATTATACTATACAGCAGAGACACAAGTGGCGGCACAGTTGGGTTGAGTGAAGATACATATTCTTATTAATGCTGACATGTCTGATGTGTTATGAACCAGTTTTTATATGTTTTTGAACAGAGTGTATTTGGTGAGTTCTTCACTTATGACACAAGTGTTTGTCATTTCCTGGTTTGAAAGGCTGCATTACAGTTTTCATTTTTATGAACTTGCCAGACTGTTCTAGCTGTTCTATTATTTGCCTTTACCCACTTAGTCATTATTATTATTAAACTGTAATTTACCCACTGGGGAATAATAAAAAGTATACATTATTATTATTATAAATTATATCCACATTAATGATGATTAGTTATCAAAAATCTCATTATGTAAATAGTTTGTGAAAGTAGTCAACTTTACTTTATTGCCACAATATTGATATTGTATATATTTGGTCAAAAATTAGATTTTTTTCATATTGCCCAGCTCTACCTCACACCTTAACATTAGCCTTTGTACATCAATTCCATTTTTCTTCCATTTTGAGAATCACTCCATCTCCACGCTCCAAAAGCGTTAAGCAGTAGATTTGGTTGTCGTCACCTTATGGTGGATTATCTGCCCTGGATGATTATCGGCCGTTTTTTTGGCAGTTTGCTGATTATCTGTATCAGCATTTCATTTGCCTGATAACCGATAAAGTTGATTAAAACGTGTGCTACTTTTGGCTACTACACTACGGCTCTGTGTCTGTCCCTCTGCTTCGGTTTCAATCACCACTCAGTCTGACTTAATGTCCCACCCACAACATTATCTGACTATCTCTTACTGTGTATTAGGTTGAAAGTTTATAATTCTTTAAATAATTGCTCAAAGCATTTCAACAAAGTTTTGTGTTGGAGTTTGCAACATTCCAAAATCCTTATATTGACTTTAACGTCTTCACTGTAAATGCACATCAGTTCCAAAAAATAGGTTATCAGTTTCACTAACTACTAATAATTGGTATTGGTATCAGTCTTGAAATAACAGTATCAGTCGCTGTGGAATCCTTGCTGTCCCTCTGACAGAGAACCAGAAGTACAGGCAGCCATCAGCACAGGTCAAATCACTCAATTCAACACAGTGTCAAGGACTAACTGACTCATTACAGCCAAAGGAGAGACATCAGAAACACTTCTCTGTTAGCTATGTAAGCTATGTGGTAGAAGGTAGAACTAAAAAGTAAAGTATTTACCCACATCCACCTTTCATGTGTTTTGCTGATAAAACTGCAACTTCAAAAGAGTCCCGGATTACAATACTCAAATACTCAAACAAAATGAATATCTTCCCCTAAAAAGTAAATTGTATGCAGGAAAGAAGAAATAAGTAGATAAAAGAGAATAAAGAGAAGACAAATTCTCAAAAAGTGTCTTACTTTGTTCTGCCAATGCCAGTTTTCCACGGCTTCGTGGTACCTCGTCCTAGTAAAAGTGACCTGGAGACGGTGAATAGCAGCAAAGGATATAGATGTTGTGGTAGACCCAGTAATGTGACAGTGATCGTGTTGTCGTATTAGGACACTTACCATTGTGTAAAGTGGAGTTATTGTCTTTGGCATGAGGAAGTGGAGGATGCTATCAACGTGTTTTCTAAAAAGGAACCATTTGGAGTTGACATGGGCTCGCATCTACAAAACAAAAGTATATGTGTTAGTGAAGTGTCCTTTATACTGTAATGTCCTGAAATAAATCTTACAGCCGCATAAGAAACTCTTGGTCTCCTCTGCTCTGCAGTAATTGGGGATTATGCTAAAGCAAATATGCTGCATTTGTTTTATTATCTGTAAGAATGAGACCAATTACTGGATATTTGGAGCCCGCACACGCAGAACCCAAACAGAATTCCTTCTGATTGTGAATTCATACATCGCATCCACAATCAGTACAGGCTACCAATTAGAGCTACACAGCACAGATTATTCAATTCATTGACTCTTTTATTAATCACTAACTATTTTGATAATCGACTATGGTTTTGAATGCAGGTTCTCAAATGTGAATATTTTCTAGTTTCTTGACTCCTCTGTGACATCTTGGGCTTTAGGAAACACTGGTCGACATTCTTCACCATTTTATAAAATTATATAAAAGAAACAAATAATAGATTAATTGAGGAAAATAATCGACAGATCAATCAAAAATAAGTTTTGGGCCAATCATACACCTCCCTGATGGTACTGCATGATAGATAAGTATCTGCCTGTATTTCTCAGCATTGAGGACACCATTAATCCTGACCAAATCTCCAACTCCATTTGCAGAAATGCAGCCCCAAACTTGCAAAGAATCTCCACCATGCTTCACTGTTGCCTGTAGTAGTTCATTATTATTATTATCAAGCCCTTTGGCGAACAAACTTCCTTCTGCTACAGCCGAATATTTCAAATTTTGACTCATCAGTCCAGAGCACCTGCTGCCATTTTTCTGCACCTGTGTTCCTGTGTTATCATGAATAGTTGAGTTGCTTGGCCTTGTTTCCATGTCGGAGGTCTGGCTTTTTGGCTGCAATTCTTCCATGAAGACCACTTCTGGCCAGACTTCTCCAGACAGTAGATGGGTGTATCTGGGTCCCACTGGTTTCTGCCAGGTCTGAGCTATTGTAACTGTTGGACATCTTCCGATTTCAAAGGGAAATAAGCTTGATGTGTTTTTCATCTGCTGCACTACGTTTCCTTGGCCAACCACAACGTCTACGATTTCAGCATTGCCTGACTTTTTGCAAGACTACCAATAAGAATTGATGCTGGTTTGAAGGCAAAGTGTAGTAACACCAAATATATATATATATATATATATATATACACACACACACACACACACACACACACACACAACCGGTAAAATGTTTGGGGTCATTTACAAATTTCCATACTACTCCATTATAGACAGAATACCAGCTGATCTGAGTGGGTGGATGATCTTTAATGTAATATCTACATTGTCCATTATCAGCAACCCTTCATCCAATGTTCCAAAGGCTCATTCTGTTCACTGATCTGATTTCATTTTAAAAAACTAACTAGAAAAACATTTTTATTCTGTCTATAATGGAGTGCAATGGAAATTTCTAAGTAAACCCAAACTTTTGACCAGTAGTGTGTGTGTGTGTGTGTGTGTGTGTGTGTATATATATACACACACATTGGTACTACTTTGCTCAAACCTGTAATTAGTGATACCCACCCAGGATAACACCCTCATTATTAAGTATGCAGATGATACTACTATCCTGGGTCTCATTAAGGGGGGGGACGAGTCAGGTTACAGGAGTGTGGTAAATGACATTTGTGTCTATGGTGAGTTGAACAACTTATGCCTTAACGCAGATAAGACAAGAGAAGTAATTATGGACTTCAGGAGAACCCCACCTCCCTTGCAGCCCCTTATCATCAAGGGGACTGAGGTGGAGAGGGCTGACAGCTATAAATTCCTGGGATTACAAGTAACATCGGATCTGAACTGGACTGCGAACACTGTTGCCACAGTGAAGAAAGCCCAGCAGAGATTGTACTTCATCAGGCTGCTTAGGAAAGCTGGTCTGCACTGTCGCCCTCTCACCCACGTCTACAAAGGACTGATAGAGAGCATCCTCACCACAGGCATCACTGTGTGGTATGGAAACACCACCCAGACAGAGAGGAAGGCTCTGCAAAGAGTCGTAAAGACTGCAGAGAGGATTATTAGAACAGAACTCCCCTCCATGGACACAATCTACACAAAGCGCTGCCAGAAAAAAGCAGAGAGAATATTTAGGGATACATCACATCCAGGTCACCCCTGCTCGTACATAAAAATTGTACATATAATCTCAGACACAAGCGCGGACAGCATTATTACAAAGAGAACACGGTTCTACAAGAGCTTCTTTCCAGCTGCGGTGAGACTTTTGGCCAAAACTAAATGAACTATGCTGCTTAGGGTCTGTGTAATTAAATACACATATGTGCAATATACCTGTGTATCTTCTTTATTATTTAATAATAGTTGTGCATTTTAATATTTTATAAGGGGCTGTTTTTAGGGGCAATGGCAATATGCAATTATATTTTTTGGCAATTTTAGAAATGCAATTTATTTACTTTTATTTGTACTCTTTAATGGTTTTGTGTAATGTTACCTATTTATAATGTAAATGCTTTGTGTGTCTTTTTAAACTTGTTTTGACTTTCTGAGTAATAACCGCACAAGAGTTCCAATGTGCAAAAACACAAATGGCAAATAAATTCTTGATTCTTGATTCTTGTTTTCAGGTGGCATGCAGTGGGATTTTAGAGCTCACGGGATTTTGCTAAAAACAGTCAAATAGTGGGCTGCTAAGCCAAAACAAGAAGCTGAAAGAAGCGATGCAGCTCTGCAGTGCTGACTCGGTGATCATTCTCTGTAAGTTTATCAACACAAGCATCAACTTTCACGTAGTCTATATCGACCTCCTTTCATTTTTCGGAATTGTTCTGTGCCGCTTGAAATTCTGCCAGGTGTCCTTCTTTTCGGCCGGATGTTCGTTACCTTCCGCTTTCTTTGTGTTGTGTGTTGTGTATTGTGTATTGTGATTGGTTTAAAGAAGGAGCACGTTTTTCTCACATCCCGGAATGATGTGTGGACTAGCCAGACCCTCCTTTGCAGCGCTGTGGAAGAAGGTCTGGAAAAGCGAGACTATCTTTCACATTACACATAGTCATTTGGTCAATATTTGTTATCATTAAATAAAAATCAATAAATATCAATCATAGCTTTTTAAATGCAAGACTTTACTTGAGTATTTCTACACTGTGGTATTACTGCTTTTCCTTAATTAAAAGATCTCAATACTACTTCCGCCGCTGTTGTGTTTTGGGTTGATGTCTCTACAGTAATAGTAGAATTAATCCATTTCTTATAGATACCTTCACCCCACTTTAATAGTTACAATGTTATATAAGGATATTTTAAAGACATTTTAAAGTACAAGGTTAAAGAAGACATATTAAATGAATGTGCATTACTTCAATGTAGTTGTACATGGCCAGGTCTGCAATCGCATGGTCGTCTGGAACTCTCACTCTGGTATACTCAGGCAGTACAGTACCTGGGCAAAAAAAACACTTTCTCATTAATGGTCACTTCATTCCCTGTCTCTGTCTCTTCTGATCTTTGTTCATTTAAAAAGTACTTACTGAAATCCTCATTGAGCTGATCCATTATTTCTTCAAAGACTATGCAGTCTTCAAAGCCCTATAAAGCATACATGGACGAATGAGTCTCCATTTAATTCTTTTCTGCCGTTTCTTCTCCTCTGTTTAGTGTTACTCACAGCGTTCATCCCCTGCCCATAGAAAGGCACCACTGCATGGGCTGCGTCGCCCATAAGGACACATTTGTCTCCAATGTGATATGGGGAGCACTTGATAGACACCATGGCCTGCGCAGGCAATCGAAAATAATCCGTTTTCAGAGCGTCGCTGCGAGGCACAAACAGAAATACAACTAGTCACAAAAACACTCATTTTGAGTTTTTTTTTTTATTGACAGTCTCATTTTTCTAAAGAACTGAATCAGGTTTTGCTACAAACGCATATGTCAAATCTGAATAGGCTAATGCTCCATGCTCCGTCTGCCACGGTGAAGATAAACAGTCAATCAGAGGAAAGGAAGCATGCATGCATTTGTTTAGCCTGAGCACTCCAACTTAAGTCAAAGTAAGTGAATGAAAGCTGTATATGTTTCTACTGCTCATGCCTCCGCTATCTCTCCGTCACCCACAATATAAGGTTTACCACCATTTTAAACAAGCCCATGTAAGTGTACGGCTGCGATTTCACACTTCACAGATCACGGCTGTGGATGTTTCTGGAGTCGACAGGGATGATGAGAAATTAAAGTGTTTTTTGGGGATGGCTTGTCAGGTTGGATGACAAGATAAAAGCAGAGGGGGAGAAAGACAGAGCGAGGGAGGTGAGAAAATCACTTACACTCCTATAAGTGCTATGGTGTCGGGGAAGTTTTTCTGAAAAAACTCAATGACTTCATCTCCTGTGGTGATCTTCTCAAACTCCTCAAAGGGCATGAAGAGGGTACAGGTAAACGTCTTGTCCTAAATTGGAAAAGAAACGGTGCACACAGTGATGTTAGCTCTCAAATCCACTGTGACACATTTCTTGTCAAGTGAAACTGAGTCAACTTTATTTACATAGAGATGGACTAGCTGCATGGCAGTCAGTAAGTCCCTTCAAACTGCAAGCTGACTGATTGTTAAACCATGATATCTCGTTTTCTGTTTCTAAACATGTTAAAAAACAAAGTGTGGATGCAAATTATTTGGAGTTTAAAGGCACCTTTAATACGTGTGCTGAGTAATAAAAGTCAATCACTGAGTTATGTAATGCTTGATTTTTGCTGCTGAGTAATTAGTAACTTAATTTAATTACTTTTTCAATGAGTAATGAATAATTGATTGTAGTTTTAACTTGTCCAACACTGTTCTTACATCCTGACATTCCCAAAGTTTCCCACCTATACTGAGGAAGGCCATGAGATGTGGCCAAAAGTTTTGGGAATAATTAAAGCTGGGGTAAGCAGTTTTCTGGAAAAGGCACTCCACGTTTTGTCCTAAGCCAACGAGCACTGGCACATGAACATGCAGTAACCTGTACAAGCACTAGTCATTGCAATCATCTCCATTGTGATTTTGATCCTTGTCTGGATTGAGTTCATTTACTGGATAATTGCTGGATCATCTAACGCTGCCGGATGTCCCTTGTCTTGCTGCTGTAACAACATAATTTCCCATTTTTTTGGGATCAATAAATATCTACCTACCTACCTACCTACCTACCTACCTACCTACCTACCTACCTACCTACCTACCTACCTACCTACCTACCTATCTATCTATCTATCTAACAAAACTCTCTTTGTTTTTGGGAAAACAAACTAGCAAGCTACACGTTGGAAAAGGCAAGTTTTGTCGAAAATTTGGATTGTGCAACAAGGCTGTGGTTCTTTCAGTGAATGATTTTAAAGATTTACAAAGAACATGTTTACGGCATTGACTCTCTAACTGGGGCGTTTTGGGACCGATTGGGAGGGATTTGCTATGGACAAAATACACACTGGTAAGCGCTAATTATGTTTAACCATGTATCCAGCTAATTTAACCCTGTGAGACCAACTCATTGTCCGTCTGGTTTTACGTTCTAAAAAAGCTTGTAAAACATTTTTCTCAGGGCAAACTGGGCTTGAGCTGCAGTGAGGTCCCTTGAATGCGAATTAAGGTTGTGGGACCATACAGACAAATAAATAAAACGGAACATAAATCTCACAGATATGTATTAGCAGTAAAAGCTAAGCCAATCTCCTCTCTAAAACACTTTTCATGTGTCTTGGGAGGCATACTGTGAAGAAATAAACATTATAACTTATGCAGTTGACAAAATCTCTAAATTTTTCTAAAAGTCCAGACGCTTTTGCCCTCATGACATTCACTTATGCAAATAATAATGTCATATTTATTGATATCACACCCACAGCAATGCTACACAAGCATTTGTGTTGTATAAAACAGTTCTCGTATATATTTGGAGTCATCCAGTGCAAAAAGAACACAATGAACATTATAACTCAAATAAAGGACAAACTAGTTACATTTCTTCAAAAAGGCCCAGATGTATGCCAAATCTCAAAACAGTAATGCATTCTTCTCTGTAGAACAGTAATAGACAATCTTTGATCCATATTTTCCCCTATATAGTATCTTTGTTGTCACTTGGATGCCTATGTAAGGCGTAATGTGTGACGGACCCGCCTTCCCATTGGTTGAAAAAACATCAACACACTCTCGCAAAGCTTCATGGGAGATTTACACTAGCCGGTAGCACGGAGATAGCGGCAGAAATGACTGAAAGCTGTCTTCTGCAGCAACAGTACGTGAAGGCTGACCACCAGGGGGAGCCTGTATCCAATTGCCCACAGCGTGAGAGGTTGCAAAAACATAAAGATGCTGCTGCAGAGAGCAGGTTACACTACATGTCAGATGCAGAAAGGGACTGCCCTGAAGATACTTCAATCAGAAGTGTAGACCTGCAGAAGGTTATAATCGCCCCAAGAAAGGCTGGGGTCAAGTCAGCTGTGTTCACAAGACGGATTGTGGCATATCATGAAACCTTTGCGTTACATCAGCTTATGCAGCGGCATTGGAGAAGGAGCGGGACATCAAGCATGTGGTCTTCTGGGTAGACAATTGTAGCACTCAAAACAAAAGCTGGTGCTTTTTCTCTTCACTTGTATCCTTAATTAATTCGGTCAACATCTCTATGGAAGACATCACCCATTCTTTGAGCCAGGGCACACATTTATTAGTGCAGACAGTTTCCATCAGGGTGTGGAGCAGACCAGAAGGGGTGGTTTATGTTTTTGAAGACTTGGAAAGACTGGGAAAGAAAGATGAGATGGTGGAGCTCAGAAACAAAAGCATCAGGGACTGGACAGATGGCCATCCTGCAGTCAACGGAAAGAAGATACCCAAACTGGCAGCACTTAAAGTTGTCCAGGTGTGATGTGGCTCAAGGAGCATGTTTGCACAGATGTCCCATGAGGAGGACTATCAAGAGCTGAATTTCCTGCGAAATAAATATCAGCTAAAAATACCCAACACTGCCACAGGACAAGGGCATAGGAGATGTCAGAAAGACAGACATCCTCAAAAAGCTGGTGCATGCCACCCACCAGGAGGCTGTTCTGGAACTCTCTGCCTGTTAGCAACACAGAGGAATAGAAATGGGGAGAAAACGGGGAAATAGTTATAGGAAAAGAGTTATGGTCCTTATTGTTTCTTTGAAGAACACAGGGTGAGAAAGGGAACTACTACATGTCTAATGTTCTACATTCATTTTAGTATTTTCAGATTGTTTTCTAGATGTTCTAAATGCCCAACAAGTTGAAAATGTTTTCTTTTTCTTTCTAATTTATGTACGGAATGGTGCATCAGCACCAACATTTGGCGAGTAATGGGGTTGAATGTACTGTATGGGCTTTGGTGTTAACTGAATATATTTGGGTTATTGGTGGTTGGTCAGACAAAGGAAGCAGATTTGAAATAGTACCGTTGGGCTTTGGGAAATTATAATGGGAATTTAAAAAAAAAAAAAATTATGTTTTATTAACAAAATGATTAATTAGTTAGCTGTTAGCTGCAGCCCTACTTTACACCTTAGTTTGGTCACAACCGACTCCCTCCCAAATTGCACAAGTTTGGTCATTGACATGTTTTTTTCTGTTCTGTTTAATATACATAAATGCAAAAGTGCAGTATAAAAAGTTTTGTTTATTATCTGTGATGTGATTTTTGTACTTAACGTGTCACCTGTAGTAATTCCACTAATCTACTACTCAGACTTAGGAGATGAAACATGGATTTATTGTTTGGTCTGCATTTTTGTATACCATTTGCATTAAATTATATTAATTTTCCTTTCTATGTGAATTTGTTGTGTGACTTGTATTCACTATTAGAAAACATTCAAGCAACATCATCAATAATGATTGATCACTTTTGTCCCCTGTACAACTTTTATCTGAAAACATTTATTGATATTTACCTTTGGGGATTGTTACATTTTCTTGCATTGCAAATAACTAGAAATCAAAGTAATAGGATGAGAGACAGTATTGTTTTATTACAATTCTATGCAACAATATTGAATAGGGTAATAAAATACAGTAGCTGCTAATGATAGTGTATGTGAGTTGAAAAGCCACTTTTTGACCTTCAAATTCAAATGAACTACTTCTCATTAACATTATTTTATAATTATATTATACTACGCATAATTGTGCCATGATGACTAGCTTTTATGTAGATGTCATCATTAACATGACTGATTCGGTGATCAGCAACCAAGTGAGTGATAAAATGGAAGTTAATGCCTTTTGTCTTTAATGACCACTTATAAGCTTGTAGATGCAAAGTACAGTAACTTCCAAATAAGGTTCAAAGGTCAAGTTTGAGTTTAAGATTTTTATGTAGATAAATAACTTAATAAAAAAGTATTGCCAAATTTCTAATATCCTGCCTACAACTCATTTATCTGGACAGCAAAATAAGTTTAAAGTCATTTTTCTCAGTTCTACACTCTGACAAGTTAAGGTCTTTTGGCTTTGTAAGGCAGAATTACTCTCCTGTTTTCTTTGCAAACTTGTGGGCCTGTAAAGCCGTTGGAGATGACATATTTTGATTCAAGTTCATAAATAAAATGGGTCAATTTTGGCAAAGCCTTTAAAGAACGATAGAAAAAACATTGTGAGCTAGCTAGCCTCAGCAGTGAGCCTTTGGCTGCAGAATATTTCGCCATTGAATCAGGCTTTAACTATCCAAAGGCATGTGCACACGCATCTACAATAGGAACACTCTCTTTCTAAAATTACCTGTGATTGGCCAAAATCTCCTGTCATGGGCTAGATTTTCTAAAGCCTGAAAACGGAGCCAAAGAGGTGCAGAAGTCTAGCTTTTCTCTCAGACTACCTGAATTACAATATGCTGAAAGGGTTTTAAGGAACTTTGTTCCACAAATGATGCCCAAAAAGCAGCCTACCTTAGCTTTAACTAAGTGAGCATTGCATTTAAAACAATGAATCACAGATGTATTCCCAAGGTCAAGAATGAACCATCTAACAAATAAAGTAGCATTGTTTCATAAATGCTGATTTCTGTGGTATAGTTTGAAATATACAGTACACACGGGACATTTCACATGTATTTTATTATGCGTGATATTGCAAAAAGATTCACATTACTTTCATTGGTCCGAAAAATCCTCCATGCTGAACTCATGAAAGAACCTTCCATCATCAACGCACATATAAGAGCCAAAGTGATGGGTGGACATGCGCTGAGGTTGTGTGTGTGCCATTATCTGGCCATTTGAGCAGGTGATTTCTACCAACATCACAAAGTGCTCCCTGAGGACCTGTCAGCACTGACTCGGTTACCATGGTATCCACAGCAGCAATGTTTGTGTTGGGTTCTTTCTCAGCCCTAATGTGTTACTGGGAACTACGGGAGTTAGTAACAGTTTGAATGCACTCCAACGTCAGCTGCTTTAACCTCTCACTAAAGATAGCAAAACTGGTGTGCTGAGTCAGCAATGCAGAAAAGTCATTGTGGGATTAAGAAAGACAGGAACATTTGAGAGAAGTCAAAGCAGGAAACAAACAGACAGACAGGAAGACAAATCCAAGAACACAAAACATAGCAGAAGACAGGCCAGAGCACTACAAAAAGACTGATGAATGATATTTAAAACAACAACAGACACAGAAAAAACAAAGACATACACAAGTAAATGGGGATAAACAAGAGACAGGTGACACAAGGGCTGGGGAACAGATGCAGAACATCAGGGTGGGGATCTCAAAGGCGGGAAAACCAAAAGACAGGAAGTTAAACAAGACAACACATGAGAGCAAAAGAGACTACAAAATAAAACAGGAAATGGAAAACCAACAGAAAACATGAAATCAACTAAACACAGAAAGTTGACACAGGGACGAGACGTGACATGGACTTTGAGAATCGGTGCAGCAATTACACGTGGGAGAAAATCAAATGAAATCTCACCAAGTTGGGCAGGGCGATCATCATGAATGTGTTTCGTGGCCAGATGTGCAGATAATTGGGCTTCATGGCGAACTGAGGAGGATTGATGATAAAGATGATGGACAAAATGAAATAAAACAAGAAGACATATACAATGGTGCCCAACAATTGTGAGTCCAACGCTAAGCAGCATCTCGCTCCCGTCAATAAAAGAATGGGACTGTAGGGAGGACTGACCTCTCCGTTGATGGGTGGCATGGTGAGCTCCATGTAACCGTGGGGGATGTAGGTCTGGCTGTAGTTGAAGCGGCTGCGCCGAAGGAATTGCTTCCGGATGGCAGAGAAAGCTCCATCACAGCCTACAATCAGGTCCGCCTTGATCTGCTCATTGGACCCATCCGACCTGAAAAATATGCCAGTAACATACAGTATGTTACAAACTAGGGGTGTAATGAAACATCGATCTGGATCAATATATCATTTGATAATCCATGATCCAATATTATCGATGCAAAGTGAAAATATCGATCAATGTCGTCTGTAGGAGGCCCCTTTATTTTAGATTCCCACTTCATAAGTCAGGAAGAGGTCAATAATAACATTGTAAAATCATATTTGTTGTTGTTTGTTTCTTTTGAGTTGACGGGCATGTGACATCATCTCATTTCGTTCGCAGGCCCCTGAATTGTATCGGAATTGTATTGTGTAATTATCAGACTTCATGATATCAAGAAATATCATATTGTTGTCCGAAAAAATCAATATAATATTGCATCGTGATAAAACTTGTAATTTAAAGCCCTATCATAAGCCGGCTCATAACAAATGTACGTGTACATGTACAGTATACAAACATCCATATATACATATATATATCAGCTTAATAACTTTACTAGATTCTAACTTGATTCAACAGGCTAATCCTTTTCATGCTTAGCCTAAAGGTCCTTAACATTACGAGATAATACCAGTCTACACGTAAAATAAGAGACCTATTCGAGCTTACTAGAAGCAAGGTCCAAAGGCCTATGCAACTGTCACCCAGGCTGACACTGATTTCCCATTAAAGTGTGATGTACTGCACATGTATTTCATGCTGATGGCTATCTCGGAACATTTCCTGGCTAGTATGGGAGGAAAGGCTATTATTGTGGCATCAGGCTCTCCGTGTAGATTTAATTGTACAACATGGGGAAAACAAATATGAGTCACAGTTGAACCACAGGGTAGAGGGAAAGATGATGTCCTGGATGTGTTAAGTGCACACCAGGGTGACTTCTGGATTCAAGTCACACTCTCAACCTTTACTCAAAACACAATTAAATTATAGTGCATTAAAGTGTTTGTTCACTGTGGCAATAACTGCACAGTGACTCATTCTAATTAACAAATTCAATTGTTTAAAGCATTAAAATAAATAAATAGAAACGATAACACACATCATGTCAATCATGTCAATTTGAATGCTTCTGCCAAGCAGTCTAGTCGGTCCAGACTCATATAATATATGTAGTGACGTCTTTGAGGCAATTTAATGAAAGGTATTAAAGGCAGGGTTGAAAAGCTTTGAAAGTATAACGTCCTCAAGGATTTATCTACATGTAAACGGCTCTTATACATAATACGTTTCTAGTCTCAACGACTACTCAAGGCACTTTTACATAGTACAGGATCTATTCACCATTCATACACTGTGGCCAAGGCTGCCGTCCAAGGCACCACCTGCTCATCACATAAGAGTGTCTTCCCAAAGGACACTTTGACATGGGGCCAGGGATTGTCCACCAACCTTCTGATTGCCAGGCAACCGCTCTACCACTCTACATCTAACCCCTTCCGGCACTGTAGAGGAAGTGGAGAAAGGACCGCAATTTCACTTCATTTCTCATCGTTACGACATAACCAACCCTGGGGAAACTGATTACTCTCTTTACGTCTAGGGATTATAACAGAGCTTGGTTTTGTTTGCACATATAATACTAGGAAAAGCTAAATGCTTAGCCACCCAACTGAAGGTAAGGGTTTGAAGCCTATCCGGCGTTCCTCGGCGTGCCTTCAGCTTAGGCGCCGTCTAGCCCATTACTCTTCAGTCGTCAGTTGGTGCAGTGTCCAACTGCTTTGACACTCAGTTGAAAGTTCATTTGTTATACATTCAAAACGTGGACAAAACACTAACATAAACTCAATGGTGGAAACATCAGTTAAATGAGAAATGCAGCCACTGACTCTCTCAGTCGGTCTCTCCATAGTCTCTCTCATTGTCTCTGTCAGAGCTGCTTTTCAGCCTTGTGACCTAGGAAGGCCACACCCACCCCAGCCTGGCGGCCAATAGAACCTAACATGCCGTGACATAATTCACCGGTAAACAAAGAGCTAATATTATCATACAGAATGTTTTAAACAAACATGACAACTGTTAGCAATGCGGCGACGACGTGCACTGAGCTCTGGCCCGTACAGGGGAGGTGAAGAGTATGTGCAGCGGGGCATGACATTTCATTGGTTCTTTTCAAGCGGGCCACAAGATGACAGATTTTCGCTACTTTTTCAGAGCCCATAAGTTATTTATTGCTGTCAGGGTGTAAAGACCATTTCAAACAAGTGTATATTGGAAAAAGTTATCAACCCTGCCTTTAAGTGTATTTTTGGCAACATCTGGATAACATCACAGACATCTTTAGCAGAGAAGATCTATACAATCATCACCGTTTTAAGATTAGTGTCAGGCATTCAGTTTCTGACCAAATGTGTTATGGTGTTGAATCATGACCAGAAAAGTTTTTTTGCAGAACATCTGATGTCTCAGAGAAGTTGCCCTTTCAGATATAAAATGTCATATGTTTTCCTTTATTAATTAGCACAGAAAATCTTGAGTTATGACAAAAATTTGGGGTCCTGAGATATCAAGTATGGGACGTACGGAGAGACGGATAACTCGAAAATGACAATGTCTAAAAACTAACTACCAGGCGTAAAAACCCTGTGATCAAATTAAACAGTGTGTGCTCCTGCATTCTGTTTTAATAATTCACGTCATGGGAATGCTAATACCCACAACTGAAAAGACCTGGAGGTGTTTCAGTGTTAATTGGGTGGTAAATTGTGTGTCCCATTTAGCCTACCTCAAGGACAATCAATTACAAAAGCTACTAAAATGTCACACACAGAGGCTTCAAAGGCAATACGTTTATCACCGTCCCAGACCTCCTCTAGTTAACATGTACAAGGCCGGGTGAGGGGACAGGATCAATAAAGCCAGAGTAAGCAAAAAATCCAAATGATCAGATCCTGCTCCGAGATTACCCTCCATATAGTATGTGCGTGTCTGTGTGTCTCTGTGACTCTGTGTGTGTGTGTGTGTGTGTGTGTGTGTGCAGTGGTGAAATTGATTGACAGAACTGTTTTGATCGTTTCTATCTTCTTTCTAAAATGTGGGAATTTTTCTGTTTTTCTTTGGTACTTTTACTTTTTAACTTTAAGTACATTTTCCTGATGATACTTACATACTTTTACTTGAATAATATTTTTAATGCAGGACTTTAATTTTTGCAGTACCTTTACTCAAGTGTGTGTGTGTGTGTGTGAGTACAGAGGTGTATGTGTGTTGAGATCGAGAACTATTTACCTGGCAAAGGTCATTAGCCCTGTTTCAGCACTCCAATCCTGCAGTTTGTGATCAAAGTTCAACTTTGTGTTTGGATACGTCTCTGCCGCTGAGGGAGCAACATGTTAGAAAAGGAGCTTATATCACAGATGCAAGCATGACAAAGCAGGGTCACGTGACAGTTAGGAAACAGGCTGTCAGCAAACAGTTAACACATTCACCCCTGCTAAGGGGAATGACCTTAGTTGATTAGCATGAATCTCCTGAACAACATAACTTGGCAGTCAGTGTATCTGGTTTTGTGAAAAAATGATGTTGAGATTATCACACTTTCCAAAAATCTCTTTATCTCAATGTTCAGTCCAGTAGCCTGGATTGGCCCTGATAAGAGCAGCGGCTTCACAATCAGCCCCTTTTTCAGAACATATACTGTAATTAAAGACAGACCATGCTGTCACACATGATCTCCAAGCGTGCACAGAGGCACTTCATTAAATAATACGTAACAATTTTAGCCTGAAAAGAGAGACACATCCCCAGACATGCTCATTTAGTTTAAAGAATCTAACGCACTGGGAGAATCTGCGGTCAATATGGCTCAGCTCACTAGCACAACAACCTAACCAATTAAGGGTGATTGGTGGGAGGAAAGAGTCTTTTTACTGTCCACAGTTCAGGAATCAAAAATAGATAAAGGTTACAGACTTCAAACTCATCTAATGCTTTCAAAAAAATGTAAGGATATGTATTAACATACTGTAAAGTATGCTGTTTGTAACAGTGGACAGTCAATTAAAGGAATACTACTGTAAGTCACTTTTAAAAGAAGAAATTCTTCCTCTTGCAAATACAAACTAATAAAGGTAACTCCTCCTAATAAAAGGCATGTTTGCTCAATTCAATACACTAAGGGATTTAGCTACTACAGTACATTCTTACTCTGCCTTTTATAAACAGTAGGCAGCTCATGTTAGCTAATATTAGCAATCTTTGGGTGGATAATGTAGTTTACTGATTTTATGGCAGTGTCCGGAACCACTACCTCATTCACTCACTCTCTAATCCCTATATAATACCCGTTTCCCACTGGCCAATAAACCATACTAAGACCATCTAACATCTGGCTTTAGTCTGCAGTGGGAGAGGTAACAGTTTGCATTGACATCCGGCACAAATGACTCTACAGTAGGCCCTGATATTTATCGGCTCCAATAGATATATGATACAAGATACAGTGCAATGTCATGATAGGCATCGGCTCCATTGCTAACTTCTGTCCATGGATTGTTGTTAGGATGATTATCATAGAAGCCTGGCTGAACACAAGAGTCCACAAAGTTGGTATGAATAAAAAATTTAAATATATAGAAAAAGACTGTTGGTTGGATAATTGCTGTGTTTATGGCTGTCATAGCTTTTGCATAAAAGTGACTCAGAGGCTTATTCAAATATGAGATAAACATGCAAAACTTTTAATCAATTTAAATGTAATGGATTGTGTGTCTGAAATCTGCTATAAAACTGTATTTTCCATTATGTTCTTGTAGAAACATTTGAATGTTAAATTATCATTTAAATTTGGCTATAACATTATTTCAGAACACACACTAAGGCAATGTGTTCAGTGTAAATTAGAGCCCGACCAATAAAGGAATTTTAAAGTGTGCATATTATGAAAAAAATAAAATCACTTTTTCTGGGATTTGGGGTGTTATTTTGTGTCTCTGGTGCTTCCACACGCATACAAACTTGTAAAAAAAAACTATCCATGCTGTTCTGAGTGAGATCCGGTTTCTGAATGTCCTCTGTCTTCAGTCTCCGGGTGAGCTGTTCAACATCTCCACGGCTTTCTCCATCACTAGCCGAGATGAGGTGGCTAACTGTATCATATGCTAGCGATAGCATACTAGCTCATTCTCAATGGCAAAACACTGCTACAACACATACTAGTTCACCATAATCTCCAAAAGAACTACTTCCTGTCCCTGTTCTGCAGGTATTCCACAAGTGGCCCTCGTCTAGAAGAAGTCTCCCAGCTAATCCTGCCTTGGACTGACCAAAGTTGGAGAAAGAGTTATCTAGCTAATGGGATCTTACCTAGCTACTGAGCATGTGCAACTCCCAACAAAGATAGTATAGAAGTGAGATGTCTCACTCTGGAGCTAAAACAGAGACCTAAACACACAGGGTGAAAACAGGATCTGCAGAAATGTGCAGTACAACAAACATATGGTGTTTTCTGAAAATGAAACCATGGAAACCTATTCCGGTACAAATAAGAATACAATTATGAACCTGAAAATGAGCAGAATATGGGTGCTTTAAAGTTCTGATAAATAAAATAAAAATACAAAGTTAAGATATTAAACTTTTTTCATTTTAATTTTTAAATATTCATATATAAGAACCAGTAGTAAATGATTCTGATGAATGAATATTTAAAAAAATATTTTTTTCTTTTCTTTAATCAGCCATTTTAAATGTAGATACCGATAGTTCGGGAAATGCCTAATATCGGCCGATAATATCAGCCGGCTCTGGTGTAAATGCGCCAAGGCTACTTTGGCTGAAGAATAGACAAGTTCTTACCTGTTAGCAGCTCTTTGTTAAGATTGGCACGGTCTACTGACAGGATGTACTAAAAGGGAAACAATCTGTATTAAAATCAAATTCTACAAGTATTACAGCATGACAAACATAACTGTGACACTGTTTAATAGAAAAGGAAACAGAAAGCCTCCAGGATTTATACTCTGTCTCCTGCGTTACATGCTTTTACTGCTTTTTTGGGGTTTATTTTTGTTTTATTTACCCATGTAAATCACTGTGAGATTGAGAGATCTCTGCCAAACGGCCAGCAGTGTGATTAAAAACAACTATTTTCAGATTAACTAACCAGGCTCTATTACTTTGTAGTCAGACGGCTTTCTAGTCTTAAGGACTACTCAAAGCGCTTTGCACAGTTCTTCATTTGGTGCATGCTTGAACACTTCAGTAAACAAACCTCTGTATAGGGCTGGGCGATATACTGTAGAGAAAATCAAATATCACAATATTCTTGACCAAATACTTCAATGCCGATACTGCGACTATATATATATATATATATATATATATATATATATATATATATATATGGGTGACTATTGGTGCTTTAACAAAATGTTATTTAGACAATGAGATTTTTGATAAATATTCTCCAGAAATTATTTAATGACTTAGTGGGTAAAGGAAAATAATAGAACAGCTTAAATAGTCTGGTAAATTCAGAAAATGACATCACTTTACTGTAATGCATCCTGTAAAACCAGGTAAAGACAACACTTACCATATTACAATATTACAATATATCAAAATCTAAGACGATATCTAGTCTCATATCGCGATACAACAACGATATATTGGCCAGCAATAATTCTGTGTGTGCACGCATGTCACAGTTCCTATATATGCGTGCTTCCAAACACACTCATGCACACCCAGCATGTGAGATCTTGCAAAATGCAAAATTAATGTAATGCTAGTGATTGTTAGCGTTATTACATACAAGTACTTTCGGGGCGTGGCTAGAGTTAGAGCACGGAGACCGTTTTGACTGTGTAACTTGGTCCATTTTGTAATCACACTTCTTCCAGCGTAGAACTCAAGATGCTTCAGCATCTCATCATATCCCTCTGCCAACCTGTTATTGAATTACAGGCAGGGTACAACATGTTCGACAGCTCCCTTGTTAACTCAAGGAACAGAATACACTATTAATCAGAATATTATCACTCTACAAATACTAGAAAGATTGCAATAACATGCACTCGAGTGGAGTGAAAAACATAGTACATATCTTGCTATAAACTGACTAGAATATTTTATATCCTAGGTAGTACTAATTTACCTTAATAATACTTTACTATGTCAACTTCCAACCAGTGAAATAACAAACTATAAACCCATTCACTGTATATTGAGTGTCACAACTCAGTACCATACAATATCATGTTCTTATTTTTTATTTTATTTTTAAGTTGTTTTGTTTGGTTTAAACACTATCCATATGAAAAACACAATTAACACATAAATGGCAAATGTAAGTTTCCATAAATAGTCCCTTTTCAGTTATATTATATAAGTGGGAAGGGGTTGCTTACAGATCGAGCTGCTGTGGTTTCCGAACAACACGTCCCAAATGAGCGGTGGGAGGGCCACCAGAACATGTCCCAACAGGCGGAAGTGACTTTTGATCCATCCTGAGAATGTCTCAAATCCAAGAGTTTGTATACCCTTGTCATCTGATGAGATGACTTTGTAACGTCCAGTCCAGTTAGGCTCAAGTTTCTTTCTGTGTGTAGTGGGATCGTCCATCCATACCAAATCTCCACATTGATAAAGTTTGAACTTTACATGTTTATTGAAGTAGTACTCATGCTTTGGTCTCTGCTCGTCACAATCACAGTGAGCAGCCTGAAAAACTGCGTCCAGCCGTTTCACCAATTCAGAGCCATAGTTCTGTGGAGTCTGTGGTAGTACTGGCACTGCGATCAGCACTATAATGTCCAGAACAGGGTGTGCCATGGAGAATGTTCATTGTCCCTGTAGTAAGTGGGGTGGGAATCAGCACTTGATACACAACTGGCTGTCCTGGTGCAATGTGAGCTTTATGACAGAGCTTGTCATGACACGGTACGAGTTAAGGGAATTGCCACCAGAGTTTTCTTTGGATTTTACCTTTTACCTGTCTAAGGGAAGGAAGGTGTTGTGTACCCATTTATACACTTCTAAGAGAATGGGGTCAGACAGTTGATTAGCTACAATGTCATTACCTTGACCAAAAAGTGTGTGTTGTAGCAATTCCATACCTACGTTGGTTGTCTGAACAACAGCAGAATCTAGTTACGCACAGCAAACCTAATCCGTGGTACTGATCATAGAAGAAGGCTGTACTGGCAGATTGTTCAACTGTGGAGCAGGAGGAGTGTCCAGTTTGACAGGAGAGGAGTGGTGTTTCTGAGAAGGAGTGGCTGTGTCTTTTCCCACCTTGTGTAGTATAGTCCACTGGTACAGATCTAACTCCAAAGCCCAACGACCTTGTCGTCCTGTGGGGGTCATGTGTGACATCCAGTTTCCGTAGAGTTAGGAGTGGACGGTGAAACGTGATGATTGTAAATGGATTACAGCTCAAGTAGTGTCTAACAGACCAGACAATGACCCAGAGTTCTGTGTCATATGTGGTCCATTTTTTCTCTGTGCGGGTCAAAACATGACTTGCATATGCTATAACTTGTTCATTCCCATCTTTAACACTGTGCCCACTGCATAGTTAGAGCATCTGTACTGAGAATAAATGGTTGATGAAATTTGGGAAATGCCATTATTGGAGGGGATGTGAGCGCATCTTTTAATGCTTGAAAAGCACTTGAGCACTCATCAGTCCAATCAAATGGCACATGCTTTTGAGTGAGTCTGTGAAGAGGATGAACAATAAATGCATACTTGTCTACAAAACGTCTATAATATGAGCACAAACCCAGAAACACTCGTAATTTATCTTTTATATTATGAGGAGATGTTTTTATAGTGTGTTCAGGGGACAAACAGCTAGCAGATAGTGAGGAGATGTTTATTTACAGTGTGTTCTGGGGACAGGCAGCTAGCAGACAGTAAGGAGATGTTTTTTACAGTGTGTAAATTTGGAATTGGAATGAATTATCTCAGCAATTTTCACACTTTGCATAGTCATCCACCCTTTGGCAGGCCGGTTCTGGCCCACGGCATCCCTGGATTAGAAGTTTAAATCTTGCTAGCTTTTCAACATTACCAACCCTGCCTTTAATGCATGGCAGTGTTTCCTCTACAATTTTTTTCATTGTCAAAAACGTTTTGATGTTTTTTTGAACGTCAAAAATTAATTAATTTTACACACAGTTTAACAACGAAACAAAATGCTGAGTGAACATTAATAGCTATGTTTTTCATGTTGCACCCCCAATAACCTGGAAAACAGTTTTAAAACAGTAGCTAACTAGCTAATACAGCGTGTCGGAGGAATACAACGTCTCCTGCAGCGGGGAGGCAGAGGGACCGCAGGGTTCACTAACTTTAGCTAACGTTAGCTTCTTGTCTCATCTGGGGTCTAATAAACAGTAAATTTGTCAAATTCAGTGTCCACAATGCTATTTACAATAAACTGTAGATGTCATATTTCACGGGATCCGAGTGAGTGCGTATTTCATACCGTGGCGGCCAGCTATCAACATAGAGGAAAAACTGCATGGCTATGTTGCAGGACATCAACGAAATCAAAAAGAAAATTGCAGTTCTTTTGTGAATGACCGTACACAGCAAAAATTGGAGTGTTGAAATTTCAGGGTTAAACATTTCCGAGTTGATTTTCACTCCCAGAGTGTAATTTTAACACAATTTGATTTAAATGGTGTTCAGTGTTGGAGTTATTTGACAGAGTTGATCCGGTCAGTGTTAACCATAGACCGTTATATACAGTCTATGGTGTTAATCAACTCTGCAGGGACGTAATTAAGCTCCGCCCATGCATTTCACTTCTACGGTTGGAGACAGAGGAGACAAGTCGGCGCCATTTTCTCCCCCCCATGCAGTACTACACGGTAAGTGCAATTACCTCAAACTTACTGAAACAATTAGCAATTGATGCTGAGAATTTTTGTATGAACAATGAAACTTCTACAGAGAATATATGCCTTACAAAACCGTGTTTGTTGCCAGGACTGAACAGCAAATTTGTCCTGGTGATTAGCTAGCTAGCAGTGTATGCTAAGGTAGCTAACAGTTTGTTACCTAATGCTAAACCATCTCCAACTTCATCAATGATGATTTAATAAAGGGAAAACAAAGCCTTATGTTTTTTACTGCATAAAATCTTGTTTGAGGCTGGAGCTAACGTCCTTTTTCTCCCTTACTTTGAACATCAAAGGGGCCGCAAAAAACATGTCTCAACATGCAGACGGTGTTTCACATGGTTAGCTATCTGTGTGACCAGCATACCACTGTATTTGGTGACCCATCAGATTCCATGACCTGCAGTGTTGGAAAAAGTACTCATTTACTTGTAAGTAAAAGTATTTATTACCAGTTAATTGTACTGAAATTACTAATTTCCTTTAAATGTTTGTTTACTTTGTCAAACTTCCTTGCATGTCTCAGTCAAAATGCTGGTCCAGGTGAAGTACAGCCAACAGCAAAAATATGTGAAGCTGGATGAGGATGAATGACTGTTTGTTAACACTTTCATGTCATGTTGTGACACAAAACTGTGTGGACGACATTGATATTTGAATTCTGTGAGATTTCTCGTGATGCATTTCTTTTCTTTTTTTAATTCAGGAACACTTCTATGATGCTGCAAGCAGAGAGATTTCTTGTCATCTAAAAACAGTCCAGAGGAAGATTTGTCAAGGATCTGCATTGCCACCAAATTTCCAAACGACTGTTAGTGTTGAAAGGCAGCTTGATGTTGATGCTTGCCAAGAGGCCATGTCTTTGCTCAACCATACCAAAGAACAATTCCCTGGTTTTCCAAAACATGAGCGAGACCTTTCAGCACCGTCAGAAGCTTGTTAATGACCCAGGCAGAAGGGTTGATATCCTCTCCAGCTTCCCACGATTCTTGGATACAAAAGGATTGGTACGTTTGGGATGAGATGTTTAGAATGGCTTGAAAATTGAAAGTATTTCCTGAAGTAGTAGTTTAAAATCTTCTTTCTTAAAGGTGGACCAAGACTTCACTCTCCTATTTGATGACAAAACATCCTCCAGGCTCCAGAAATGGGATTTGTTCTTCAAGCCAAATGTCATGAAAGAGGCTAAGCGGCTCACCTTAACACCAGAGTTGCGTTGCATGGTGCAGTCAGCAGAAAGAAGTGATCTTTATGAGGCAACAAGTGAGTTGTTTTAATTTTTTTTTATTTTAATAAATTTGCTATAATTGCAGTTAAACTATAACTGCAATAATATTTCATTTCTTTATTCTGTGCATCTCTGAACATTGATCAGATTTTTGGGATAAATGTGACTAATAGATGGATGACGGTTTAAAACATTCTCATGATGCCTCCCTGTTCTCACTCAAACTTGAAAAGTATTACATTTGAAGAGTTTTCAGTTAATTCTTGTGACTCTTTGTCCTCAGCCTATGACCAAGATATGGCTAATAATCACTTCTATAATGTAGTTTTCTCTTTGGCTGCACATTTTTCTTGTGTCTAGTCATGCTACAGTTTGGAAGAGCATTTCCGCAACCAGCAGGGTTGCTGTTGGGCGACAGAAGAGCAAGATTGACATGTTCTACATCACCATGGATAAGCATCTTATCCCATGCAAGGCAAACCGCTACCTCGGGGCATTTGATGAACTTTTCAAAGCACATTTTGTGTTTAATTTGTCTTACGATGTGGCACTTCTGAATTTTTACACATTCCTGCAGACAACAGTGTATAACATTGATGTGGGGAAAATGAAGGAGTCACCCAGAGTTAAAGACTTGAGAGCAAGACTGCTTAACCAGCCAGTAGCACTCTCACCCTGTGAGCAAGACGCTATAAAATGTTGACCTGTTTCCTGTGTCAGAAAAATTATCCCAGCAGTCAGCAGTTGATTTCACATTTAAGAGTTGAACATGGTTACTATCTTGGACCCAAGTTCAAATTGTTTTGTTCTCAGCAAGGCTGTAGGCATCAGTTCCTAACATACAGGTTTTTGGAAGCACCTTAATAGTGTTCATACCATCTTCTATAAGGAAAATTGGCCCCTTATTATATACGTTGTGTATGAGGTTTGAGGCCAAACACAAGCTTTTTAAAGATTGTTTTAAAAATTTCAAAAATATAACCAAATTGCTTGCTAAAAAGCATCAGATGCCCATTGCTTATCACTGGGAAACGTTAACCCTCAAACAAAATGAGTATGGGCCAATTAAATCTTTTTTTCTTCAGAGATGAGAATGTGGTCAACAATGAAATGTTTGAAACGATCTTGTCAAAAGATATTTTCTCAACTAGTTGGGTTAAAGTTGATGGTGTAGAGTATAAAGCTGGACTAGTTATTTGCAGTGCAATGGAGGAAGACATGCCAGTCTTTTGTCAAATAAGTGATGTACTTTTGGTTGAAGATCAGATTTTCTTTTTGACAAACAAGCTATTTACAGAGGATTTTGATGACCATCATTATGCATTCAGAGTATTACAAAGTGCGGAAAGATGTCTACTTAAAATGTCTGAGCTTAAATTTCATAAACCGTTTGATATTCAATACTCATACAAAGTTTTAGATGAAAGTATGTACATTATACCTTATACCATTACCATACCTTCATTCACAATGTTTTAATTCAACCGACTGCAAGGGAGAAAAGGCGCAAATAAATGTTTTTGAAAATTATTGTTTATTGTGATTAATTCTTAATATAAGTATATATTTAAATAATCAATAAATGATATTGAAAAAATTTACAATTAATTTTACCATTTTTTTCAGTGTAGATAATTGACACTTTAGGGAGTGAAATTAACCCAAATAGTTTAAAAAATTTAACTCGCAGCAGTGTTAGTTGTCTAATCCCTCAGTGTTACTATAACTCTGTTTTGCGAGTTAAAAAAGGAACTCTGGCAGAGTGTTAATTGTTTAACTATTTTGTAAGTGTTAGTTTAACTCTGGAGAGAGTGGACCTATTGAAACCCTCAAAAAGTGTTGAAATCAACTCTGTGGGAGTTAATTCAACACTGGACTTTTTGCTGTGTAGTCCTCCAATTGGCAAGGAGACAATATGTCAGTTTAGTTATCCTGGCTCTTTCTTTGTTTTGCATAATAAAATATATGTTCACATTATAACAATGGCCATCTTACCTGGCCTTTCCTGCCATAAGGGATTTCAAACTTTTTCCCACTCTTGGAATGGATCATTCTTGCGTGCATGGGGATCCCCTTGGAGACAATCTGAGGATAAAAGATTAATACAGGGTGTGAAACTTTAAAAATGACATGCATAGACATTTAGAATAAATTATTCTGAATTGTGTTATACTTGGATTTGGCAAAAATCAATGTTTTCAGTCTCAGTTTATACAAGGGCTAAGTGGATCCAGCAGGGTATTGTTCCATGGACAGTCCAGTGAGTCCATGTGGTCAGCCAGTATCTGCCCTTAAAACCTTGTAAAGCAGGCCTTGTTTTGTAATGCTGAAAAGTTATGCAAGTGTAAAGGTCTGAGGCAGAGTCCTCAGGCGAGCATAACATGCTTAGTGCAGCAAATGTGGACGAACAAAAAAGAGTGCTGACCTCAGATGCCAGAATAAATCATGTTGAGTGGGCAACAAGCAAAGAAAGCAGAGTGGACAGATTCCCTTGGGCCCAGCCACATCTCTAATATTTCATTATTAGAAATCCAGTTGAACAGAAAATGAAGGGGTTTCCACCACCTTGGTCTATGATATGGTTTAAGAGGAATTATACGGTAACACGGGCAGGAATAACAGACATATAGAAGTATTTGCTACCAATTTGTTTCTTGCCATCATCTTTTAGACAAATAAACAAGCACACTAGGGTCACCAGGCCCCTGCAGCCCTGAGAGAAATAATTTTATTTGATATGTGCCGGATCCAGGCTGCACGTCTAATGGCACTCATTACTTTTTCCAGGACACAAGCCTGGGCCCTGTGTATTAAATCCATTCCTCGTCAGCTACAGCCTGTCTCAAAAAATTAAAACACACTAACACACTCTTACTAAATGTCAGGTCTTTGGCAGGAAAATCATTTTTAATAAATGATTTTATTATTAATCACAATCTAGATTTTTATGGTTGTTAACTGGTTAGAAAACCTGGTTAGACCATAATAACAGTGCTGCTTTTCTCAGAGTCAGCTGCCCCTAACTTCAGTTTTATGAGTGAGACTAGAGTGAATAAGAAAGGAGGTGGCGTCGCCATTTTGTTTAATGACTCATCCCAATTAAAGCAAATCCTTAAATAAATATTTGGCTCTTCAGTTAAGGTCCACCCCTCAAGCTATGTTTCTAAATATCTACAGGTCACCTAAATACTGTGCAACCTTCTTTGATGACTTTATTGAACTGCTGTCTGTAATCTGTAGACAGTGAGAGTGTAATAAGTGCTGGTAATTTTAACATTCATGTTGACAACCCCCAGGACAGAGTGAGCAAAGAATTGTGGAACTACGGACTGACTCAGCATGTGACAGAGCCCACACACAATATGGGGCACACACTGGACTTGATTATGTCCAAGGGTCTGAACATTTCCAAGGTTGTGGTGACTGACGTTGCTCTCTCTGATCATTCCTGTGTTTTCTTTAACGGCACTATCTCGGAGCTCAAAAGCGTCCAAACAAAGATAATCAGAAAACGATATATCACTGAAAACACCAGTGAATCATTCATCCAGCTTTTCTCCTCCACACCCTCCCTCTCTGGGGTCTCAATCACTGAGCTTGTAGATAATTCCAACTGTAAAATTACAAATGTTATTGATGCCATTGCTCCTACTAAGGTCAATTCTGTCTCTGGTAAGAAAAGATCTCCTTGGAGAAATGTTACAGGCTACTGGTGAGAACAGAATAAAGAGAGTGTCAAAAAGCTGAACGCAAATGGCGAAAAATTAATCTCCAGGTCCATTATAACACCTATAAAGAGAGACTTCCCCTTTATAATACTTGTAAAATGGTACTTAAGAATACAAGGCCTACGGTTGAGCGATGTCCCCTACATTGGCAATTGACGATGTTTACAGTAAAACATTGTGATGGATGATGATATCGTCTTCTGGGGGGTGTTGGGGGTATTTTTTCTACTACTATATAACATAGAAAAGATCAGATATGCATTTAAATGTCCTCTGTAAATAGACAGTATTACCTGCTGCCGCTGGTACATTACAACTTGACCTACCTTCACTAGTGCCATAAAGTCTAGACTCAATCAGATCTCCTGATCTGTGAACGTTTGCCTTTAACAGAGCAACAGTAATAACCTAATATAATGACATTACTGAGATTAAACAACATTCTTGGTTATATTTGCACTGAATAACGCATATAATAAACTGAAACATAACATAACTCTTGCAGCGCACATGAACAGATGCGCATTAGCTCACACGACATAGCACCCTCGTGAATTAGCCTACTGTTACGTACATTCATAAATCCTACGTAACATGCATTGTCATCAGACTTAGTTATTGATATTCACACACAGTATCCACAAAGTTAGTCCAATGAAGGGAGAAAGGAAAGTGTGATAGCATTCTACGTTAATGCCTTTCCTCTCGCTGGAGACCGCTGTGTCCAAGCCAAGGTGCAGAGCATGCTTAGCGCATGCTGATTACTAGTCCAGGTACAGCGAGCTACTATACTGACAAGGACTGTATCACTACAAATAGGTTGCACGTAAGGGGGGAAGTAGCTTCCACTTAAAGGGCATCATAGCGCAAAACCCGATGCAAGTGTCTTGGCTAGTTTTTAGTGTGTGTCTGACAGGGTGGGGGGCGTGGTATCACGATGGTGGCTCTCCATCGTAATACCGGTCAACCATCACGATGGACGATAGGTTCACAAACCCTCCGGTACCAGTAGCATCTCAACTTTTATCTACCAAGGCCTGTAATGACTTTGCCTCCTTCTTCAAAGACAAAATTCAGAAGATTAGATAAACAGTCAATGTCTCCATGTCAAAAAAGTAGACAAACAGCCTTTTGCTGTTCATCTACTTTTTTGCCTAATAATTTTATGCATGTCTTATTAGATCATGTGTATATATACAAAACTTAATTTTGTTTTCCTTTTGGCCATTTTTGTGGGGTTTTTACACTTTTGTCTAAACTCTAAGCTGTTATCCACTAGCCCATCCTCTTTCACTCACTCTGTTTCTGATTTGTACATGTCAGGAGACAGTAACTTTTAAATCAATACATTTAAAAAAAAAAAAAGCCTTGATATTCTATCAACAGGTGTTTTCAAAAATGTTTCGTAATGTTTGGCTTCTGATATTCTAAAGATTGTAAACACTCTCAGGTATCTTCCCAAAAGCCCTAAAAACTGCAGTAATCAAGCCACTCTTAAAAAAGAACAATCTACAGTCACTTATGGACAACTAGAGGCCAATATCAAACCTTCAGGTTTTCGACACCACAGCACTGAGATGGCTCTTGTTAAAGTGTTTAATGACATCCACTTAAACAGATAATGGCACAATTTCAGTCTTAGTATTACTTGATCTCAGTGCTGCATTTGATACAGTCAACCATGACATATTACTAGACTGGATGGAAAACTGTGTTGGCGTTTCTGGCTCAGGACTAAACTGGTTTGAATCCTGTTTAAAGAATAGGGACTAATTTGTGTTTATAGGTAATTATGCATTTGAGCACGCAAATATGATGTGCAGAGTTCCCCAAGGCTCCATTCCGGGGCCTCTTCTGTTTAACATTACATAATAAGTTACCAAAGTTATGCAGATGACGCTCAAATTCACACAACCTTATTTCCCGGGGACTATAGTCTAATACAACAACGGAGTATGTGCATTAAACAAATTAACAACTGGATGTGCCAGAACTTTCTTAAATTGAATGAAGAAAAAACTGAGGGGATTGTCTTTGGAGCAAAAGTGGAATGAATAAAAGTCAGCACTCAGCTTCAAACAACAATTTTAAAAACAACAGACAAAGCCAAAAATCTTGGTGTAGTTATGGAATCTGACCTGAATTTTAACAGCCACATTAAGACAATTGATTGATTCAGAACGCTGCTGCTTGAGTCCTCCCTAACACCAAGAAAGTGGATCACATCACTCAGGTTCTGAAGTTCTTACACTGGCTTCCTGTGCCTCAAATAATTGATTTCAAAATACTTTTGCTAGTTATAAATCACAAAACGGTTTAGAGCCAAATTACATTTCTGATGACATTATGAACCACCCAGACCTCTCAGGTCATCTGGGACAGGTCTGCTTTCTGTCCCCAGAGTCAGAACTAAACAGGGGGAAGCAGCGTTCAGTTTCTATGCTCCACATATGTGGAACAAGCTCCCAGAAAACTGCAGGTCCACTGCTACTCTCAGTTCTTTTAAATCAAGGCTGAAGACCTTTCTTTTTGATGTTGCCTTTCTTTAAATAATTGTTCACTTCATATACTGAAGTTGTTGAAACTGTATGACACTCAGAAATCAGAAAAATCAAAATTAAATGAATTGATTAGATGGTGATTTGACAGTTCGGACAAACACTCCTAAACAATTAAGCGGCGAAAAGGGGAAATTATTACCATTGTTGTTGACTGAAACAAATATTGAAGTGAACTGAGTAACTTGGTACTTTTTGGTTTGTTTTTGTGAGTTAAGGGTTGTGGTCATTCTGGGGGTATTTCTGAACAGGAAACAAATATGTTTCTGAGAATTTCTCCAACGCGGGTGTGACATAGATTTTATGGTTAAATCTACAAGAAACAGTTGGAGCTGTTCAGGATTTTGCAAAGTTTGCCATGATTAAACTACACCTTATAGTGATGACTATATTGTAGCGTAAAGAGCAGTACTTCCACTCTTGGTTGTAGGTAACCAAAGCACAAAGTCACATAATCATGCGGGGCCCGTTGTGGATGAGATGGTAAAGAAATATAGTTCTGCCTGTATAGAGGGCCTACCTGGTCAACAAAGTTTGGGGTTTCCACAAAATGGTTCACAGAGTACAGGAAAATTGACAGCTCCGCCTCTACTTCTTTAAAATCAAGGCTGAAGACCTTTCTTTTTGATGCTACCTTTCTTTAATTAATTTTCAATTTTATATACTGAAGTTGCATTGTTAAAATTATATGGCAATCTTATCTGCTTTTATGTTTTTGTTGTTTTTAAACTGCTCTTTAATGTTTAATTTCTTATACTGTACTATACCTTTTACTCTCGTATTTTATCGTTTTTAACGGCTCTTTAATATTTATGTAAAGCACTTTGAATTGCCTTGTGGCTGAAATGTGCTATACAAATAAAACTGCCTTGCCTTGCCTATTAAATAAACCGTAAATATTTAAATCAGTATACCTTCTCCTCCATTCCAACATGCTTCAATGCTTGCCGGCCCCTGTGAGACAATGCCAGGTTGATGCTTCTTCCTTTCACAACTTTGGCTTTCCGGATATCTGACCAAAACCAGACACACTGTGTTAATCTTGTGATGTGATGTGAATGTTATTTAGTCAGAAAAGTAGGGTTTAAAGACAGTTTTGAATACTACCTTCCCGAGTTTCAAAGACTTCCACATCAAAGCCTCTTTTGGCAAAGAAGCAGGCATTCAGTGCCCCAACCTGAAGGGCGAAGGGGAATAAAGACAGTTCTTTGAACAATTTGCCAAAATCCCTGTACTTTGCATTTTTATACATACTCATAAATTACCCAGTATGCACACATAGCTTTGTGGCGACACATGTGTGCTTGTTGGGTATCTCTTAACTAAACAATATAAACACCATAACCTTAAACCTTACCACGTAACCTTCATTTTTTTCAAGTCCATATGCAGTCAAGAGATCATAAGACAAGAGGTACAATAAATTAATAAATCACTTTAATTTTATCTTCTTACCAAACCACCGCCCACCACTACAACTTTTTTCTTGGTTGATCTGCTGGTTGTTTCCTCCATTGTGCTAAAGGTTTTCTGGTGATCTGATCACTGTCCAGTTCAGAGTGATTTACAGAAGTAGTGGGTATTATGCGGCGTTCATGTCACCTGGGAATATTAGGAACCGCCCCCATGACTACAATAGGCTCGTTCGATGAGCCCGGTCTGCGCAGAATCGATGTTTGGAAACGCCGGCTTCTCAGCTGATTTAACAGCTGATTGGTTCTGACTCATCATGATGACGTTTTATATAAACTGTGTAATGTTTTTGAACCGGAGCGATTTTACCTGCTAACTTCGGCTTATTCTGTAGGCCACAGGACACTTGTGGCTGATAGTAATGTTAAGAAGTCACGGATCATATAGTCCATGCCTGTTGTTAATTAACATCAGCAACAGATTGCATGTAGTGCATTTTGAGAGCTACGCTGTCATAATTAAAACAACTGGAGACTGTGCACAAGCTGATATTGGGTCTGATAACATCTAATTAAATCGGAATCGGACAATTGTGTTTCTGTCACTTCCTGTTCAGTCTGAAGGCTGCAGGAATCGGCTGGAAACTGTCCGACTTTCCCGCGGATTTTTGTCACTTCCCCTGGCTGCTGCCACCTGCTTTCGTCCACTTTACAGGTGAGGCGCATCTCATCTCGAACGGGCCTGTTTTTCCGAGGTCCATGAACGCGCCATCATCCCAGGAACGTCACTCTCAAATCAGTTCCCTTTTCTTTTACTGTCTATTCTTTAAAAGGGCGATGTAGGTTCCATAAACTGTATATTAATATATACCATACAATTATAACCTGTGTTTTGTCACTAGGCCAATTAGTAAAAAGTAAGACTATCATTACAGCAGTTATTTTTCAACCGTAAAGTTACGAGATGACAAGTGTAACTGCTCCCTCAATAAATCAAGTGACAGACGGGCCTAGTGACTGTCATTGAACAAGTAAAGGAATCTGTCGCCATCTAGTGGCTGTCTAATGACAGCAATGTCAGTGGCTACAAAACGACAACCCAACTCACACATACCGGTAATAAACACACCCAAACTCAAAGAGCGCGTGTGCAGAACAAAGTTTAAATCTCCATTTTTTTTTTTTTTTACATAGGCCATCTCGTTGTATTGCCATGCATTGTCCTGCATATTTTTAGAATATGCAATGTGACAAGAAATGACAAACCTCTCCAACTCCAACAATCATGTTATCCGGTGCAGAATACCAAAAAAAAAAAATCTTACTTAAATACTTCAGTACCCTACCCTAACCCCAAAAACTGGAAAAACCTATTTTTGATACGCTGAACGGAAACGGAAATCCACACGCAGGCTACCTAATCGATACCAGAACCAATGACACAACATAATTTCATAAATATGCTAGACATTTTGCCCGGTTCCAGTCACTTTAACTTTGACTATTTAATTGATGGTCATTGTCGTTATCGTCATCACATGTATCAGTCGGTGAATTCCTTGCAGAATTGATAACATGCCATGTTAAACTACGTTATGGTCTGTGCTCGATTACTTTTGCCTATTCAAATATGGCGCTGTAAAAGCCAAGGTTTGTTTTTCATGGGCGCAAAGTATGTTTAAGTGCATTAACCGAACGGCCCAGTTTACGAGATATATCCAGTCAGCAGGCAACTGTTTCCGTCTTAATCAAGAATTTAGGTAAGTTTTGTCAGACAAATGTAACTTTTTGTTAAAAATGATTGAGATATTTCATACCAAACTGTAGGCTAACGTTAGAACACTAAAGCCGGTTTGTTGACCCTAAATTAAAATCCCTGGCTAGGCTGAAAAGGTTAGCTTTGTTGCTACTTAGGGTGGTAGCTAAAAGGGTTTGTGTGCGGAGCTTCTGTATAATTGAGTAATTATAATACATTTTACAACAACAGGGAGTTAAATGTAACCTTAACCACATACTGAGAAAAACGAAGCCGACTGCCATTGGTAATGGGGCGCTTCTGTGGAGTTTATAGTGCTAATGTAGCAAGCTAACGCAAGGCTAAATTTGCCTTCTGTGGAGGGGGATTATTTGATGTAGCTAGCTAGCTAACGTTAATCCTTGCCGTGTTGGGCGAAGCAGATGTATTCGTGTTTTCAGTCAATTTCCTAACAGTACATTGTTATTTTTTTAGGAAAACGTTATTACTAACGTTTAGGTCTCGCTAGCTGACTGTACTATGTCCTATACAAGCAGTACGTTGTAGCAAACTTTATCCAAGTTCGTAAAAGGGTTGTATTTCAGACCTGTTCATAACCACGCCGTCTGAGTTAACTGATTAATTGTCATAATCCTGTATAGGTGGTCTACATAAACCATAGTTTGCCAACAGCAGCCTCTTTCCTAATAATGTGATCAGGTGCATTTAATTGCTAAACCCTTAGCAGAGAATGAAGTGAATGTCCAATTAACCGAACATCAGCTAAACCCTTGAATGTCACATCAGTGGGGGTTGTTTTTTGAGTTGTGGCTGACTGTAGTACGTGTATAATATACAGAATGTTTTGTCATGTACAAAATGTCAGATATGATTTTTGTCCCTAAATTATTCTGTCTTACCAAAAAAAAAATAATCGAGTCGCCCTCAGTACTAAAATCTCCCAAGACCATCATGTCAGGTCAAATCAGAAAATAAACATGGCAGGACAGACTGCATGGCTACCTTGACTAAACTTTGACTGTACATTTAATTCCCTCCACTGCAGGCTGGTGTCATCCTTGCCACTCAGAATGACTGACCAGGCTGTGAATAGGGTGGTTAGTGAAATAATTCGCTCTCCTGAGGACAAACGGGTTTACAGGGGTTTGGAGTTTACCAATGGCCTGAAGGCCATGCTCATCAGTGACCCAACAACAGACAAATCTTCAGCTGCGTTGGATGTTCACATAGGTAAAGGGCTTTCATCACTTTTGCCTTGCCATGTAGTCATGTTTTTTCATTTCGCTTTCCTTACAGGGACAATTTGGAAAGCAATAGAGTAAATAAGTACAAAATCTAACTATATATTTGCCCTGTAGGCCAGGTAAGTAGTCCATGTTTTAGTTAAATGCATGGGATCAAAATGTGTACTTTGCAGATTGACATAATTACATGCACAACCTCAATACTGGCCATCCTTTTTGCAATGCCTACGGTAAGCATTTAAAAAAAAAAAGTAAACATGATCACAGAACTTTTGAATTTTTTCGTCGGCATCCGCTGGTGGGCAACTCTTTCTAATAAAGAAGCAGAGTTGCAGCAATAGTGAAAGTGAGGTAAAATGTTACAATGAGCAAGATTGCTCTTAATTATTCGGATCATATTATTAATATATTGTTTCTGTTAATTAAAGTAATTGCTTGAATGACAAGATAACAATGCAGGGTTTTTCCTGCATAGAGGAATTGTTAGTGCCCCTAAAGAGGTTTTAGCCAGCCCCAGGAAGGAAGTAAAATCACCAGCACAAAAAATTACAAGTATTGAGATTAAAAATAGCAATTGATTATTTGGTGATTTATTAACATTACAAATACGTTTTAACCAGTTTTGTTAATTGGGGTTTTATTTACTCAAGCATAATATAAATTTTGTTTATCAAATTGTCAGAAATAACAGGAACATTAATAGATTTCTGTCAAATAAGCTAACAGACTTATTCCATTTATTGTATGTGGACCGACCATGCTTACTGCCGTACAAAGTCATCCCCCTGCTGCGAGCTATAGCTTCATCAACTAATTTTCTGTGGCCATTCTTTTTGAATTTCAGGTTCGTTATCAGACCCAGGGAACATATCTGGCCTGGCACACTTCTGTGAGCACATGCTGTTTCTGGGAACAAAGAAGTACCCCAAGGAGAATGAGTACAGCCAGTTCCTCAGCGAGCATGCAGGCAGCTCCAACGCCTTTACCAGTGGAGAGCATACCAACTATTACTTTGACGTATCCCATGAGCACTTGGAAGGAGCACTAGATAGGTACTTTCCTGTTCATTTTGTCATGTGCAAAAAGTAACTTGTCTAATATTAGGTTGCTTTCACACCTACCTCGTTTGTCTGTTAAAACGAACCCTGGAGCGTTTGGTAGGATAGTCCGGTTCGTTTGGGGCAGCGTGAAAGCTCATGCAAACTCTGGTCCACTTAAAAATTGAATTGAAAACACGAGTCTCGGTTCACTTCCAAGTGAACTAGAGTTCAGTTCAATTTAGGTATCACACTTGTTCTCTAGAGATGTTATTTATTTTGTTTATTTGACAGCAACAGTACATATTTATGAACATTGCTGTAAATATGCAAGAATTTGCAAAAAGGCTAGTTATCTGTTGTCCCTGGCCAGATGTTACAATAGACTCGCTAAAAGGAAGAACAACAACTAGGAAAGGTAAAGACAAAATGCAATTATTGAAATGGGGTGCAAGCAGCAACTTTGATGTGGTCAAATTAGACTAGTCCTTAAAATTTTGTCCCCCACATTTCCTACATCAGGTAAAAGTTGCAAGTCCCTTTCTTTCGTTTTAGGCTACTAATGCATTTTGTACAATAAAAACAGATGCCATCTCTGTGCCTAAGTGCTTGTTATTTTATTAGTATACAATGTTTTCCTTGGGAGTCCTGGTGTTAACCCAAGTTAGCTGCCTGTTCGTTTTCTGTCCATCTTTGGTTACCAGACCCAGCTGCATCGTGTTCTCTTGTAACATCAGCATAGTTCCTACCCCCAACTCAGGCGAGATATGTCAGTGTAAGACTGATGTCCTCAACCTTGCAAGGTCTCTGCTTCCGTGCCAGCTGTGTGGTTTGCAGAAGACAGTTGGCCGGTGTCAGAATCTAACCTATTGGGATAAGCTTACCTACTTGTAAATGAATGATAGACTAGATTGGCAAGAACCTGTTTGTGGGTGCTAATTGTTCACCTGCACTGTGAATTGTGAAGGCCATCTGGACTGTAGTGGTAGGAAAGGACAGTGCAGAAGAGTATGTTGAAATATTGATGATGTAGCACATTGTGCCTGAAAGGATCATATGTGTTTTTAGCTGGCCCCATTATTATCATATCCTTGCTATACTAATCAGAATGACTGTATTTAAATTCTTATTTGGCCATTAATGCATTAAAAGCAACATTATTTGTTCAAGACTCACTATTTTGGAGGGTTTGTGTTACCAGAATTAACAGCCACAAGAACCTCATAATAAAAAAACACATTGATTGTTTTGCAAGAGCTTTTTATTGATCTTGACAATTAGCTGCTGTGACAAAGTTACTTTTTTGTCAGATGACATGACTTGCAGAAATCTGTTGCATAAACCTTCAAATCTACTGCAAAAGCTGACTCGGGGCATAGCTTTAAAACATTCAAATGTTGTGTGTGCGTGTCTCTCTCCTCATTTGCTTGGCAGTTGCTCTCACTTTGTACTCTGTTCTGTTGAGTTTATTCTTTGTTCCAAGAGGACAATTTGTATGCAGTAGGAAGACATCACATGAACAATATACAACACAAAAAACAGCAGCTTAGTCTGAGTTAAAGAATACATAGTTGGAAATAAAAAAAACTCATGCAAATGGTCTTTCATTATATCCTGCTTCATGTCTTTTTTTTTTTTTTTTTCTGGGTCCACAAATGGCCCTACATACTAAACACGTCTTCATTTAATCCAGAACAGCTTTAGGCTACTGCTAAACGAGGAAAAGTTTATACAGCCTTAAGTAATATTATTATCCGCCTGAAACTTCATTAATACTACTACTGAACTATACTGCTTAATGTTTCCTTTACTGTCATTTTGTGACCTCTGTAGGTTTGCCCAGTTCTTCCTGTGCCCATTGTTTGATGAGAGCTGTAAGGAACGGGAGGTGAATGCTGTGGACTCTGAGCACGAGAAGAACCTGATGAATGACGCCTGGAGGCTGTTCCAGTTAGAAAAGGCCACTGGCAACCCTGACCACCCCTTCAGTAAATTTGGAACAGGTAGAAAATCTTGAGTGTTGCCACCAATGCTCACTTCAACTGTACACAATCATATATTTAATTCTGACTTTCGGCTTATTACTGTCTGCCTCGATGATATGTAGACCTGGCAGTCTATCACATCTGTCAGTGTCTACACTGAACACATTTGGAATAGTTTGTGTTGAACACTGGATGTTTAAACAAAAGTACCATGTCTTGGCTAGATGATCTGATTATGCATATTATGGTCCAGTCCACTGGCCTATTTACATATTAATGTAAAAGAAAAAAAGTTAGGTTTTGTTATTTATATATATATATATATATATATATATATATATATATATATATATATATATATATATATATATATATATATATATATATATATATATATATATATATATACATACACACACACACACGCCTATGCAGTGTTTTAAAGAAGTATCATGCCCCACAGACATTTACACTATTAAAGGTCCCATATTATGCTACTTTTTTGGGTTTCTACTAGAACATGGTTTCATGTTAATAAAAACAAATTTTTTTTCATACTGTATGTCTGAATATACGCTTAGTTTGAGCTCTTCCTTTTGAAAAAGCCCAGACGGTTTCGTTACTGAGGCTGTGTGGATTCAATGTTTTGATACTTTCACAGTATTTATGTAGCACGTCGGCCTGCTTTATAATTAACAACAATATACATGGTAATCTCACGTTTTTACCGTTAGATATTTGGCAATATAGTACCTGACTTTAGTCCTGTTTGGAAAACAAAAGAACATGATGGTGTGTTATAGCAAAACAGGCAGTTTTGGAACCGTTTTGGTTCACATGCTACAGCTTTGGTCTTTTACATCTTTAACACATTTTATGCCTCCTAATTATAACCATTGAGATTCACTCACGTAACATTTAACTCTTCTAATAGCAAAAAAGAGACTTTACTCTCTGTGAAGGGAATTTCCAGATCAG
Source organism: Percina caprodes (assembly GCA_013375575.1). Lineage (NCBI taxonomy): Eukaryota > Metazoa > Chordata > Actinopteri > Perciformes > Percidae > Percina > Percina caprodes. The sequence goes on from JABXJD010000149.1 coordinate 445,688, forward strand.
AGTGATGTGGACTGAGTGATGGCAGTCTTGAATTGTATAAAAGTTTTTTATATTTTAGTGCCCTAAGTCCCATATTTAAATGCAGTTCTCAAGAAGACCTTGCAGACGTTTATCTATGTCTGCATCCTTTGCACAGGGTGGAACAATGACTGTTCCTCTATTTAGAATACAATGATCATTATCGCTCCACTCCCCATGATGCATGTCAATACACTGCTCATATTTGTGGATTTGGTTATTCAAACTAAATTGATGATTGCAGTTGGAGAGTGAAAGTGAACTTGAATGATTTGATGTTGTGTAGAACTAGCAAAGCTTGATCATTACAATTTTACTTTTGTCATGGAGAAGTTGTGGTAGGATTTTTGAGAAACAAATTGTCACTGTTCATTCAAACATTTTAGGTAACAAATTGACCCTTGAGACCCGGCCGTCTCAAGATGGGATTGACATCCGTCAGGAGCTCCTGAAGTTTCATTCTACATATTACTCCTCCAACCTCATGGGACTGTGTGTGTTAGGAAGAGGTAAGAGTTAACCTCTCCCAATCATCTTGTTTAAATGTTGCACTCTTCCTGAACAGCGCTGCGTCTTGTTAACCCCTTGTACTGTCAGTTACACAAGACAACAAAGAGGAACAAACTATACAGTACACAGTCATATACTTTGTGTACATGGCCTAAACCATAATATTTCACAATTTAAATATAAACCATAGTTTTTATTAGTATGATTTTGAATTTAATATACAGCAATACAAAAATCCTTGTAAAATCAATTTACCTCGGTATATTTCCCAAAAACAAATGAGACCGTTGTCAAGACTGACTAGCTCTTAGATAATGCTGGTTGCAGTATTTGTTAAAGGTAAGTCCATTTACGGAATGCCTTACACCCCCTCCTATTGTTTGGCATGTTTGTATTGTCTTTAGCTTTGTGTGGAGGTAGTGATGTAACTGTATGAAAATTTAACCTCACGTTATAGTGACCAAAATGATCACGGTTTTCAGTATTATCACGGTATTTTTAAAAGTGTGTTCAATATGTTCAGAAAGCACTGAAATAGTTTCAAAAAATTTAACAGTGTTCATTATATTACAAAGATATAGGCAATAGGCTTGTAACAACTATTGAAAACTGGCTACTGAAACACTGGTCTGCTGCAGGGGATCCAGTAAGAACTTGAACCGGAGATGTCCGACTTTGAGATCCAGGAAGATTTATTTACACCTCCAACATGAAGTAACGATGAAAATGTATGCCACGTTACATGTGAAGTTGGATTTGGTTCTGAAATATAAGCAAATAATTATTTGACTTACTATGAACGTTATTTACCAAAATTAAATGTTATAGCCACCATATAAAGAGAAACAATACTAAGAATTACATTAACTTCTATGTAATAATTAACATAAATGTAACATATTGCTCAGTAACACAAACTGAGAATAAGCCACATCTATTACAGCACACACATACATAACGGAGCAAACCGTGTAATACACCTTTTAATAGCTTAATAAAATTGCCCAAACTCAACCTGAATATCAACAAGTGGCTGCACAAGTAATTTTAAACAATCTGCACATCTATCTGCTATACAGTAAGACACACAGCAATATTATCAAGGCGATAATATCTATCTATCTATCTATCTATCTATCTATAACATGTCGTAACAATGGGCTAAACTTCCACATGTAGCTGAACACTTATTGAAGATAACGAGGCAGTAAGACCCATGACATTTTAGCAAGCTACAGAATAGTTTTAACTCACGTTTTGGGCTCCACACATCACTTCAACAAGGAAAAGAAATTTATTAAACTACATGATATTGACAGAGTTGAAAATAAAAGGCATTAATCATTAAATCATTTTTTTATTGTCATAGCAATAATTACATCTCACAAGATTTTTAATAACTGTTTATCTGACATCATAAGCAGAGAAATAGATAATGGAAATCTCTGTGGAATGGTGTTATTGGATCTGCAAAAGGCGTGAATCATGACAGACTGATTGCCAAACTTGAGGCCGTGGGGGCAGACAGCTCCACCTGTAGGTGGTTTAGGTCTTACTTATCCGGGAGGGAACAACAGGTGGTCTTAGGGGGAGTGCCGTCTGACCCTCATGTAGTTAAATGTGGCGTTTGTCAAGGAAGCATTTTAGGTCCGTCCTTATTTTTAACATACATTAATGACATGGCAGACTCCTATTCATGTGAACTATTTCTGTACGCTGATGATTTGGCACTTCTAGTGTCTCATAAACACCAATCCACTCTAGAGAGCACCCTGAGCTCAGAGCTGTCTCCTGTAAACAACTGGCTGATTGACAATATGCTATCCCTACCTTTTGGTAAGACAGAGGCCATCTTGTTCGGTTCAAAATACAGATTGAATAGATGCTCAGAATGTAGGGTCATTTTGAATAATGTTGTGGTAAGTGCAAGTACAAGGTACTGAGTAAAGTCACCGGGCTCAAAAAGTTTTTATCCAGAAATTCAAAATTTTTAGATTGGTCAACAATGATCATTTTAGCCAATGCCTTAACTTTAAATCATTTTGAATTTTCATGTACTTCCTGGTTTGAAGTCCTAACAAACCGACTTAAAGGGAGGCTGCAAACCCCACAGAATAAATCAATATGAGTAATTCTGAGCTTGGGCCATAGGTCTCAAGTAGGTAGATCATAATTTGTTGAGCTCAACTGGCTCCCCTGTTGAGTTTTGTGTTACTATGTCAAGACTTGCCGTGATCTATAAAATTATTATTTGGTAGTTTCCCATTTTTTTTGTCGTGCCTTTTAACTTAGGGAAAGGACACACACATTGTTTACATGCGGGGCAGCATATCTGACCTGTGTCCTTTTTATAGATTTAAGACAATGTTGGGGAAAGGAACCTTTGTCTATATAGGGCAGTTCAGTGGAATAAGTTAGATCAAATTACCGTTTTTATTTAAGTAAAATGTTATATCATGTCAATGTTTATGACACACTCTGTAAGGGTCTTGTCTTGCCTTGATGTTGTGTTGAGGACCACAATGGAAATAAGTCCTGGACTTTATTGTCTTTTTATCCTTGATTATATTGGATATATTTTCTGTGTAAGGCATTCTTAATGCAGTTAAATAAATTAAACCCCCCTTGTATACACTGCTCATTTTTTCGGTTTTCAAATGAAGTTTGCCTGTTGTTAAAAGTGTCACTCATGTTCATTATAATTTGCAAAGCTTTCTCATCTGACTTGTAAGAGACATACAGGTAAGTGCTTAGAAGAACATCCAAGCATGATTCATGGGTCCAAGTGGCTCTGTTACTTAACAGCTGAATGTCTAGTGAGCTTTATTGTGCATTGGTTTGTCAGAAATATCATTGGAGTGAAACCGTTTTGTGCATTCTGGAAATACTTTATTGATGGTCAAAGTGTTATAGTTGATATGTTTCACTGAATGAGTGTAAAGATCTATCCTTTATTACATACTGCTGAAATGTTTCATTGGGTCTTTGCATTCATATGAGCTACTTGTTGTCTATTACCTTTAAAGTAAATCTGAGCTTTTTCCTCTTTACCTATAGAATCATTAGATGAGTTGACCTCCATGGTGGCTAAGCTATTTGGAGAAGTGGAGAACAAGAACGTACCTATCCCAGAATTCCCTGAGCACCCCTTCCAGGAAGAACACCTCAAAGTGAGTATTACTTACCTTGCCAATGTTTCTCACACTTAACACTCTACAGTCTTTACGTAGGGCCATAGTCAATATTTAATGAAATATAGGATTTATTAGGTTTTGTTACCCAGTTAGTTCGTGATAACTGGCTGTTTTCTATATGAAAATACAGAGGGAAAATGTATTCAGACACTACATCAGGAAAATATCATCACTCATCAAAATATGTTTTCTAAACTATGAGTTTTCCTAAGTAACATGTTTTTTTTTCTGTTCTTTGTGTTCTGTCACAGCAATTCTACAAAGTGGTACCTATTAAAGACATCAGGAACCTGTATGTGACTTTCCCCATCCCAGATCTACAGAAGTACTACAAATCTAACCCAGGACATTATCTGGGACATCTGATTGGTCATGAAGGACCAGGAAGTTTGTTATCTGAGCTTAAATCTAAAGGTAGGACACAAAGATTGTTGAATTTAAAATATTGAAAAAGAAACTAAATTTTTCTTTTTTTTTAATAATGATCATATACAGAACAAAATGTTGAATATGTACTATTTTATGATTTGATTTTTCAACCGTAGTAGAATTTATTTAGTATTCAAGATGTACTATTAAACTTATTAAGATGTTCAATTTCCATTCTTATGTTACGTTTAACAGAAAATGACTATGATTATTTTTTTGAAGGCTGGGTGAACACACTAGTGGGAGGGCAGAAAGAAGGAGCCAGAGGATTCATGTTCTTTATCATCAATGTGGACTTGACTGAGGAGGGCCTCTGTAAGTACAGCTGACTGTACTAACTGTAGCTCATTTACCATATGCTGATGTGCTTTGCATGTGGTTGTGATTATTTCTGTTGTGTTTAGATTTGTGTATGCATGAGTAAATGAAATGTAGATACTGTTCAGTGAGTTATGTTTTTCTTTTCTTCTTTTTTTTTTTTTAATATATCTATATTTTCACTGCAGTGCACGTTGAGGACATCATCTTCCACATGTTCCAGTACATCCAGAAACTGCGAACTGAGGGACCACAGGAGTGGGTGTTTGAGGAGTGCAAGGTAATTAATGTTGTCTGTTCAGCGACATATCAGACAGAGGGGCAGGACAAACTTGACCTACTTATTTCTGGTTAGCGGAGAAACTAATAGAGCAGCACTGACTTTGATAGCAGAGACTGATGGATTCAAACCTGCCAGCTATTTTCACCATCTTGTCTGCTTAAACATAGCCGTGTCAAATGAAACTTGATGGTATTATTTTTCTATACTACACTGTGACAGTTTGGTTTTACTAAAATTGTCTTTCCTAAAGGATTAGAATAACATGGAGATTAAGTTCCTATTTTTTAGAATCTAAAAAAAATCTTTTATTTTTGTGACCCTTTTTATTTAAAGTGTTTTTACATGTTTACAGAAAATAAAAGCACACTGTGTTGAATACTACAGTTAATTTTACATGATTCTGTGTGTTTAATGTCCACATTTCTTCTGATATAAAGAGTCAATTTCTCCCATTTTCTGAGAAAGATTGCTCTTCTTGATCTTAGAGAAAAAGTTATCCTTTCCATTGTAAAGCTCTCCTTGACTATGTCCATCCACTGTTCTAGCTCTAAATGTCTGTTATATGTGCTGTGATTTTATTGGTTACATCTCTGGCTCTCTCTGTAGGATTTAAACAAAGTGGCCTTCAGGTTCAAGGACAAAGAGCGACCCCGTGGCTACACTTCCAAAGTGGCTGGTCTTGTACACGTAGGTTCCTTCTATATCTGCAAAGATTGTTTCCAGGGAGACAATGCAGCTCTTTGCGTCTGTACCTGTTGTCGTCATCTGGCTGCCTGATCCTGCTGTTGACTCTTTATAGAGAGAATTTAGGTTTTGGAGAGGCACAGTCTGACTTAAGCTAGGCTTTTATATTTCCTACCCTTCCTGTATGACTGTCTCAGCAAGGTTCCCTTGTGTTGTGAAAATCATCACTTTTATTGATGCTTTTTGTCAATGTTTTTAACTTTTTTCTTAAATTTTTGTCCCCTTTTCAACACTTTTTTTCAATGTTTGTCTCTTTTTTTATGTTTAACACTACATAACATTAACTGATTAACTTTAGTTTTACAGTTCTGGTCAATAAACCTCCATTTATAGGAAATTATACCTAATGTTTGAGTTATCAAAGCAGAAATTAGGAATTATTTAGGCTAAAATTAAAGGAATGTATGTTGATGGATAATCAGACTGGGATATGTTACCTTTTACTCAATACAAAACCACTTCAATTTTTTTTTTTCTCAAATGCTATAAAATTGAATAAGACACCCCAAAATAGAAAGTAGAGATTTTTACTTGCCAAAGAGCGTTGTGTTGAATTAATCATGTTTTTTTTTTTTTTTGGTAATTACAATTGAGTCGTTAAAAAAACCATTGATATAGGAAAATGAGTCAATTTGACCTGAGGACAACATGAGGGTTAAGTACGTAATCATCCCTGCTGCCATAATTACAGATTTTATTCTTGTCTCCTTGCTAGGTTTTGGCAGTGCAAATAAAAAAAAAAAAAAAAAGTCAACAAGAAAAAAGCAATAAATGCTTTTTACTGTCAGTCTACTCCAGTGGCAGTCGAAGCCTTATTACTATTTTAGCCCTTTCCACAAATGTTTTACAGTTAATCGTGCCACCTCAAGCAGTACGAGGCTAACAGCTGTTTGCTCTGTATGTTTCAGTACTACCCTCTTGAAGAGATTCTTGCAGCAGAGTACCTGTTGGAAGACTTCAGGCCCGATCTGATCGAGATGGTGCTGGATAAGCTGAGACCAGAGCATGTGAGGTCAGTGTGAGAACAATAGTCTCCGGACATGTACAGAAAAGCTGATGCCATGTTATGTTACCTATATTATGTACAATAACATAACAATTTCCTTATTGATTTCACTTTAACAAATACATGTGTTGCAAGCCTTATATACTGGTAATAGTGTGTGTATTTGTATGCAACACCAAAGAAATAGCCCAGAAAGTCTGCTCTATCTTTATAACTGGTATCTGCGATACATAATTCAAGGATGATAATAGAGGATAAAAATTGGTCTGCCTGCTGTGACAGAGTGCTGTTGATCTTCTTTGATATTTGGATGTTCTGCCTTAAAAAGGGATGCCAGACAACTTCACACATTTGATTATGTCAGCAGCCTCAAAGGGTCAGTTAGTTCAGAAGATGGATATGTGTGCTCAGGAATACATTATCAAGTTTATGCTATTTCAATTGGAAATGCTGGTATCCTCATAGGATTTTACATGAACAATTTGTCCAATATAAAATCGTTTCTAACAAACTTGTTTTACATGCCTGTGTTATTAAGAGATTGGTCTACCAAATAGTATTGTGTTAAAGCACAGGTAGATAGCTTTATAATGTATGTTGATAAACCTAGTTATTGGCAGCCACAATTAACTGTTTTTGAGTTAAGTGATAAGCGAAGATAGCTAGATGATGACAGTTAACCATACAGTTGGACCTGTATTCTGTCTTTTGTGATGATGCTGAAGAAGAGGTTCAGCCATTTCTTTTGGAATTACCCTTTTGAAACAATTTTTTTTAAATATTATTTTATTTTTAGGAATACATTTTGTCACACAGGTGGACCATACCAAATAAAAGAGTCATATAGTGGGAATAGCACCATTTTCTCTTTTGCAGCCCAACTTTAAGTCTGAATCTTACCCTATTGTAGTCTTAACTCTAATGAATTTTATGGGATGCTACTTTTATTTCAAGTAAAGTGCAGACTTGTAATTAGTCCATTCCTTAATGCTTACCATGGAGGAGATTGCATGCCCTCTTTGGCTGACCCTGACAGTTTGCATGCCACTTCCTCTACTCAAGTGGCTATTTAACCTTGGTGTTTTGCCAGCAATATTTCAAGTTTTTCTTTATGTCTATGTATCAGTGCCATTCCAGCAGCCGTAAGTGAAGTTACAGCAAGTCAGGTTACATAATTAAAGTGCTAGAAACTATCTGGAGATTTGAATGTGCTGAGACTTCTCGTCAAGATAAAACTGTTCTTGCGATGTCGGTCACAAGAGCAAAGAAGCCGCCAGTAGACGGAGTCTGACCTGGTGGGTCTTATAATACATCTGGCTTTGAAGAAGAATATGGCTTGGACTTCTAAATTAGCATAGAAGATCCCCTGGCTGTTCGCCAAAGTTGACTCTTGAGTTCACTTTTTTGTAGTGCGGTAGCAGAGTTGCAATAGTACAAAACTGCCAGTAAAACCCAGCGTTAGGACATTAGAGGGTACGGCTGCATGACATACACATGGACTGCAGCGTGAAGCTCAGTGTGGTGCTGACTTGCGCAGATCGCTCTCCTTCTGTCTTTAAATGAGTCGGAAGCAGAAAGCAAAACCTAACTTTACTTTTAATGGTATTAAACAAAGATAAGTGTTCTCCCCTCGTCTTAAAATGGACCTACAAAGAGTAGCCTTCTTTCTTGTTTACTGCTGCAATGAAACGCTTGGTTACTTTGTAACCTTGATTCTCTGAATAAAAACTATTTTTCCAGTCTTATTTCTAATTGAAGTTTTCTTTTAAAATAGTGTTAAAATCTTGTCTCAAGCTTGTGAACCCAATCTCGTCTTGTGAGCTGAGTGTCTCGACACACCCTTACTAAAAACTCTTTTCACACTTATTACTGATACACTACTTGTTTTCATGTTGTCTTAGTTGTTGTTGTTTAACAAAACAGAAAGCTCCTGCCACTTTGTGATTGAATAAATGTTTAGGTTCCAGTAAAACACACTCTAAATGCATCACACGGTGTGTATAGGAATTCTATACATAGCTCATCATCAGTTAGAGGCAGACAATGTGTCAATGCATCTCCACAACCTCAGACATTATCCAAACGTAAAAACCACTTGCATCTCATCTTGTGCAGTGCTTACAAATAGACTATCTCGTCAGCTCTGGCAGAGAGATCTTTGTATCCATTTAACATGAACTTTTTTTTCTCTTTCCTTTTCCAGAGTTGCAGTGGTGTCAAAGTCATTTGAAGGGCAAACCGACAAGACAGAAGAGTGGTATGGCACGCAGTACAAACAGGAGTCCATCTCTGAAGAGTCGATCGAGGTGAATCTTTGCAGTCATAGTGCTCTAATTAATTCACTAAATACTTGGAGTCTTTTTTTCTGCCATGTAATGTGTGTAAGACACTGTTTGCTTATTTTTTGCCTGTGTTTCAGAAATGGGCAAGTGCAGACCTCAACGGCAAATTCAAATTGCCGATGAGAAACGAGTTCATCCCTACCAACTTTGAGATCTACCCTCTTGAGAAAGACTCTCCATCAGTCCCCACTTTAATCAAGGCAAGTGTTTTGCTAGACAACTCCTATCAAAGTACAGAAAAGTAAGGTCACCATTAACACCAGGAAGGCCAGCATTTCATTTACTCCTAAAACCGCTAAGCCGGTAATATTTACCCGCTGCCATAACAGCTTCAGCACTTGCAAATGTGCCATATCTTGAAGCAGTTAAGTCATTCATTTTTATCAATTTTTTTATTTTTAAAATTTAAAAGTCAAGTTATGGCCTTTAGGCTCTTTTATTACAGATCAAAAACGCACAAACATGCACACTCAAGCTGTGACTGCGCTCTGTGTGTTCCCGGTTTATAGATACTTCTGAGCCGTATTGGTTGAGCCAACACTAAAAAATATAAATATTTACCATTACTTAAGCTAGTGTTAGAAACTGCTACATGGGTTACGTCTTACTAAGATGTGTAACGTTATCGCGTGACAGTTGAGGCACCTGTCACTTCAGCGTCTGAGGGCGGCAGCGCTGCGATGATGGGGGCGAGCTGGATGCTCCTTGCCCTTAGATGAAGATTCCACCTCTGATGAAAATGATGGGTCATTGATCTGCCCCTGATCCATTTTTCCCTTACTCCTGTCCATATCTAGCTTGCTCCAGCTTGTGATATGGCAGCTGCCTTGTCAAAAGACGTGTAAACAATACACGTTGCTAGGCGACCAGCAGTGTTGTGAATGCTGAATTCAGAAATATACAGCGTGGGTAAAAAATTATCCGCTGGCGGTTTAGGTATAAATTATCATTTTCTTTTAATGCCACACCCCCCATAACTAACTAGATTAATAAACCCATTTTAGGAAAAGTCATGAACTGAGAGATGAAAGGGTTTTATATTAAAAAAAGTGTTAATTACCCAGTAACTGCATTGGATGATCCTTGCTTAAGTTCATATTGTTAGAAATCTCTGTTATGCTTTCATATGCTAATAAAATATTTTGATTGAGACATAAAACATTTAGTACTGTTGTAGCCATCATGTCAAGATCAGAGAAACTAAGCTAATAACAGTGTACATATTCTATTCTCTGAAGGACAGACGAAAAAAAAGCCACTCTGCCTTTTTATTGCCAAAAGACTGTAGCGTCATCTAATCAACTCAAAGTAACTTTGTTCAAAATGATGTGATTATTTAAATGCACACTGTCTCCTTGTGGTGATGTGCTGATGAAGTGTGCCTTTTCATTTCCAGGGACTGGAGACAATTATTGTACAGAATGGCCTTAAATATGAATATGGAAATAAGAACTGCGTGTGTGTGTCTGTGTGTGTGTGTGTTCTACTTTCCAGGACACAGCTATGAGCAAGGTGTGGTTCAAGCAAGATGACAAGTTCTTCCTGCCCAAGGCATGCTTGAACTTTGAGTTCTTCAGGTGCGTAACTAACTGTGAACCTTTGTAGTTCAGCTGGAACAATAGGTACAAGGTAAACCAACTTTTACGTAAACCAACTTTTACATGTAAGTGGTTTTGTCATCAATTCTTGTAGCAGCTCTACAAAAACAAAATACTTACATCTTTAATGGACCTGGAGGAAGTGTTCATTTTGCGCTAACAGAAGCTTAACTTGATGCCAGCATCTAATCAAAAAAAGACCATATCAGAAATTATTGAGGCTGTTGCCTCTTAGATGAAGGCAAGGACAGGAAGGTAGGAGTAAAGCAAATCTCCAAACTGTTGTACAGCAACTCAGATACGCTTTAGCTATACATTTATTGCAAGCTGCAACATGTGCTCAGTAGTTATTTATTAACACACCTCTGGTCAGAGAAGTCACAGTTTGGCCATGGAGGATTCTATTTAAGAGCAATAGAAATACAAATAAGGAAACACTACGTAAACCTTTTTAATTGCATGTGATTTTTACTGAAATTACTTCATTTGTGTTAGCTGCCCATTATCGGTTCTGGACTCAGCATTCAGAACCTTAATATATCAGCGAACAGCTGTTTGCTATGTAAAGATAGTTGGCAACTGAAACACTGACAAACCCTTCTGTGTGGCACTTAAATTAGTCTATTATACTGTAATAATTGGGTTCATAGGTTTTAACAAGTCGCCTGATGCCCAAAACTAGAACATTTGTACTGTTACAAAACTAATAACTACAGTTAATTGTATGTTGTTGTGTAGAACTATGTTATTTATGATACTTGTAGTACCTTCAGGTTCTACTGAGAGAAAATGTAGAAACCAATGTGTCTGTGCTTTGTTTCTTTGCTTTGTTTGACCACTGACATTTTCTCTACAGCCCGTTTGCGTATGTGGACCCATTGCATTGTAACATGGCGTATTTATACCTGGAGCTCCTCAAGGACTCCCTCAACGAGTATGCATATGCAGCCGAGCTAGCTGGCTTGAACTATGACCTCCAAAATACCGTCTATGGGATGTATGTAAGTATTCAAAATTCCTCCCCATCGCCCTCACGCTGCATCCCAGACCTTAGGTCCCCAAGCTTTATCATCCTCAGACTGGGCTACTGTGACTCAGTCAGGCCTGGGTTGACGGGTCATTTTAAGCCATCTATATGGCCAGACTGGAAGGTTTTATCTAACAAGATGATACAATAAATGGAAAAAAGGCTGGGCATTTACAAAAAAGTACTGTATATGATAGTCAATGTCTGTTATTGTCAAAACTCGTGGTTAACCAAACCCATGCAAAAAAATCTTCCAACCCAGACCTGGCCAGTCTAGCATCTGGCATCTTCCTCTTCATTCTTTATCAGTCCTAATCCCCCTCTTTTTCTCACCCGCCTTTCGCGAACCTCTTAAGACTACTTATGGTAATTATTTTCTCACGTTGTCAGGCATACCGATCATTGTCATTTCTCACTTTTAGATGTGTTGTGGTTAAATGCACACCTGTATTTATCACATCGGGTGAACGTGCATTCCACCCACCGCGTTGAATGGATGATTTAAAGGTTGATCTGGTGGTGGCACGAGTCTTTCATAGAACATAGTTGTCTGACAGTTTTTACGGGACAGAAAGCTGGTCGTGAGGCTGCATATACATACTCTTCTTCTCATACTTGCCTTGTCTTTCTTTTTTGACAACTCCTCATTCCCAACAAACATGTATTTTTGTTCTTTTTTCCCCTTCCATTAGTCGCTACCTATACGCAGATCCCCTGCACTGCAACATGACCTACTTGTTACTCATGTTACTGAAGGACGATTTAAAAGAGTATACATATGCAGCCCGCCTGGCCGGGCTGGTATATGGCCTAGCCTCGGGGATGAATGCCATCCTCGTGAGTAAGCCGTTTGAAGTCTGGAGGGAAATAAAGGCTTTGACAGGGTGTGGAAATGGCTTGGTTTTCCACGCTCAGTTTGATTGATTGATTACGTGAAGTGCTGCGTGACCTGTTAGTCCAACCTTAAGGACTATCTGCTTGCTACTGCATTCCCTGCAAACACCAACTTAATGTCATTTAACTATAGGATAACTGAATACAGTCCTCTGGAAATGTCATACGCTACTATGTTTTATTTCTACTTATGTTAAGATTTTGGCATTAAAACTCAAATTTAAAACGTGCATACTTTTAAGTGTACACTGAATCTTGACTGTTTCAGTCAAGGGCGGAGGACTGTTATTACAGATTCACTTCCAAAATTCATTCAGGATAATATATTCCAACAACATATGTGTTTGAAAGAAGGAGAACTAGACTTGATGGCAAGATTTTACCTACTTTTTATACTTATTGTTTGCTCTTTTGGCTGCCATTCTCTCACTTCTAATGTGTCACAGTTAAAAAAAAAAAAAAAAAAAAAGTGTCTTGTTGCAAGACGCCAGGAATAAAGCCAAATGATGCAGATTCTCTGACATATTTAAGGACACAATTCTGCTGATTCAAGAGCACAAAGGACACTGGAAGTGGATCTGTATCCAGGAAGTTTAATGGACATAGCAAGTGACTTGCTCAATCAGGCACCTCCTTTGTTTCCCCAATTCATGAACACAGTTTTCTCAGTGGTGTGTATGTGTTTCAGGGATTGTTGTATAGCAAAGTAACAACTTACCCATGAATTAAACTGGTTTGCGGGGGTGGTGTTTTGCACTTTTCTTTTTCAAGCTTTTCTAACTCCTGCACTAACACTTTGCACCCTTTGTCACATGACCTAGTAGTATTATGCATTCATTAGCTTTCTCTCATCCGTGATTGTGGTGTGTCCTTAGAGACAGCTATCGTTTTAGATGTGTAAAGGGCTGTATGTAATTGATTTGAGTCAGCAGTATTGGTGTGGCTGGCTGAATGTTTGTCAAGGTTAATGATGTTTGGAGAGATTACTTTGAACATGTGTCACCGCAGAAACCAAGCGACAGGCAATGGGGAGGAATGGGATGAGTCTGAGAGCATAGCCATGTAACTGGAGGTTTTGCTGAATCATGAAGGGCCATAAGGGGCAGATGACATTGCAAAAGTAGAGGCTTTAAATAACCTTGACTGTTCTTTTCCATTTTTAAAATGGTAATTTGTAAAGAAAATTTGTCTGCTCTGACTCCCTGAGACCAAAGTGAAATGTTTCCACTGCAGTAGATGGTGAAGTGGTGCTTCTTAATATAGATCAGCCTTTTTGTTACCCCTTTTATTTTTTTTATTTTTTTTAAACCATTGTGGTCAATGGGAATCTTTTTATTAATGTATATTTCTCCACATTATAATGTTATTGGGATATTTAAGGCAAATCTAGGTGTGCTTTTACATATTATGTAATTATTGTAGCAGTGGTGACCCATTTGAAGCAGGGAAGTGATGGGCTTTTCCTAACAATCATTTTGCCAGCCAATAATTCCACACATAAATAAATACCGGTAGGTCAAAGCCTTCAAATCAGGTTTTGACCTACCTGGTAGAGTGTGCTCCCATATACAGAGACTTGGTTCTCAAGGCAGCGTTAAGCGTGTTTTTATTTTGACCTGCGGCCCTATGCTGCATGTCGCACGCTCGCTCTCCCCTTTCATGTGTAAAACTGTCCTAACATGCCACTTAAAAAAACAAAACAAAAAAAACTTCAAATCAACAAATTAAACCACAGTTTTAGGCTGACCTTATCTTTCATTTACCATCTGTCCTCTGTCACCGTCTGCTGCAGCTGTCTGTTAAAGGTTACAGTGACAAACAGCACATCCTGCTGAAGAAGATCATTGAGAAGATGGCCACATTTGAGATAGATGAGAAGCGCTTTGATATCATCAAAGAAGCGGTAAGCTCTGACTGCAACTCCATCGATACAAAGTTATGAGTCATGGTCATCAAACGAATGACTTGCAATTTATTACAATTTAACCCTTGGGTATTCAGAATCTATTATTACTGTGCCTTACAACACTTGGGCATTAAAGTAATGACAGTAGTTTAAATACGCCACAGTAGTTTCTTGAAGTTTTTTTCTTTCCTTTTTTTTTTTAAAATATAGTTCATAATGTTGTCTTTGAACTGACTTCTTTTTCTCCCTGAAGTACATGAGGTCTTTGAATAACTTCAGAGCCGAGCAGCCTCACCAGCACGCCATGTACTACCTCCGTCTACTAATGACCGAGGTTGCTTGGACCAAAGACGAACTCAAAGAGGCTTTGGAGGGTGAGGATGGATCCTTCTTTATCTCTCTTTACTTATGTCTTAAAGTCCCATCTCTTGTGCTTATTAGCCCCTTTTCTACTGGGGGCCAAACTGAGTTGACTGAAATGCATAACAAATGTATAGTCAAGCCCCTTTTAAGGCCAGAACTGAGCGTGTGACTCTTCTAGCTGGCGCTATGTAGCTGGTTGTGTGAGGTTGACTAACTTAGTGGCTGTAGGGACAAACGTATAACTGAAATTTCCCCATTTCTCAGTTTCATAACCTTGAATTCCTGTGCTAAAGGTTTAATGTGTTTATTAGGCTTACAGTCGATGGAGGGCTACTCTTTCCTCACATTTGGTTGATTCTTCTCTTCTCCTTAAATCCTCATTTGAATGCCAAGGCTGTTCAGCAGATGCCTCCTTAGCTGCAGTCTTTCCTCTCCGCAGTGCCAGTCTGAAACCTTAAGGGCAAATTGCTATATTTGTTTGTTTGTTTTTTACCACGGAGCTTAATGTTACACAGACTATCCTCAAATTGACATGAGACGTAAACATTGTGTAGTTTTTCTTTTTAGAATCTCACATCACACTTTCACTCACTGACAACTACGGTCAGAAGCATTGTGCCAAAATATTAACAATAACGTCTCTGTCAACAGGATTATCTGCTAATGTTAGCTATTGACTGTTACCTTGCGCAGTGTACATAGGGAAACTTGTTGTGCGTCTGCCCTATACCATGGCGGCAGAAATTTTACCGTGGCGGGCCGCTATCAACATACAGGAAACACTGCCAGGCCTCAGATTACCATGCCATGTCCCCTTATCAGTGTCCTTAACTTCCTGCTGTCCCTGTATGGGGTCCCAGAGACAGAGTCTTGTGTGTGGGTGTGTGTGTGGGTGTGGGTGTGGGTGTGGGTGTGTGGGTGTGGGTGTGTGCGTCTCTGTGGACATACAATCATTTAGCTAAATTGTGTGTCCCTGTAGAAGCTTATCCTTGAATTTAGGTCAGACGTTGCTTGAATTCAGATTGGCCACATTAAGACAGACTTTATTTTGTACATGTGATTCTGTGTTTTACAGGGCTTGCTTGTTTGTCTATCGTGTGACCTTTGTTTGTCTTGTTTGTGACTGGAATGCTGTGCGATTAAAATACACACACACACTGGTTATTCTTATGTTTTTCTTATTCAGTCTTGATAGCAGCTCGGGAAATTGTTTTTGATTGATTGCTTTGTCTGTGATCTGTATTCCAGATGTAACTCTCTCACGCCTCAAGGCCTTCATACCTCAGCTATTGTCACGTCTACATATTGAAGCCCTTCTCCATGGCAACATCACCAAGGAGGTTTGTCATTAGTCACTGTTTTTTACTGCCTTAATACCGAGGCTCTAAGTTTTGTTAAATATGTGGATGCCTTTTTCTCAGTGAATACTGAATGCATCACAGGTATGCAGGTATCACAGATGATTTTTGTCAAAAAGCTCTTATAAGATTGAGGTCAAGTCATATTTTATATGAGGTCTCTGCTTCTCACAGCACCCGCCTTACTGCTTGTAATGATGACCGTGTTACAGTCTGGTGGAGCGAGAATTAGACTCCCCAGTGGGAGCAATGACCCATTTTGTCATCAAAGGCCTGCTCCTATCAAGCCAGAGAAGGAACTGACCAAGTAGTTTGGCAAATAAGCCATGTAATATGTGTGATGGATGAAAAATTAGGTAGTCTTGTTTTGATAGGAAATTTGTACTTAATAATGTTAGACAAGCAAGCCAATTATTCAATTAGATGGCTGGAAAACATCCCCATATAAAATTTTAAAAATTGATTTAAAAAAAAAAAAAATAAAGCTGTTGGCGATGTATCTTTAGTTTGTTTTGTTGCAAGACAGCTAAACCTATTACCATAACTTCAGATAATACGAGTCCGACCCAAAAATCTGTTGGCTTAAGTCCATTCCATGTAAACGCTCCACATTTTTAGCTGTGTACTTGCATTATCCTAAATGTTTCAAGCAATTAAACCCAGATATTTCTATGATTTAATTAATGACACATAGCATGTTATTTGGTTGCCTGTCAATGCTGTCATAAAATCTTTGACCCCTCTAGCTGTTCTGCTTGCAAAAAACGGAAAATGCCCAGAAACACCAGAGGATACGTCTGAGAGCAATTGTAAATCATAGAATACCACATAAATATGCTTCATAACATTAATTCATTTTTCTGCCACACAGCATCATTTAAACAAAATTAATTACATGGTACTTTGCAACACCGTTGCTTAATTTACTTTACGTTTAACACTTTCCAATGGATGAATGGATGAATAGATGGATAGATAGATGGATATCTCTCTCTCTGTCATTTTAAGAAGGTTCAGTTATCTAAATTGTAAACCCCCCTAGCGATTCTGGTTTTATCTAAGAAGTTGTGTGATGTATCTTCTAGTGAGACATCCAACTACTAACTTACAGAATGTGTCTATTTTTAAACTATTTTCTGCTGACGGTTAAAAGCAAATGCTAAAAGTGTCCACAGTGAGATCTGTAGATTGTCCTGAGTAAGCAGTACATTGTTTCTGGAAACATACTTTGCTGTGGATTATTTTGATGCTTCGAAAGCTAAATTCTGTTCACTGTTTCTCCGTATAAGTGTAGCAACAGAAGTATCTTAAACTTTGCAAAAAGAATGTCCAAACCATCTGCATAGCAAGTTAATGAAGGGGGGGGGACCCTGAATATGGAATATCAAGCTAACCTCACTATAGTATTTAGGGGAAGGCTGAGAGAGCAAAGCTTTTCCCATGTGAGTACAATCCGTTAGTGATAAAATCAACAAATTGAGGATGGAAAAGTTCCAATAATTCTTGGATTCAGCTCTAATTCTGGTCTCAGCTAATGCAGCTTTTTGTGAAATGTCAGAAGCAATTCTGGGTAATGTACATAGAAAGTCACTGACTTTAAATAGCGGCCCTGTTAAAGAGGTATGTGCATAATGGAAAGTAAGAGCTAATCATCATAGTTAAATGCTACATGATATTTTCCAATCAAAGAATTTGTAATTTTAGAGTAGAATTTCCCTTAAATATGCTCTCTTTGTGACTAAAGTACTTTCCTTTCACTCCCTCCCTGTTCTCTCTAGTCTGCTCTTGGCATGATGCAAATGGTGGAGGACACGCTCATTGAGCATGCTCACACAAAGCCACTCCTCCCAAGCCAACTGATACGCTACAGAGAGGTGCAGGTTCCAGACGGTAGGTCCAGTACTCTCCCACACACACACACACACACACACACACACACACACACACCGGTAAGGCACTCTTAATCATAATTTGCCAGTCATGGCTGTCTCCAAGGCAACCAGGCAAAAGAGTTCCCACCCAGCGCTTTCTCCCTTGTCATCAGTGACGCTGTCTTGCATTTGTGAAGACTTGATTGAATTCAACATCCCTCATTTCCCTCTGAAGAACATATAGTCACTGACTGGAAAAGAACGTCATCGGGCAAAATGCGCACACACACACCTTCCCCTCAGCTCAAAGATGAATGCACACACGCCAAGCAAAGCACCTGTGCTTGCTTTCTGATTACATTAGGAAAGTTGAGCGGTGTGGAGAGGAAAACCAGAGCTGTGCGTGACCACCTGGACACATCCTGTGTCTCATCAAGGGTA
The DNA here is from genome assembly GCA_013375575.1 of Percina caprodes. Lineage (NCBI taxonomy): Eukaryota > Metazoa > Chordata > Actinopteri > Perciformes > Percidae > Percina > Percina caprodes. Next base: position 463,990 of record JABXJD010000149.1, read on the forward strand.
TTTCCAGGCTTGGCTCCAGACTGCCAGTCAGACAAAAAGCAGGAGTGCAGGAGAAGGACCTAACGGATGTAAACACAAAGTTGGATTATGAAATGACGGACTGGCTGACAGTCTATCCAAGAAACGTATTATTACACTCACAGCTGAAAGCTTTAGAGCCAAACGTTCCCATTAATCTGTCCAGTTATACATTAATCTTTTTTAAAGTCACCACATGATCCATATGTAGTCAGAAAGAAAGCCCAATGGCCACAATTTAAACACAATTTTGGAGCATGCTGTCACTACTAATTTGACCAACAGGCTTTTTGTTACAAGGACACAGAACACAAAAAAATGATTTATTTGGGCATTTAAAGTAGTAAGGCAAAGCAGCTTTATTTGTATAGCAGCAGATCAATTTAAAGTGCGTTACACAAAATCATTTAAAAAAAAAACCCACTTGAGACTACCTTCACACTAATTAGTCAATTTTAGTGCTACCTTTCGTGATCACCCTCAGTGTCACTACCCTTCACTTAGACTTAGACTTCTCTTTATTGATCTTTTTGGGATGACTCCCGCGAGGAAATTGAAACAACTCTATTTTTAGAGACGTTACCTTTCGTCTCCTTGGACTCTTCTTCACACTAATTAAGCCAATCTAGTGCTGCCTTTCGTGTCTGCTTAACGACTGTCTTTGCGCGATTTTCAGATCTTTCGACACTTCACATTCACACTTTTTCTTTAAAGTGTTACCTTTCGAGTCTCTCTTTCTCTGTATTACACAACCTTTATACTTATTCCTTTCCCTCAACAAAATTCATCATAAGAAATTAAACATTAAAGAAGTAGGTTGTTTCCCCTCTTAGTGTGCACTATTTAGTTCTTTTGAGTTGACTGAAAGATATGTTATGTCACACTGACCGTGTGTTGTTTAACTTTGGCCAAACAAAACACACAATGCCATTTTCACACTTCACATCAGTGTTTTGGGCTCTGATTGGTTGTTTCCCTATGTCATTAGGAGCCCCAGGAGGAGGCAGAGGAATGTGTTTTTTTTTTTTTTTTTTTTTTTAAACAAATGTAAAGTTTTTAGAAAGTTACCAACTGTAGCTGTGATTAAAGAGCTTATCTTTCCAGAATGTTTTACTGTTGCTTATTTTGTTTTAAAAATAAAACTTTTAACATGTTGAAAAAGAAGGGGAGATGTTGAGGACTGTGGAAATGACAATCCCCGAACGCAGAGCAAAAGTGCTCCGTCAGCATGTACATAAAGGCACCTGCACTACCCAGCTTCAACTCGTCATCTATTCAAAGGGAGCTTGATCACAATAACTCAGACTTAACCCTCCAGGAGGAGCCATCCATTTTTGAATAGGGGAAAACTTCTATGCAAAAGAGGATGGCTCCTCTGTGTTTAGCTCAAAGGAAAATTTAAAGTACAGATAAAAGGCAAGAGGAGACGAAAAAGCCTGATGTTGGCATTCAGCAGAATGTCTTTCTCCGCCTTTCTGGACAGTGTCACCTCTGTCCTCTGTCTGAACTTTCCTGCTTTACTCCATGCCTTGAGCGATGTGTTCAGGCTTTACTCCATATCTACAATTGAAACAGCTCATCAGTTTTTGCCGGCATGACTTGTGTTGCTTAAGGAAACATTGAATAAGGGTCATCATTTGGATTTTATATATACAGTGCATATATGTAGCTAGGCTGGTGAAATTATTTCCCATGTGTATATATGGGAGTTCATTCATCACTGGGGATTGTGGGTTAATGAAAAGGCTAGTTTTGGCTAAGTCACTATATTACATTGAAGTATAGTTCTCAACATATCACTGCACGCCCAAGTCACGTTTTTGACAGAATCATCTAGACTTTATAATGTCAATCTGATCTGCACTAACATACCAGAAAGAAATTTAAAATGCTTATAATATTCTGTCTTCCTACCTATTCCATAACATTTTTTCTTTAAATAAAAAAAACAGGAGCAGTACAACAATATGTAATGAAATTACTACTTAATACAAACAACTCTACTTCTTCAGTGCCCATATCTGATATATACAGATATACAAAATACATACATATTCTCCCCTCCCCTGTCAATAATGCATTTCCAAATGAATGGGTTTACTTGGTATGATTACAGCACTGAAAAGAATAAACATTGTTCTGTTCTTCTCAGGTGGATGGTATGTTTACCAGCAGAGGAACGAGGTGCACAACAATTGCGGCATTGAGATCTATTATCAGACAGACATGCAGAACACCCACGACAACATGCTGCTGGAGTTGTTCTGTCAGATCATCTCTGAGCCCTGCTTCAACACACTGAGAACCAAAGAACAGCTGGGTGAGCCCACAGAAAGTGATGTAGAACATATCATCTGCGGCAGTTAACATAAAAAAAGTGTTTGCAAAGACAAGAATGAAACGGTGGAAGTTGTTAATTTTTGCTGCCAGGTTATGAATATTTATACAGGCATTTTCTTTGAAGATTATGCAGCCTTAATCTGCATTTTGTAATTAGATGTAACTATGTAAAGACCAGAAACTGTAAGTATGTTTAATAACTTAGAGAGATATGAGAATGAATAGAGAATGAATGGATTGAACCACTTTTCTAGGAACTAGTGCTGTAACTTTAGTGCTGGACCTAAAGCTAATATCAAGTTAAATATAGACACAATGATGAGAACAAAAATCCTTTTTCCTGTTATTTGAACCCCGAAAGTGAAATGGCAGTTTTCTCTGCACAAGCTAAAGCACCCGGTCTGTCCTTCTACCCTCTCAACTCCCCAGGCTACATTGTGTTCAGTGGACCCCGGCGGGCTAACGGAGTGCAAGGCCTGCGTTTCATCATCCAGTCGGAAAAGGCTCCCCACTACCTGGAAAGTCGTGTGGAGGCTTTCCTCTGCACCATGGAGAAGGCGGTGGAGGAGATGAGTGAGGAAGCCTTCCAGAAACACATCCAGGCCCTGGCCATCCGCCGCCTGGACAAGCCTAAGAAGCTGTCTGCCGAGTGTGCCAAGTACTGGGGAGAGATCATCTCTCAGCAGTATAATTTTGATAGAGGTGAGACCTTCCAGCTGTCCTTCACCTCACTGCGAAATTGTAATCATGTTTTGGACCAAATGTGCCTTTTTTTTTTAAGTATATGGAAATATTTTAAAAAACTCTTTTTTTGATCGAGCTGTATAAAGGACTTAACTCGTGTTATGTAGAAAGTCAACTACAGGTTCTTGAGAATTATCAATGTTTTGGTCAGTCCCAGAGGTGAACCAGATGTTGCTTAGAGCTGCACGCATTTTGGATTGATTCAAGCCTGAAATAATCTGCAGCAGTTGCATACCTCTCTTGCTGCACTCTCCCGAGTGCCATAATGGATTGTAATGGGCCTGATTCACTGGTAATCTGCCTAAAGCCCTGAGTGATGGCAATACTGAAAGTCTGCCAAGGGAGCTGTGGTGATTACTGATACTAGTAATGTTCGAGGTGGGTCGGAGGGTCGGGAGGGAGAGGGCAGCTAACACGCTCAAAGCCAAGGGCACAGCAAAACCTACTACACACACCATCAGTCACAGCTTACACACAGTCTGCTTCCACAGAGAGAGAGAGAGAGAGAACTGCTGTTAGATAATTGTTTCCCTTTGATTGATTCAGCAATCATTTTGTATAAAAGGATTCTTATTTAACATGGTTGGCTTCTATGTTATCAGAATTCTTTGGTTTACCATCAAACTGTTCAACAAACAATAGGCCAAACCTAAAGCTGACCAACTCACTGACACAAACTGTTTTCCTTGTTGTGTTGCAGATAACACCGAAGTGTCCTATCTGAAGACTCTAAGTAAAGAAAACATAATGCACTTCTACAGAGTAAGTAGTACAACTTTATGTCATACAATGTCTCTTCCTGACTACATTTGACAGACATCAGAACTGTCAAACGGGGGTCTGTTTGCATCAGGTTCAAACCAATATTGGCTTTCTAAGGCAACTGCTGGTCATTTAACACTAAAAACTGGTATTGCATTTAATATTAAAAAAATATATAAACGTATATTTATGTTATATGGCATCAGGGCTCTCTATAGAGACATAGCATGATGAAATAGTTGGCTGAGAATCACTTTAGATTAATAGCTTCCTAGTCTATATCATTTGCTCCAGTGCTGGAGGAAATTCCGCCGGATACATGTATTTTCCATTTACTTCTGCTTTCTTTGTGTTGGAATTTTAGATTTGGTGGATTCTTGAGGAATATTGTTCACTGCTTCTCAAATCTCTGGATTGTAAATCCAGACAGCTAGCTAGACTATCTGTTCGATCTCAGTTTTCTCTTGCACGACTATTTTGCAGCAGCTCTGTGCAGAGTTTAGCGCCGTCCCATGATGAATGTGATTGGTTTAAAGAAATGCCATTAAACCAGAGCATGTTTTTCATCTCATCTCCGAATGCTATGTGGAGTAGCCAGACTCTCTTCCAGCAAGGAGGGTCTGGTAAAGCGAAACTAATGGCTCCCTATTATATTAGGTCAGAAATTCTAATCCTCACATGTAATTAGCTGATGTTAAAACCATAAACACCAAATAAATCTGAGCTTTGAGAATTGTAGCTTATCATTTACTATGACAATAACAACCTAATGTTTCTAAAATTACTCCCTTGGTGCATTTACTCCTCCAGCAGCAACAGTTTTATTTGAATAGCCTTAAATTATAAAGCTCATTTGATTTTAATTGTGGTACTTTGGCAGGGGTTAATTCTGTATTGATAGCAAAGGTGTCTAAATTACAACAATAACCCTAAATTTTATGAGTCATGAAATATTTAAAAGGTCTTTCATTTTTAAATGCATGTTTCCTAACAGAAAATTAGCACTGACACAGTCCATTGTTAATATCTGTTGCCTTGGTTTTTAATGGTTTAGGTTAGGGTTATGCCATTGTACAGTTCTAACATCTACTTAAATATACAATTTGATCATCATATGATCTGACAAGAAATTGTGTTCTGTGTTAGACAGACAGTGTGATTATTTATGGACACATGGCACACATGGATTAATTTCCATAGCCCTCTGTGTTTACCATTTAGTTGCTGTTTTGGAGCCTTTGATCATATCACACTTGAGTTTGCCCCGTTGTCATGGAAGTTCAAACTCAACCGTTCCATTACAGCTGTGCAACTCCACCGGCTCCAAATACAATTGAACTAGAAGGCCACTTGGAGACTCGCAGAACTCCGTCAAGGCCTCGCCCTACCTCGCAATGTTATTGAAAGTGAAAATAAATATTTGTATCCGCCTTCTGATTCGGATCTGCTCCAAAATTGAATGGCTTCTTCCTTGGCCCATGCTACAGCCTTCCAAGTTCAATGAAAATTGGGTCAGTAGTTTTTTGGTAATTCTGCTAAGGGACAAAGGCAAACAAACCAAACCGAAAACATAACCTCCTTGGTAGAGGTAATAAACATAAATTAGCACCTGAAGTCTGCTGAGGCAGTCTTCATCTCATGGTACCGTATTATTGGATTCAGTCTTCCCTCCCAGCGTTTATCTCCTCCTGCCTACTGCTTCTATTCATAGCTGGAGGTGACACTGACACAAGACTAGGGCTGGGTGTCGTCCAGGATTTTGATACAGGTTCCAATTTGTTAAAATCCATTTTAAGAAAGAAATTACCACATCACAGTACAAATTACAAATTTAAATTTAATTTTTCAGCTCCTAGTCGAGCCTTTAAAAAATATCACAGCACACATACGTGAGCCCCGTCTCTGTGCTTTTTAAGTTAAGACAGCCAATCACCAGCATCAATAGAGCTTGATACAAGCATGCTGCATGTTTATTGGGTCACTGACCCTAATGAGATTTACTCCTTAGATATTGAAATTTAGTATTGAATGACAAGGCATTTTTTCAAAACTCTATACTATGGAGGCAATTTGGTTGATGCCTAACCATAATCTAAGTTTGGTCCCTATTCCTTCACAGGCCGCTGACAGCATATCAGCTACCTTAATGACAGCCAGCCAGCCTGTTATATATTTTTTTTTGGGGGGGTGGGGAATAAAGGGCCAAAGACACATAGCGGCTGAAAGAATTGACGTTATCTCAGGCAAGCAGAAGCCATTACAGGCCCCATGCACAATAAACCTTATGCATTTATAATGTCATATAAGCTGCTATCGCAGAGCATTTTCGGGTTTTTGTGGTGGCCAGAGATGACGCTGTCTGGCTGCAAAGGAGCCACATTTTCAATCTAATATAATCCTCCAGCCAGAGACGGGGACGAGACCAGACTGTGTAGCTAAATGTCCACGGGGCTGTCACAACTGCTCCCAGACTCGCTGTGAAAAACACCGGGTCATCCAGGGCACATCCAGTCTCTTCAAGAGCTTTTAATACAGTGATGATGAGTCATTGCAACTTTTAGATGTGTTTTTATCCCCCAAAAAAAAAAAAAAAAACATTCTAAATTTGGTGTCATAGTAACGATGCTGTTTGTCATGAAAACGAGTCACCCAGCAACAATGTTCCCTGCATCATCCCACCTGTCTGTTCTGTGTCCCCGCAGGACCGGCTGACTGTCGAAGCCCCGAAGAGACACAAGGTGTCCGTGCACGTCCTGTCCAGAGAGATGGACTCCTGTGAGTATCTGTATTTCACGTGTCGGTTTCATGGTCTAGACGCCCAGTGGGTTCGTTGAGTGTCGAGTTGACCTGTGTGTTGTTTGTGTTCACCAGGTCCGATAGTGGGAGAGTTCCCCGCTCAGAATGATGTCAACCTGGCCCCTGCTCCTTCCCTGCCACAGGTAAGGGATCATGTTCTCTTTATTTATGTTTCTATGTTGAATAACCTTTATTATTCTGTCTACCTCCTACTAACAAGTCTGTGAAGCCAAATCCTGACTTGTCTTATTCCTCATGGAGCTCCATTGCTGTTAGAAAAGTGTCAACAAATCACACTAAAGCACCGGGTGACATGTTCCTCTATTATCATGAACTGTAGTTTATTTTTATTGTTCTATAAAGATTATTTTTTAGGCCTTTACTTGTATAGAACAGCTGAAGACATGAAAGGTAAGAGAGAGGGGGGGACCGACACGTAGCAAAGGGCGGCAGGGCGCTGCGTCAAGGAGAAAGCTCTATTTATGGGCACATGCTCTACCAGGTGAGCCACCCAGGTGCCCAACTGTAGTGTATTTTAAGTCAATCCCACATACACCATACTACTGCAAGTAGAATCTCACTGGAGCACCAAATCTCTATTAATCCACAGCTGGAAATATTCCTCAACAAATGCACCTTTTCTCCTGTTTGCGTGACATAAAACTACTGTGACCAGTTGTTTTTCTCTTCTGTTACGGAGCCTTTTTTGTTGAAACATGAAACTATATATGCCACAGTACCACAGACAGGATAGGGAAGTGAAAGTATTGATGAACGGTCTAAGGTTGTTTTCACACCTGCCTCTTTTAGTTTGTTTGAGTTGAACTCTGGAGGGTTAACCATGGTTGGACACGTGAGAGAGGGCTAGCTTGGACTGTACTCAGAAATATGCACTAGTCCAGAACACAGAACCTTTCTTCCTGTATTTACCTTGTTGCTCCCGCCCTATCCCAGAAACATCTGACCAACATCTGACCATTTGTAGTGATGCATTGGGTAGCTTGGATTTTAATTTACGAACTCCTCATTGGACCAGAGCAAACAAACTATAGTAGGTGTGAAAAACGACAACACATTTTATTGGTTCTCTTATGGGATTTGTTTAGAAATCTAGAATAATGTTATCTGGTCAGGTAGGCAAAAATGTATGTGGTGTTATTTTTTTTATTTTTTTTATTTTTTATATACCTAAGGAGAAGTGGTCAGTGACAAGTAAAAAGCCGACTAAAAGAATAAGGAAGATAGTTTTGCTGTTGCTGATAGAAGCCCACTGACACTGCTAAGTTAGAGTACTAACCGTGTGGGTTTCCTTCACTGGTTACCTTGGAAACAATGTGCGTGTAGCTCCTTTTGGCTCTCAGCACCAAATGCAGTTTAAGGAGGGCTCAAAGAAACGGACCAAGTAAAAGATGCCAGACATCAGCGGGAAGGCCCCTCTGACCGGCCAACTGTTTCTTCTCCCAACAGCCCACGCTGGTTCAGGACATGACGGAGTTCAAGAGGAGCCTGCCTCTCTTCCCCCTGGTCAAGCCCCACATCAACTTCATGGCTTCCAAACTGTGAGCGAGGAGGCCGGCAGGTCGACACGCAGCAGCGCAGAATCACCGGGAGGGGGCGACGGCCAGGGAACCCACTCTGTTTTCCACCTACACTCCCCCTCTCCCCTCGTCAGGAAGACTTCCATCTGTGTGTGTGCGTGTGTGTGTGCGTGCGCGTGCGTGTAGGTGTGTGTGCGTGTGTGTGTAGGTGTGGCAGGCTGCAGCCACTAGAAGAGATGCTTGGAAACAAATGTGTGTTTTTGAATCACAAAGTTAGCCGTGGTTGTCGACGTAGCTGTGATAAGGATAGAGTTCACACCAGACTCACGTCATGTTAGAAGTCTCTCAAAGGAGAAGCAACACTCACACACATCACAGTACTGTGTAGGCTGTTGTAGAGGCAATTGAAACGACTTAAAAAAAGATGAAGGCCAGTCCCCTTTTTTAAACAAGTTCAAGTATACTGCAGAAGCTTCACAGGAGGAGGCGTTTTATTTCAATTATTCAGAAATGCTGCTTTGAGGATGGATGGCTGTTTTTGTGATGAACTGGGGCTTGTAAAATCAGTAGCTCCATGAAGGTCTTATCTTTATTTTTTTTGTTGGACTGGTATGTTTGCCATGTAACTCTGAGGCACCTCAACTCTCCTGCAAAACAACAAAAGACTTTCCTTTAATTCAAATTGATACTGTTTTTTTTAGACTTATGGTTTTAATCCTCGCTGGTTTTGAAATGTTACTTGTAAACTGGTAAAATGTTAGGACCCTTTTAAGGAGCTGCTTTAAAAAAAAAAAATGTTTATTGCATTTTACAGTAGTACGTAACTCAAACACCTCAGGGGTACTTCTATGCTGTTTTTTTTTTTTTTAACAGTTTTACTAGCAATTGATTACAAATAAAAAAACATTTTATCAGTCTGTCATTAGTACATCAGTACTTTGTTCACATCACTAAATGTGATCAAATCCTTATTGGTCTTCCCCATGTTGTTTTTCTAAGCTCCACAGAGATTGTCATTATTCTTGTCTGCATGTGAGACTTTCTGCAGCTTGTGCCTTTCCGGTCGGGGGCATCAGACAGTTGGTACGGTATCTACCTGCTCCTGGTCTGACCCGGGGCACAATCCTGGAGGATTAAACCCCACCTAAATTGCTAGACTGTGCTCTGACTCTTACTGCAGAGTGGTAAAAACAACATAGCAGCTAGCCTTTTTTTCTTGTTGGTGTCTAAAGGGGGTTAAAGAAAATCTCCAGTCTAATTTTTTTATTTTTTTCTTCTGAATATGCACTTCTCTCCCTAAGCAATAAAGCTAATGATGTGGACAGGGAACGGTGTGAGGCAGCGAGGAGATGTCTCCGCACTGCTGAGTAGCTTCAACAGCTGGACCCACACTGAGGCCAGAATCCAGCCTTAAGCGCCAAAGAGGACTACGTCCGCTCTGAGTGGCGCTGGTGCATGGACCGTGATGTCAGGGCCTTGCGAGCATGACCTGCTCTCTCAGGTGCTAACCAGCTTTGCTGTGTCAACCACTCTGTTTAAAGAGCCAAAAATCATGCTTATAATTTAATTATTCCACTCCTTTCCCACCGTTCCTGTTCTCAGGCCGAGTTCATTGGTCGCTCATACGATGCTGCAGTTTTAAAGAAAGAAAGTTGTAAGGAAGCACCTGTATGATTGTGCTTCTTCAATGTTTTCCAGCATTTTGCTTTGTCTCAACCTGATCAAAACAATTTACTAGGTAGAGTTAAAGGCACTATTGCCTTTTGCAGTTGGAAACCCAAAGACAACCAGCAGCAGCATACAGTTGTGTTCAGAATAATAGCATTATTCCCTTTTTTAAAACACACTGCTAAGAATCCTTAGGTCCTTTTAATTCCAGAAATCAATGCATTAGGAACACCGCACATTCAAATCAAAACATGACCAAAATGAATCAGGTTTGTGTTCTACCTTTACAGAAAGTAAAGAAATATTAGGCTGTTTAAAAACTAGTATTTGCATTTTTCTTTACAAAGTCATACATTTACTCTATGAACTGAAAAATGTCTAAAGGGTTTGCTTCACTTTGAATCACTGCACTAATATTTAGTTACATAACTTCTGCCACCTGTTCTAGCTGATGGCTTTGTACTCACAGGTAACTTGAAGTCTTCTTTGATTTTCCTGGAGCTGATCATTGGTTGAGCCTTTGCCATTTTGGCTATTCTTCCATCCATTTGAATGGTCGTTTTTTTTTTCTTTTCTTTTCTTTTCTTCACATATCGTTCAGGCTTTGGACGTCATTTCAAGGCATCTGAAATAATTTTGGCTGAATGGCCCATCATTTTCTGCACTTCATGTTGTCATCTCTCCAAGTTTTTAGTCAAAGTCCGCTGTTCCTCAGCAAAATGGCTCGTTCCAGACCTTGCTCTGAGTGTTTCAGTGTGAAATGCCCTTTAACCAGAACGCACATTTGCTTCCTTAACCCTTGTGTTGTCCTTGGGTCAAATTGCAAACCGTTTCAGTGGTTTTTTTTATATCAGAAATGTGGATTTCTTTTAACCAAATTGCCCAAAAATAACATGGATGGTTCCATACAACATTCTTCAGGTTAAATTAATGATTACTTTCATTGAATTTTTTTGGGTGTTTTATCTGGGTGTTAATCTTATAGAATCTGAATTATTTTTCAAAAAAGTATCCGGACTAAACATCTTCTGATCTTAACTATTAGTTAAAATAATTTATAATTTCTGCCTTTTTAACCAAAAATGTATGGATGATTTGATGCAAATGAGGTTTTTTGACCATCACTTCCAAAAATAAGTGTAAAACCAGCTCAGATTTTTTTAAAAAGCGGCAAAAACATTGGAAAAATTCAATTTTGACCTGGAAGGGCAAGTTCATGGTTAACAGGAAGACAACACAAGGGTTAAATATCGGCTATAATTAATCTTCGCAGAATCAATCATCTCACTATTATTTAAAACATGCCCCATTCAATTACAGATTGAGCAGCATGCATGTCATAACTGTCTAGTAAATTATTGGCCATGTAGAAATATCACTTCTCCCAGAAAAATATCATTTGAGGTTAGTGATGGACTATTATTTTCAACACAACTGTACTTAAGGCATATTTGTTTTATGTCCCACAGCCAATAGCTTGACAGCACCTGGGGATGGTGACAAAGCTGTTTTCAGTGTTCAGAGGAAACTGGCAACATTACATATCAGGCTTGGGTGGGCCATGCACTGTTACTTTGATTTACATTTAGAAAATCCGAAGCATTTTGATTTGTCTTTGGCAACACAAGACTGGCTGGTGATACGAGAGTGCTGACTTTGAGTTTATTTTTATTGTCTCCTGTGTTTCTAATTAATAAACTACTGAATGGAACCATGTTTATTTGAATTCAGCATTTCCCTCCCAAAGTTCAACACATGCACTTCAATGTTTGGAAAAATACATTTATTCACAGAACTGATACCATAGAACTCAAAACTTGGACACGTCTGTACAACAGACTTCCACACTATTTGGCAGATTGGAAACTTGACGGTGAATTTACTGGGGAAGCTGTAATGCAGGTTAAATATTCCAAGGGGTTGGTTACACATGCCTTTTCAGTCACAGGAAGTCACTTGATGTATCCTGGCATTTGTTTAACGCATGCTTCCAATGAAAAAAAAAAACTCCCATTTACTATCTTCTAGCACTGCTAACATTCAAAAAGCCTTATTTTCTCACATACCTAATGCTGAGACAGTATTTGGTTTTATTTGTCCAGGTTTAGAGATTTCAATGAACCACCATGAACTTGCCTTACCCCCAATACACCTATTTTGGAGGAACAGTATTTAAATATTAAACAGCAATGTGTCTTGAGAAATGGCATTACTTTGTCTCAAAAACCTTATTCCTTTTTCCTGAAGAAATGGTTGCGAAAATTAAAGGCATAGGCAAGAATAAAAAGAAAAAAACCCTTGGAAAGAGAATCCAAAGCTATCTGTAAAGTTAGATATCACCAGTTGTGAGAAGATACAGCTTTTGTCATTTGGTTAAACTGACCATTCAATTTCCCTAAAGTCCTGCCAAAAATTGTCAGCCAACCCGGTGACTCATTTTCAATAACCAGTGTCCAAGCTTCTCTTACGTCTGCATGGTAATTACCTCAGAACCACTCAGGCAACACAACAGTCCTATCATCACATGTTGGGAGAAATAAAGTTGAGTTGTAGCTCAAATAAAAGTCCACACTGTACGAAGTGTCACATCCACCAGAGCAAAGTGCTGGAACATCACTAAATCTGAAGCTTTTCAGTCAAACATCCCATCTCTGCAAAAAGCTCAGAAGACCAAAATCCATATTATCCGTCCACCCATCTGGTAAACAGTTTCTTGGCAACAGGCTCGACCAAGTGCTGTAGCTTTAGGACACAATACACAAGCATTTTGTTAAATGGAGATAAAGCGACAGTCAAACGCTGCCAAGACTTATGAACAAAAACAAACAGCCCTCAAATAGTGCTGGGTCTAAAAGTTCCTATGTGATCAGTGTGTTAGGTGTAGGTTTCTCTCTTTAGAGCAGCATTAAGAAAAGTTATTTCAATGCTTCCAATGTTGTGGTTATGGTACTGCATCAGGATTTATATATTTATTGTTTTATCAACATTCTACACCACACTGAACAGTTTCATTTAATACAAACCCCAAACATAGGCAAAGGGGACTTTTCAAATCTTTGAAATAATTATAAAACAATCCTTTATTATAAAACTTTCTAAATTACACATGGCCCGCCTTTTTAATCTTTAAAATATAGTACATTTAACAAGTGTTAGTTATGTGGTTGTGGAAGCAAATCCACCCAAAAGTCACAGCACGACTCCTTTGATCCGATGTGTCTAACTGCACACTGACTGCAAACATGCTCCAGTCTGTGTCCACAAGTGTTATCCGTCTTCACTTTATGAAAGCGTCAAGTTTAAAAACAGTGTGTAGTGGCGGCGGTGGGGATCCTTGCACGAATGTCAGCGGCTGTGCGATGAATCACTCCAGAAGGTTTGAGGCGTAGGGAGGATGACAGTGATCCTAAGTCGTTTCACCAACACTTCCTTTTCAAAGTCTGACAGTTCGAATCCTGTGTGGCTGGACCGGCTGTCCTCCCTCTGGACGGTGCAGCCTCCTCATGCTTCCTCCTGCTCAGGGAAGTCCAGGATCTTGCGGTGGGCTTGCCTCAGGTACTGCTGCTGCTTGAAGTACACCTTAAACGCCCCTTTGATGGCCACAAAGGCAATGCCTCCCTAAAAAAAAAAAAAAAAATACATTAAGTGGGTTTAAAAAGGGGCTTAAAGGCAGATTCAGCATAAAGGTGAGGTCAAATCTCCAACCTGCTTTCCTGACATGGGAGCAGCAACATCACCCCACACTAACTGTTTTAAAGACAGTTCCACATCTTAGGACATTTTTAGTTTTTGTGCCGAGTTAGACCAGAAGATTGATGCCACTCACGTTTGTACGGTAAATTCAAAGCTATGGGTAGCAGCCCGTTAGCTTAGCTGGATCCCCCCCACTGTAACAGCAGCACCTAAGCTCACTAATTCATAAGATATCTAGGGCGCGAGTAACATTTTTTTCCTAGGTTGCACCGGTGCACCTAACGTCCTCACATACTCTGCCTCGCCACAAACAAAGCAATGTTTATATCGATATGGTTTCATTTTGCGTTACATGACCCATTTCTTCTATAAAGCCGTGCCTGTGTTTGGATCTCTCCTCTTACTCTCTGCACAGCCCCGCCCCCATGCAGACACACAGGGCTCCCAGCAACAAAGACAGAGCGGCAACAGCACCAGTCCACACTTCTGACATTTGTCCACAGTTTTAATTGTTATTAACAGAGCTGTATATTGTTAAGCATTAGAGGCAAACTTGCTGGTAACTCTGCCATCATGGGCCGCCACGGTGAAAAACAGAAGTTATTGAATGCAACCAACTTCAGGTCGTAGAGTAATAGCGTGCGAGACGGAGGCTGCTGGACCTGGGCGAGAGATATGACCCATGGCCAGAACATAAAAATAATTCATAAAAATGCAGCTCAGTGACAATACAGACATTTCACGTGTGTAACTCTGCTGACCCGCCATTCGACCCGTGCTGGACCCATTCATAATGAGTCAGCCGTCACTCTGAGTAGCATACGCACCATAATCGTGCAGCCCTAATGTGGTTCCTACAAATGTGTTTTGAACTCCGTTTGAACTGGTTTGGTGAGCGAGAGTCCCTCACAGAGTGTTCAGAGGTATCACATGAGCCACTCTGGTTACCTTTCTGTCCTCACCGCTAGGAGAGCGAGGCGCTGGGGTTCCTCTTATGTACCAACGGCTCACATTTTGATCAGTTAACACTGGCTGAACTGGAATCATTAACTAGCATTGGTGCAGAGTTTCTATCAAATCTAAAGAGGGAAAAGCAAGGGGAACATGTAGTACACCTACAGAATTATTCATCCATCTATAAACAGCAGCAGAGAGGGCTCGAGTCTCTGAAGTTCACTTGATTGTATTACTGCTTGATAAGTATTAATTATTTCCTGGATCGGGCGCAAGATGAGTTTGGGATTGTACCCACCAGGATGGTCCTCTGCAGGTTGGAGTTGACGCTGCTGAACATGAGCTTCCCCACAATGGTGGCGATGGTGGGGAAGACCAGGGCACCGCACAGGATCCGCGTGGCCGACACGTGGTCTGCCAAGGGGCTGGCCTCTGCCGGGATGCGAGGAACTGGGCAGCCGATCCCTGCAGACACGCACGGAAAGCAGCAGGGAGCCATTTGAAAACATACATTAGTACATTTGTCGCTGCAAGTGCAGCCTGATCTAATAGGCAGAGAGGGGGTCAGTTTAAGAGCCTGAGATCTGATGGTAGTGCCTGTTTATCTCTAAACAAATTAGCGTAAACCAGTAATGGGTTTTGTGATGATGTGCACAGAATTACTGTGTGTGATGTCGCAAAGTGAATAAGACACCTGTTCATCACAAACAATTGTGTTGCTAATTGACTGTCCTGTGTTTGAAACTTGATTTGTGTCATCAGGACGATGTGGCAATTGGATCCATTTTGACACTGCCTGGTTCTTTAATGGATTTATCAACCTTTCAAATTGTGAAAGAATCTGTCCGTTTTCTCCAGCAGTGCAGGCTGCTCTCTCTGCGGCAGCACACGACTGCCAGGAGCAGTTCAAAGTACTACACTGCTGATAGTAAAAAGCAGAATAAAGACTTGTTCAAGTGAGTGTTGCACATGTGTCTCCTGACTTGGGAAGATGCTGTTGAGGATCTGCAGTTTGTTGGAGTACTTCCTCCACAGACGCAGGACGTAGTCCTCCCAGCGGATCATCTTGCCGAGGATCAGCATGACGGGGATGGTGGGCAGGCCAATGAGCAGGAACAGAGGGTCGGCCCGCTCCATAACGTCCAGGCCCTCCTTATGGCCCACCACCTGGAGAGCAGAGGGGACAGTCAGGATGGAAAACTACAGCAGAGCCGTGAAATTAGTTTTGACTTTTACTTGCAATTTGGAAAGAAAGGAGCAATGGAGGAGCACAACAAAGGCTGTTTTGACTTAACTGATACCTAACCATGGGCACATTATTTGCAGTTTTGCTAAATTAATGTTTTTCCAAATTGAAATGCATGCGTGACTTGCAAAACTGCTTTTGAGCACACTGTGATTTAATATCCCAGGCCACAGGTACAGCCAAAGTCATGGCGTTAACTTGACTGACCGGGCCCATTAGAACCCAGACCCTTATGTGGGGGGGGGATCATTGGTCACACCTGCATGACAGTGACCGCGCCGTAGGTGACTGCAGTCCAGTAGATGGAGCCGACCATGATGCCGGCGGCAGCGAAGGGGCCGGCTTTAGAGATGAGCCGGTCAGCCAGGTCCAGCACGTAAACCACGGGGCCTGGTAGAGGAAAACAGCTCAGAGTGAGTCCAACTCGTACACTGGCAACATTTATTTCGACGTTCTTACAACAGTCTAGTGCATAGCCCAACTGATACTGGACTCAGACTGCACGATATGGTGAAAATATGCAACATTGTTGAATATTGCACCAACAATATTACTTGCAATTAAGAGATGTTAAAGTGTACACAGTTCTGCCTTTCTGCTGCTTTCAGAACTGTTAAAACAAATTGCTTGTTGAATTTAAAACAAAAGGAAATAATTTCCAACATTTTAATGAACGTAAACATTTGAATTTTTAAAAAAAGGCACCACTAAAAAAAAAAAAAAATAATATTCAGTTTTCTGATGTTTTCTTTCAACTATCACAAAAGAAATCTCTATAGCAATATGTCACAGCCTTTCACAATGCGTTTATGCACCAGTTGATTTTTTTTTTTTTTTTTTTTAGACCATCCAGTACAAGAGGGGTCAGAGCAGGCTGTACTTCCTGAGGAGACTGAGGTCCTGACAGAAAGACTTTATATGACTGTGGTGGTCATCACTGAGAGGGACAGAAAAAAGTTGGACAAGGTGATCAAGAGATCCAGCTCTTTCCTCTGGACTCAGTGAGGGAGGTGGGAGACAGAAGGGTCCTGGCTAAACTGACTCATGCTGGTCCATGAGTCACTCCCCCTGCACTACACCCTGTCAGCCCTGGAGAGCAGTTTCAGTGACAGGCTGCTCCACCCCCGCTGTGTGAAGGAGAGCTACTGCAGCTCTTTCCTTCCAGCGGCCGTCAGACTGTACAACGAACACTGTTGTCTCTGTGCAATATATCCTATATGCCATTATTATTACTACATCTGTGCATAATTTTCATAGTGCAACTTACTAATTCATGTGTAATTTATTGTGTAATACAGTTTGAGAACCAGTTTAGATGTCTAGCTCTGTGACATTTGTCATGAAGAGCTACACTTGTGACCTTTGGGCACTTTCTCTGCACATAACCCACCACATATAGTATTCAATCTCAGTTGCTGTCAGTTTGCCATTTTACCATAGCAGTCCATTTTATCATTACAAGGTCAAAAATGTATGGCTAAAACTAAAACCTATTTAGTATTTTATCAGAAATATGGCAAAATCCGATCCACTGTGTTAATTCACTTCATTTTTTAATCTAATCCCAGTGAATCCATGCAAAAAAGATTAATGTAAATCCACACATGAACATCCCGTCACTGGCAAAAAGTCAAACACATTTGTATAACAGTGCCAATGAACAGTGTTTGAGTTTACAGCGGAGGTCACAAGACCCCTGCAGGTAGAATAAAAAAAAAAAATTAAAAACCCACACCACCACTGGAACTACAGAGGCATCCAAACACGACACATGCGTCTAATTCTTCTACAGAAAAAGGCACCAGTCACTGACCTTTACCAAACAAAGTTGAGCTTTCCATAAAGATCTGAAGACACAGGAAGCTCACACTTTAACATGACCACATGATGTCAAAGAGTGAGCTTCCTTTTGACGACAGCCTTCCCGTGCAACAAAAAAAAAAAAAAATGACAATGCAGTCATGTGAAGGTTAAAGAATAGAGACTTTGAAGCATGTCAGGTATGGCACACACCTTGTATTTGCATGTTTACTGATTGACAAGGGGGAGCTTCTTAGCCAGGTTCTTCCTGGATTAAAATAGCTGGGATGAATCTGTATAAATATAAGGATTCATCTAAAGTCCAAACGCATCTTCAGAGCAGCTGCCTGACACCAGCTCAGGGGCAAGACCTAAAAAAATAAAATAAAACTTGAGAAACTGCTCTGCTGCATTCTTCTCTCTGGCATTCCAGGCTGACTCGGGGGAAATCATGCAATATTTACAGGAAGGCAACCTGATTTCCTCACTCAGACAGACCCATCCACAACCTATTAATAACTAGCCCAGGAGTCAGAGGGAGCAGAGCGGGGTGGGGACAACACAGAGCACAGCACTGGGCCGCTATGGGTCACAGTGCAACTCTAAACTAAGCTGCAGGATCAGATTTAAAGGCCCTGACATATTTTCAAAAACACCTTTCTGTAATTAATGTCCTACATATGACCTACACAACATCTTCTGCCAAAGTAGGGTATTTCACATGAGACTTTGCCAGTAACTAAGCATTAGTTACAGTTAATTTTCAAGCTTTCTGTTCTTGCATTGGTAAACATGCAGTGTGCAATGATAACGTGGCAGATTTACAACTTTAAATACTTTTGAGTCAATGAGTCCTTGATTTCACACAGTAATAGACAAAAGCAGGCTCCTCAACGGTATCAGCTGAAATGACTCAACTGTCAGTGTCAGATTTGATAAGCTATAGCTAGCTGTGTAGTTCCATGAGTTGGCTAAAATGCATCCTCCAGCTTAATGTTTTTATAAACAGCTTTGTTCTAGTATTCCAGTGTAGAGCTAACTTCTAGCATTATACTATAGGTAAGATGGAATATGTGATGTGATGGAACATGGAAACCCTGCAACACTAAACCATTCGGTACACTGTGCTCAGGATCGCTTTTACAATAGCCTCATGAACGTGAAGAAATCCAAAGCTTGACAAGTTTCCCAATAAATTGAATAATGACGTGAACATTGTGTGTGGATGTCAATTTTTTTTAACTCGCAAGATTAACGTTCTTTTGGGCCTAGCAAACATGCTGTTGCAAAAAGAGCGTTAGAAATCTACAACACCACACCGGATCCAGCTAGACCAGAAACAAAACAGGCACACCGCACACACTTGTGTGGGCTTGCGAGCCGGTCAAAGAGTAGCATCAACGGCAATAAGATTCTGAAGGTAAAGTTAACTTTAAAAGTTGCTATCGTCGCAGCACGTCCAGTCTGAAATACCACTTGATGGCCAAGCACACATCTGATGCCAATTCTAGCTCACCCCTCCCTCCTCATCCTCACCCCAGAGACCATGTACAGTGTGTTCTGGGGACAGGCAGCTCGCAGATAGTGAGAGGTTTGCTGTATGTGACAAATGGTTTAGCCTAAAAACACATGCAACATCGCTTAGAGCACCTTTAATTGCGATTTAACTATTACATTGTGATTAATTGCGATCAAATCTTAATTTGACAGCACTTATAACTTATTTGGGAAATAAAGCAGTGGAGTGACGTAAAAAAATAAATAAAAATAGTGCTAAGTCATTGGTCCTGGGTTCAAGAACATTTCTCTCTGGCCATTTCAGCGGCAGATTGATAAATATATTCTCATTTTATTCAAGCTACAAGGCTGATGTACAGCAAGAAAAAAAAAATAAAAAAATTCAAACTTGGAGTTTGTTACAGGCTGTTGGCAAGGGATTACTGCTAGAGCTGCCATCTCCAAGTTGTCATCTGAAGACGGACTAATTGAATGTAAACACCTAAGCAGATGCGTCTTCATGAGCCTGCAGATGAAATCAGAGTGACAAGACCAAAACTGTAAATACATAATTTACATTAGCCTACACACCAAGTGTAAAAACAGCAGCAGCTTTCTAAAATAACCCAATATTTGGGAGTTATGGGTTTTTACAGTTAGGACATAAGACAGACTTCATCAAGCTGTTTGCACAGCCAGGCCACCGTGAGGCTGTTCCCCATAAGTGCTTGCCACAAGTTGTAGTATACAATTCAGCCACTGTTAGCTGTACATCTATTTCTGCAGCAGAGTATATTCACTCTAAAAAAGCTTTGCGTGCAGAGCGCAGTATTTTAAGGCCTCTCTCTTTAGACAGCAAGGCTCCTGGCCACTTGTTGAGGAAGGAGCCCAAAGCAAGCAAGAAGCATTTGGCACTTTTAAAGCTACTTAACACGCAACGGAAATATCACACTTTCATTTCTAAAGTAGTCATAAACATAGAAGCTCTCCTTCATTCACTGCCAGCCTTTTGATGCTTTCAAGAGCTCTTTTTGTTTTTAAATTGCACCTGTGTGTGCCTACTGGATTGATCTCGCATTGCTTGAGCGCACCAATGTGGCATATTTTGATGACAAAGTTGGAATCTCTTCCGTTTTTCTCCCTGCCTAAGCATTACGCCATCGCAGGGCTGAGGGAACTGGGTCGCCCCTTAATGGCTGCTGGCAGCATCGAGAGTAGCGCAATTCATTTCAGCCACTGGCAGCAGATTCCATAATTAAGATAATTAAAAAGTGAGGGGGGGGTGAAGCATGCGGGCACACTTCTCCAGCTGGCTTGTTTACTCTCTAAGAAGAAGGAGCAGCAAGGACACGCCGTCCTCAGGAGTTATATGGCCAGCAAAATTAACATGACCGGCTGGCTTTGGCTCTGCAGCAGGTGCTGTGGGAATGGGGCCAGAACAGCATATAGCTACTCTACGTGTTGCCATCTCCTGTGCAAAAAGTCAGTGAAAATTATTAAAACTTGGGTTAATCTGTGGCTTCAAATCAACCCCCACTGGATCTGGCAGCAGGCAAGGGTCCCACCCTGGGAGCCAAACATGCGTAATGCCCGTCAAGTCTGTAGAAATCAGCTGGTCTCAGCAGCAGCCCTGAGAAAACAACTACTGTGGCAGTTTATCATCAGTGCTCCCTGGCTCTACCTGTCCACAGCTTTACCTCCATCAGCCAGATATAACGATGTCATGTCAGTGGTCTCACCAAACTGAAGAACTAATATATAATACCACCGCTTGTGAAGGCAAGCCACTAAAATATCTTGAAAAAAAAAAAGTAAGAATAGTTAACTAAGATTAAAAGGATTTTAACTAAACACAATACTGTACAACAAGCAAATACAATTATAAGATAGAATTGTGTCTATAGAACTTCAATAATAAGACGGAAAAAAAAAATACTGCAGCAATGATGCGGCAAAACAGACAACGCCATGTCTCCTGCTCACTTTGAAGTGCACTAATGCCCAGGGCTAGAGATTGGAACTGAAGACGGCACAAAAACAATCTCAGCTAAGTGGAGAAATTTGCTCTTCTGCAATTGGTATAAGTCATATTATTCATCTGAAACAATATATATTAGAGCAATTCAAGTGTCCATCTGTCTGCGTAACGACTGAATGCAGAATACATTGGATTGCTGGAAGATGTACTTTAAAAAAATTGCAAATAATTACAGCATGTAAAAAGGAAATTTGAATGAAAATACCAAAATGTGGTAAAACCCTTGGTAATCCAAGTAACAAACCCAAGTAATTTGCAAATGCAGCTTGACCCGAGGTTGACATTATGCAAATCAGCTTGCAACGTTTTGCATGTGGTGTTCTGCTGGAAAGGCTCAGGTCTAAGGCACATCCTGTCCCTGTTCCTCTAGAAATGTCACCATCACAGACCAGAGTTCTGATGACGCGTAATGTGACGTTTAAGTCACAGGGAAACACTGGAGGACAGCTGTGATTTCACGGATTCATCATCCAGCGTAACACCACTCATCCCCACTCTGCTCCGTCAGCCTTTGATGAGCGGCTCCGTCAGCTCCTCCCGTGACCCAATTTCACTCCCAGTCCCCTCTCTTAGACCCAGACACATCCAGCATCTCTGCACACCTTCCTTGCCTTTGACACTTGCTAATGGGATCAGGAAAAAGACATGTATCCCTGTGGATGAAGTGCCTCTCAGGTACACCCATCAACTTCCTGTCCTGATACATTCAGCTGCAAGTGGAAAGGTTTACCTTTTTTTATTGTTCAGAAAGTAGTGGCTAGAAATCCAGTAGTTCTGGTTTAAGTAGTAGAATAAAAATGGAAAATATTTTGAAAGATAGTTGGTTACCATAGCAATGGTTGCCATTAGTTGCTATGATGTTGGGCAGCAAAACAGGTTTGTCTATGATGAAAGTATTCAAACAGTGTGGGTACTGCTGGGTTAGACATTGAAATCAGCACACTACAGCTATCTAATCCACTTCCAATCAGCGTACTCTTCCATCTCCCCTATAACAGGTGGGAATGAGTAGCTTTCTATATCTGGTAGGCTGAAACTCAGGTCAGTCCTATGTTTTTGATCAAGGAGTGAGTCACAAAGCCTCAGCTGCTGTAAGCAATGTGTTATGGAAAAATAAGAATGACATTTTAAAAGCATTTTTGATGGTTAACAAGTTAGATGCAATCAGCTCACCAACAAATCAAAACAATCCAATAAGAGATAATTTGCACAACTCTGCACGACATTGACACTGGACACATGCAGTTTGTAGCACTGATGCACTCAGCCATCTGTCGGAATATTTTATTATGCCAAAACTGTGCTTTTCAGACCCCCTTTGACAGTTATCTGGTAAAAGTCAAGCTGAATGTAGAATTAGGGTATCAGTGTTTTACTGGAAGTAACATCGGTCTACGCCTCTTTTTTAAAAATCTTTCTGCATAATTACTTTGCTCATGAGTATGAATGAATATTTAATTTCACATTCACACAGACATTACCTTTCAACCAATCACTGAAGTCATAAGTTTACACGTTTTAAACTTTAAACATGTCAGTCACAGCAACAGGGTCACCTCTGCCCCTTCGCTTATCCAAGGAGTTCTCAGTCCCTCAGTAAAAGCAGCATTAGGTGCTTTTAGCATAATTTAGAATACCTAGTGGTATGATTAGCTAGTAGTTATTTACATAGAAGAGACATCTTGTTTTTCCCGAGGGACCGTCTGAACCTTAGACACTTCTCGCAGTTAAAAACGCAAAACTGAGTTTTCTCACCAATGTAGTCTCTTCCCAACAGATACCCACACAGTACGTTTACACGCACACCAATATTCCCTCATTTTTCAGAATATAAAGGCCAAAAAATCCCCCAAAAATAATCTACAAATAGGGAGATGTATACATTACATTCGGAATACGCGTCTCAATTTGAGTTTTTACCAGAGGCCTATGGTCAACTCTGTGTGTTGCCATGGTTGCTATTGATATCCAAAGACTATCAACAGGTTTTTTGATATGCGCACACATCGTTCCGACGACCTTTTCAAGAAGCTGGTTGAAGAAATGAAAGAGGGACGCGGTGTTAGCACGGTCCAACAAGTCCACCACCACTGGTAAACTTTGGAAAAGTTATTTTGCACGGCTACATAAAAACGGGAATATTAGTAGAAAATTTACTTTCATGTCTAGCTCAGTCTAAAATATCTTTTCAAAATAAGGGCAAAAAACAGAATATTATGTGTAAACATAATCACCGTCGCATCTAAACTAAAAAGGAAAACCAAAGGCCCAAAGGTCGTTACACACGGCTAAATCAAAAGGCAACAAGTCTCTGGTTGCTTAGATCAAGTAAATAAACTGTTATTGTGGCAGAAGACTGCTGTATCATTCACTAAGGGCGCCATCACTCAGCAGATCAGCCACAGTAAAGAGGAAGTTCCCTTTCAAAATAAACCACTGGCCCATCCATCATGATGCTCTATTGCCGTTTTTAACACATGACAAAATGAGCTTGAGGGTAAACACTTTACCTTCTGGGCCACAACTCATCACTGGCAGATTTATAAAAAAAAAAAAAAAAAAAAAAAAAAAAGCTGGTTAAAAATAATGACGTGGCACACTGGGGAAAAAAAAAAAAAAATAAACACTGGTGCAATGGTTTCTAAACTGGTGACTTCAAAAGACTCAGTTCATGTCTGAGACCAACATATAGCACACATGTTTTTGCAAAAATAAAAAAAAATCTTATGAGTTCTCTCGGACCAAACTAGAAAAGATATAAATTTGGGTTGTCTGGTTAATAGGGGTGTACAAAAATAAAATAAAAAGATTCACATTCATTAATCTAGCTCCAATTCAAAATCGATTCATAGAATTCAAAAATCAATTCATAGTTAAATTTTTCTTGTTTTGTAATGTGTGTATACTGTCAATACTTTGAATGTTTGTTTTTTTAAATCGAGAATCGTTATTGAATCAAAAAATTAGTCTTAAATCAAATCGTGGCCCTAAAATAAAAAATTAATCAAAACGTGACATTTTCTGAATTGTGCACCCCTACTGGTTAGCTCACCTGGTTGAGTTCGCACCCAATGAACAGAAGCTAATCCTTGTCGCAGAGGCCGCGGATTTGGTTCAAACCTGCAGCCCTTGGCTGTATGTCATTCCCTCTCTCTCTCATTTTCCTTTAATAAAAAAGCAGTATAAGCCAAAAAAGTGCATTTAAATTTAGCTCAAAGTTGGTATTAACCTAGAAAATATAATAAAAGATACACTGTTCAGGCCTCTCAAATGTTCTTTGATTTCAGCACTATAATCTGTTATTAATTAAACCACAGAAGGACAAGGTACATGAATACCCAGTGTATCCCTGACTGAGACATTTGTTCTAATACAGCCTCTTTGCTATATATTTGTAAGTAATACATTATTTTGCAAAAATAACTTGACACCCAATGTTTTTCACACTACACTTACAATGAAGCCTATGAACCTTATTTCTGTGACATAAGTTGAAAAGAATTTGTTAAAAACCTTTAAAAAAAAAATCTGCACTCAAACACTATGTTATTAGTCTTTCCAATTTCATAGCTGAGCTTGATGGAACCTTGTCAACTGCCCTATCTGATTTCAGATCCAATTGTTTTTGTAATGCAATGCAAAGATATTTTTTGTGAGCCAATAAATGTGATATTTTAATTACTTAATACATTTAAACAATTATGTGTTGTGTGTTCTCAGGGCCTGTTGGATTACTCTACTGGATGTTATTTTATTTTCTGCATGGAAGGGTTGATACAGCACTAATTAACAGACCTGCTGGGACCTGTGAGCCAATTAACACAACTTTAAATATAAATAAGCAATGGACCTGACAGATAATCAGAAACACAAAGCAAGCAGCCAAGTGCCAATAAATCAGCTCTCTGAGGAAGATAGAGAAACACTGTTATTTTCCAAGGACGTGTATAAAGAAGCTAAACTGAACATTTCTTTTTATACAGTAGCACTAAAGTGTCTGACAGCTCAGCCTTGGTCACTATAAATATACATGAACCTTTTTACCATATGGACCAGGCCTCCTCCACACTAGCATTGTCTTGAGGCCCGCTACTGCCTCAAATTGCAACTTCTCTCTTTGAGGTGTAACTGACAGTGGCAATGTGGCTGATGGGTAATCCAGTGGCAACTGTACACTATTAACAATATGTGTCTCAGGGTTTGGCATTTGGCTTTGTAACTTCAACCTAAAAGGGATAAACTATTCGTTTTGCTGTACTTAGAATATTTTGTCACTGCAAAATGCTGTGCAAAAACATGGGGTATGAAGGGAAGTGCTGACCAAATGAACATAATCGTGTATGTTCACTTCATGAGTCATAACTGGTGTTTAGAAACAACTGAAGCCCTTGTCACTTTAACGTGTCAGAATAATTGAGCCAGCCACTTCTCCTAAATGCTGCTGGTCAATCAGCTAGGAGCTAAGCCACAAAAAAAAGAAGCACCCTTCTGTTCCTCGTCAAGCTGAAAGGAAATATTTACCCAGATCACAACAGAAGCATAAGCTTCAGAGTAAATAAACATGTACTCAGGCTAGACCGGGGGTCGGCAACC
This sequence comes from Percina caprodes, assembly GCA_013375575.1. NCBI lineage: Eukaryota > Metazoa > Chordata > Actinopteri > Perciformes > Percidae > Percina > Percina caprodes. The sequence goes on from JABXJD010000149.1 coordinate 489,677, forward strand.
CGCGGCTCTAGAGCCGCATGGGGCTCTTTAGCGCCGCACTAGTGGCTCCCTGAAGTTTTTTCAAAAATGTTTGAAAATGGAAAAAGATGGGGGAGTGAAATAATTTTTATGTTTTAATATGGTTTCTGTAGGAAAACAAATATGACACAAACATTAACGTTTTTCAATGCTGTAAAAATGTGTAGAATAAATATTAAAATTTAAATTTTTCAACATTGGTCAACAAAGATTTGTGTTGCTATGGGGACGGACCTCCGCTCGCTCTCAGATGCTTCCGGGAGAAGACAAGAAAGCTGCTGTGTCAAACTCTCCCATTATTTCACCTGTCTTTCAGGTCAGTAATGGGTAAACAGCCCATCTTTACGTGTTGGGGTCTCAACCTTTTAACGCCGGTTTGACAACGGTTTGTAATATAAGAATAAAAATGTAAATAGAAAGTTTACCATTGATTGAGGCAGCTAGCTGAGTAGGCTAACCGGCTAACAGTAGGCTGTAAACAGCTGCTGTCTCGCGAACAAGCTGGGGCGGCAAACTGGAATAACGGCACGGCAGACTAGGTCAGAACTAGGTCATTGTCATCCCAAGGATACATAATATATAGCATTTTGAGCTACGACACTGCTTGTTAGAAACTGTTAGGTTGACAAGTTGAATGAGTATGATTTAGTAAATACACACGGGTTTTAGAAATGATTATTTTGCCAACTTTAACAAATAGACAGGTGTTGATTTAACGGCTGGTCACGTGAAATGAGTAAATAAGTGATAAGAGTGAATGATTTTCTCCTACTATATATGGAATGTAAATAAGGCATGAAACTATACCAATATATTTGATAAATGTTTTTTGTGTCTATAGCTTTTAAGAATAGGTAAATGTTTGATCCTGTATTTCTGTGTCTGTGGGGGATTCTGTTAATATGACCAGTATTTGTAGGCAGCTATATGTAGCGACAACTTTTATAACAGTGTAGCCGTGTGAAGTGCACTACGCAGCCATTGTGGTCTTGTATAACTGATGTAAGTTAGAATGTGAATTTATAGGATGTTTATGTATTATTTTGGAAAAATTGCCATATTTTGTGATTTATTCTGAATGAATAAACTCAGATGCATTCGGGAGAAGACAAGAAAGTTGCTGTGTCAAACTCTCCCATTATTTCACCTGTCTTTCAGGGAATTTAAATTCGTTACCCGGTCTCCTTGCCTGGGACCTGTAACAAACAAACCGGCGGCTGTGTGATGGGCCATGGATCCCAAAGGGAAAAAGAGAAAAATAACTGAGGAGAACAGGATTCAACGTTTTTTGGACCGAATCATTTGCATTCATTGCCAATGCGGAAGGATTGCCTGAATGTTTGCTCTGTAGCGAGAAGTTGTCGAATAACAAAAAGAGCAACGTGGAAAGACATTTTCAGGGAAGGCATGCTACATTTGCAGCCGAGTACCCAGTTGGGAGTGAGAGAAAAAGTGCAATTGCATTACTTCTGGAGAAATTAGAGGAGCGCAAAAATAGATTTAAGAAGTGGATTGCATCTCCAAACTCCACTACTGCTGCAAGTTTTGTTGCAACCCGGGAGATAATAAAACGTGGCAAACCGTTCACAGATGGTGACTACATGAAGGAGTCATTTATCAACATATCAGAACACCTATTTGCAGACTTCAAAAACAAAACCGAGATAATACAAAAAATTAAAGACATGCCTCTCTCCGCTAAGACAGTGAAGGAAAGGGCTATTAAAATGGCAGGCAACATCACCGATCAGAAAATCAAGGACATTAATTCAGCGCCAGCATACTCAATTGCCTGTGATGAGTCCTGTGATGTGATCAATATTGTACAGACTGCGCTTTTATGCAGGTATGTGAACTCCGATGGGCCGCAAGAAGAAATGATCCAATTAATACCACTGAAAGGCCAAACACGGGGGGAGGACATATGTGAGGCTGTGCTGAAGTGTTTAAATGACAATGGGATAAACACCAACCACCTGATTTCAGTGGCTACAGATGGGGCACCCAGCATGAGGGGATCAAAAAGGGGGTTTGTGACTTTACTACAGAAAGCATTGGATCGAAATCTGCTTGCATTCCACTGCATCTTGCATCAAGAGGCACTGTGTGCACAAACATTCCCATCGGAGTGTATGTCGGTGATGAACCTTGTGATCGAGATGGTGAACAAGATAATTGCAAAAGCATTAAACCACCGTCAGTTCCGTGCATTGCTTGATGAACTTGACAGCGAATATTCCGATCTCCTGCTACAAAACAAAGCCCGATGGCTGTCCAGGGGTGAGGTTTTGCGCCGTTTTGTCGCTTGTTTAGAGCATATGAAAACATTTCTGAAAAGCAAAGACCTATACTACCCGCAACTTGAAGATACCGAGTGGCTTGAAAAACTGCACTTTATGGTGGATATGACAAGCCACCTAAACAAGCTGAATGAAAGCTCTCCCACTTCCCCTCCCTGAGAGAATTCAAAGAAGCCCATCACGATCACACACTCAACGGTGATTTGCAAAATGTGATCGTTGATATGCAAACTGCATTTGGGAGCAGATTTTGCGAGTTCCGAAAGGAAAAAATTACACTGTCTTTCCCTGTCACACCCCTGAAGATTGACCCGTTCTTGTTGAGCACATTTCCAGGAGTAAATCAAGCTGACCTTGAAATGGAAATGGCTGATATAGCCGACAAAGATTTATGGGTGACCAAATTCAAATGTCTGACAGCCGAGCTTGAAGACGTCACGCGCCAGAAAGCCCAGCTTGCCCAAAGCCACAAATGGAGCGAAATTGAAAGCCTCCCAACACCCGAGAAACTTGTCTATGACACATGGAATGCTCTTCCTGACAGTTATAGGAACATGAAGACATATGCATTTGGAGTATTAGCCATCTTTGGATCAGCATACCTGTGCGAGCAGATATTCTTAAACATGAACTACATCAAATCAAAATATCGCACCTGCCTCACAGATGAGAGCTTGCAGTCCTGCGTCAAGATTAAAGTTACATCTTACATGCCCGATGTTGAGAAGCTGGCCAGTGATGTCCGAAAACAGAAGTCACATTAAATGGGTAAAAACACAATCCTGTCATAGGCACATTTTTAGTAACAAAGTGGCTGTTTTTATAAAGTGATATCTGATTTTTGTCAGTATATATTTGGAATGACACTTAGGGATATTATTGTGTTTTGTTGCTCAGGTCCAGCTGCGTTGGTTGCGTTTCTAAAGAGAAGAGGATGCTGCTTCGTTTTACTCTTGCACTGACTTGCTTGGCATTTGCACAGAAGTCAAACTTGAACTGTATTAATTTGTTATACTGTACCTTTTCAAAAGGCTGATGTTTTATTTTTAAAAATGTAGGCTGCGTTTTATTGCACTCTGTTGCCCAGATAAGGGGCATGTTATGCACGTTCCGTTTTGTTGTTTTTTTCGAATCCTCAAAATAAAAACCACATAAAAAATCTGATTTCTTTATTGCATTTCTTTAGTTTCATCAAAGCAATGAAACAATTAATTAATATTGTATGAAGTTAAACTTGAGGCGGCATTGCACAACAGAGTAGTCACGTGGTGCGTCATTCTCTACAGGATGCACTGCAGGAAAAATAAACATTTAATCATGAAGGCTCATTATGTATTTGTAGTTAACTTGGTCATTTCGATAGTAGGCTAATATAGCTACTATAGATACATACAGCATGTGTTGCCTTCAATATAAGGCTTCTATAAGGCTTTTATTTTTCTGCGGCTCCAGACAAAGTTTTTATTTTTTTGGTCCAATATGGCTCTTTCAACATTTTGGGTTGCCGACCCTGGGCTAGACAGACTGAATTGCTCAGCGCTTTGGGTACAGTTGCAGGCGCCCTCAAAGAGGAGCTTCAGCAGTTAATTTGCTAAGAATTATGAGTTGGAAACATTTAGGCAGTTTCACAAACTATTTTAGTGCTATACAGCAAACGGACACTCCCCATCCCTGATCAGTAGTGATGAAGCATCATGGCCCTAAAAGAAAAGTCACGTGCCACTGCCATGTTATGTTATTTTTAAGCTTCCAGCTTGTCTCCCCAGTCTTAATTTGATCCTGTGTGAGATGCAACTCACCCAGTTTGGGAAAGACAATGAGGTATTCTGCATTGCACTGTGGGCAGGCCACGCGTGCGGTGCTGTTGCCCCGTTGCTTCTCGTCCACCCAGCGCTGCAGGCAGGCCTGGTGAACCCACTTGGTCGAGCCCCGGCAGCGACACGGACGCACCCACTCTGCTGTGCGATCATCCTCATCTGTGGCAAAGCACACCCAGCAGCTCCTAAAAACAAACAAGACAATGAAAAACATGCACCCTAATAAAATGGAAAAAAAAGCTGTAGCTTTCGAATTGAATCGGACACTTCTGGTAGTTGCATAAAATAAGTTTTACAAATATTTCCTACAGAACGGTTGTGTTACAGATGATGCCAACTGATAATGTGCCTTTAGAAGAGACAACCAGAGTGGTTTGAGACCCAAGCAGATCTCCAGCATTCTGGAACAAAACATAGGCAAATGCAAATTAGGGAGCCAAATAAGGGGGAAAAACTGCCTTTGATGTGACCATTAGGGGTATAATGTACAGAAAATCCACAGGTATGTACCTCGGTTTTGGGGTCATGGTTTGATAGGTTTTTGATACAAAAAAAAGGAAAATAAAAAAAAAAGTGTAGAATACAATTAAGAATACTTGTAAGACTGAACTGTTGATAATTCCTGAACTGGGCGGCAGCCTGCACACGTTATACATGGTAGGAACAATGAACTTAATAAAATGCACATGTGAAGGTACATTGTATAGGGGCTCAACCACTTTAACCATTTGCTTTATTAATTAGGTATGGTTGCATATCTGCAGCCATATTTAGCAGCCTGAAACTGCAGTAGGAGGCTGACGCTGTGGGAAGGACTTCAGTCGGTTTCTCTTTAATTAAAACCAAAAAATAAAAAGTTTCCAAAACTTGCCCACCAAAATATCTGTTCTGCGTGTGCGAGAAGTCGACATACAGACTATTTTCCAGTGTTTTGGGTCACAGGATGCACAATATTTGTTTCGTCTACATCGCGATGTACACGACTGCTGCTGACAGTGATGCACATGCTTTTCCACAGGGAGTGAAGCTATACTACTCAGTGTTTTATGTTCGCTGCAAATCACCTGATTAATGCATTATCACGACATCTCACGGCCATTTTTCAACGCAGAAAGCAGTTACTGTTAGTTGTTGGCCTATAGAAAAGAGGCATCTGTCACCACTAACATTACAGTGTAGCTCACGTCCTGTCAGTGAGTCTGACTTTATTGTCCGTCAATCTTTGTACATGATTGATTTCGGACATGCAGTGAGTTTTTGTGTATTATGTGTTGCTTTGTGCGTATGTGTGTAATTATTCTCTCTCCCGCCCCCTCCATTTGTGCCATGCATTAAATCTGAATCCAGGGGAGTCTATCTGGCCATTAGCATGCAGTCAAGATTGTACTGCCTTTCCCAACACCACATCTTTGGGAAGCAGGTTTCTCCGTTACAATGGGGCTCGGAGGTTTGGGCAGGCACCCCAGGTTAAAAAAAAACGGTATTATGTGCATAAAGAACCCAAGAAATGATGGAAAAATCTCAGATTAGACATTCGTATGTCAAAAAAGTTAGATTTTATTTCCATCACTTACGCTTTCAAAATAACAGAACACAAAAAAATGGCGTCTGCAAAAGTTTGGGCACCCTGCAGAGTTAATACCTTGTACTGCCCCTTTGGCAAGTATCACAGTTGAAAGACTCTTAGCTACAAGAAGCAAACGCTTTTTGTAGCCAGCCAAGAGTCTTTCAATTTTTGTTTGAGGTATCTTCGCCCATTCTTCCTTACAAAATTTGTCCAGTTCTGTCACGTACTGCTCTTTTAAGGTCTATCCATAGATTTTTAATTATGTTGAGGTCAGGAGATTGTGAAGGCTATGGAAAAAAAAAAGTTTACACCTCTTGATGTAATCCACTGTGGATTTTGAGGTGTATTTAGGATCATTATCCATTTGTAGAAGCCATCCTCTCTTTAACTTCAGCTTTTTCCACAGTGGGCATCAAGTTAGCGCCCAAAATTTGCTGACATTTTATTAAATCCATTTTTCCTTCTGCTCATGAAATGTTACCTGTGTCACTGGCTGTAATACAACCCCAAAGCATGATTGATCCACCCCCATGATTAACAGGTGATCAATTCTATGCCCGTTCTTCTCCAAACATACATTTGCTAATTGGCCAAAAAGTTCTATTTTAATCTCATTGGTCCACAGAACTTTTCCACAATGCATCAGGCTTGTCTAGATGTTCATTTGCAAACTTCGAACGCTGATTTGTGGTGAGGACGTAGAAGAGGTTTTCTTCTGATGACTCTTCCATGAAGATATTTGTACAGGTATCTATAGCAGAATGATGTACCACAACTCCAGTGTCTGCAGGTCTTTCTGGATGGATCGTGTAGTCAAATGTGTGTTTTGACTTGCTTTAACGTCCACTGTTCCTGATGACTGCCATTTCTTTAATTACATTCCAAACAGAAGATATTGGCATCTGAAAACGCTTTGCTTGCTTCTTATAGCCTTCTCCTATTTTCAGTTTTCTAGACAACTGCATAGAAGAAGCCATGGTGCTGATTGTTGGGGCAAGGTCAGATGAGTCTGGGCATTTAAAACCTTGAGATTGACATCACCTGGTCTTTCCAGACAATGATTGAGAAAAATCCACGACACTGTCAGGTCTCAACTTTCCAAAGTGGGACGGTGCATGCTATAAACTCTGCAGGGTACCCAAACTTTTGCAGACGCAATTTTTGTTTTCTTTTATTGTAAATGATGGAAATAAAATCTAACTTTTTTAGACATATATGAATGTCTAATCTGTCATTTGATGACTATTGGAGATTTTCCATCTTTTCTTGGCTTCTTTATGAACATTTTTACCTGGGGTGCCCAAACTTTCAAGCCCTACTATTTGTCAAGAACAAAACCAAATTTTGGGATTTGAATGAGTTTAGGAATCACCCTCCATGTGGGCGGCTGTGGCTCAGTGGTAGAGCCTGCCAATTGGAAGGTTGGTGGTTCAATCCCTGGCCCTGCAGTCCCATGTCGAAGTGTCCTTGGGTAAGACACTGAACCCCGAGTTGCCCCGATGCTGTGTCTTCGGAGTGTGAATGTGTGTGTCTGTTTATCTGATGAGCAGGTGGCACCTTGTACGGCAGCCTAGGCCACAGTGTGTGTGAATGGTGAATGTATCCTGTATGATGTAAAAGCTATATAAATACAGCACATTTACTTCAGCAATTTTTCAACTCAATGACAAGTTATTAACAAATTAGTTATTAGACTAGAGACAGGCCTACATTTCTCATTACAAGGAAGGCCTTTCATTTTTCCTTGTAATATTTCATATTACACGTGGCGATAACTTAATAAAGTCTGTCTCTATGGCCATTCGCTTTGCTTCTAGCTACATTTTGGCTTTTAGGACTAAAACATATTACTGCTCAAATCTAAATTCACCAGGGCATTCCTGTGTGAGCGCACACAATATTCTGATAAACCACAGCTAGGATATGCAGTAAAAACTCAAGGGGCTTAGTTGCAGACAAACTGAGGACACAGTCTCCCTTGTGTGTGACATCCAGACAAATGCCTATCTCTGGACTCAAGCCAAACCATGATTTAACATCCCTCTTTCTGCCCCTAAGCACCCCAACTACGGATGTAACAGTATGAAAATTTAACTTGTGGTTATAGTGACCAAATTATCACGTTTTCAGTATTATTGCAGCATTTTTATAACTGTGTTCCATATGTACAGAATGCACCGATAGGCTTACACAAGCTGAAATAGTAATAATTAACTGTAACGGTTTATTATATTGCAAAAATATAGACAATAAGTTTGTAAAAACAATTGAAAACTGGCTGCTGAAACACTGGCCTTCTGTAGGGGGTCTGGAAAGAACTTGAACCCGAGAGGTCTGACTTTGAGATCCAGAAGGATTTACTCCAACATGAAGTAACTATGAAGTTGTAAGTCACGTTACATGTGAAGTTGGATGTGATTCTGAAATATAAGGAACTAATAATTTGACTTACTATGAATGATTTACCAAAACTAAATGTAATAGCCGCCAGCATATAATAGTAATTACATAAATATTTCTGTAATTATCAATGTAACATATTGCTCATATTACAGCACACAAAGCGATGACTCATCATCAATTTGTCAATCAACTCAGGAGAGAGACTAAGTGTAGCTATTGTAACTATGTTTTTTTTTCATAAGACTGATAAATATCTGATAAGTAAAAGGCTGATAAATATCCTTAGTGCTGTCATCTCCTCCTTTCGACATGATTCCATCATCAAGAAAGAAGCGCATTATGTAGACTACGCAGTTTCCCTGCGCATCAACTTCAGGTGCCTTGGATGAAGCTGTAAAGGATTAAACAGATTTCCACACTGTGCTAATCCACCGCAAAAATTTTAAATGGAAACGGTAATTGCTACAATCAACAATTTCAACCGTGGTTTACAGTTACACCAGTAATCATTACATCCCTAACCACAACACATCCTCTCTCACAATATATCCTCCCACACACAGTGAAGGTCCATCTGAGTAAACCGGGTGCTTCCACTTAAAATAAAAAACGGCATGACTCCACCTCCTCAAACATATGTGTCCTCTTTTACAGGAAAGGAGTAATAAGTATGTTGGTTCTGTGTGCAGTACCATCTTCCAATTAATTGTACTCCTTTGGTGAACACCCCCGAGCCCTCCTCCACTCCATGCCTGTCCAGCATCTGAGGTGGCAACATGTTCTGACTTCACCACAGTTCATCCGACTGACATTATATTGCTTTTCCATAATTAATTAGCAGCATGCGACCGGCTGGAAGGTTCACTACCCCGATGCCTCACTGCATGAGGCTAAGTTCAAGAATCTAAACCAGTGCATTCTTAGCTGCTACATACTTAGATTGTATAATAGTTTTATAATATACTTTTATATTTATAATATACTTTTTTACCAAAAAAAAAAATAAACTTAAAAAATAAAGTAGAAACTGTGTGATAGAAAAGCACCAACTAAGACCCAAAAGGTCACATATTTTCCATTAAGCCACATTCTGTTATGCAAGAGACTTGCTTGTTGCTAGGAGATATACCGGCTCAGAGGCGGATTGCTGCATTCAACCCATTTGAGCCTGACTATCCAGTGTGACATTTATGTTTTCATTTGAATAATTACACTGAACCTTGAACAGTTGGCATTTCACTGGATGAATGAAACAATGGTTAGACTACAAAACATCTCCAATAAACTTCTGGCATAAATTCAATGAGAACTATAAAACTTTATTTAAATTAATCCTGGAAAAAACTGGTAGATTAATTTGCAAAATCCAGGGAACAGCATGCACACGTCATCATCTCAGCAAATACACAATGCAGATTAAGGTTTATGCTGTCTGCGACTTTACTGCATCCACACAAATTTTAACTTGGTCCAAGTCTATCCATTCCATGAAAACCATCCAAGATTGTTTTAAAATTGGACCAAATGCAGGTTAAGAGCTAGCAGAAAGGGCAGTATCTTCTTTCTGACAGGTATGCCTGGAATAGAGAAAACCAGCATTTTCACTCTCACAGGGAAGTAGCAAATGAGTCTTATCACATCAGGAACATTAGATGTATCCAACTGTGGTGTTAACAGCTCTCATTTCAGAAATGTATTATAGCATGACGAAAGTCTCATTACCCTTACGTTTTTCTAAGCATGGAAAAGGTCTGGTCTAAGGTCTATTGATCTTCCTGTGACTTTACATATTTTGCCAGTTGTTTCCACATTGACCCAATGTATTGGTCATCAACCACCTGTTTGCTACATTTTGATTTGCCTTAAAATATGTAGGGACTGTAGGGAATACACAGACCTGTGTGGATGTCTGACATCACCATAAGTTTCCAAGGAGATGATTTAAATCCAGAAGTTAAGCTTTACTGCTCATTTGAGTCATGGCAACCACTACAAATCATTGTGATTGAGACAGCAGGGTGCAAATAAAAAGGCAACCATGCCTCCAAACTGCCTTAAAAAAAAAAAAAAAAAAAAAACAGTAACCAAAATGCTTTTGGGAGAGAGAAGTCGATCTTTCTAGTCACTCCAAACTTAAACTTTTCTTGGTGGCCAACTCTACTAGCACAACGTCAACATTTATTCAGTGGTTGCTTGGTTACTGGGTCTGCAGGGGAGTAGAGGGGGTTCTTCTGTGGATGGACGATTTAGATTTGCTCAAGTTGCTGCCTGCATGCAATGGATGATTTTCCAATACTCCCCTGGTGCTGAATAAAACATGCCAATGCAGGAGAGGAGCCTTAGGGTCGAGGCGCTCAGGTGACATGGCCAGCTGAAGGGCCAGGATGGGCACATGTGGTGAATCTGAGTCTGACGGAAACATTAACCCTCCATTAACACTTCTTTCTACTGTCCTTATAGAGCCCACCACATAACTGCCCACGTCCTCTTTGCTTCTGACAGGTTTTGTGAGTTTGCACCATACTGTACACAAAAGCTGTTTAACACTACATGTAATGTATTATCACATTCAAAGCATAGCTGGAAAATGAAAAATATGAATCTTGTGGCCATTTCCTACACTGGGGGAACAGAAATTGAAACTGAGGCAGCTATAGAACATGAGGATGAGAAGCAGAACAGTGGACAGAGTTTATCTCCAGAGGAGTACGATGGAGAACAAAACCCAGGGCTCCCTTAGATTCACTGGCTCTTATTCCTGTAACCAAGCCCGCAGCATGACAAGACCTAATACAACAGCACCGAAATGCTATCCTGTGTGCCAAACCATAATCTCAATCTTGTTGCCTCAACCCTGTTTAACAGAACACTGGCAGATAAGCTGGCGCTGCACTTGCACACAGAATTCCAGTGCAATTTGGAATGTAAACTGACTTATAAAACTATGGATGACAAAATGTAGGCAGTAACAAAAGTCTGAAGAGCCAGTGTTTACAACAATCTAAAGACTTAATGACTTGTCAAGCACTTGTTTGCTGGTGATCATACAATGTGTTCACAATACATATTTACAAGTGACAAAAATGTAGTGCAAATCTACAGTCACATAATGTTGACAGATGCTCTGACATTTTACCCTGTTACTGCTGAACAAGGTCTGGAAGATTTCCATGAGAATGTCATTCAAGAACATGACTTGATGATGGTATCTTGCCTGAACTATGCTGAAGCAGGGTGACCTGCCGTCTCAAAAACGTATTTACATGTTACACAGGCACATTCAAGTGGGGCTTTGCCGTTTCCACAATGAAGCTTTAATCCACCTAATGCTAATCGACTGCTTTGAAACTTCAAGGGCAGGCAAACAGCAGTGTGTATTATCCTTTTCATTTCCACAGTTATTTTGACAAATATTTCCAGGATCAAAAGAATGTACAACAAGGAAGGACTATAGATCCTTCTAGTTAAGCTAGGCCAACATCGTGTGTTCCACTTCTGAGGACGTAATTTTGAAATCTGAAAATGCAGAACTGTATCATGAAGTCACACAGCCAGGGGAGGGGGTCAGATGGTTGGCTCTGAAGGAATACTGGATGGCAGCATGATTGACACTCTGTACAAAGATGTGTGAAAGCATAGCTACTTTCTCATCGTCTCACAAGTCAGGCTCCCGTTCTTTAAGAAGTGCATAAGCCACCTCACAAAGGCTTCTTTCACTCAGCAGTGGCCACGTGACTGTGGGAAAACTGGAGGTGCCTCAGCACAAAAGGCTGGGGACAGGAACACTGGATTCTGTCCCACAAAGATCTTAAAAAAGGAAGGTTAAGGTCTAGAGGGACTTCTCCATGTCTGACTGCTTCTACTCAATCACAAACTTGTCTATGTCAGTTTAATAACATACCCAGGCTGTTTGCCACCCTGAAACAGTATAGTATTTAACCACACAGAGTCTAATGCCGCATTCCACCTTATGGTATGGCACAGCGCTACTAGTTTGAACTACCGTAGTTCCTTTTGGTTTTCCATTAGCAAAACCTGTGGATAGTACCCCGTACTTTTTTAGGTTGAGGTTCCAAGAGAGCTGAGGCAATACTAAAGTGGAGTTAAAGCAATGCAGACCAATGATTGGTCAGAGAGAATAACTACTTACGTAACATTATATCCTGCAAAAATCCACCATTTTTAATTAGTCAAGCTACTATTAATAGCAACTATGGCTGGGTATCCATTATTTGTACAGGCTATGGCATACACTGAGGGGGTACTATCTGCAATGGAAAACGAAATGGAGAATAGCACCTGGTACCAAGTGAGTTGAGTTAAGTCAAACCAAACCGTGCAGTGAAAATGAGGAACAAGATAAGTACCTCTCATGTGTCAGTTTCTGGTTAAATGAGTATTTGGCATTCATTAAATTGGTGAGCGTCAGCTGCTAAACTGACTCTGAAAAGATATGAGATGGTGATATATAGATATAGTCTTGGGTATTTTCCACGAGGTGGACAAAATAACAGGGGTGCCCCTACAATATTGTGCAATCGACTACAGAATAAACTCCAGCTTCTATCTACTAACAGATTTAAATCAACACCTTGGTATTTTGCTATGATTGTATGCATATTGTTTCGAGTCAACTAACACGTACCTCCCACCTCTAATACAGCCTCAGGTTACTCCATAACAATGTCGTTAGCTGTCGTTAATTTTGTTAGCATCAACTCCGTCAAGGTTCCAAACCAGATGAGACCATCTCAAAAGGTGACATGAAAACCTGCAGAATACTGATTGGTCAGAGAATCGTCACTAATAACTGCACCATAACTGCTAGCAACAGACGGGGGTGTCCTGAACAAACCCGCCATTTTTAAATCGTTTAGCCAGCAGTGTTTTTTGCTGCCTCCAGCTTCTTTTGAAACATTTGTCTTCTGGCTGTGGCAACAGCCACATGCCAAGAATCAATAACCACACTTTCAACGTGTTAGGTCACGGCAGTATCCTGCGGCTTCGCTAGGACGATCCTAACACATGAGACGGTACTAAACATGCAATAAACGAAATGGAAGACGGGGCACCGCAACCGAGTCAAGCTGGTACCAGCAGTGAGTACGCACCATAAACCACTTTTCTAAAGACATGTCATTTGGCGCCGTGACCTATCTCTGAAGTTAACGTCATGCACCACAGGTTATTTCTACAAAGCTGTAAGTTCCCAAGGAGAGTCCCGAGATACTGAGACCACCCCATACTAAAATTTAATCAAATCCTATCCCGATGAAGGTAATTTCCTATCTCAATAATATACCACCACATGGTTAAGTCTATTTTTGTATACTCCAGGCTAGCTACAGGGTCAATCCTTATTAGCACTTATTCATACAGCACATATTTACATACCCATTTGTAAAAGGTAGCAACAGGATCAGCGAGTTCAACAACAAAAGCAGAGAAGAAAAGAGCAAAACAAGGAGCTTGTGTGAGAGCCAATAAAAAAGTACATGGATTGAAATGTGTCCCCCACATCTATTTGTGAAACACTGCATTGCAGGGGCAGCTGGCTGCTTGTGGCAGGCCCAGATAAGAGCGTGTGGAGCCTTATGTTTGTCAGTGATAGAGGTTGGGTACACAACCGTCGAGAAGCAAGGGGACATGACACATCTTCCTGCTATCAGCTCCTCAAACACAGTCAGGGTTATTGCGTCCGCCACACACCCGCAGCACACAGCTAAAGAACATTTCACAAAGCTCACATGCCCTTACTTTCTTTCTGCTACTGTAACCATGTGCTCGGGAAATGGTTTTAAAGTTCAATATTGACAGAAAGTGCTGCGTCAAATGCCTACAATTGACTTTTAGGATGCAGTGCACAAGCTATCAAGTGCCAGAAAAGGCAGACCAATGTGCTTGCACTTAAAGTTGCAGCATCTGCTCACCACACACACACACAGAAGAGGGAAAGTATTGGTCACATATGTCCCATGATAACACCTGGAGAGCAACTATTGTGGCATTTGACTGACTTTAAAAAGTAAACCCTTATTATTACTACATATAGAATAAAGAGTTCAGAAGGGCATGCTTACTTAGTGGAAGACACTTGAATCTTATCAAATCTGATCTTTAGTGTGATTTATGCTTCTACGTAAAATCTACGCTGTTGCTACGTATGTTAGGTACGTGGAGACACAAACCTACGCCAGACCCTACGCTGTAGCCTGACGTGCACGTCCCAAAAAATGTAATTACACTTCACCGCGAAGCACGTTGCTTGGCAGCATCGCATTTCCCCATACTCATTTCCTGGTTCTCCTTCTCCATAAACAAAAAATTATATCAAGGAGAGGGTTCCTGCTACAGATTTCCCACAGTGGTCAGAAAGCACAGGGGAGACACTGTTTCTTTCACTATGAGTCTAGAGCCATCACTCTCTCGCCCTATCACAAACTCCCCACACATACACATGCTGGCTTGACGCACACACCAAAGCACAAGAACATCAGACCACTTACGTAGCCTACAGCGGAAGCTCTGCATGAACCATAAAATCAAGCTTTAATCTGCAGTGTGCTTGTATGGCCAAGTCCACGTTTTGCACTTTAATTTTGTGTTTTGCGAGGCATTTTAAAAACAGATTAATAGGTCAAAGTATTACATTTATTACACATCACCTGCCAATTTAATCATGATTATTTTACTGAATTCCTTACATGGATTTCCATCACCCACAATTTTGAAGCAAAGCAGACTTTTAACAGACATGCCAATAAAAATGCAAGATAACACTTTGAATGTCAGGATTTTCCTTTTTAAAAGTTACAATTTAATCCATTTCATGGCACATGTGCCACATGGCAAACATCTGATCACACAAACAGATGACATTAACTAACACGGTTAAAATGCTGACAGCTAAACGGTGTATTGCATTTGAGTACGGATCCATAAGCTTGCGTTGAATGGTGTTTAAGAGCAAATGACTGGTAATATAATTTGTTAAGTTTAGATTTGTTTTTTTTTTTATTTAAATTATCAATATACAAGCCTCTCTTGAATCTTTTTGTTACTTAAAATACTATTTCAGTTGCACTTTTGATAAGGACATACCTGCTGTTTTGTAAAGTTTATATAACAAACCAGTCACTTCCTTGTGTATAAAAAAATAAATCGTATAGTGAACTTAAAACCGTGAATCATATCAAATCGTGGGTTGAGTGTATCGTTACATCCCTAGTAATTAAATCGCAACCAGCACTGTTTTTTTTTTTTTTTTTTTTTTTTAAATGGTGTTAATATTTGAAACACCTTGGTTTAGAAACACTTATATCTGTCTAGCATTTGTCCTCACAGATAAAATCATCCTGAACTTGAATTGTGTTGTGAATTTTGGACACCTTGGTTTACATTTGATCACAGAATGAGCTTTTAAATATGTTCAAACACACATCTCGCACAATGTATTAACAAAGAAGACCCAATGATCTTTGGCTTGAACTTGGCAGGTTAAGAACTTTGTTTATCTCGACATTGCTGATTTTCAGCTAGTATGTAAATAAGGTACCCAAATGCATCAAAGAAAAAAAGAAATTAAAATAGAGCTTGTTTAACCAGGGGAGGATACCCCTAGAGAGGTTTAGGCTAAGCCCCAAAACGGCCCTGCGTACACCTGACCTTGCCTCTTGGCAAAAAGATGAGTGAGGACAGCCCTCGGGCAAAGCAAGTTGAGTGTCCCTGGGTTAGAGTATGGGTTTGATCACAAACACTGGAAATGTTCACAGCAGGAACTGATGCTCTAGTCAACACAACCCAGGAAGCTAAACACAATCATAATAATAATGTGCTGAATGTTAATTTAACTTGTTGTCTAGAAGGGTTAGTTGCTGGTTATCAAATAATGAAAAAGGGGCAGCCTTTCAGACATGTATTTGAGGCTGGAGTGTCTAGATTTTATGTCAAGTGTGACCGCCAAAGTAACAAGCCTCAGCTTTGCACAAGGTTGATGTCAGGACCTCATACTGGATGTGCAGAGTTGCTGACTGTGGGCCTCAACATCCTTGATGAGATGTACTTTTAGTAGGATTGTATGAGTTCATAAAGCTCAAAATCATTCCGCACCCGTTCTCCAAGTGTGACCATGAAACTGGTTAACCTGGAGTGCTGCATTCTGTGCAGTGTTGTCAGACATTTTAGTGTCAGAAGACCTGTTTCAACTTCTTATGTCATCTGTAAAACTTGCCACTGCAACACCTTCAAAGAACTTCAAAGGGAATTATCTAACGTGTGTGCGCACACACACACAGCTTATGACAGTTTGATAGCATGAGGCAAAGCTAAACATATTCAATTAAGTGTCAAAACCACACAAAAGGGTTGGTCATTAAGCCTAATCTGATATCTTGTCAAGTGAGTGAAGTAACCGAGTTACTCAAAGAGGTATTTGTCAAGTTAAAACTACGGGTGACACACTCTCGATTTTAAATCGAAATCGATTTAAATCACAATCTTTATGAAATAAATGGAATCGTCAATGCAGCCACGTCCCCATGTCACATCTGGTCAGCTTCTCAAGTGGAAAAAACAAAAAATGTGTTGAAGTGCTGCAAGTCAAACTCCTCTAAATAGCTACAGCCAGTCAAAAGTTAGCATGGAAACCCATCAACAGAACTTAAGCCCCCTCCTTACTGAAGTCGTCGTGGAAGTATTTTGGATTTCCAGTGAGTTATGTTGACAATGTTGGTGTTGTTGACAAAAATGCCAGTTTGCAAGCTCTGCTATACTTTTGTAGCCCCCCTTTTACTTTGACAAATTAGCAACTGTCCTACAAATGTAAACTGCAAAATTCTCCCGCATTTGGCAGGTGGTCGGCTGTTCTTTCAGGCCCTTGTAACGAGTAATGCAAGCATGTCGCAGAATCAATATGCTGGCCAGCTGGTAAAAAAATGAGGTGCTTCTAACCTCCATTATTTGATGGCTCCTTTGCTTAACCGGAAGTTGTTCTGGCCCTCATTAAGGAAGGCCGTCTCAAAGCTCTTATTTATGCTGCAAGGATTGAGGAGGGCTCTCCGAGGAGCTGTGAGCATGGACATACCAGAGCAGCCATCCCAAAAGCTGTGTAGCTGAAAGCCGTTGCTACCTTTTCCCCTACAGCTAACCAATTCAAGTGATGCTCCAGAAGAAAGGACGCATCATCCCTCCTAAAACACATTCCCTCGTTTCCTCTCTCCTCCCATGATTTCCTCATGTCTCTCCCGTGCCTCCTCAGTGGGACAGACTAAGCGAGGAAAGGAGGCAAGTGGAGGAGCCGGGGAAGTGAGAAGCACCTCTCGTCTTACGGTTTATATAAACATTTTTCTAAATAAATATCTGTCGAGAAATAGTCAATGTGTTAGCATAATCTTGGTTTATTTAATCTGAGTTTGAGAGAGGGCTAGCCTGTGTGAGTAGGTATGGAATGTCACTTAAAACCAATTTTAAATAAATTAATACATTAATAAATAATAAATAAAACCATGGATGTATTAAGGGCCCTATTCCCTGACCACTCGGCTATCATAACCTTAGCCACTCGAGGTCAAATGCCTGACCCCAACCCACTAAGGGAGTGCCAATCCGTTACTGGGTTTTCCCAGTGGACAGGCAATGTTTTGAGGCTGCAAGGCCCGGTCTGATAATAGTGGCAATAGTGTCTCTTCCTAAGCCTTTTTTTTGCCAGTGGCTCTGTTCTAAACTTGAGAAATAGCCATGATTTGCATCTAAGAATTGGAAATAGAGGGAAATCAATAAATGTGGCATTAGGAAATAAAAGTACATAGAAATGAATAAATGTGGACGTATAAAATAATATGCCATGAAATAATTAAAAGTAAAACCATATATTTAACTAAAATTTACATTTATTAATTTATTTCCTCATTTATATATTTAATGCCTTTTTCAACGGCATATTTATTTATATATTATTTTATTCATTTATTTATTTAATATTGAATAGAAGCGCATTCCATAAGTAGGGTGATCTGGGCACTGGAAGTTCAATATAGTTAGTTTACACATACTATCAATATTATTATGCTACAAAGTTTGTTGAATAGTAAAGTATTCCTTTAAGTTTGGGTTTAAGTGTATGTTTACAAGTCCGAAGCAATTAACGTTACCTTGCCATGGAAATGGTATTCAGTGTCATATGTAACAGAAGATAAGCAGCCAGTTTACTCATTCAGTGCCATATTGATAACTACGAACGTAACAATTTAACAAATCTTACTTAATGAGTAAACCTCTCCTTGCCCAAGGGTCATTAAGCTAACGGGGCAAATGTTTTGAGAAACGTGGTAGTTGAAACTCTGACCTTAAGTTAATTTACGAGAAACAATGTTAACGTTAAAGAATATAGCCTAGCTATATATTGTTAAGGTGAATAAGGTCACAGTAAGATAGGACGTCCTGTATCAGCACTGCAAGAATAAGGGGACACCAGCCGTTAGCTAACATGAAGATGAACGGTAATGGTATTCAAAACGAAGTTTAAAGTCAGTAGTTGGTACAAAACAAAAATTACATATAAAGTGACCAGGTGTCTGAACATTTACCTAGACAAAGACGAAGTTAACGTCCTTCATCTGTTTTGACTTTGACTGCAGGGATTTCACGTAAAGCTATGCTACGTAGCTTCCATTAGCATGTTAGCTTTAAACTTCAACTTACCTGTCCAAATTCTGCATGGCCGCTGCACCCTGTTCCGCCATTATCGTGATAAAAGCGACAAAAACAATGCTGTCTTGTTGGCAAAGCAGCTTAACTGCGTTAGAGATAAAATTAAATAAAATAGCACGCCTGTTAATTTTCTGCAGCTGAGGTTGGCGTTTGCTAGCTAGCTAGCTAGCTACATAGGCCTTTGTGTTGATACGGCAAGACAGCTGCAAACGAGCCAATTACTTATCTTAAAAATATACCTTCGTGGTCATTGCAAACTAGACAGCATCTATCTGTGACCAATTATCTATTTCTAGCAAAATCCCCTTTACATCTGCTACGGTCTCATTTGTTTTATTGGCGTGGCCGCGTGACTCCATTAACTGGGCCGTCTCAGAGGTAACGTAAATAGCTTTGCGATTGCGTCATCAAAACAATGACGGCGCCGCATTGGGCACCATTCCACGTACATGGGAAATGTAGTTTTAAAATGCTTCCCTCCCTCTTATGACCAAAAATATCAAATTAATGATCTGAATCCACACCCGGCGGATGTGCCAAAGAGATACCACCATTCTTAAAGATACAACCATCATGAAGATGCACATATGGCTACAGAACACGGCTAATAGCGGTAAGATGTTATAATTAGGCAAGGCTGCATTATTTTCCAGCTACATAATCATCTTCTCTGTTTGTCTTCACCTGAGTATAAAAGTTTATGTCACTTCTAGGTTTTCTGCAAAAGTGATGTAAGCAATATAAACCTAAACCTATAAACCTTGACAGTGAATTATGCCTAATTCAGCATACAATCCGCGTGCGTGTGCGCGCGTATGTGTGAGTGTGACAATTTTTTTTTTTTATTGCATGCATCTTAACCTCACCTAGGCTATAGGTCAGCTTTGAAACGGATGTTTTTTTGTGTGTTTTTTTTTTCTCCCACAGCAGTCAAGAAAGAACATAGGCTACATATTTGTTGACCAACCACTGCATTGTGAGAAACTACAACTCCCTACAGCCTCCTCGGCATCACCCATGCGCCGCAGTCAATCAGCTGTTGAGGCAACCGCTGACTATCTCAGCACAAGGGTAGCTCGTTTGTCATAAACCCAGACGAACTGGAAAAACAGAAATATCTTTATTTACAGAGTCCCAAAAAGGTGAACGATAAAGGTAATATAACGCTTCACGTTGGGCAGAGAAGCGACCACGCTGTGTCTGCATGCTGTTTTGTCGTTTGTGTGTAAAGGGGGACACATATGGATTAAAGGGAGATTTCAAGACAGGTTCATGAAATGTAGGCTATCAGGTGAGGCATCCGATCGGCGCGATAAGCATTTGATTTAGGCAGTGCCTGTGGTAAAGGGCCGGTGAGGTGAGCTACTGAAGGCTGCTGATTATGCTGCTCTGATGACCTTGGAAGCGCAGCTCTTGGAGGAGGAAAAACACGGATTAACTGGTGGGGTGTGAGCCTACAATGCTGGTTTATTGCGATTATCTTGAACGACCCACTTGTGTCATTGCCATCATGCTGCTAAAAAGATCCGCCATGTCATCTGAACTGTTATTTCCAAAGACTATTGCATTCATGTTATTGAATGGTTGCAGTCAAGAGGAGCCTTATCAATGTTGTTTTATACCATAATTGTAATGTTACATTATTTGACACTGTGTGGTTATGCATTGCATGTACTCCATCTGACCGAAAATGCTCAATGGCTCAGTGTAGACGTGCAACGATCAAACATATCGTGGTTTATTTATGTAAACATTGTCCTGCTCACTACTGGATTTAATAATGTGGCAACTGTGTAGCTTTCTAAATGCAATTCTCCGTCTTGATAAAATTCGAGGGCGTGCTTATGTCAATTGGGCTTTTGCAAGGCGTTGTCTCTAAAATGCAAAATAAAGGAGAATTTTGCATGAAAATATATAGTGTCTAACTTTGAATATGAGAACACGAGCTTTCAGTGATGTTCAGCCTTGGCTTTAAGTTATTCAAATACAAGTGTAGCCTGGAACATCTTGTATTATGTCAATGCCAACCTGCAACGCGGACATCGGGCCGAGTCCCTCACCGGTAGCAACATGAGACATCTTTGCGGTATAATAAAGCGCTCCAGGTGCGTCACTTTCCACTGCATAAAAAGAACGAAGTGTGCCATTTGGTGGAAGTCATTTTAGTTTTGAAAAAGCTCTGTGCTCGCGTGTGTGAATGCATCAAGGTAGACCTTGTTGAAGGACAGCTGTATTTACTGACGTATGTAAATGAATATAGGCTAGGGGAGGTCCCTGCCGGGGCAAAAAACACACACTGAGTCAGTTTCACATTGCAGCTCCGGAGTTCCTGCGTGGAAGGAAAAAAACGAGACGTGGCGAAATCTGGTAAATATCAGCAGCCATATGCACCCAGTTGGATTTATGAATTATTCTGGTATAGTTTTGGGAAGTGTGTTTTCCTCAATTCTTTTTTCTTTTTGGCTTAATAGGCGATATAACGCATTCGCATTACAGTTGCCAGGTCCCTCTAACACCATATCCTTCTCGGAGTTGTCCCAGTTCATCAAATGCAATCCAGCGAGCCCGGTGTATGATCTCCTAAATTACAGAAACAATATTAACTCATTGTCTCTGTGTGTCCCCCCAACACCCCCCGTTGCAGCTAAGCAAACCATGCAGGATGATTTACTGATGGACAAAAACAAAGCCCAGGCTCATCAACAGCAAGATCCGACGCAAGTAGACCCTCCTCCCTCCACCCCGACCCAGTCATCGGAGCTCACGTCTTCATCGGAGTCGGAGAGCCCGTCGACCGGGAGCAACCAAGCGGCTTCAGCGCTGAACAGCAGCAACAACAGCAGCAACAAGGACAAAGTGCCGATGGAGTCGCCGATCCTGCCCGGGTTGAGCTTCCACCACCAGCCGCAGGAGACCGGTGGCCCCCTTTCTTCCCCGTCCTCCTCTTTTGGGAGCACTTGGTCCACGGGAACCACAAACGCCGTGGACGACAGCTTTTTCCAAGGAATACCCTCGGTGAACGGGACGATGCTTTTCCAGAACTTCCCCCACCACGTCAACCCGGTCTTCGGGGGTAATTTCTCCCCGCAGATCGGTCTGGCTCCCCAGTCCCAGCAGCATCAACAGCAAGCCCAGCAGCAGCAGCAGCAGCAGCAGCAGCAGCCGCCCCAGCCCCAGCAGAGGAGATCCCCTGTCAGCCCCAACCAAGGTCCCTTCCCCCAGAGAAACGCATATCAGACCATCATGAATAACAGCAAGGGGTCCTCGTCTTCTTCTTCCTCGTCGTCCGCTTGGAATAATCACCAAAACGCCGCATGGAGCACAGCCTCCAACCCCTGGAGCGGGCTGCAGGCAGGCAGGGACCCGCGCAGAGCGGTGGGCGTCGGGGTAGGGGTCGGAGTCGGGGTCGGGGTGCCGTCACCCATGAACCCCATCTCCCCCATGAAAAAGCCCTATACTAGCAACGTCATAGCACCCCCCAAGTTTCCAAGACCAGGTCCCCTCACCTCCAAGCCCTGGATGGAGGACAGCGCCTTCAGGACTGACAACAGCAACAACATACTGCCTTTCCAGGTAAATAGGCTACTTCCAGTATCAGAGCAGGCCTAGGCCTATAGCCTACATCTATTGCTTTAGTCTGCACGTATTTAAAAAAAATGTTGATCACTTTGGCATGTTTTACCCTGATGGTTGACCTCTTAAAATATAAACCTATAGGATGACTGTATTCGATCAAATATTCAAGGGAAAACCATAGCCTACCTGAGATATAATATAAGGCCTACCACGAATAGCCTTGGATAAGGTCACCCTGAATTTATCAGTACCACGGATTTATTATAGGTCCATTTTAGGTTATAGAAATTGATAGGCTATGTATGTCATAGGCCTTGTTGATTAGGAAAATAAGAAATAAATAATTGAATGGCAGGAATCACACTGTCATTTCATAGTGATTATAGTCACTGTATGAAATGACATGACATGTCCGATTATTAACGCAACCTCAAAAGCATTTATTTTGCAATTGATTTAGATAATGTAGCCTTAAAGACCTTCATTTGAAATTTGCTTTACACTGATGTCGTGCTAGTTGAATTGAGAAATAGCCATCGGGTTTTGCCAGTAGGCTAGCAGTCAACATTTCCATCTGCCTTGTAAGCTGTCCGATTGTGTGGTGGAGGTCAAATAAATTGAATGAGACAGTGAGTCCTTGAAGTATTTCTCATCGATCATAGCTGTGTTGACGCATTCAAATGCAAACACATTGAGACAGTTCTAGAGATAGTCGTCGTGCACTGTTTATTGCACTAAATGGGTAAATTATCTTCTCCAGCTCACTCCGAGCGGTTTAAAGGACACATGACGCATTCAGTGCGGCTCGTAACCTTCTAAATTCAGACTGACAGGAGCTGTAGCCTATACGCACTTGATTACGAGCTCACCCTAATGATCAGGAGTATTTCTTATTTTAAGTTTTGTAGGGTATGTATTATAAAATACACAAAGCTGCAAGAAAGAATGTTCTGCAGTAAATCATGTACCAGCCATTCTACTTATTAATTTATGCCTTAGGCTACATGAAGTGAAAGGTTTTGTGTCAGTCTGTGTAGAAAACATGGCAACTATGACTGAAAATTGAGGGTTACGCTTATGCCTATTATTAAAAAAAATAAAATATCACATAGACATGCAGGAATGGTAGCCTAATACTAATAATACCAACAGGTATAATAATAATAATAATAATAATTGGTGAATATATAATATATGTACGTATAACCGTGCGTTATAACACGGTTTCCTTGATCTCCCCTCCTTTTTTCATAGAAAGCCTTTATTTGTTTGTCACTTGTTCGTTCTTTGTAAATACAAAATGTTAGGACAGTACCTGAAGGCAACATCTATACTCACTTTTGATTGGCTTGTGATCGGATAGTGGGCGGGGTTTTTAACTTGCTCTTTAGATAGTTCTGAAACCGGAAAGAAGACGGTCTTTTGTTGTTGCAAATTACAGTAAGAATAAGCCAATGTTAAACTCGTATTGTGAGTTTCAACAAACTATTTTACATAATACAAGTGCTGACATTGATGTATGCATGTGTTTCTGCTGTGAGAAAGCTGTAAGACAGTGAAAGCTAACTTTATTCAAGGTCAAAACATGCTAATGCTAATAATTAACATAACGCAGTATTGTTATTATGTTCAAAATGACAGCTAACAAGAAAGTAGCTTTAAAGTTCAATAACTCTAGTTCGAAAAAGGGTTACAGCATTTGTTAGCTACAGTATAGTAGCCTAATAAACCCTGACAGGAAAAGGCAAAGGATTTATTCTTTGAATACAGAATGAGTTTTAATGTTCTCTAGGACAAATACGTGTTAAGTGGGAACCTTATTACTGATGTCGGGGTTGGGCTAAATGTGGGGGGAGCTAAACTGTTGACTCCGCGCGGGCGCCATCTGGTGGTGTAGGCAGCACATTCTCAAACAACGTGGGCGTTCTGATTCGTGTACATGGACACGATTGTCTCGTTTATTTCGTGGTGGTCAGCACGTAATGGTTAGCATCTATACGGAGGTTGGGTTTTGGAAAAGAAGAACGGGGAAAGGACATGTCACACGCAGGCCCCGATCTACGGTGTCTGGGGGACACGCGACAACAATGGGACGGTTGGGTTTAGGAAAACAACAACGGGGAAATGAAACCCCACACATGGGCCACGTCTCCGCGATCCAATCTGCGTACTGCAGTCAGGGCTTACTCACATTTCTGGTTGATCCTTAAACGCCCCACATTAAAGCTAAATCTTTCTGTCTCCCCCATGAGGAATTCTAAGTAATGACAAGAAAACTGTTTGAGCGTCAACGTGATACAAGACTTCCTGACTGCGCACCATCCCCCACTCCCCCTCCACGCAGTTTATTGTAGCCAAGGAGGACACTATGCAATATGATTCATAATATTGGAAGGAATGATCATTTTTGTATCATAATTCAAATCATTGAAAAAAATAAATAAAAAATTATAGTGTGATTTTTGCCATGATATGTACCAAACTGATTTTTTCCTTAGTCTGTAGGATACAATTTGTTGACCGGGATGTCTCTGCAGCATCACAATACTTACTACAGAATGGTAGGGTAGGTAGCGTTTTGGATTTTGCACTAGTGCATATTGCGATTTCGATAGAATTGCATTTAATTGTGCAGCCTTAGTTCCAGTGTTGTTATCGATCTTTTGCTACATGCATCAGATCCCACAGGACTCGTCTTTGTTCACCAGCACTGAAGTGGACACCAGAGAGTCAGTTTCACATTGGTTTGACGTTATTTCTGCCAGGCCATCCAGCCTTAAATTAACCTGTCTGATTACAGAATAGACTAACATGAACAGTCCTAATACTGTGTGGCTTTTTCACATGGCTAGTCATGTGTTTTCCCTATGTTTAGTCATGCTGCCTGACAAGCAAGCCAACATGAAAAAGTAAGCCAGCTGAATACTCCCCCTTAAGTCACCCGACCGGCTTACTTAAAAAGGAGTACTTGTTCATCCGATCAAAGCAGAGACTCGGGTGAACGGAACACCAGCCAAAATGTTAACCTGTTACTGCAGAGAGGACTACATATGCAGAGGAAACAGCCCGGCACAGGGTGAAATTCCAACCACCCTGAAACATATAGCCTTTTGAGGAGATAATGATTGTGTCAGTCAGGCCTCCTTCGGCTTCATTACATGGTTTCCTCTGTGAGTGCCTCTATCTTTTTTTCTCTTGACTTGGCCAGCTTACAGTTATCACCAGAAGACGAGGTCAAGGGGCCACATGTCATGCTGTATGGAGTCGTCTGTTCAGTGAAGTGAAACTCGGGCAAATGTCAGAGATGAAGTACAGTGATCTTCTCTTGTTTGGTCAAAAATATTGCCAGTTGAAATTTTAGGGTTAAACTAACTAACTAATATTACAATAATCACTCATATAAATGCCAAGTAGAGCTGAAATTATTAATCTATTGACAGTGAATCTGCAAATATTCCGATAATCTGTTGTGTGTTGGATTAAAGCAAGAGTTAAATTGGGCAATTTGATAATCGAATAGTGATCAGGGTTATTTTGTTCTGATTTTCTAAAAATCATTCACCAGAACCACAGAAACTTTATTTAACTTCTTTCACAGCCTGTACATTTCCTAAGTAAACTTTAGAGCTGCAAAGATCAATCGATTCGATTAGTTTCCAACTATTAAATGAATTGCGTACTATTTTGATAATCGATCAATCAATTTGAGTCATTTTGTTTCATGAAAAATTCTCTGACTCCAACATCTTAACCCCAATTTCCACAGGATGCGTAACGTCTGCGAAGCCGCCTACAGAACGGCGGCGGAGTCATTAGGTTTCCATTAAAGTCAATGTGTGTATTTCCACAGACTGCGGAAAGGCTGCGTCCCAGCTCCGGCGATCCCCAGCCCTCCGGAGCAGATATGCAGAGCTTCTATTTTTGCTGCTCTGCAGCAGTTCTGCACACGGCAGATAGTGCGGGACAGGGGGTTGAGCACAGAAACAAAATAAAACATCCGGTTAATTTTCAAAATAAAATAGACCGTCCTCATGGCGGATCATATCTCCCTGCACTACCTTAAAAACACAACACAGAGTTGTTTCCCTCTACTCCTCTGGATGGAAATAAACTGTTGTTGTTTTTGTGGTTCTATTCTACATGAATTTGCGAGATCTCGAGTGTCTCCTCGAGACTTCAGCTGTCAGTTATGGCCGCAGCTGTTATGTCACGCAGCGGAGCGGAGCCGCCGCCGTTATGCATCCGGTGGAAATCGGGGGTAAAATGTGAATATTTTCTTGTTTCTTTCCTCCGCTTTGCCAGTAAACTGAATATCTTTGTGTTGTGGACAAAACGAGACATTTGAAGACGTCATCTTGGGCTATGGGAAACACGATCAACATTTTTCACAATCTTCTGACAGTTTATAGACCAAACAATTAATCAAAAAATAATACACAGATTAATCAACAATGAAAATAAGCATAAATTGCAAGCCTAGTAAACTTAGTATTGGCATGTAAATTTGAATTCCCCTTTCAGATCAGATATATAGCATATACCAACAATTTTATCAGCACTTAGTAGCCCTAATTACTCAATATACTATATATACTGTATATCTGCAAGCTTCTGCTAATGGATAGTGACCATTTGACAGAGAGGACATTTTTTAAGGGCTTATGAGTACTGCAGTGATGCAATCGTGGCTGTAGCTCACACTTAGATGTTTAGCAATTACACCCATAATTGGAGGAGAGTTATCACCAAGATGCGAGGTCAGGGCGCCAAATGTCAACTGTCTAGTTTACTGAAGGGAAACTCGGCAAACCGCTGAGCCGAGCAGCCGGCGGGATGCACACACTGACTGAACCCGCACTGTCATCAGACAGCCGGTGACAGGTGAGATTTTGTTGTCTATTGTGTGATCTCAGTGTTCTTCAAATGGCTCCAGATGATGCATAGGGCCAAATGTTGAGTGGGTCTGGGTATCGTCACAAATTTTCCCAAATTATTCGATTCCAATTCACAAGGTCCCAAATTAATTTTATTCCCGATTCAATTGTATTCCTGATATATATCATTAAGGTTAGGAACATTTCAGTTACAATACCCATTTAGCTTGGAAATTAAAGAGATTCTACAATTGTACAACGTTCCCTCTTACCTGTATCAGTTTACATGAAGGACTGACCCCAAAGTGAATACATTAATGTACTTTTTATTTCACATGAACACACAATAAAGTGCAGCTCTACAGACTACAGTCAGTAAGTATTGAGTTACATTGCATCCAGATATTTTGAGGTGACAGATCGACCCCATTCCCGTTTTTTCTCCTTATTTAACATGACAAGCCAGCATGACAAAGTTGGTACCAATGGATCCTTATGTCTTCTAGTTTCATATGATACAGTCGATCATCAAGATCGATTCTTGGATTTTACAAATCAATTTTGGATCATTCAAATGAATGTCCCGTGTGCTCTAATATGTGCTCGTACCCTCCTGCTGCTGGCTGCCGCTTAAAAGGCAGAGGAATGTGTGGAATTCAACTTAACATGTCAGTGTGAGGTTTAAGACAGAGTCACATGAGCTTCTCGGGAGATACCCTGATTTGAAATGACGTGTTAGTTCGTGGCGATGATTGTGTGCTCCTCTGGGATCGTAATCACATCATATCAGATCAAGAAGTTGACTGACGGGTTGAGGCTTAAAGTCAAATGCTATATGATGGTCATGCAAAAAGACAGGATTGTGGACCAATTTGTGGGTGTAACCATTCAGGCTGAAACTAACAATTATTTTCATAATCAATCTGTTGATTATTTTCTCCATTAGTTGATTAGGCTAGTTGTTAGGTTTATAAAATGGTGAAATATGTGGATCAGCTTTCCCAAAGCCTACGATGATGTCCTCAAATGTCTTGTTTGGTCACAACTCAGAGCTGTTCAGTTCACTGTCACAGAGGAGTCAAGAAACCAGAAAATATTCACATTTAAGAAGCTGGAATCAGAGAATTGTTTACTTTTTTTTCATAAAAAATGACTCAAACCAATTAATTGTTAATCAAAATAGTTGCAAATTAGCTCATTAGTTGACATCTAATTGATTAACCCTCATGTTGTCCTTGGGTCAGAATGAACCGTTTTCCTATATCAATGTTCTTTTTAATTACCCCAAATAACATGATTGATTCCACACAACGCTCTTTGGCAAGTACAAATCTCTACTTTCATTAATTTTGGGGGGGTCTTATTCAATTTTATAGCATTTGAAAAAAACAATTGAAGTGCTTTTGAAATAGTATTGAGTAAAAGTTGATATATTCCAGTCTGTCAACATACTTTCCTTTAATTTTAGTCTAATTCATTCCTAATTTCTGCTTTTCTAACTCAAACATTAGGTATAATTTCCTATAAATTAAGTTCATTGACCGTAAATTACAAAAATAACTGTAAAACTAAAGTTAATAAGTTAGTGTTACGTAGTGTTGAACATTGAAAAAAAGCATAAAAAGTGTAAAGAGACAAACGTAAAAAAAAAAGCGTCAACAAAAGTGTTGATTTTCAATTTTGACAGGAAGACAACTCAAGGGTTAATTAATCTTTGTAGATCTATTAACCATTGAGTCTTGAGTCTGAGTAATATGTACAGTAGGCTAATCTAAATATCAGATATATACATATTTTGGTCGTAACTCTTTGGGCCTGTGTCCCTTAGACGGTTAGATTTTTTTCTTTGGGCCTTTTCCTATTTATATATTGATTGCTTGCTTGTGTGGCAGTAAAGGTGCGCGTTAATGTGATAAAAAAAATAATTAACTGCTGCTTGCACTTTTTACAGTTTATAAAGGGGGAAAACAAATACCAACTGCCTCTGAATCTGGCAGCCCCTTAACCTTTCGGAGCAGACTTTATTCATTAAAAACAGGCCTTCAGCCATCTTTGAAATGCTTAGTCTGTTTCTTATCATGATCTCCCTCTAAACACTCTTATATCTTGTTTATGTGTCATGTCACAAGGAAAGATGAGCTGCAGTGTAGTCGAGATAGGTCAACCTGAATCTTTGCTCCACACTTTACGGATTCTTATGTGGTGTTTAAACAGTAAAGTGTGTGGGCCATGTGTGTGTATATGATCTCTTTAGGTCATTTAACTACACTGAGCTCCCCCCCAAAAATCACTGTGCTCATCCATGTGTCACAGAGGAGTGGAGGGGGGAGAAAACTAAAAGCTCAGCGCTTTAAGTGTTTACCGTTTGTACCAAGTGGGCAGATTTTTATCTACGTGGCGCTGTCGGGTCCAGAGTGGAGGGGAATAACACTTTTGAATGCTCAGCCGAATGGGCAACAATAGCTGCGGTGTGAAAACAATGTGGCCCCGGCTTGGGCAGCGGACACAGGACACAGCTGCAAGGCTACAGCCTCCAGCTCCTTTACCTTTGGCACACATGACATTTTCAAAAAGTCATTCGCACACAGTGGCCGTCTAAAGTTTTCTTCAGGAGTCAGCGGTTTAAAGCCGAGGTGTTTGATGTAGTATTGACCGTCCACTTTTGGACTCAATTGGATCAATCTACCTCATAGGATCAGGAAATTAGTTTGGACATGTTTTGTATATTACCAGGTAAAAATAGATTTGAAACATGGCTGGGCTCTACAGTATGTGGATTGATATCGATATATTGGGCTAGATATCGTCTTAGATTTTGGATATTGTAATATGGCATAAGTGTTGTCTTATCCTGGTTTTAAAGGCTGCCTTACAGTAAAGTGATGTCATTGTCCAAATTTACCAGACTTCCTAGCTGTTTTATAATTTGCCTTTACCCACTTAGTCATTATATCCCCATTATTGATGATTATTTATCAAACATCTCATTGTGTTAATATTTTGTGAAAGCACAAATAGTTAACACTACAATATTGCCACGATGTCAACATCAAGGTATTTGGTCAAAAATATTGTGATATTTGATTTTCTCCGTATCGGCCACCCCTAATTTGAAATGACAATGGGTGACTTGACAAATAGAAAAGAATCGTCTTTGTTTTTACAATTAATGATTACTTTTATTACTGATTATTCTGAGAAGATTGTCTTCATTTTTAGAACTAATGATTACTTTTATTACTGATTATTCTGAGAAGATTGTCTTCATTTTTACAACTAATGATTACTTTTATTACTGATTATTCTGTCAAGTATTTTCTTGAATAAATGATTAATTGTCACATAATATCATACAATATCAGAAAATAGTGTCTTAAGTTCCTGAGCCCAACATGTTGTGTGCTTGTTTCGTCCAGCGCATCAGTCCAAAACCCAAAGATATTCAATTTGCTCTCACAGAGGATTGTGAAGACAAGCAGATATTTACATTTGAGAAGCAAAAACCAGAGAATTTTAGGCAATTCATTCATTATGAAAATTTATTTTTCTATCAATCGACTAATCTGATAATTGACAAATCACTCTACCTATAGCCGGATACTCTTCAGTTGTACGATTGATCCAAATGTCAAAAATGCTTGATACTTCAAAACTGAACCTCCAGTTGGTCATTAGAAGTGAGGAGTAAGCCAAAGTAACTGTTTTAGATTTAATTTGGCCCTCTGAATGGCCCATTATAACCTTTTGACATTTGAAAAGGCTTAGGGAGCCTCTATAAGATTCATATATATCGCTTATAATAGCAGCTCTATTCACCATCATCCCCAGGGCTGACGAATACATTCTATTTCCACCTAGTCTCAAATCCTTAATTTATATTAGTCTAGATTTAGCCAAGAATACATCCCACGCTTCCTTGCTTTTTGAACAAAAATGGGAGCTGTTAATACATGCACAAGTTGGTGCAAGGGATCTGCCCTTGAGCAAGGATAGCAGCCAAACAGAATTTCAACAGCAAGGCTTAATGTGCAAGTCCATGTTTGCCCGCTTTTAAAGCTCACATCCTTAATACAGCGTTTTTCATTTTGTTCCCCACTCTGTTGGTGATTCCAATTTTCTTTTGGAGGGGAGGGGGAGTTTAGGAATTTTGATTTAGTCTTTCAATGTGTTTATTTTGTTATATTCAACATTGTTATAATCGTTTACGCTGTACTATGCCATATAAACACCACATGAAAGATCCAGGAGTTTACAGGAGCATTTCAAATCAATTTGATTTATAGTGTCAAGCGTTATCGCAGGACACTTTACAGATAGAGTAGGTCTAGACCACACCCCC
The DNA here is from genome assembly GCA_013375575.1 of Percina caprodes. NCBI lineage: Eukaryota > Metazoa > Chordata > Actinopteri > Perciformes > Percidae > Percina > Percina caprodes. The sequence continues at coordinate 521,278 of JABXJD010000149.1, forward strand.
AGAACACCAAAACTTCCTTTTAACGGGCAGAAACCTCCGATGGACCCTGACTCTTGGTGGGAGGCCATGTGCCACTGCTGGTTGGGACACGGAGACTGTGATACAGATATACAAATCTAGAGAGATATGATTCATAATAATTATAGCAGTTGTTACGTTAAACATTGGCAATTATAGCCTAGTAACAATAGATAATAGAACTATGACTTGAAATAATAGTAGTAGCAATGCAGGGCTTAGCAGGGCATTGAGCAGGACCGCAGCTGCAACTAGGATTTAGGTGCCACCCCTATCCAAGGAAATCTGCGAGTTACAGTTCATGTTAATGATACTTTGCTGTATAACTTTTAGTAGTTCTAATTGTAGCAGGCAGCCTTAAAGTGATATAAGTATTTAATTCCCTGTTTTTATTTTGTGTATGATGTACGGTGGCGAATAACCCTCCCCCTGTTTTGCTGTGTTGCAGGACCGGAATCGGCCCTTTGATGCTTTTAGCTTGCACTCTTTGGAGAATTCCTTAATGGATATGATAAGGACTGACCATGACAAAGGTAAACCACACCCTGCCAGTGGCCCACCAATGACTATCGCTGATATTATATGGAGGAATCATTTTGCAGGTTAGGAATATTCATATGTCCATGCTTACAGTATTATTATTTTTTTGCTTCATGGGCATAATATCATCTGGTTACTTTTGTTTTTCTTTTGCTCAATTTGCCAATCTGTTACTCAATTCAGTACGAATCATCATGTTCTGTTTTGAAATTTAATAATTAACATTATGAGCCTTACCTGCAAAATCTTGCATAATCTTTTGTTTGTGTGTGCATCTGTGTGTGTGTGTGTGTGTTGTAGGCCAGATGTGCAGTAATGTGCATTCAGGTGGTCTCATTTGCAAATTGCATTTTCTTTTGCCCTTTCTTCTTCTTTGCCTGTTAGCTTTCTGCTGATCGGAATCAATGGATCAAGTAAAAATGTCACATGACTGGTGCTTTTGTTGACTGACTGTGTTGTGAGCATAAATGTTGAGTGACTGAGTATGTTTGTGCATTACATTTTTCCTAAACATGATCGTCACCAAGTAGACTTCCGAAACCCTACGTGGATCTTTATTTTGTATGTGGTTGACCCCAGATGACTGAGTCATAGCCTGAAGATCAAATCTTTGTTTCTAAGCAACATTGATACAGTTTTTAGAGTGAAATGCAGAGTCATACTAAAATAAATTAACATCACACTATATTTATGTCCTGGGAGGTATAGAGAATTCATGAAATCATGAAGAAAACAGTGTTATGGCATCTTTCTACACCCCCTTTTAAAGCCATCCAATGTATGTCAGGCCTTTTAAAACCAATATTTTTGTAGCACTGGTCACATGTCTATTGTAAAAACTTTGGATCAAGTCTCCCAGATGGGGCCCTGTCAGGTTGGGTGGAGGGTTTGTATGCTCTCCCATCCTCCCATCTTAACAATGGAAAGATTGGTGGGAGGGTTACATAATGAGCAGAGTATGTCGCTTTCTCATGCGTGGAGTCTGTTTTCTCAATCTCGTGCTGAGAGGGCATTGTTGCAGCAAAATGGTCATCCTGGCCCGACCTAACTTTACTGGAAAGGTGTCGTAATGTCCTACACATCTTCCCTTATGATTGTGTATCAAAGCGCAACAAACAGAAGAGATACAAGAAAAGACAGGGAGGGTGGTGCATGGACATGGGTGTGCATTCCTGCATCTCTCTTTGCTTGTTTACCCCTCTCGCCATCATGTAGACAGCGTGGGGGTGCAGTAAGCTACCATGCCAACCACAGAGCAGTTCCACCCTGCTGGCGTACCTACCCACTGTCTGGGAAGGGCCCTTTGTGTCTGCTGTGTAATCGACTGCCAAAAGCCTAGCTGCTGGTGCTTTGTTTTCCAACTCAGAAGGTCATTTAGATCAGAACTCAAGGTTTTCCCTACCCTATTAGAAGGCTTAGGTGCAGCATCCAAGCCATTTTGGACATCACCTAAGCTGAAGGAATGTAAACTCAATGTGAGCATCACAATGAACTAAATTCTCAGATCTAATGATTGTAGTTGGTCCCCAGTCGACTTCTTTAGCAAGTTTTGTCTTTAGATGCTTTGAGTGGTATTTTATTATTATCTGATCTAGCTTTTCTAATGTTGTAGACACAGATATGGACAAAACAATTGTCCTAAATGATATAAAATTGCATTTTTTTCCACAACATAACCTTTTCTTGAGGGATAACCCCCAAACCCCCCATCAACTACATGCATCTAATTCTTCCACAAACCTAGAAACTTGTATAACAAACGCTGCAGTAGGGAAAGAGCTTTGCAACCCGACAGGTCTGGGTCATGTTGTGTAAAGCTTCAGGGTCAAGTTGGGTTCAGTCATTTTCCGAAGTAATTTGTTAAGAGGTTCCTCTATTTCTCTCTCTGACTGTACCGATCTACATCCATGTGTGTCATTTGTAAAAAATAAAGTAAAAAATGTAATGTCCAATGGAAACGGGCGAGGGGATAAAGTATAGCAAATGTGTTGACAAGCTAAATGTTAGTAATTACAGAACGGTTGCAAAAAAAGACTTTGGGTCTTAAATGTGGCAGTACAAATTGGGTTTGGTCAGGTTGTGACACCGCACGGGCCACCTTCAGGTTACCATGTTAAGCCGACTGAATAGCCATTTTGTTTTTTATATGATTTAATCTGCCTGGCATTATGTGTTCATGTTGGCTGACTTCCTGTTGTGAAGTGGGTGTGTTTTGTTTTTCTTTGCCCTAGTTAGTTGGAACATGGTTTTTAGTTGACACTGAAGCTACAGAAGTGTTTCCTAGAAGAAGTTAATTTAAAAATTAGGGGAGGGAGGAAGAAATTCCAAATCCTTTTTTGCGACAATTTTTAGAATTGATTCTTTTCCCTAGAATAGATTTTTCAATGATTCTGTTTATGCGGTACTGCTGACAGCAAGTACATCATATCCATTCCAGCTAAACAGATGGAGAGCAGAAAATGCAGAAAATCCACATTATGTACTTCTTTACAAATTAAATAAATGTCTGTCAGACTGACTGACTGACGTGATGTGCATTCTTCTTAGACACAATTAGTTTTTAGAAATGTATCATCATCTAGTGTTTCTACAAGTGTATTATTCAACTTTTGTTTTTGCTAAAGAAGGAAAAGAAAACCGCAATACTCAATTCTACCAAATCGCAATACCTCTAGAATTGCAATAAAGGAAAATCCCAATACAAATCCAATCAGCAGCCATGTATCATGAAAAAATGTAATTGGACAAAAGCATATTGTCCCAGCTCTATTAAAATGTTCACTTTAATTAATGATGGGTCGATTTTAAGAGTCGTCATTTCTTTAAGTTGACTTGCTAAGGGTCAAGTTTGACCTGTCTGAATCGCCAAATAATTCAGAGATGCAGGTGGTGACTCTGGAGATCTGGAACCTGCTGAATGCTACGTTCAGGTGTTGGTTTTGGGCCGGTGCCCCTCGCTGTAGCAAAGATGGCCGAGCATCTAGTGCTGCCGTTGTGAAGTTACTGGTACGCAGTGAAAATGTCATAGACTGTTTTTTTTCCCAAAAACATTTTGAGGCTGGATGAACTTTATTCCATTTCACAATGGCCTGAGATCATGTTAGACTTAAGATGCGTTTGGAAAACGGGGCACAGGCAATGTGAAGGTATTATTCACTGAAGAGTTAAGAGTCAGCATTGGCATTGTCAAATGGAAACGTGCAACCCGACAAACTTGATCAATATGACAAGTGAGCAAAGAAAATCCACCAAAGATTAAATAATATGGATATTTTAATTTGAAAACCTTCCTGATTTAGACGTTGTTGATGTTGTTGGGTGCTGACTTAAAAAGAATTCACAGATCTAGGTTAGTAGTTCTTAATTGAAACCTACCAAGACAAGACTAGATGATAACAAGAGAAAACATATTTTATCATGCTTAGTTAGTTGCCAGCTACTGTCATAGCAAAGTCCCTCTTTGAGCATACTACCCGCCAGCTGAGCGTCACTAGTCAAAACTAATTAACCCAGTAGGCCCGGTTTTGCATTCCCAACTGAGTGTGACCCACCCACTGCCATCCTATCGCGGACATGACTTGCATTCTTCTCATTGTGACTGGAATAGTTGTTTTTCCTTGAGTGTTTTATGAGTCCCTGTATGCATACGTTTTTCTAAAGAAAGAAAAGCACTTGTAGTGTGATGCGAATATAATTCCGTGGTGTGAGTGTGTAAGTTAACCCCCTCTCTCTCTCTCTCTCTCTCTCTCTCTCTAAGACAGGATGCAGGGCGAGGCTGTCTCGATTCAAGTTTTTTTTCTTTCTTAGCAGTTGTGTGAAGAAGAGTTAGCTTCAAAGGGTGTGTGTGTGTGTGTGTGAGAGAGAGAGAGAGAGAGAGAGAGAGAGAGAGAGAGAGAGAGAGAGAGAGAGAGAGACTTTATTCTCGCAATCCTCTCAAACTTTGTGAAAGCTCTTTACTCCTGGGTAAGGAGCCGTGTGGACGTCTGAACAAACAGGCCCTTTCTGTAGCAAAAACACACACACACACACACACACACAGGTTTACATGTAGTTCCTGAACTGGGTCAGCTGAGCTCATGTATGGACCTAGGCACCCCCACACTAACACACACACCCCAGAGATTCTCCCTTTGGCCTGGAAAAACACTACCAGTTCAACATCAGCCACCACCGCTGCTGCCAACACACACACACACACACACACACACACACACACACACACACACACACACACACACATCTAAATCAACTGTAACATTCCATGCAAAGCACTCTCACCTCACACACTCTCACCCAACCGATCTATGCAAAGTCGACTCAGTAGACATGATACTGTGTCGTCATCTCCCCCCCCCACAGACACACACAAACACACCCAAAAGTGTTAATTTGTTCTTTTAGTCCTTATGAACGTTGTGTTTGGATCCCACCCCACCCACAAAATCTTTCTCTCTGAACATGCACAAACACACACACACATACACACACACACACACACACACACACACACACACACACACACAAACGCGCGCACGCACACTGCCTCAGCTGGTCTGACTCACATGATCTTACTCATGCGTCCGTTACGGTTTGCATTGTCACTTTGTGTGTAAGTGCAGCTTTTAGAGGTTGAATTCCATGAACCTTAACGCAAAGTTAAGCCCTAAAGTAGAGTTGTACAACGTACAGAAAATGTAAAGTTGTTGTTAGACAAGAGAGTGGTATCAATCTTCTCATCTAACTCTCGGCACATGACAGTCAAAGAATCCTCCCAAAAAAAACTATTCCTTCAGTGTCTATAAAATGTCAACAATGAATCAGTTCACAAAAGCTCACACAGCAGAGCCTGCAAACTACGAAGGTTTGGAAATGTATTTGACAAATTGCTTTTCAGTGCTTGTGCACATACATTTTGGTATCTGGAGTACCTACCAACCCACCAACTGTGAAATAAGGTAACCCAGTCCGTTTAATGTGGGCTGCCTAGATCAAATAACATGGCGTTCAGTAAGCCATTCAGTTTTCTATATTGCTATGTAATGAGCAGGCTCATTAGAATATACCGATAACAAGGTGCACAATATTTGTCCAATAAGCCAATTAGTGCAGACTGGGCTTTTCGGGATGGGGCTTAAAGGAAAGAGTTAATACATTCATATTCAGACACACATAATGAGAAACGATGTGTTCTTGAACATTAAAGTCAAAAACAAAAACAAAGGTATGAACCCAAAAATATAAATAAAATGTTTGACTAAATATCTATATGTTTTTGTTTTAATACACTTTATGTTAACACCTCACACTCATCCACACTACTCAGAGCACCTAAAGCGGAGACATCTGGAAACGCTGCTGACCCTGATTTTAGTTTGAAATGTCCGGGGTTGCGTTGTGGTCTGGGTGAGACCTTTGGAAACAATGATGCAGACACCCACGTTCACTTCCTGATTGGATCACTCACGACATGTCCTTCCCTGATTTGCTACGCCCCTGTCACATGACCCTTTTCCAGAAGAGAACAAAAGACATCAGCCTTGACTACCAGTGGTTAATTAAACATAAATAATGAATTGCAGCTGTTTCTGACCTTGTTGTAGATGCTGTTGTGCAGTTACATTCTGCAAGGCTACTACTTGCGACAGTTCCTGTGTCCAGCAAAGTTGCAGGTTTTTTAAGTTTGGCTGCCAAGAATGGCTTCCACAAGTCAAATTTAATAACTTTGAAGGCAAAGTACTGTTTAAAAACTACACAATCTTCTTTATGTTCATCAACTATGATACATTTTAGAATGTTTAGAGTCAGCAGTGTTTTATTACACTCCGTAAAAGTAGCATTTCCTTGCTGCCTGCGAGGTGGATGCAATTATCGCCAGGAACGCTAACGGTGCTAAAAACGCTAGTGTGGATGGAGATTGTAGAAGTTTAAAAGAGCTGGTTAAAAATGAAAACGTAGTAGCTTGGATATAGCCTTGGCTAGGTCCTCAAAGATCAAGATCAAGTAGAATAGAATGCCTTTGTTGTTATTATACACAAGTGCAGTACCTGTGCAACGAGATTGAAGCCACCCCTTTACACTGTCCACACGAAATATAAGAATATAAAATATAGAAATATAAAGAATAGGTAGTGCAGAAAAAAAGAGAGGGGGGGGACCTGCTGCAGATTCCTGAGAGCAACTATATATATATATATATATATATATATATATATATATATATATATATATATATATATAAATAGCTTTGTATACACATTATGCGAAAGACCTAAGATGTAAGTTTGTTTGTAAGAGGAGTTCTGGGTGAACTTTTGTCTTTGATTAGGTTCAGAGAGGGGTCACCCTAGCTTAACCTGAGGTGAAAGCTCAATATTTGAAACACTCGGTTGGGCTGAAGTTGTGGAAGTCGACCTGACCTCTTTTTCAGTCCTTGTACTAACAAAACATGATTATCTCCATGTCGGAGGGATGCTGCTGTACTTTAAACAGCCAGTAATGACTGTATTCGAGATAAGACGATGTGTTTGTTGGCTGTGTTAAAAGGTTAATCGCACCATGCTTCCAATAAGTTACACTGTCACAGTGCTATGTTTTGTTATTGTGGAAAATTCATGACTCCTGCAAGCATGACTGAGCATATCCAGTCCAGGCAACAAAACAAGTCTGGGCTTGTTTTGTCTATTAAAATCATGGCTTGTCCAGATCTCACATGAAATACTACTGAAATTATAACTATTATTGTTAAGCTGTGCATCAGGCTTAACTGAGTTCTGGAAATCCTCTATTATAATATGAAAGGCATTTGATAGTTTTACAATTATTACTTTTATGAAACATTAAATAGCAGTGTATGGTTGGCATATTTAGGGATTTGCTTGTAGAAATATTCCCTAACCAGTTGTGTTTTGTACTGCACATAATATAGTTTTACATGAATGACTTGATAGCTGAATGAACTTTGGCCCTGTTGTACTCGTTGGTATGAAAGAGGCCGTTCTGACATCAACAGAGACACAAATAACTTTCAGCAGGTTCTTACAGAAACATCCATACCACTCAATCTTTTCAGTCATCTGTCAGCAGTGTGCAAAACACATTCCCCTCAGTGGTTATTGCCGTCTTTTCTTTGCCGATGTAGTGGCAGTAGTCAGCAAGACCTGCAGCTTTGGGGGACCCTGCTGCTGAGGTGTATATTCATCAGCACTAACATTTCCACACCTTGCTGTTGGCACACCCACTGTCCTCTCACAACTTCTGTTGGAGCTTTAGGTGTTTAAATATGTGCTATAGTGTGAAACAGAGGGAGCAAAAAAACAAACAAACCAGAAAGCAGTAATTGCTATTAACATTTTCTAGGTAACCTCTTCGCTGTCTGTCAAATCTTAACATCAGCGGGGCAATGTTGCCATTTATTTTTTTTTTTTTTTATTTATATAGCGCCAAAACAACAGTTATCTCACAGCGCTTTTCATAAAAGAGCAGGTCTAGACCATACTCTGTGATGTTATTTACAGAAACCCAACAGTTCGCACCAAGAACAAGCACTAAGTGACAGAGGCAAGGAAAAACTTCCTTTTAAGAGGCAGAAACCTCGAGCAGAACCATGGCTCAGGGTGGGCGGTCATCTGCCTCGACCGGTTGGGGGTGAGAGAAAGAGACAGACGGAGACAGAGAAAGAGAGAGAAAGACAGAGAAGAGACAGACAGAGAGAGAGAGACATGGAGAATTGTAGCAGAGGGTGTCGAGCAGGAACATGGAGGCAGCAGGTGACTCCAACCACAGATCCAGACTCCACAGCTCCAGAGCCAGAACCTCTTGCAGGAATTGATAGGAGGAGAGAGAAGAGGGGCGAGAGAGCACAAGACTACGGGGGCAAGAGAGCACAAGACTCGGGAAACGGCTTACAGCTTTCTTTGCAGCCAATGTTGCTTTTGACTTCATTTGACCTGGTTTCTTGTGGTCTTTTAATGACTGCCTTGCTAAAACCTCTGAGGCCTTATGCTCCCACTCAATGAAAAGTATGTAGTGCCCACTGGGGCACCGGATCCCAAATTAATGTCTCCTGGCTATGTCTAGCTAACCCATCACCTACTCTTTATCCCATTTCTACCAAAGCGGTTACGGCGAGGTTACTGTCCAGTCAGTCAGGCACAATAAAGGGAGGTACTCTTAAGTCCCTGTGTAAGGAAGTGGATGGCTGTGCTGCTGAGCAGCCATCATAGGATGGTTGAGAATAGCTCAGGATCTCAGTGAGGAAATGTCACTAGAAAAGCAGCAGCAGCAACTCAGGGGCCACTCAGGCCCTGCCACTCAACTCCTGAGGGAAGCAGATGGCACATGCCCAGAGCTATTTTAAGGCTTTAGGAGGGCAACTGTCCCCCTCGATCACCCAAAATGACTAATGTATACCGAAAGGGAAGCACAGACCCCAGGGTTTGTGGTGACTCTTGCCCTACTATCAAAGTCAAAGCTTTGACTATGATTGTGTTCAATGGAGCGTATTAGTAATGCCGTATATAATTGATCCTAAAATGTATATTATGTTTTTGCTCAACCAAATGCAGTGGAGCTAGGTCAAGGTGCTCTGTCTGCTCTGGGGCTATATGGTATTCACTCTCAGGGCACTTTCACACCTATGGTTTGGTAGACTTGATACGATTTGGAGATACAGTTGCACAATTTTTCCTTTTGTTCGGTTAGCGTTCACACTGCACTTTGTCAAGTGCACCAAACATTGTGAACAAATGTCACACTGTCAAACGTACCAGAGTTGGGCTGTTTGTTCCGTTCCAGAGTTCAGTTGAGCTTTCACACCGCCCCAAACAAATCGGACAATCTGACCAAATGCTGCGGGATTTGGTTAAAATGGACCAAATTGCTCAAGTGAAAGCCACCTCAAATTCATTGCAGCCAGTCGAACATTTGGCCTTAAACTCTCTCATTTGGTTAAACTTGGAGGACTAACAAATAGACCACCCACACATTTACCAATAATCATGATAGAGAGAAAAAAAACCTCAGTGTGAGGACACAATGCTGGATCTTCCTCCTTTTGGGTGCATCTAGTCTTTGCCAACAAAATGTTTATTTCCTCATAATAAGTTGGAAAGAGCAAAGATCAAACACACGTGTGTGAATGTATGGGCTTGTCGCACTCATTTTACCCCCAAGTCCTACCGTTTCCTGGATTCGGACTAGCTGAGAGGAGAGTGGAAATCCACATTTGGGGCGCTGCAGGGTGGCCTCCCCCTTGTCCTCCCCCACCTTGCCTTTCTGTTTTTTAAGCCAGGTCTAGTAGTGTGTTCCATTTGTACTCTGAACTCTGATTTTTCGAGGTCAATGTTGAAAACATGCCCCCTGACTTTGGATTTTCAAGCTCGGAACTCGGACAACCTCGCAGTAGCAGAGTTCAAAATCCAATATGGCTGTCCCCTGTATCAACAGTTGAAAGCTGCCGTAACATAAAGTTATAAGCACTTCTGTCTTTCACACAGACATGTTCAACTTCTGTCAGTGGACATGTTGTGACGCTGTTTGTATGCACAAAAAAATGGCATAATGCTTTGTTATCAACTGGCATGGCTAACAATGGCTTACCTGGCTAGAGCTAATGAAAACAATGAATATCCGACTTGTTAATGGAACGCATTCAACTCGGGTGTGACGTAATCCCCAGATCCGGCTTCCAAGTTCCTAATACTAGTACTAGTTACTTCCATTCTTGTTTGCAAACCAGCAGGAGGCTCCATTGCTGTCCCCACTATATGTTTTCTGTGGCCAAATTAAGAAGCTTTTGATATGTCATCTTGTTTGCGCCATAGCAGCTTGCAACGTGCAGCCAGGAATGGGCCAAAGCCAAAGGTGTGTTTCATTAAATCTACAGGCCAAATATTGATTTGCCTCAGTAAAAATGTTGCTTCACCGTCTGTCTAAAGGACTCTATGTAGACCTAGGTAGACAGACTGCTTACTTGCTGTGTGTTGAGTAAAAAGCTTGTGTAGGCGGATTTTGACAGAGGACCCTAATTTTAAGAGGTTGAGGATAATAGGGTGTGCCTCTGCGGCTGCCACTGCAAATGATGTTGACAGTGAGACTGCAATGTTTTGTCCTAAACCAGGTAGGCTAATTCTGCCTGTGTGTTTTTCTTGTTATCGCTTATTAAAAATTAGTATCATGGAGACTGACATAACCAGGAAGACTTTTATTTAGATTTCCCACACCACCCTTCTTCCAACAAAAACACTGACAGATGGGCCCTTGTAACATGCACACATTGTCACTATTGCAGAATGCATGCTCTGTTGAATTCCTAGCCTTATAGATGCCTTTGTGTGCGTGCGTGCGTGCGTGCGTGTGTGTGTGTGGGAGCGTGTACACGTGCGTGTGTGAGCGTGCATATGAGATATGTGACAAAGGAATGTGTGTTTCCACCTCCGTGTTTTGCATTGGCTGTCTGTGCTTGTCCTTTTGTGCCATTGTATCACATTGAGTAAATTTGTTCATTCATTTCATGTTAAACATCATGGCTGGCATTTTCCCATTGCCAACAGTAGAATGAATGAATGATTAAATGTGTCTGTTAACACGGTGGCTTTTTATCAGAAATCTCCATGTTTTCCTTCTTTTGTAAATCCTTTCTTTTTTTCATCCATAGGACGCATGGGCCTCAACTTTCATCATCCTGGAGCCGAGCACATAATGCCATTGAATAGTAAGTCACATTTCATTCTAGTGCCCATCTTTTTTTTCTCTATATGGAATTAATTAGAATTGTCTGAGTTTTACTAAAAAGTGTTTTTGTGGTGTGTTCCCATGAAGCACATATAACCCCCTAACCACAGTGGCCCATGTCAGTGTGCTCTGGGCACACCAGCCTACCCCTTTGCTATGGTCTGGATTCCCTGACACCATAAAGATAGGTCAGACCTCTAAGTACTGAGACGAAGCACAGTTGACCTGTTAATAGCACTTCCAAAAATACCCCAACATGTGAGACAAGATTCACCCCCAGTGTTCCACCAGCCTGCAGATGACTAACAGTGACATGAGACGAGCCGAAGAGAGAAATCAGGTCTATATCCCGTCATGGTGCTAAATGGAGGCCACATAGTTTTCTAGGTCAGGCCCTGCCATTCCAAGTGCTCTTTATTTGTCTTTGGATGGGATCAAGGATCATGATTTCTTAGGGACTTGCACACCAATTTTGGCCATGTCCTGGAGTTCTTTTGGGGGACAATCATATTTCCCATCTTTTTGTTCAAACCTCAGCAAAATATCAAGGATGTCTGGATTGACTGGTGATCAAACCAAATCAGTGAAGCCCTAGTTTTACACATGTTCAACCTACGGGATATAAAAATGTCTAAAGGCAGAGGATATGTAACAAAATACAAAAAATTCTCTTGATTAAGCAGTTTCTACCACTGGTGCACCTTCCTCATTTTATTCTTTTCATCACTTATCCTCGGAAAATGTGTCCCGGATTGATGTTAAACTATTGTGTCATGGGATTACACTAAGACAAGCACAGATGTGCCCAGATCTTCCAAGTCTGTCAGAACTGGCTCTCTCCACTGTAGCCTGTTGATGTGTTTAGACAGGGAAGCTTTGGTTTCAACTTTAAAGTGTCTTACTCAGTGTTTCTCCTTCATTTCGTCCCATTAGCTTTGAGGCTTCCCGCTGTGAGAATCTGTAAGGACTCTGCTTTCTTTGGATGGTGTTAGCACTTGAAGTGAAGAAGAAAGGATGGAGAGTAGTAAGCATAGTGCCTCTATTCAGATTTATTGGTGTTGTTCACTTGACAGCTTAGTAGAAGTGTCTGAGGCTTTGAAGCCATCATAACCAGAGGAATCACCCACTTTCCCTTAAAACATTCTCTCTCTCTCTCTCTCTCTCTCTCTCTCTCTCTCGCCCCTAGACACCACACAGTTTGAAGTTGGTGCTTATTCTGAACCCTCACTTTTCCCTTTCCTTCTCGCCCTCATGGGTTTTATTCTCTCTCACTGAGACATCTGACGCTTCCACACATAACGTTGTCTTCATTTTGCCCTGGTTGCTAGGCGACTTTGTTTCTGCCAAGGCCAGACGGCGAGAGGGCAAAGCTGCAGAGAGGCTGCCCGGGTTTTTTGTTGGATTGGAGAGCCAGATCATTTTAATGAAAACATAGCAAGGGAGAAGAGGCTCAGAGACAATATATTCCCAGAGAGAAGGAAGAGTAGTCATACAATGGGGCTTTCACAACCCAAAGGCCCATATTGGTTTTTGAAGCGACGGGTTTGCTTTGTGACTGATGCGTTTAGAAGTGCAGGAGGATCTGTTTGGACTGTGTTACCCCTCTGCTGTTTGTTTGAATTTGCCCAGTCTTAAAGTGGGTTGTCATTGTATTACCTACAGTAGATGGCGCACCCCCAGCTTGGAGAAGCAGGCAGGAGAACCGACACGGAAGCTAAGCAATGTCCTGTTGTGGACCTAAAACAATCAGTTTAAGCGCACACTGTATTTCAAATATTTTCACCACTGTCGGGCAGCACTTTCCGTTATCTACATCTATTCTCTCTTCAAAGCCACCAGACTCTGACTTTGACAAAAACAGTTTTTTTACCTCGTAGAACATAGGAGTTGCTGGTCTACCGCTGCCTCGATCAGCTTGTTAGTTTGTGTTATTGTGTGACTTTGGTGTTTTAAGGGGTTAATTTGCATTAAGTCACACAACTAACCGATCAAGGCAGCAGTAGACAAGCAAGTCCCGTGTTTACGAGGTACTGTAAAATAAGTGTTTTTGTCAAGAGTCTGGTGGCTTTGAAAAGAGCTTAGATGGATATACTTCAATTCCCTCTCAGAAAGGGCTGTCTGATGTCAAAGTAAAGTGGTAAATATTCTAAATATAGCGTACACTTAAACGTATATAGATGTTTTTAGGTGGGCCTTTTTTTAGGTGGCTAAAATCCATTTAGCTGCTGCCCCCATCCAAAGCTTCCATACCTGTACACCTGCCTGATTCTCTGAACTGGGGGCGTGCCCGCCACTATCTACTTTAGCTAATACATTGATAATGGTTAAGTACAAATACAACCCTGCTTCAAAAAATCTGAACTATCCCATCACATGTTGCCTCCTGTGTAGCTTGCATTCAGCAGATTCAAATTGAGCTTGTTTGTAGGACAATTTCAGAGATTAGGGACACACTCAAACACAACCCTGAAACAAGATGTGTGTTTTTGAGCATGGAAGTTCATTTTTTCGATCTTGGAAAAATAGGTATAACACAAGGTATATTTGGAGCTTTTGAATGCATCTCATGGTCTTCCTAAGTGGATGGAATTTACTGTCATCCTGTGACCTACTGTGGAAATTGATAACAATGGTAGTACGTATATGGGGAGAAGACAGTAAGATGCAATTGGAATCACGTGATAACAGGTGGTCCCATATTGGGAGGAGAACATGAAATGAGGTTGAAGGCTCTGGAAAAAGCTAGTGAGTGGGCCTTGAGTCCTGATTATATTTGTTCAAATGAGCGACATTGCTTCCAGTTAGTCAAAAATTTAATTTGAGAAACACGCAACCGATAACACCTGTAAAACTTACGATTGTTGTCTTTATTTCTTTGATTTATTTTGAGTCACTGCAGTGAAACAAACATTGAAAATCCAAAAAAAGACAAGGCGCAGGTCATTTTTGTGACCAGCTGTTTTGATTGTGGTTACAACGCTGTACCTTCACCTTAGCATAGATTTTGATCCCTTCTACCCTGACATCATAGTGTGTCCTCCACTGCCCCCCCCTTCCCTTCTCTGCATGTTATCCTCCCTCCACAGCTTTCCTCTCATGTGGGAAGTTTCCACTCGCACCTGGCCTGCCATACATAACCTGGGAGTAACTTTTAATATTTCACCGAGGCCATGATAATGACTAACCTGCTCCACCTCTAGTACTGCAAGCACACTGCTTTATGGCCTCATTTGTAAATATTCACAGAGGATTATCACGAATGCGAGCTATTGTGGGTTCATTAAACTGAGATATCACGATCTCTGGCTACGGGGCATTGTGCTGCTTAATTCCTTTGCCATTTCCGTGCCTAACCTTCCCCCAGCATCTGCATGCATTTGTTGCCAAGGCAGGTGCAGCAGGTTTACTGTGGGCTGGTGCTAGTGCCAGGCTACGATAATCATCCTCCTCCCTTTGCCGAAGCTTAGGTGTGGCCATCTGTGGTTTCTCAGTTGCCTTAGAGATGTTCCTGCTTTTGGTTTATTTCCACAAAACCCATGTCTCTATATCTTTTCCTACCCCTGTTCCTGACCCCAACCCTCTGTCTCTCCTTGTGTCTCCCCCACTGTGCTGACAAGCAGCCCGGAGCTATGGCCGCAGAAGAGGTAACGTGTGGCATTTTCTCTGGGGTTCTAATTGCCATGGCGACCGTGTCTCTCTCCACACTGAGGGGGGGTCTTAGTGTTGTGTCACTATATGCTTTTATCATCTGTGCTGTGATTGAAATCAAGTTAACCAAGTTTTCCATGTTGTGCATTCAATCAACATGGGGCGAGGGGCTGTCAAATCTATCAATATGATTCTTGTTTTGCTTGATGGTGAGAGGAAAAATAAATCTTCTTTGCTTTCTTTTCTTTCCATTCTGAGTCAGTGTTCTAACTGTATTGTTAATAATATGAACAACAGTGCAAATTGTTGTATTGCATAATATAAATGCATCCCAGTGTAAGAGCAGTTCTAAAAACTGTTATAATTAAAACAGTGGTGCACTCCATTTCTCCAGTCAATGGCAGCGTGATTCTGCCACCAAATCAAACCCTAAACCTTTTCAGATATTATAGCGTGTTTAGTTGGAGTGCTTCTGAAATTAATCTGGAGGGTTTCATAAAGATGTACGCTGACTCAGAAGTGATTCATCATCTGAATGGCAAAGATGGGTGCTTCCAATGTTGCTTGTCTCTGAGTTGATCTACCTTTTGTCTTTTCTTTTTTTTTACTAAGTCTGTCTTTCTTCAGCAAGGAAAGCTGCTGTATGAGCTGTTTAAGGTCACTGCACTATTGGGCTGCTGTTATATGTTAAAGTTGATGTAGGAGACAGAAGACATAAAGTGCAGTATTCCTTTATTATGTAATTTCTCACATTTATCAAACAATCAAATTAGAGCCGGGCCATATATTGATATTATAATCAATATATGAGGCTAGATATCCTATTACATCTGAATATTGTTTTAACACAATATGACAAGTTTTGTCCTGTTTTAAAAGGCTACATTACTGTAAAGTGATGTAATTTTGTGTTTGATTATTTGCCTTTACCTGCTTAGTCAATTTATACACATTACTGGCCTGTGGGTTTTTTGTGATATTTCTTAATTTGTAGAATAAAATTAAAAACATTTGATCACAAAAAATATATATACACATTACTGGTGATTTAAAAAAAAAAAATATCATTGTGTAAATATTACGTGAAAGCACCAAATCACAACCCAACAATATCGCTGCAAAATCGATATCGATGTATTTGGTCAAATATATATATATGGTGATGTTTTATTTTCTCCATATCGCATATCGCCCTAAATCAAATAGTAACCCTGCTGAAGAAAGAAAGAAAAATGTGGTTCCACTGCATAGAACATATTACATTTGGACAAGCAACACACCACAATCAGAAAATACACTAAGATATAGAGCCAAACCCAGTTTGTCAAGATGTGTCCGACAAGGAGAGAATACCATAAACATGCTCATTACTGACTGATCCAACAGCGCCTCCATTCTCATTCTGTGCTGCAATTCAGCAGGTCAGAAAGACTGGCAGTTTAATAAGGATCACCAGTAAGGTCCCAAGACGACATTATGATATAATGATTGTGATTTCATACACACTGGGGACAAAAGTATGCGCGTGTGGAAATTGCAGCAAAATGCAAGAGACAATTTCTCACATTGAGCATACAAATGCATGTCTCGTTTATTTTATAGGAAAAAAATACACAGACAGAAAAAGGCGCTGTCCGGCAACAAACCCTGTAGGGTCCCACGTCATCATGCGTTCCCAACATTTAAAGGCCCTGATCCCCAAACAGTCATCATTACATGCAGTGACTAAGGGCAGTAAATTACGTGTGTGGAACCACACTTAACATAGGTGAATTATGTATGTCACATTCACTACACGCACACCCGGACATTACACCCTCATACATTTGTTTGGAAAGACCTTTGGAACCTAGGAATCACTGTATGTTTATGGGTGTCCTCCTACTTTTAGACCTACACTTAGTCTAAGTCTAAGTGTCCACCTACTTTTGGCCATACAGTGTTTTAATTTTTTTTAGGGTTTCTTTTTTTAATGTTTTTATATACGTATACAGTATATATATCAAAAAAGAATAATCTGTGGGGAAAGACGAGACCTTGCGTCCTTGAAGCCACCCCACTGAATGAAAATATGATCACTTGGAAATTGTTAATAGATGTATCAACAGGTTTTTTGTATACCATCCTTATCAAAAAAGAGTCAGAATGTTGATGTGTTGAAAAAAAACCAAACAGACCTATGAGTGTAATCTCAATATCCAAAGCGATGGGATTAATTCCTTAATTCATTCATCTATTGTACCCTCCCTCCCTTTTTACTTCACACTCTCGTACCTCTCTGCCCCCCCCCTCCCCTGTTTGTCTTCCTGGTGTCCTTCCCTTCTCCTCTCTTTCCAGGTCGCTCCTGTCTTTTCCCCTTTGAAGATGGTTTCCTCGACGACGGTCACGGTGACCCCTCCTTGACCCCTGGCCTGAACTCGCCCACCCGCTGTCAGAACGGAGAGAGGATGGAGCGCTACTCCAGGAAGGTCTTTGTTGGAGGCCTCCCCCCCGACATAGACGAAGGTAAACCAAGGATCTGTTTTTTCCCTTTACTCACCTAGACGAAAGTTTTCAATTAACTTCAGGCTCTTTTTTGTTAGCCTCTCCCTGCTGCAGATTTATACTGATGCATAAAGTATAGCACATTCGCAACTGGAAGCCTCCCAGTGCAGTCTTTGTCTTTGGCTGTTTGCCACTAACAGTTACGCTTAAGTATTTAAGGCCTTGCTAAAGGGCACCTTGACACCCATTGTTGAGGATATTAATTTAATACACTATTATTAAGCCACGATATATGTCTGTTAAGAAGCCTGGTTTGGCTGAACAAGTGGAAGCTTTTTACACTGGCACATAACCAGGCTAGTTGTCTTCCTCTGTTTCCAGTCTTTGTGCTAAGCTAAGCTAACCTGCTGGTGCAAGAAGACTCACATTTACTGTACAGACATGAGAGTGGTATTGATTTTCTCATCTACTAAAGCGCTTAACAAATAAAAATAAATGTTTTTCCCAAAATGTCAAAGTGTTCTTTGGGGAACCATGACAGTCAATGTTGGCTATATTTAATTTACCCCCAATTTAGCCATTGTAAACCTCTAATAAATAGCCTCCATATATCACTGGGTCCGCTGTGTGTTTTGAAACTTAAGTCCGAGTTGTCACCAAAAACCAGACTTGACAGTTTATCAAAGTCTAAATGAAAATGTAACGTGTTGTCCAGACCAGTGCCAAATCAAAGTGACTTCTGCTTTAAAATATGCCTCAGAACCTTTATTTTACCCTTCAAAATCAGTAGATTTTTATATCACTTGCAGAGCTTTAGAGTGTCACGTCTGTGACCAGTTACGTCATGGACCTGTAATTGTTTCCACAATCTCTAAAGCATGCCAAAGAGTTTAACGTGAATATGAAATGTTTACTTTGACATGTGTCTACGCCGTTGAACAAGCACATGATGCACAATACGTGTCCTTAGCTGGCTGAAAAATTCATGAGTTTCCACAGCAGTCAGCCCAATGAAGACTGGATGTGCCCGGCCTGTGTTCCTGTTTAATGCAGTGGCAACTACTGCAGCAGGAACACGGCATAAAATAGCACTGAGTGTGGCTCTGCATAGGGTCCTTCATATGCCTATTGCACAAACAACCATTAATCATGTCATGAAAATAATATTCAAGTCAGTTTTCTTTCTTCAATTTTCTTCATTTTTACAGACGAAATCACCAACAGTTTCCGTCGCTATGGGCACCTGGTGGTAGATTGGCCCCACAAAGCTGAAAGCAAATCCTACTTCCCACCTAAAGGTAACAATGTTTTGTCAGAGCATAATCTTTATTTTCCCATCCGACATCAAAGTCTACACCAATAAATATCACCATTGGGTGCATCGACATTTAAGAGTTTTTTTAGGGAATCATGTTACCCAGAATTCGTTGGCTCATGCTGGGCAACATCAAGGCTGTCTGTTTGTCTGAGGAACCCCCTGTAGTCATCTCGCAGACACACACACACACACAGTATATAATAACTCCATAGCTGGCCACCAAGACTTTGGACCCAAGAGGAGTTTGCTTGAATGAGTACCTAAGGAGTGTGAAAGTCAGACATGGCGTCAGCCTATTTTGCTGGGGCTTCATCCCCAAATGTTTTGAGTGTAGCCCAGAGTCTAACTTTGTCCAGTATATTTCTCTGAAGCGAATAGAATGGGCAGATCCGTTTGGGGTCTGACCATCATGCTGTGTTTGTTGCTATCATCTATCACCTAGCAACCGTTTCTAAGTGAGTGAGGAAAGCTGTGAAACGTGTACTTTTCAGAGGAATCATAGCCAAATCAGTTCAATACATCAATGCCATCAACACAACGTTCAAGAGCACAATACTAATGATTTAGTTTGACGTTGCCGTGACGTTTCCAGTCTATGGTTCAGACTCAAACACACGTAGATCCGAAGCAGACCCGTGCGTCACTTTAGTTTCCACTCTCTCTGTATAGAGATAATAATAATTCATTACATTTATAGAGCACTTTATCATAGGCATTCAAAGCGCTTCGGGAAACGACTCTCTAACACCACCAATGTATAGCACCTACCTGAGTGATGCACAGCAGCCTTACGATGCAAGACACTCACCACACATCAGCTTGGTAGAGAGGGAGGGGAACATATTTTTAGTGGAGTACCTGGAGAAAACCCACGCAAACACGGAGAACATGCAAACTCCACATAGAAAGGTCCGGGACGACCAGGGTTTGGACCCGGTACCTTCTTGCTGTGAGGCCACAGTGCTAACCATTGGGCCACCGTGCTCAGATGAGCAGCGCGTCTTCCGTGGTCTGAGCAGCTTTAGGTTTATAATGGTGTGGGGCATGCTGCGGCAGATGTGACGTGTTTGTGCCCCGTGTCTTTCTATCGTAGTTTTGGTTTTCCACCTCCGTACAGCCACTTCCCTAGCTTCCGCTAGGGCTCTGAGTCTGTCAGAAGGTCTGAGATCTTCTGTATCAGCAGAGCAATAACGTAATGCACAGAAGACTATGGTGCAGGTAGATTATTTTATGAAATATTGTGACTGTATTCTTGTAGTAGCCTATTATCACTTTATTTTTTACCAAATATCAATCCTCCCTATAAGCTATATTTTGAATTTGAAAGTTTTGAACAGTCCAGGGGTTTATTAATTCATTAAAATTAATTAATGTATCATTGAGGTGAATAATTGTCATATGCACATGGAGGTTACTTCCTCAACACAAGAGGATGGAAGAGTAAATTATGCTAAACTACATGTGTGCTGACTCAGATATCATTTACAAAAGTCGATCTACAGGAGAATAAATAGTTTCAAGAAATACGGAATGCCTAAGAGCCTTACAGCTAAATATTCTATTATGTTTTCATATTTGGATTGTAATCTATGTTTCCCTTTACATAAAGATATTTCCAGCATAAATTGATGTAGAAATAGGTGCATAAAAATCCACCAGAATGCAGAAAAGGAAGTATTTTATCACCACACAGAAACAAAACCTTGGACTTTGGGTTTCCAGGCTAGGTGTGATTAGGCCAAATTTAGGTGCCATCTAACTAACATCTACAAACTGTGCAGCTAAAATGGACATACACTGGCTATTAACAACATGGACAATCGCCGTTTTGCATAGCATTCAGTTAATTTAAATGGTTTTGGGCTAAGGCCCCAACCTCCTCAAGTTCTAGAAACACCCATGGTTGATGTTCTTTTCCTTTCTGTGCAGCTATCAGCTGTCATTTTCAGGCAGGTGATCAGAATTGCAGCACCCAGTTCCAAGCCTCTACATCTCTTGCTATGGCCTGGGTGCTGCTGTGTATCATATTAGGAAAGCTATTAAAGATGCTCTGGAAATTACTGACATTCCATAGGCAGATGGTAATACACTGCATCTGGAGGACCTGCGAAAACCTCTGCCAGTTTCTCCCCCACTTTCATTTTTCAACATCCCATATATTATTATTTTATTTTATTTTATTTTATTTTTTTAAGCTAGGGAGGATTATTTTGAATAGGCTTGACTCTAATATCTAATATCCAAAGTCAGGAGGAAAAATGCAGCATCCTTTTAGGGGAATGAATGAGCTTACGGCAGCTGGAGGACGCCGCCATGTAAGGGGAGGAGACATGTGGAGTGGGACTAGTGATCTGTATAGAATTCATCTCACAAAATGTAACTCCCCCCCCCCCACACACACACACACACACACGCACAAAAACTCCAAGTGAAACTGCTCAAATATCCCATTTATGTCACACTCTAACCATATTAACTGGTAAGGGAGCTTGGGCAGATGCCCGGTGACAGAGGTCTTAACACTAATAGCTTCAGGGTTGAGAGCAGGTGCACATCTGTGTGTGCGTGCGTGTGTGTCCTACTGTAGTGTGGACTGTGTGACAGCAGATTTACAGATGTGGGATTTGCAGCAAGAGGTCATCGGCCTCTATCCATGTTAAACGTCCTTCCAAGCTCGACTGAATGGAAGATGGTTGTCACTTTCCGCCCTGATTCCCATTAAACTGCCAGGGATGTGTGTCTGTACAGTTACAAAAGTGTTTTGGTTTAGGGATGACTCATACTGCGGCTCAGTTTGACTTTAATGGCAGGCTAGGACTCATTTGGTACTTGGAGAGAAGTGGTGACTTAAAAAAAAAAGTAGGTAACAGGGATGAGCTAACTTTGTTCAATGCTGTTATGTTTTCACAACTCCAATATTATATTTTAACTTTTCCCTTATTTGTCAATTCAGATTGTATTGTTCTCTTATGTTATGCAACTTTTCTTTCTTCGAGGATAGGGGTTATGGGGATATAAATGCGATGTGATGAGGATTTGTGTATTTTGAGGGTCTTCCCTCATTGAAGATATATTTTATGACATTTTATGACCTTTTTAATTTTCAGCTCCTCTACACCTATGTGACGCACACGTGAGCCCCATCTCTGTGTGTAACGTGACGTTTTTGGTCAGCCCACTCTTAGGGTCCAACAAGCTCTGGTTACTATGGTGCTGTTGATCACACATACTCCTATCGCCCAACACTGTTGTTGCCAATAAGCCTGAAATGTTAGGGAGCTATTTCTGTCTGTCGTGATTGGGGATTGAGGGAGGAGGAGGAGGAGGTAATGCTGTCAGTTTGCCGGAGCCTGAGCGCTGGGAGCTATAAACTGCTACAAATGCTAAGGCTTGCGTCATGCTGCAATAACAGTGTGTCAGACTTGTTTAAAGGCCTCAAAAAGTTTGACCGCAAACCGTCATTGATTTGTACGTCCCAAAATCAAAAGAAGTCAGTATTTTCTCTTTTCCATATAAAAGGAAGGCAGCAAGGCTCAAATAATGGCAGCAATGACATGCTGCATGGGCAAGTTTTTTAAAAGTGGGGTGGCATGGGGGTGGGAAATAATCATTCAGGGGGGCACTTAATCAGAATAAATCATAGAAAATCTGCTTTGAAATATTGGATAGGATAGAACAACACAATAATTCTGCAAAATAAAACATGACATTCATTATTAATTTTCCTTTTTCTATACATTTTTAAACAAATTGTAAATCCAAATGCACATTTTGTACAGGCTCCAAAAATCTAATTTCAGTGCTAGTTCCATGGTATCAGAATTTTGGATATTCATCATGGAAACATTAATTGGTCATGTGACAAGGGGTGGGTAAAT
The DNA here is from genome assembly GCA_013375575.1 of Percina caprodes. Taxonomy (NCBI): domain Eukaryota; kingdom Metazoa; phylum Chordata; class Actinopteri; order Perciformes; family Percidae; genus Percina; species Percina caprodes. The sequence continues at coordinate 543,895 of JABXJD010000149.1, forward strand.
TGGCAGCACAGGCAGCCAAGTGACAGTACTCTGCTCCAATGGAAATCACAATTGTCAGATGACAGCACTCTAGCCCAATGGATTTTGGGGGGGAAATCACCCCTCTTTTAGCCCTACCCTGCTGCGCTGTCAGCAGGGTAGGGCTAAAACCTGCATTCCGCAGGCCTTGATTTCTCTTTTCACCCTATATGCAAAAAGTGACTACTTCAAATTGAGATGATTAGCAACGCTTGATTTCACCTCTCCTCTAATCTATCACTGACTACTCTGTCTCCAATCGCCTAAAAGCCTCAGGGCCTGTTTGTTTTCGGGAGAGCAGATGTTTGCGTCTCCCTCCATCCATCCTGCTAGCCAGCCTTCTTCTCCTTCTCCAATCAGCAGTCGGTCTGTTTACATTTTGGGTCAGAGTTACAGCCCCCTGCAGATTTCTTTCTCTCTACCCTCATGGGATAGATAGTACATGGAGCGTTGGCTTCATCTGTGTTTTCAGTGAAAACTGGTTTCTGTAGGTTTGCTCTCTTGTTTGCTCCCATGTTTCTCTGATGGCTAGTGGCCGAATTATCTCTCAATCATTCTGGTCACTTGGACCAAAATATGTCTGTGTCCCTGCACATGTGAAATAAATCTGCGGACACGTCTGAGTATGAAAAGATAATCCGGGATTTAAATGTCACTATTAAAGCCAGAGAGACTCACATCGTGACTGTGCAGTTTATTTGTAATTGTGGATTGGAATTTTAGCAAAATCAACACAAGGTTCAGTAACGTAATGGAGAGAATTGGATAGTAGGGTGGGAAAAAAGTGACATGTGGATAAAGTTAGAGTCTAACTCAGCATTAATACCTGTCTCCCATTTAAAGTTAAGCCTAGCCTAATGCTATCGTGACGATATCAGTTTGCTGGTTAGATCATTGCAGTTAGTGACTGAAATTTGACAAATAGTCTTCAGGTTGCCGTTGAGGTAACTGTTTCTCTCCTCATGAGTCAAACTGCTGCCCTCCGTTAGAGGAAAGACTGTCCTGCTTGAGGTCATCGGTCTGCACAACCCACGAGGCAATCTGCCTATCGTTTGTCTGTAAACAGCGCTCTTTAGGCTGGAAAATGCTGCCTGGACAGTGCTGGGGGCTCAGCAGCAAAGCCCTATAAATCTCGGGCACGAGCCACTGCAGATCTGCGCTTTCCTCCCGCAGTGTAAGCCTCTGCACTGCGCAAGGCTGATGGAAAAAGACAGATCCTCAGCACCGTTCGGACAAAATATTAAAGTGGCATAGAGCCCTATGGAATCTGGTAAGTCTGCTTTAATGCAAGACCGTGCCCAAATTCATTCTACTATGCACACACTGACTGAAATTGATCTCCTCTGTGTATCTGTTGTTCAAGCTATAGATCATAAAGACATAATGTGCCATGATGGAATAGGACAGTACAATTTGATATGACACAAGTCAGTGACTTAAAAAAAAAAACAAAAAAAAACAACACATACATAAAAGGAGAAGCATTCCAATGTTTATAATATTCCAATTATATTGTGCAAAATTGAACTGGAATGCTATTTGCATGAATTAGTGTGTGTGTATATATATATATATATATATATATATATATATATATATATATATATATATATATATATATATATATATAGTGAGAAGAAGAAGAAAGCTTTACACACCCATGCTAAAGTTGATTAAAAAGAGGAATAAAAGAACATTTTTTGGAAATTGATGTCTTAATTCAGAACGTTTAGGAAAATCCAACCTTTTAAGGACACCAATTTTCTTTGTGAATGAATAATGTATAATGGCATGGTGTTATTACAGTTAGCTTAATAGCTGGTTTGATTTGCATTAAGAGATGATCTTATGGAAAGTTCCCCATGCCAATCTCTATGTACGGTGAAGGGTATGTGATGATTAATTCCAAAGGCCAAGGGAACTTTATCAGGATGCATAGTATCCTGATCCATGAAATAACTGGCCTTTAAAAATAAAAATGTGCCTGCCTCTATGGGAATTTAACATAGGTGTGTATACTTATGCCCCCTGTATTTTAAGGAAGAACATTTATTTACAATACCTTATTCATTCACAAAGAAAATTGGTGTCCTTAAAAGGTTGGAATTTCCTAAAAATTTAAAATTAAGATCAATTTCTAAAAGATGTTTTTATTCCTCTTTTTAATTAACTTTAGCATGGGTGTGTAAACTTTCTCAAGCCACTGTATGTATGTATGTATGTATGTATATATATATATATATATATATATATATATATATATATAAAATTTTGTTCCACTAATAACACTGATTTCTATTACAGTCAGACATGAAGTTTAGTGGCCTCACTTTCATTTCATAGCAGTCAACACCCGGCCTTTACACTACTTTCACTGTGACATTGAGTGTAGCACATGGAAATTATTGACTGTCTGACTGTCCAGGCCTCTTGATTCAGTTTGGTCACTTTCTAACAGTTAAAGTAGCAGCTTTGCATCTGTCTCTGTGCAGCTCCTGCTCCCCATGCCCTCAAACTCGTTTGTACGGCACTCCTTCATGCTGCTTCTCTTCTTCTCTGCCTACCTTTTCTCACTCCCCCTTTCCATCTGTCTCATCCCCCCCCCTCTCTCTTCTGCCCTGGGTCATGGAACATGCTGTTCCCTCCTTCAGACTGTATGAGCTGCTGGCTAGCTCTGTCGTTTTTGTGTGTGTGTGTGTGTGTGTGTGTGTGTGCGCGTGTGCAGTTGTTTTTTTCTCTGAGGGGGGGATGTCAGTGCTGAACCACATGATTTCCCCCAATGACAAACCCTCCTTATGTAACCCAGCAACATCGAGACAGGCGTCTTATGTTGGGTGATGATGAGGCACTTGGACAAAGATGACGATGCACAAAATCCTCTTTATTTCTGTATTTGTTTTTGGGATGGGCCAGAGGGGAGTTGGCTCCGTGTGGACCAATTACAAAAAGACAGCCATTAGCTGGGTCAGTTAAAGCAGCTGATTGCAATTCGTTTTGCATTGTGAATATTTTAGTTTTACCCGCAATGGTACAGCTTATTAGAGAAAATATTTCCACATACTACATAAATACATATCTACACCAAGGTTATTAGCATGTTACTTGCCTTTACAAGGCTTATAATAACTTCTAAAAAAACTTAATTAGTAAGAGCCTCTGTGGTTACTTTGCATAATACTATAATCATTCAACCGTGTGTATGCTAATGTGTTAGCATGCCGCAGAATCTGATATCAATCCAAAAGGGACATATGGATAATTATGTTGTCTATGTTGCCATCACTTTGAGAGTTTTAGTCCTCTCGAGTACACACAGACCTGCTTCTCCATACTCAGTGCATTTTCTTTTCTTTCTATCATTGTTGCAGTTTTTATATTTTATTTTCTGTTTTTGACACATTAATTTACCTTGGGGGCCTTGTGAAGTACTTAGAAGCCTATTAAGTGAGGTAATTCTGGTGCTCATTGTTTATTTTAGGCTGTAAATAGTTTTATGTTGGCAGAATTAACACCAAATAAAACCCATTGTAGACCACTGAATGTGTGGCACAAGCAGAGCACATTCTGGTCTGCATTGGGAACAAGTATATCCTATTATAGCTATTCTTATTTCCTCTGTGTCCAAAATTCCATTAACTATCATTGGTCCGTGATGTATTGATTTTAGGGCTGATGGTTGTTTTCTTGAATTGTAGATTAGTCGTCAGAAAATACTGAACAATGCCCATTACAATTTCCCAGAGCCCAAAGTGATGTCTTCCAATGGCTTTAAAAAAAATGTATATAATCATAATAATAATAATAATAATAATAATGGAAGGAAAAGCAGCAAAACATATTTGACATATATATTCGAGAAGCTGGAACCAGTTAATGTGTTGCATTGATGCTTGAAAAACGAAAAATTATCAAAGCAGTTGCTGATATATTTTCCATATATCCACTTAATTAACTGACTTTTTGTTTGGTGGACACCATTAGAAATGCTGTGTTTGGATCCCATTTCACATTTATCCACTAATCTGTGCACATAAAGGGTTTAATAACACTTCAAAGTCATCACATTGGAACACTAGGGGTGTCCCCAACTAAGAATTTACATTGTCGAATCAGAATTGTCAAGTCTTCTCTACCTTTGACTGATTTTAGAATCTGTGTGTGTGTGTGTGTGTGGGGGAGTGAGAGAGAATAGAGCGAGTGGTGTATGAACAAAGCAGTGAACCACAGAAATAAAACATTAGCAATGCAACGAAAGCGAGCATCTTTACTATAGCTAACGTTATCCACATTCATATTTAGAAGCAACAAATTCTGTATCCTATAGCTAAAAAAAAAAGCCTGAAAGTCGGAAGTTAGAACGGAAGTACAAAGAGTCGTTCCTATGAAGCTGATACACTGTCTCGTCTTGACTATTTGGGGTTACCCCTATGTAACATTGAAATTTCATAGACCACTTCGTGTTCTGCAGAATTGTTTGCTGATATGGATGCAACTGTCAGAAAGACACACGTCCTGTCATTGGGCCAAGACACACGTCACACAAAAGCTGCTTTCAGAGCACCAGCTGTTTCGAGCACACGTACGCCTGCTTACGCACCTGCTTTTTTCCATTCCACCTTGACGCTCACTGCCTTTTCCTTTCATCCCCACCCTTTCTACAGCAGCACATGCTCACACCCTTTCTCCCTCCCTGCCCTGAGACACACTCTCGCTCAGACCTATGCACATACCACAGTTGACTAGGTCTGGCAAGTCAGGCTCTTTTCCTCCTCTTTCCCCTCCTCTCATCTGAAGCAACTCCACTCAGGAATGTCACAAGTGAAACATGACAGTTGCACATTTCTCTTTGCCGGTTTTTTTTTTTTAACACATGTGCATTTGTCTGCGTAAGTGCATGTGTATGCATCGTGGTTGTGTGTGTGCGAGGGTGAAACTGAGTCTTCTCAAGAGACACGTACGTGTGTGTGTGTGTGTGTGTGTGTGTCAATCCCACTCGACTCAGACAGATGCTCATATTCCCTTGACTCATGGGTGCCACAGGTGGTGCTGGGCTTCTGCTAACATAACCAGAGCAATATACACTAATCATTTACAGCCCATTCAGAGATGCCTGTGTGCACCAATATCTGCTGCTTTTCACGGTATTGCAAATATATTCCCCCTCATCTCTCTTGGCAGAGTATTGGAGTACATGTTTTTATTATTTGGCTGTCAAAAAGTGGCTTGTGTTTCTTTATCCTTTCTCAGTATAAATCAGATCCCAATTGCTCGCCAACCCTGTAGCATTGTGTGATGGATGTATTGTACTTTGAGTTTTTTTTTTTATTTTTGCTCCCTCCCAAAAACGACTTAATAGCTCTGACCTTGGATAAGGTCTGTGCTCTCAATGCTAAATAATTCAGAAGTATAGAGTGACTGTCTGAATTGCTTTCTGTCTCACTTAGACATTTCCAAACTCGCTCTACCTGAACCCACTCTCAGGAAAGATCTGCAGTGTGTCAGGCTGGTCGATTTTGCACGGTTCTTTTCAAAGTGGAGCACTCTGTTAGCCATTTAATCTGAAGCGGCGCAGGCAGCAAGGTGCCAGCTTTAGAGCTTCATGCGGCAAGGCAGATGAGGACAGAAGAATAGGACACAGGGTCATATGCTTGTGTGAAGAGGAAGTCTGAAACTATGAATCATTAAAAGGGGAAAAAGTATGGGTTGAGGTTGTCATGAGACTGTGACTTGTACATTGTAACTCTATGGAAAATCCTCCTGATGTTTATTAGTTGTTGCCCTGAGGACAGAGTGGTCACAAGCGTATGACTATTAAATGCAACAGATGTACATTCTGTTAGCAAATACTTTTTTTTTTTCTCTTCCCTAAAATCCCCATTTGTTCTTCTTTCCAGGCTACGCCTTCCTGCTCTTCCAGGAAGAGACTTCTGTCCAGGCCTTGATCGATGCCTGCATCGAGGAGGACGGAAAGCTCTACCTGTGTGTGTCCAGTCCCACCATCAAAGACAAACCGGTAAGCGCCCAACATTCATGGAGTAGTAGTACATTTGTGACTTCACATGTCCAGCTTATTCCCCTTATCTGTCCAAAACTGCAGATCTTTTTAAGATACACAATTACTCAGAATCCAATCACATTAATTGTACACTAAAAATAAGAATACAGTTGAAATATTTAAGAAAACAAAAAGGTTCACTTGAAGAGCGTTCACATGGATTTTCCTAGTAGGGAACGATTTTTTTGTTAATGATAGCGAAATATAATTTCTGTATCCACCCTGAGCTTCAGTTTCACTCCTTGGCCCATGCTACACCCTTTCACCAAGTTTCATTGAAATCAGGCCAGTAGTTTTTCCTGCAATCCTGCTGACAGACAGACAAACCTCACTGAAAACATGACCTCCTTGGCCGAGGTAATAATACTAAGAGTCTGTAGCCATGCTAGCAGCTCGGTGAGGCTGTACTTTGGCGCTATATGCTTAATGCTCATGTCAGCATGCTAACATCCTCACAATGACAATGCTAGCCTTTTAGGTTTAGCAGGTATATAGTTTACAATGGCTGCGTCTGAAATTCCATGCTAACATGCTATTTGATAGGTTAAAACAGTATGAGAGATTTGAGTACGTCCGGAACCTTAGTATGAAACCACACTATTTCCGGTAAAATATTACAGAATGCATTGTTTGACACTACGCCGGCATAAATATCACCCTATGCAATTTGGTAGTTACAACATATACAACAGAAGCACCTCTGTAACGTCAGTAATGCTCTAATTTAAATTTCTACATATTTAAATGACTGTTGGTCTAGTTATTCACATCTTTCAGTATTTTAAGCATTGTCACTAGAGCAGAGGTTGGAAGGGGTTACCATCGTTATGCATCTTAAACTGCAAGGAGGCTCTCAGAAAGTGCAGTGAAAATTACCTTATTCCTTTTTGCTCATTTCGCCCATGTGCCTTTTACTAAGTAGTGGCTTCTTTTTGGCCACTCTACCATACAGGCCTGATTGGTGGAGTGCTGCAAGGATGGTCATCCTTCTGGAAGGTTCTCCTCTCTTCACAGAGGAACCCTGGAGCTCTGTCAGAGTGACCATTGGGTTATTGGTCACCTCCCTAACTAAAGCCCTTCTCCCTTGATTCACTCAGTTTAGAGGGACAGCCAGCTCTAGGAAGAGTCCTGGTGGTTCCAAACTTATTCAATTTACGGATGATGGAGGCCACTGTGCTCATTGGGACCTTTAAAGCAGCAGACATTTTTCTGTACCCTTCCCCAGATCTGTGCCTCGAGACAATCCTGTCTTGGAGGTCTACAGACAATTCCTTCGACTTCATGCTTGTTTTGTGGTCTGCCATGAACTGTTAACTGTGGGACCTTATATAGACAGGTGTGTGCCTTTCCAAATCATGTCCAATCAACTGAATTTACCACAGGTGGACTCCAGTTAAGATGAGAAACATCTCAAGGATGATCAGTGGAAACAGAATGCACCTGAGCTCAATTTTGAGCTTGATCGCAAAGGCAGTGAATTCTTATGTATGTATTCTTAAGTGATTTCTTTGTTTTTTTATTTGTAATAAATTAGCAAAATCGTCATTATGGGGTATTATGTGGAGAATTTTGAGGAAAAAAACTAAATTTAATCCATTTTGGAATAAGGTTATAACATAACAAAATGTAGAAAAAGTGAAGCGCTGTGAATACTTTTCGTACTGTAAACAAAAGTATGTTGAATGATAGTATATATATTGAGTATGTAGTGCGTGGTATGAGATTTTGGATGCAACCCATGTTTGTTAGCATGCTAACATTTGTAAATTAATTTTAAGAAACAAACAAAGTATGGGTGAGGCTGATTGGAGTGTCTTTAGTTTTGATGGCCAGTGCCAAACTAAAGTATTGGACAAATTGAAAGTTTGACCTGATGATGGTGCTCTATAAAAGGTAAGGGGATCATCAAAGTCATTAGGATACATGGTCTGGCGAGCGTGAACATGTTGTTCCAGTTTACCGAATAGGTGAAAACTTTAATCTGCTGGTGGTGAAAAGCTTGGGGATCCCCAAAGTCCTCAGGATTCATGCTGCTGACACGGCAAAACACTTTGCTTTCTAATCAACCACACTTTTTACATCTTTCTTACGCAGGTCCAGATCCGTCCCTGGAACCTGAGCGACAGTGACTTTGTCATGGACGGATCCCAGCCACTGGACCCCCGCAAGACCATCTTTGTTGGGGGAGTGCCTCGTCCCCTGCGTGCAGGTAGCTAATATTAATGGAATGTCTTCTTTTTTGCGATCGCCCAAAAAGCCTCCAACTTGGCTTCATACCGTTGGCTGGCATGGAGCACAGAGGATGGAGGCTATAATGAAAGTTCTCCCTGTGAGAAAGCCATCCGCTACTTGGGTTTCCAGGAAGCGAGCCAAGTGGTCGTCATGTTAAGAATTCATGGTGTAATGGAAGGCTCGGTGTTCTAGGGATAAACATGCCTGGCTGGTCTGCAATGTGACCCCGACTAATTATACCGGCAGTTTGAGACTGCCACTCTGATGAATAGTGCAGTAGGGTAGATTTTTACATCACCTAACACCAGTGGCAATGACAAAAGTCCAAGTGAAAGCTTTCCCTTTGTTTTTAAGAGAGGCTGAAGGCTTTCAATTTTGAGGACAAAAGACGTGCCAACATGGTCTTTAACTTACAAAAAAAAAAAAACATGGCTGGAGCATTAATCATCTCCCTTCCTTTTATGTTTTCTTCAATTTTCTCTCCAGTGGAGCTGGCGATGATCATGGACCGGCTGTACGGAGGTGTTTGCTACGCTGGCATCGACACTGACCCGGAGCTCAAATACCCAAAGGGTGCGGGCCGCGTGGCCTTCTCCAATCAGCAGAGCTACATCGCTGCCATCAGCGCTCGCTTCGTTCAGCTGCAACACAATGACATCGACAAAAGGGTGAGCGAGTTCATGCGCTCCATTCACAACATCCATCCCCCCCCCCGACAGAAAGCAGTGGTCTCCACCACAGCTGAGGTTTTTCGCAGGCATTCCTATGGCATGCTGCAGAGCTGAACTCTGCCTGAGCCCTCTCTAGTGTGGCAGAGCTTTCATTACAGCTGGCTTTTTCAGACTCAGCACAGCCTACGATAACGTAAAAAAGCCAAAGCCCGGCTGTGCAATCACTACAGCCTTTGGCTGCCGGAGTCCCCGACAGATGTTTCAAGTTGTGGAGACATAGGGTTGGTTTAATTATAGTAGTTCCCTATACGTGTTTATCCACTCAGGGCTGTGCTGCAGCCTGGTTATTTTAGGCACGACGGGCCAATTGCAACGGGACAGATCGTGACCAAGGGAGACTGGTTGTCAGCCAGGAAGCCGAGCCTCTGTAGGGCGGGCAGTCCACCCCACCTCAGCTATCACCATCGAGCTTCAGTGGGGTGTTTAGCGTCTCAATTGTGAATGGAGCTCTGTGGAATTCAAAAACAAGTCAAAAGAAAAAACATTTAGGAAGGCAACAAATTAGCCCTTTTGATGGATACCGTTAAAACAAGTTTATAATAAACAGACAATAAATACAGAAACAAATAACACATACGTACATACGTTTAACTATTAAACACATAAGAAGGGGGAAAATCCTGTACGTTGCAGGATGGAGAACAGTTTTTTTTCAAATGACAGCAATTGATTTTTACAGCATGTTTTTGAAAATAAACACTTAAAGAATCTATGTTCATTTCAGTAAGTGGGGAACATCCTTGAGATTCTGTTAGTTTAAAATGTTGGTATGGTACAAGGAGGCCTGTTTTGCCACTTTTGTTTTCTAATTTTCTCTTTTCTCGCATTCAGGATCCACAATTCCATTAACTGTAAATGGCTCTTGATGATAGGACATAGAAGCTCATTACCTCCCCCCAGTCGGGTTCATGTCCACTGAGTATATTAGAGATATTGGTATTTAATAGCATGGCAGCATTGCTGTCTCTGCCTGGCCATCTTCTTATTTGTCTTGTGTGAGATTGTTGCTCCCAGCAGTGGAAGTTGTTGCAGAGTTTGGCAGAGAGGGACGGTCTTCTACTGTTGAAGGATTTAATAACCTTTCATTTTGTGGTTAGCATCCACCCCTGCCAACTCATGCTCTGAGGTGTCTCCATGGAGACTGAGCTCTCATTTCTTGTCTCCTGGCTTTGTGGTCAAAGTCATTTCACTGGTGGACGGAAGGATACCTGCCTCAGTCTAGCCCGGTTTTGTTTTAGAAAATTGCACAGGTTTGTGGATAATGGTTTGAAGGAGCTAACTCACCATTGACAAAAGCTGTTATTTCAGCACATATACATACTATTTGTGTTGGTTTTGCAGTGTATTAGTCTGGCATTAACTAACTGAGGTGCAAATACACACATTTTGAACTGTGCACCAACAAATTGCACTGACTATATCTCCTGGACCTTTTACACATCCTGCACTAAACCATACAACCTTCTTTTCTTATTGTTAAAACAGTTGTACATACAGTATTTGTCTATTTATTACCATTTATTTTACATGTATTGTTTATTTCCTTTAATATGTTCATGTAGGAACCATCCTCCAAGGTAGATTCCTTGTACCTAAGTGTTACTTACCCGGTCAGAATCGGAAAGGAAAAAAGGATTTATTGCAGAGAGTAGACTGACGCTGCTTGTTGTTCTCCCTTCTCCCCAGGTGGAGGTGAAGCCGTACGTCCTGGACGACCAGATGTGCGACGAGTGCCAGGGGGCGCGCTGCGGGGGGAAGTTTGCCCCCTTCTTCTGTGCCAACGTCACCTGCCTGCAGTACTACTGCGAGTACTGCTGGGCCAGCATCCACTCCCGAGCAGGCCGAGAGTTTCACAAGCCACTGGTGAAGGAGGGCGGCGACCGCCCTCGACACGTGTCCTTCCGCTGGAGCTGAGGGGGGGTCCTGAGTCAGCCCTGCCCCCAGTGAACCCACACCCGACCCCTAAAAAGAAAAAAAGCTCCTACCCTACAGGCTGGGACAGTGCTGCAACTACCCCTGACCCCCTGACCCCCAACCCCCCCCACCCCACACACACACACTACCCCCACTCCGCCCTGCTCCCCACAAACACCTAATGAAAAAAGCTAAAAGGATACGGTCAAATAGATGGGACTCTCTTCATCCCACCTGGCTCTGAACTCATTCAGTCTATGGTTCCCCTCTGATGATGTATTGTGGGGGGTGAATGAAATGCGAACGTCTATCAGCTTAGAAATTGCACTTTGGCACAAAGTCTCGCTAAACACACACACACACACACACACACACACACACACACACACACACACACACACACACACACACACACACACACACACACACACACACACACACACACACTGGATGGGATGTAGGACACCTGTCTCATTTTCAGTTCCCCGTTCTGTTGACTGGGTGGTGTGGTACGTCCTGTTGGACCCCTCCTTACTGAGAAATAGGTGGGACCATAGGAATATTTAAAAAAACGAAGAAAAAAAGTATATATTTTTTGTTTTGTACTTATCTATACATGTATAGATAATTTAAATTTTATGTAAAAGGAGCATGCACTTATTTTCAAAAGCTGTAGTTATATCGCCCCTACTAATACACAAAAATAATTACCAAAGGCAAATGAAATTAACGCGTACAGAAAAGCTAAATAGGTGGCATAAGATGTAGCAAGACTTAACAGCTATCCCGTAGTGTGGGCCCGTATCGCCCAGAGTAAAAAATAACACGGCTATATTCACTCTCAATTTTGACTCTGAAAATATTAATACCTCATACGCGCAATCAGATTAGTTTGCTTTTTTATTTCTAGGTTCTTTATTTTTATAATAACATTATTTTTTAGTGTTATGTAAATGTAATGCTGCAATAGCTTTGCTGCTAAATCCATGGTATAAACGGATACCATACGTACTTTATTCAGGCTAGGGTGTAAAATAATGAATAACAGATCAAGAGAAGCACCTGGTGTAGAATGACGAGCTATCATAGGGGGAAGGGGACGATGATAATGATGGCTTCCTTTTTATGGGGGTCGGGGGTGGGTCGCCCCTAACTGCATGTTTATTTCAATCAGGTTGCTGCATGCAATAGACTTTTCAGTATCATGTGTACTATTCGATTCTGCCCATGTTTGCACAACACACTATAGACGTATGATCGACTCGCACGAAACTGGACAGAAACGGGGAGGACTGGTTAAAAGGAATCATGGTGGCTCCACATCGCTGGTCGGGCTGATGCTTTATACACCCATGGGGGCGGTCAAAGCAGACAGTTCCTGCACAAAGCCAGGCAGTGAACACATCCAGATGACATGGGGGGGGGCAAAAAAACAACCATAATAATCCCAAATCCAATTAAATGTAGGATTACCATTTAAAAAACTGTCTATGGTAGGTGAAGTTCTTTTTTGCAGTGATTGTTGATATAATTGTGCAATTTTTATACCGTATGTAGTTAGGTCTGAGTATGCCTAGAACTGTGATTCGCTTTAACTGTCGTCGATGTCCGACACAGAAGTCCTGTGAAACTTCATAACTAGTTATGCACACATATATATGTTCTCTTGTACACACACTTGCACCAGTAGACACAGAAGCCTCTTGACACACACACACACACACACACACGGACGGACGGACGGCTGTCTTTCTTACGCACACAAACAGGCTTACAAACACAGTCTGATCCGAAGTGAAGACGCAACAATGTGAGCTTAAAACAAGTCTTTTTTTTTTTTCTTTAATTTGTTCCACCGTTGACAAAAAAAAGCGCACGTTTACGTCTCAGAATGCAACCAAAGAGCTCACGTGTTGGACTTGTAACAGAGCACCTAGCACGCAGAGCAAACAGTCACATGCAGAGGGGCTGAAGGTGCAGTCATTAGATGGGGAAAGAGGGCAGACAGGAAGCGAATTAGGGCTGGGGGCGGGATCAAATGAAACAGTGAAGCTACTGGAGACTTGAGGTTGATAAACTGAGCTCTGCACATGCTCTCACTGGGGTGGGGTTGGAACGGGGGGAATGGCATTGCCAGAACATGCAGATGTGCAAACTGGGGTTACCATATTTATCGATTTTTTTTTTTTTCCTGCAAAGCTTGAAGTAATGGACCTGCTTAAAAAAAGGTGGACATAGCCTATATATATATATATATCTTTAGTTTTTATCAAAAAGTTATGGTGCGTAATTCAAACAGCATTGGGTGGGTGGGGAGGGTGCATTTAAAATTATAAAAGTATTGGCTGCTGAAGACAGGGCGGCTCTGGTTTGGGTGTTTGGTGGGGTGGGGGCAAGTTACACTGGTTTTTAGCAGTTTTGTGGACAATCCGAACGGGATCCTACATCATTGCAAGTTAATGTGTGTCCCCTTTTTTTTTTTGTCCGTGAGTTGTGATTGTCCCGTGCTGGCGCCCCGCGGCCCCTTTCCTCTCTCATTTTAGTCGCAAACTGATTTTTTTTGTTTTTTTTGCTTTAGAATAGATGTTTTTGTTGTCCAAGAAAAAAAAAAAAACCCAAATTAACTAAGCAGAAGCTACTTTTTTTACTGGTAGGAAGAAAAAAGAAGAAGAGGCTAACCATGAGTAATAATAAGTATCCCAAGGAAAGTGAATTCTGGGTGTTTTTGTGATATTTCTTTCCCCACCCAGACAGGTTCGTTCCTTCTCTATGATAGCTATTTGTTATGCACTACTCTTTGTATCCGAACAGTTTTCGACGGTCAGCAGCTCTTTTTGTTAAGACAACAACAAAAAGAGACGATAAAGCGTGCTTTCTGACTGACAAGATCTTTTGCAATACCTCAATTTTGAAATATAATAGAAGAGAAACTGATATTTTCTAAGTAAGTTTATTCAGATGAAAAAAAAATATATATTAATTTAATCAAGAGAAATGATTTAACAGATGGTTGATTTTCTTTTATTTTTTATCATGCTTATTTGCTTTTATTTTAAGAATTTATTTTTTTGAAAAAGACAACAACTGAAGGAGCTAGAGCTTTATAACTAATATGATAATGTAGTTAGTGAGAGTGTGGTCCACTTTGCTACAGTGGACGTAAAGAGTGAGTGTCCCACTGGTCAAATTGGTTCGAAACATCCGAGACGAGCTCTTTAGGAAGAAGAAAAAAAAAAAAACTTATCAGGTGCTCTGAGAGAAAACTGAACATATTTCCCACGTTTTTTGTATATTTATAATCAATCATTAACTATGCTGACCAGAGTTGTGAAAGAGATCTTCTGTTCATTATTTTTTTAAGAGAAGTTTTTTATGTTTCCTAAAAGTATGTGCTCCCTTTTTTTTTTTTTTTTTTTTGGTTTTGTAAAAAAAAAAAAAAAAAAATGCAACGTGACCCTGATTTGTTAGCCTTTGTTAGGGATAAAAACTTAAAAAGAGAGACTTGTGAGAGTCACTCAACAGCTGGAGGTAGAGAGACAAGAATGTTATTTTTAACACGAAACAGACACGTGTTTTCACCTGTAACTTGATCGAAAGCCCCCAAGGTGCATCATTTGACTGGTGGCCTTCTATTCACGCAAGACTTGAATTAGTCCCTTTTTTTTTTTTTTTTTTTTTTTTAAAAGGCTAAGAACCTTGATTCTTTGTTGTAATGTGCAATACTGTTTGTACTGTTTGTAGAAAAGAAGAAAACCAGAAAAAAAGGCATAAATCTTTAATGCAGAATTATTTTCATTGCAAGCATTGTGATTCACTAAAATCATTTTCTACTGTGTATTTACCTACTCGACCTGCTAGTACCTTCCAGTAGTAATGTAGCCTTTGTACTGAGAAAAATTTCATTATTTTTTAGAAAGTTTTGCTAAAAAGGAAAAGAATTTCAAACATATTTTCATTTTTATTTCGTATTTCTTTTCTTAACAGGACTTATTTCTCAACCATTAATAGTTATTTCTGGGGGAAACTTTCATATCTCGTCACTGTCATTAATATTATTTTGTATTTTTACTTGGAATAAATTAATTTTATGATGCTAATTCTTAAAAAGATTTTTTTTTTCCCGTTTGTTCACTTTTTTCATTTGCTGGAAAAAAACAACTTGGTAATATTGTTACTAAAGTGTCTCGATTCTTGAAATGCTAAGCTTTATGTGTTAACTCGCGGATGTTGCTCACATTAGTGTGAAAAAGGATCTTCGGAGAAAAAAAACAACTATTCAAAAACAGCAGATTGGTAGTTGGTGATGTTTAAGTGATTCGCAATGTAAATGAATGAATGGGCAATAAAATAAAAATGGCAGAATGGGCATACACAGTATGTTGTGATGTAATTGTGGAAGATGGACTACACCACTGTCCATTTACATATTGCTTCTGCTACTCCCATACTACTACTACTACTACTACTACTACTACTAACTCTACAATAACCTGTCCTCACTGTGTACAATGGAGAGCAACATATCCTCACGTGAAATATTCAACAGCCATGTCACATCCTCGTCTTTGTAGTAGGTCCGGTCCCTCAGAGTGCACTAGTGTGATTGTATTTAAGTATGAATGTAAATGTAGAGATTCACTGTGTAATATACAAAGTTTGGAAAGAGCATGTGTAACTGTAGAATCTTACTTATTCATAGGAGGCAATGGTCTGAAGTGTGTTACCCCCCCCGACTTTTGACTTGTTTTTGTACTATTCATTTAGTTTTTTTAAATCCTACATCTGCCTTAAAAATAATAGTTTGACATTTTGGGAAATAGTATTATTAGCCCTTCTTGCTAAGAGTTAATGTAGCTGTAAATGAGAAGATTGACGCCGCTGTCATGTCTTTATGATACTACCAGGAGGCTTTTAGCTTAGCCTAGCATTAGCACCCTGCTACATAACCCCTGTAAAACTACAGCTCATATCTTTTTACAGTTTTGTTTACGTTAAGATTAAAGAAACATGATATAACGTTTAAATTAGTGAGCTTTAGAGGTGCTGTCTGGCACATTTTGGAACCGAGCCGAGCTAGCTATTACCCCCCAGCCTCCAGTCTTTATGCTAGGCTAAATATAATTAGTTGGCTGTTGTTAAATGTGAAGCTACAGTTGGCAGCTAGTTAGCTGACTATTTCTGGGTCGGATTGATTTCCTGGCGTTTTGTCCAAGAGCAAGTGCTTCATGTAACGTTAAGACAACTTGTACTTTTACACTTTTGTTTTAGCAGGAATTTAACAAACAAGTTCAAATGTGTTAGCTGCTAATTAGTCCACTTTAGACGTTAACCGAGCCAGTCTAGCTGTTTCCTATGTTTATGCTAATCTAAGCTAAAGGCTAAAGCTTCTTCGCTACACAGCCAGTGTGGCATTTTTATTTTCATTTAACTATCAATAAGACAGTAAATACGCGTATTTCCCAAAATGTCGGACAGTTTATTTAATTTAGGCCTAAGTGTTTTTTGACGTCCCTTCCTGTTTTCATCCAAAAAGAGACTTCAGTGCTCATGTGAGTATGTTATTTCTGGCTGGCCTTTGGCCCTTTTCTACCAGTTTATACAGCTGATGCTAAAGTCAACCCCTCTCATGTCTTTTAACTAGTCCAACACTTCTTTCTCTCCTAGGGCTCTGTATTATTCACCATTGTACCACCAATTATTTATCTATCTCCTGGCCTTCGTGTTATTTATTTTTTTGGAGTTTCTCTTTCACTTACAACAGTTCACACCTAAACTATAACGCAAAATGTATGTGCAAATGAAAATGATCATGATTTGGATGATGGCAACCATTTTTCTATATTCCTCTCTATAGATATACGTATGTATTTCATGTAACTAGACTTGGGTAGTATTCTGTATATTCACGTCTGCTGGGTAGGTAAACACTGTCAGTCTCGTCATGTTGTGATCTCAAAATGGATGAAAAAAGAAAAAAAAAGATTGGTAATGTGCTTTTTTTCCCCACAAACATCCCGCTACTTTTGAATTTGTTTTTATTAAGGCACCTGTGGTTTGATTTTTCTAACACTGGATCTATCTTGGCGAGGCTTTTTGAGATTGTTGACTTGGTCTGAACTTTTTTGCAGTAACTGATTTGAAAACATGGAGCTCAATGCTGCTAATGCTTACTACTGCTTCAGAGTTTGTAGTTCCCACCTTCATTTTTCCTTTTTCTGTACTAATAAGCAAATCTTATTAAACGTAGTTGTATGACACTGTGAAACCTTGTGGTCTTTTGCATGGCATCCTCTCCCTCTCTGTCCCATGTCATGCACCAGACTTTAGGAAATAGCTGACCAGTACTAACTTGCATTGTGGGCCTCTGCAACATACTGGCTTTATATGCATACATCTGTCATTTCAGAGGAATGGATTCATTCTTTAGATTCAGACGGTAAGGTAGATGATGCATAATGCTTAATGATCCGTTTGACAAAACAATCCCCCCCCCCCACAAGCTGTTCTGGAGCTTTTCATTGGATCACACAATCAGCAGCAGAGGGGGTTCGCCCAGTTCTCACAGAATTGTAGATGTAATTTGGGAAATAAAGACCGGCTGTAAGTATGGGTGTAAAGATACATAGATCTGGGTCGAAATATTGATTCAGTGAGCAACGGTCCAATACGATTGATAAAGTTAAACTAGATACATATCTCTAAGATGCGCTTTATTTTGAAATACCCACCTAATCTTAATATTTTTCATTTAAAGATCTGGAAGAGCTCAGTAATAAAATTGTTAAATCATATTTTAATTGCTTTCTGTGAGTTGATATACCTGTAAAGGACTGTTAAATGGGCATAGTACATAAGATTGATCACAGGCCCCTGATTGAATCACATTAAAATTGTAGCATGGCAGACTGATTAAGAAAATATTTTGTCCAGACAACTGAATATTGTGATAAAACGTGATTCACACCGCTAGGTATATTTCAACATTTTAAACCAATTAAACATTTGGTTTTCAAAGTTTGGAATTACATTTTCAGTATTAATACATTTGGTTGCTTAGGAAATTAAAACAGCCTATTTGCTTCAATTAAATTTCACTTTTCTGTGCATTTTAAAAAGCTGAGTTAATTCTTGACCTAATAATGCTCCTAATGTCTGCATCCTTTTTTACTGTATGGGAGCAGTTAATGACTATCAAATATGTATCTGTGTCAAAAGATCCCTAATGTGACTTCTTTTTTAGGTTCACTCATGTCTTATCAGTATTGTTGTTCTTGGATGTACAACCACACCATCTACTGGCCATCACTGGTCACATGCAAAGAAAAAATAATAGCCATGTAGTTCAAAAGGTCTGTAGAATTTATTACAATTCCACCATCATAAACAAAAAGCAGCAATTACTGAAATATGTACAAGTCTAGTCTTTTTTTAAAATACTGGTGACAGGAAGTTTCAGGTACCGGTTTTAGCTTGGCCCCATGTTCAGTCTCTGTAATGCTGCTTCACGTGCAGTGCTTTCCCAGCTCATTGTTACACCGTTGCTGCTGGAGGAGCTGAACACAACGCAAATTGTTTCACCAAAGCGTCTCGATGGCCACAGGTCACGTGAACAGACTCCTGGGGGTGAGTACAGACCAACGCCATCTGGGGGATGGGAGTCATCTGGTCATAGCATAAACAGCAGTCACCAGCGGGCTTTAAAAGGCCAGCGATGACATCCTGTGGTTTCTCCAGTCACTCTCGCCCCGCTTCCCTTTGTCATACAAAAACATGTTTGTATCCATCAGTCAGAGAGATGTATACGGGTATGGCTGGGTATCGCAGTGCTTTTTAAGACCTTGTAATGAAAGGGGGTCACTGGGTAATAGTGTCTAAAGCAGTTGACACTGTATACTCTGGCAATGCGATGTGGGAGAAGGGCGGCGGGCTGTAAAAGTAGCACCTGGTGCTGTTCCTATAAAAGATAAGTGTTGAGTGCATCATAATTATAGTTGAGAGACCACAGCAACGTCACTGTACACAGTGGTGATGCTGCTGCTGCTTACTAATTTAGACAATGTAAACCAACACTGGGGGTTGCTTGTCACAGATGGTACATAGTCATCATACCAATATAGTCTCTTAGCAGTTTTAAAGAGTACTTGTTGAAAAACCTGGGTGGTTTACTCTCAAAGAATCCTGTAGGATGTCTTGATGTTCAGAAACATCAGAAGAAATGTGTTCACGTTGTTGCAGCAAACTAAAATATAGTTTGTTATTTTGGTTGTTGCTTTGGGACATTTGTAACCATAAGCTATGAGTGACTCCTTATTCTGATCTTGTCCACGGGGTGTGGGGTGGAGGGGGGTCCTGCTGCACCAGCAGATGGAGGCTGCATGGGCTCGTATGGTGCTACTGCAGGGAGTGCATGAAGCTGTCCAGGTTGTACTCAGTGTCGTACTGCTGCTGGTCCCATAACTCTCCCAGGCCGTCCAGCACAGACTTAATGGACGACTTCCCGGAGCTTGATGCTGACTGCTCACCCTTCTCACCCTGAAACCCATTTATATACATAAGACCGATCAAGCAAACAAGACAAATGTTTCACAGGTATAGGTGTGCATATTAACAGCTTTTGTCAGGTTTTATAATTTATACTGTTTATATCCAAAAGCACAGGTTTGTTAATTACAATTTACACTCTTGTTAGTAATCACTACACACAGGCCTGAAATACACACAAACATGCTCAGGACCTATTCATGCAGTTATGGAGAGATGTCAGAGTGAGTGCGTGCCCTGAGCTAGGATATAGGAGATTTGTATTGTATTTGGGTTGGTGCCTTGCTCAAGAGCACTTGGCAGTGCCCAGGAGGGTTGGCATCTCTCCAGCTAGCTACCAATCAACACTTAGTACTTTCATCTGTATAGGGACTAGAACCAGCGACCCTCCGGTCCCAAACCAAACTCCCTACACACTGAGCTACAGCCCCCCCAAATCTTGGATTAAAAATAAATAAACAAAAACAAACACACAATACCTGGCTCTGTACTCCTGATGCCTATCAGCCTTGCTTAAACGTGTCCATAACTGTATAAATAAAGCAACCCTGCTCTATTGCTTTAAAACTTCTGCTATATATTTCTATCATTTAAGTGTGATCATTTCTTCCAGGACAGGAAGAGCATGCACCCCTGTTACAATAAGATGCAGGTATTAACAGGTGATCTGCACATTTATCTTGATTCTAGCCTTATTGTGGTGAGATCTCAATATCTAATTAGTTAGGGCAGATATGTCTCTGGTTAAGGGAAGATTGCCATTGCTTTATTTATTATAAATACTTTCATCTTGAGGGAAGACATGCTAGCTACTGCAGGCTTGAGCTTGCGTGTTTGCAGATTGCACAACGCAAAGAGCACCGCACTGCTTTTGTTGAATTCCCGATTGTTACTGAAGCATCAAATCACCCGCCCTCAGCTGAATGTTATTTTGCTGTGAAGTTAATTAAGTCGGGCCCTTTTCCGCAACTGTGTTGACAGCACAAAGTCTACATGACTGATGTGATAAACATCTAAAATTTAGCTCGCTGACATTTTAAATAATAGTAAATCCCCACCAACATGTTTCTCTGTGTCTCCATAACGAAAAAAAATAACGAACAAGCTCTCACCTTGTCTAGACTGAAGAGGTTGAGGAGCTGGTCGGTGCCCATGCTCTGCAGGCTGGTGTTGTCTTGGCTGATAACAGTGTTGGCGATGCTCATTTTGAACTTCTGCAGACCCATGATCTTCTCCTCCAGCGTGCCTCGTGTGATCAGCCGATAGACGTTCACAACCCGTTTCTGCCCGACACAAACACAATGATTAATGTTAACAGAATGTATCAGAAGTCAAGGACAGCGCCCTCACCGGCAATTTTATTTCATTGGGGTCATTTTGCATCACTGGTTTCAGACAAGAGCAGCAGTGTCACACTACCCAAGGATGTTCAAAAGGCCATTTTTAATAATGCAGCAAGGTAACCGATCCGTCACATCCCACAGGAGCATCTTGGATTCAGTATCCTCTTGTAATGCAAATGGAATTTTCTCAAAGCAGATAATGATGTAAACGTTATTGGTATATACCGTTTCCAAAAGCACAGGTCCATGTATATGTAGCTGTGTGTGGCCTGTCTTGTTCTGTGTACCTGTCCTATTCTATGGGCACGATCCATGGCCTGCAGGTCCCTCATGGGGTTCCAGTCATGTTCCACAAACACCACTGTGTCTGCACCAGTCAGGTTCAGACCTAGACCCCCGACATGGGTTGTCAACAGCAACACGTCAATGGATGGGTCATTGTTAAACCTGAAATTCAGAGAGAACAAAGTCATGGAGAAGAATTGGACTTGGCTCACATTCAAAGTAACAGGCAGCACACGGTGGAGATCTGAACCAAATCACTATCCACTGACCTGGAAACGATGGAGTGGCGCAGGCCCGCCTGCACACCGCCATCCAGCCTCAGGTAGGTGACAGAGGGCAGTTTGGGTTTCAGCAGGTCATGCTCCACAATATCCAGCATACTCTTGAGCTGACAGAAAATGAGCACACGGTGCTGGGCCACCACGGCCTCAGTGCCCCCCTCTGATCCTCCGCCACCTCCTAGTCCGCAGTCTACCAGCAACTGGAGAACAGAAAACACATTAAAGCCACATTATGAGACAGTGGAGAGGCTGACAGTACAGTTTAGTTCAGCAAAACCATAGACAAAACAATTTGACAAACCTGTAAACACATTCCTGACCAAATTGTTTTTATGAAACCCAGTCAGTCTTTGTTGCTTTCTTTCCATTTCCACTCTTATGCAATCATATTACTTTCATAAAAACCTAATTGGATAAAATCCACATTATTGTGATTATGTGAGACATACTCCAAACTGTGGCCCACACAAGCAGACGTGATGTGCTGTAGTTGATCTGAAAGACTTCCCAGCACAATACCTGTTTGAGAGCGGAGAGTTTGGGCGCGTGCTGAAGGTCCCGCAGGCTGGAGTTTTGCCCTGCAAGCTGCTCAGTGATGCGTTTGTACTCTGGATGCTGGGGGGTCAAGACCAAACTCGGGTGGTTGCACAGCTTCCGCAGGTACTGCAGCGCCTGAAAGAACGTAGGGATGAAGATAAGTATTGTTGCATGGTTATTAACGACATGAGTCTGCAAGAGATTAGGGCAATATAGTAAATAACAATTAATGCCTTGGTTCCAAACAAGGACACATCTGCTCTGTGAAACAAAAATCAAACTGCATTCATTCCAAGACAATGTGCCAACAAAAGCAGGAAAGACAAAATAAATTACCAAACAATTGGGCTTTTAAATAGGTTTTATGGAGGAAGAAAAGTCACTGAACATTTGTTAGACCTCCAGGATACACACAGTGCATTTTGGTTAAGAACACAGAATGGAGAGAAGAAGAGAGAGAAAACAAACAAAAAAAAAAAAAAAGTTACAGGGCACCCTTAACTAGTGTTTCAGATGTGGTTTATAGCTAATGCCCATATAGGGCTGGGCATTGTTCATAATCTTTGGATCCGGTGCCAATTTCAATACCGGTTACTAACGATACTTTTTTCAATACCATAGGTTTTAAAACTCTTTACAACATCAACACAAATACATTAAACACCAAATTTCTATTTTCCACCTTAATAGTGAATCCCCAATTTAAAAATGTTGGCAAACCTGCTCACTCAGAGTAACATTAACACGGATTGTGCTTTTGGATAGGGGGTGCGCCAGTCAGATTCTCAGGGTTGGTATCAATCCCAACTGGGCAAAAATTAACAAAAAAGAACTTTCTGCCACAACATGAACATTATATAAACAAATGACATTGTGTACAGGCCAATATTAACCAACTATAATGAAAAGGAATGTAAACAAAAAAGACCTTTTAGTGCAAACTGCATATGACACAAACCTTTAATAAACTTGGTGACTGCCCTGTTAACATTTAATTACTGTAATTGAGAACTAACTTTAGTGACTTTAACAAAACTGCAGAGACAACGTACTTTGCTTGAGTTTACTTGCACTTGTTACGCACCTCTGCGTGTGTCGGAGCTCTGCTCTCTATCAATATGCAGAGAGAGGACAGATAAGCTTACCATTACGCACTCTCTGGTACCGAATGAAATAATGTTTCGATACTCATAGTATCGGAGTTTTTTGTTCAGTGCTGTAAAAAGTATTGATATTCAGTGCCCAGCCCTATGCCCAGATAAATAAGAAACGTGTACCTGGAAGACATGGCCTGTGGCCTTCAGTTTAGGCTTCTCCTCCTCTTCTGTAGAGGTATTAGAGATGCTGTCCTCCACACTGGCCTTGGCTCGAGACTTTGCAAAGTCTTCATATAACTGAACCTGCAGGTGGTGAGAAAGCATACAGCGTTGTAAAGAGGGTTCAAACATTATCCATTGTTGGTTCTCAGGGAAGCCAGTCACATTACTTCTAACCTAGGATAATACAGGCATGCATTCCATTAGCAATGTATTAAAGTTATATGGCTGGCCTATAATATTACTAGCTATTACTTAGTCCATAGAAGACCGTAGAACAAGTATAACATTGCAGATCCCTGAGGCACTAAGACAATGTATTTTTCAATGTTCATAATGAAGTATTTGCCTGTGGGTACTGGGATAGCCCATTAGATAGTTGTTTGGGGGCACAAGTACCTGTAGAGGACTCAGATTGCAGTAATAGTCCTGAATTATTTTAGGCGGCAGGTCCTGGAGGACGTCCTCCTTCATCCTCCTCAGAAGGAAGGGTAGCACCTGCCGATGTAGGGCCTCCATCGCCAGGACACCTGAGAGGAAGGACCCAATATTAACCAGTTAATGGCCTAATCCTATTCTACCTCTGGGATGTTAGGTAAGGCAATATTCAGCTAGAAACAGAGCATGTGAGCGGAGTGCAGGCAGGGAATGCGAGGATTTTGGATAAGTGCAGAGTGGATTTTTAAAGTGGTGCGTCTCCTTATCTCCCCCGCTTTTGCTCCGGTACTGCTCACACCATGAGTTGAAAGCATGCCTGAACGTCTCAGTGTTACCACAGTACATGCATATGAACAATGCCCGCCCTCCATCTCCATGCTGCTAGTGCCTGTCATCCAAATGACTTTTTGATTGTGGAGCTCTGGGCACGAAGGGAGGGTGGGTGCCGTTTATCTGATGTTTTTTTGGACAAGAAGTGAGTGATTTGAGCAGAGCGGAGGGAAATCTGAACGCACGGAGCAATTTAGTGGAGCGGCCGGAAGTGGCTTTAATGGGGAAACGGAGGGAAGGAACAGCTTCGTGAGTGAGGAGTGGAAATTGTCACTGCTCACATGCTCTGGTTAGAAAATAAACAATGACACCTGCAACATTTACATACCCGCCTCCTGTTCCCGTGAGGAACTTTTGGCGTCACGGCTGGCCAGGATTGGTTTTCCATAGCGAGCAGCAAACTGTCGTTCTGTTCCAAGGAAGCCTGGCATGAGGAAGTCAAACAACGACCAGAGCTCCAGTACATTGTTCTGGGGATACACAGAGTGGAAAAATAGTCATGCTCTGACTAATAAAAATGAGGAAAGAAGTACAATTGCAACAGCAGGACAGCTAGGACCTAACCTGAATGGGCGTTCCAGACAAGATGACTCGGAAGTTGGCAGCCAACTGCTTAATGGCTTTGGAAAGTTTGGTTTTCCCATTCTTGATGACATGACCCTCATCAAGGATACAGTAATTAAATTTGATATTTCTATTAAAAAAAAAATAAAGGGACCACAGAAAAGTTCAAATTAAAAACTGAGCACCTTCCTCCAAAACAGATATTAGAATTAGAAAGATTCTCACCTAAAAAAGTCAATGTCATTCCGTACAACATCGTAAGAGGCTACTATAAGATTGTGTTTTTTCACTTGGTGCTGCAACCTGGAAAAGTAAATGTTTGTTTAGGATCATGAATGTTGTGTACATGAGACATGCGTTTGTGTTACAGTATGTATAACTATTAACATAATAATGAATCCAAACCAACATTGAAAAATGATTTGTTCTCCTGAACAATTTTATTCCACTGTACTTGTTACCAGTTAGGAAACCTTTAGGACAAGGATATAAATCACTGCATGCTGACAAGCCTAGTTTTAAAATCTGACTAAGCTTTACCGCATTCGTTCTGTAGGAGGCCCAGTGTAGTGCAGTGGGTTGAGGTACTCTTTGGTGCAGAATTTGCCCACCTCATCCACCCAGTGGCCAGTCAGTGTGGGAGGACACACCACCAGAGAGGGCAGGGGGGTGCTGTCTGCAGCCTTAGTCTTGGCATATTCCTGTACCCTGAATAGACATCAAAACGTACACAAGGCTGATTCAAGTAACAAAGAGAACAAATGTTTTAAAGAACAAAAGATCAAAACGAACACCGGTATGTCAAAACTGGGACTAACCACTGTCAAACTCTGCTTTGTCTATTGTTTAACAGCACAGCATGAGGCAGGCTCATTGAGGACACACACACACAATATAGATATGTAATATACAGTATAAGCTAAACAATAGGATATGTAATATATACAGTATAATCCTGTATGGATTATATATTTGGACTCATATTTTACTATTCAATTATAAATGTCTTACAAGTCTTAAAGCTGTGCAGCAACAATATAGGGAACAATCAAATGAGTGATGTTGGTTCTGAATGGTACCATTTACTGTGTCTAGCGACAAAGAAGAAAGTCAAAACAATAGCAGTAATAGTGCTGTTTGGACTACCTGAGGTAGTGATCGCCTGCCAGAATGCAGATGGACTGCAGTGTCTTGCCGAGGCCCATGTCATCACACAAGATCCCGTGCAGCTTGTATTTGTTCAGGAAGGACAGCCAGTTCACTCCGTCCTGCAAGATGACACAAAGACCCACAATGTAGACAAAACAGCAACCCATCCATTGTAACTGCAGTTGGTTTCAGAGTGACATTTTCTCCCAAGTCAGTTAAGGTTAACTGGCAGCAGTGCGTTTGTCCAATAGCAGTAACAATGGGGGTAGAATTTTAATTAACTTTCCGCACTGCTCCATTTAAAGAGATGGATGGGTTGTCTCAGCAGAGCAGCCAGCAACTACCATTTCTAGATGGAACCCGCACACACATACCCCATCTCCATTTGGCCACTAGAAAATGTATTCTGAAGAAAACCATTTGTCAATGTCTTTTTTTCCTCTTTTTTTTTTTTAAATATACATTGCCAGCCAGCGGCATTTAAAGTAAAACATCCCTGAATTTGGCAGAATAATGATCAGTTGTCTAGCTGTCCAAGTGTTACAGGAGTTGTTAAATGTGTAATAGGTTGGGCATCAATTTAACTTAAGTTTAAATGCTCACATCCTCTATTTCTAGCAGATATTGGAACACACACACACACACACACACACACACACACACACACACACACACACACACACACACACACACACACACACACACACACACACACACACACACACACACACACACACACACACACACACACACACACACACACACACACACACACACACACACACACACACACACACACACACACACACACACACACACACACACACACACACACACACACACACACACACACACACACACACACACACACACACACACACACACACACACACACACACACACACACACACACACACACACACACACACACACACACACACACACACACACACACACACACACACACACACACACACACACACACACACACACACACACACACACACACACACACACACACACACACACACACACACACACACACACACACACACTTTATGCTTTGTGTAAATATAAATTTGCTTTTATATTTATGCTCTTATTTGAGTAGCATACTGTATCTGTACAGGCATCTGAATATGGTTGTTATGGTACTTAGTATGTATGGATGAGTAGTGCGAATGCATTTTTGAAGAATTTGTATGCATTTTAAGTACAAGCAGTCAATGACTTGATGTTTTTCACATTGTTTTGGTGTTTTTGCCTGTGGTTTTACTGTCCAATGATTTACAACCCAAATGTCTCCAAAGGGAGACAAAGAAACAGTGACCTTGATTTATCATATGATTTATATGCTTGAGGTATTGCAGAGACACAGTGGGCACATAAAATGGACACACCTGCTGGTACTTCCTGAGCTCAGCCTTAATCGGCACAGGAATCTTGTAGTTCTCCAATTTTCTGCTATCTAGTAGTTGCTCTAGGAAGCTGCGTTCTCTGGCCTTCTGGCAGATCAGGTCAGCTGACATGGCTGGAGGGTCTGGTATACCTGCCTGGTGGACAACAGGGTCTCTTTTTTTACAGACATTCTTAACTTTGCATAATACATTTTTTTATTTTAGCCGTTTGTGTGCTCCTACCTCAAGGGGCAACAGACGGATGAGTGTAGCAAAGCACTGTGTGGCCATAAACCGGATGCTATCACTGGGGTCACTCATACGGCCCAGAACTGGTACTACGAGCAGCACAATGTAGGGTACAATGTCCACATCAAGCTGCTCCATGACACCTGGAGAGAAGTTAGTCAAGGACAGTACTGTACAAAGATAACACAGCAACTACAAGGTTGATGCTTTGACAATTAAGCTTTAAAAATAGCATTACTGCGTGCGTGTGTGTGCCATGCATTGAATCAAAAGTTATTTCACTGTGTAAAGGATACAGGCTAAAGCCTCGATGGCACCCTCCTGTTTGGTGCAGTCCTCAATAGCAGCTAACCAGGGAAGTACACACTCAAGGAAACCGTTCATGGTCTCCAGCATGGCTATCTTACTGAGCACGCCCACACAGCGTGCCGCCATATGACGCACAGCTGTGTACGGGTGCTGCAGGCAAGTAAATAGATGGGGTAGGTGCTCCAGTAGCTATAGTGGGGGGGAGAGAAGGAAAAAAAAAAAAAGAAAGAAAAACAAGACATATTTAATAATATGCTTACAATGTTAGTTTTTAGTTTAAGATGCCTTAATGAATTTCCACAGACTTACCAAAGGTTTGAGTTCAGCAGCCATGGCCCCAGCCATGACTTCCAGCACTTGTAGAGAGTTGACCAGTTCCTGAGCTGCAGCGTCTCCCCTCTCAAGCTGGACCAGCCTGTCTACAACACATAAGACACAAATTGATTCATAGTATAGACTACAAACATCATGGACTTCCTTAACCTTGGGTTATAGGCTAATGAGTGGCTTTACTTAGTGAAATTAATTTAATTGATATACACAGATATAATGCAACCTGTCTTATAACTGATCATATATACAGTAAATGCTATGAATCATGAGGCAACTTCACATACAGAGTTTATCATCTGAAATGCTACAATTCAAGTCCATTTATAGCAAAATGTCTACAGGCCAGTTAAAATACTTGTAGGTCAAGTGTTACAAATGTCTATCCAAGATTCAAATCTGATACACAAAAACATACCAATGCATTGATTTTCAGTCACTACTGTCTTCAGTGGTCCCACGGTGTTCTCCCATAAGTATGGCAGAGACTTGGTGAAGTCTGCACCAAAGTGCCTGGCAACTGTTGTAAGGGAGAACTCTGCCCCTCGTCTCTGAATAAGAAATGGCTTCTTGC
This sequence comes from Percina caprodes, assembly GCA_013375575.1. Lineage (NCBI taxonomy): Eukaryota > Metazoa > Chordata > Actinopteri > Perciformes > Percidae > Percina > Percina caprodes. The sequence continues at coordinate 572,488 of JABXJD010000149.1, forward strand.
TCTAAAAAGGGAATATAATATACAAAAAGGTAAAACAAACTGTTGTGGATTGGATCTAAATGTGAGGAAAATGTACTTCATTAGCAGTCTGTACCTCATCATTGTCAGTGCTAATGGTGCTGCCAGGAGGAAGCTCTGTGGTGGGGGCTTTTGGGGCTTTAGGGGCTGGCCCCCTCTTACTGGTAATGGCAAACGCAGCCCTTTGGTGACGGTACAGGGTGATTATGCCTCGGGTTTTGTTGACCATGTGATGCATACAGTCTTTCTCTAATCCACTGCCTAATGAAGAGAGTAATATGCTCAGTAGTAGGCAAGCACGTATTCAGTGTTGACACATGATTATTGTAGGGTTGCTGTTGTACTTTTAATTTTACAAATACACTACGCTATGTATTCATAAGTCTGTGGAATGCTTAAAATGTCAATAAAAACCCAATTTTGAAATCCAACTGGAAACTCACACATTGAGTAAAATTACTGACATTGTTCCTAAGCTTCAACAACTCTTACCTTTGGCAGTTTCCTGTGTGGGGGGTACAGGGCAAGCAGATGAGGGTGTGACCGCAGAGTCCACGCAGGCCGAGGCACAGAGGTTTTTGATGATCTTGGGATTGGGGCACGGCGAGCGTCCGGCACACTGTTGCAGCAGCTTGGCTATAAAGGAAGCAGCATATCCCTGGATCAGTGTGTTCTCCTCCCTCTTGATGGTTTCCATCAGAGGCCTGACCAGTGGGTTGAGCTTGTCAGGAAGAAACTGTAGGTTAATCACTGCACAGGCTGCGAACATGTGGACTCGCAGATGCAGCTGCTGCCATTCTGTGTTGGTCTCCATCACTGTTACTTGAGCCTGCTGCCGTTTACCATCCAATGCCTGCCACTGATTGGACTTTACATTCAGACCCGCTGTTGACTCTGTAAAGATGGTGGTTACCTAGGGAACAAGAGGGGGGAGAATGGGAGTGTCTGGAATGGGAGCAATCCATTACCCAGCGCAACATCCATTGACCTTTGAAGCTGAGAATCACCTAGGTACCAGACCATTACCAGAGCTGTTCGTTCCCGAATATAAAACCTGGACAGAAAAACTACAGCTGGATGATATGGAAAAAACTGTCATGATAATAGTAGCCAAATACCTTAAAAATCAGCTATCAAAACAACAGTTTTGAGGTCCTGTTCCGTTATGTTGACAAACATTGGGGGAAAATAATTATATCCATTTCAATATATTCTATAAAACCTAAAACAGTAAGACTGCCCTGTTTGAAGATGATTCTTCAGAAACCATGATGCATCTGAAAAATGAAATTGCACGCTTCATCCAACCATTAAGTTAATCAGTTTACATGACTGTTCAAATATCATATATTGTTTGTTTCAGGAGTGACATCCCACCATAAATTGACCTACATTTGATTAATGAAAGATTTTCTGCTTCATCCAATCAAGGCAAGTTTTCTTTTGTGTGGCTGGACCTACCAGTTCATTGGCTTGATCAATAGTGAAAACGCTACAATTGAGGCGGTCTTGCAGGTCTATATTGGCATCAGCCAACAGTGCAATTAGCTGCTTGCACTCATTCTGCATGCGCGTGAATGGAATGGCAATCTCATCATAGTACAACTGCTCGGACAGAATGGCCAGAAGACGAGGCTGCACCATGGATGACACCACCTGACAATCCTGAAATAGAGATTAAAATAAGTAAAATGTATTGGACCTCTGAATGCCTGATTCGGTAATGCTCACACTACATCAAAAAGAGTCAAACATGTTTTCCACAATTAACAAACTCAAGTGTCTGAGCTTTTCACCTTCTGCAGTGCAGCCCACTCACAAAGCACCAGAGCCACAGCTATGCGCTGCAGGGCAGACTTAGAGTTGAGGTGGAAGAGCAACAGGTGGCCTAAAGACTCAGCTGGTCGGATTTCCTGAGATGCAGCGTTGAGCTGAGGGTCACAGATACACCTACACAGAGCCCCCAGCAATCTGGATTACAAAGACACAAAAGAGAGCGGGGAAATACTGTCAAAACTGTTGGTATCTTTAAAAACAAATTTATCTAGCAATTTAGCTTTCTTTATTGCTTTTGAGAAAGTCACAAGTTCCCTTCAAGGTCAGGACTTTCTTCCCTTCCAACACAAAAATCAAAACTTACTTGGCGGCCATGAGGCGAGAACGGACCACTACATAGTCCCTTGTCACTGGGTCGTCTGTCACCGTCTCTGCACCTGCTATATACTCTTGGACCGTTTCCTTCACCTGATTGGTTCCTTGACGTGCCTTTGCACCAGCCTTATCCTGTTGTAACAACACAACATTAATACAGTTTGCGTCCTTCTGTCGCTACGTGTGTGTCGGACCCAAAATGTGCACCAATGGACGCAATTATGGCCCATAAAACGTCCCAGACAGAAAATAAAAGGAAATACAGGCAGAGGGCAGGGTCTCTGCAGATACAGACACCACCACACACTTCTAGTGGGTCATTAAATATTGATTGAGAGGGGATTACTTTTGTTTCCTTGGGTGTAAATCTGTACATTGTTTAAGAAAACCCTACACATTTTTCTTTTGAGCTCACTTTTCCTAAATCTTGAATGTAAAATATTATTCATTTCACTGGCTTGAATTTCTACCAACTAGCAGATAACAATATACAGTTCTTATTCTTCAGTCCTATCTACCTACAAATAAGTATCCAACCTTGGAGCGAGCCTTCACTTCCAGCAGCATGTTCAGGTCTATGGGAATGTGTGAGGCCTGCATCATGAGGCAGAGCCAGGCCCCCATCCATGGACAGCTGGCTGCTACCACGTACTGCTGTGGGGCTTGAGACAGCAGCTCACTCCACACCTGCCAAGTGACATCCATTAACAATTCATAAGGGCAAAAATCAAAAAGGCCATCCATACACAATGAAAGAAAAGTGAGGATGTCAGTATTGTTTCCATTATTCAAAATTAGGGCATCTTCGTCAATTTACCCTGAGATGAAGTGAGGGTGAGGCAACAAACCTTTTGAATCAGTTCAAGGATTTCCTCATTGCTCTCCAGTATACAGGACTGGAAGATGTGCCGCAGCATATCTTGTAGGATGGGGTTGATCCACATTGCACAGCTCTTAATTAAAAAAAAATAAATAAATACTGGCTTATTACACATCCTATTGCCAGAACTCAAACTCAACTAAAAAGGTTTGACAGTAACATTTGCTGTTATGAATACACAATATGGAAATCTATGTAGTTGATACTTTGTTAAATCCTGTATAAGATTGACAAGTACTTTGCCAGATATTTACATAATACCCAATTGCTTCAAGTCAACTTTACCTCCTTAGCTTTAGACAGCAGTGTGAAAAGGGTTTCCAGTGCTGCCCGTCTTACTGATGATATAGTGTGTCTCAAGAACGGCCAAACCCGAGGGACCAGGACTGTTAATGACTGCTGCATGCTAGAGTGGACAAGAAAGTGTGTCAATATACATACACCCTTAGAAAGGGACATGCAAGATCACTCGAGTAGGGATGTAATCATAGACTTAAGTGAAACACAGTCACACTTTTCATTTACTTGTTAGCTAGTAAAGTTAACTGGCTTAACCAGGTTTAAAATGCTAACGGTAGGCTAATGACCCCATCTAATTGTGTTTGTAGAAAGTGCACTCAGTGGTGGGCGTGCATTGTCGGACTGTGTGCCTTTATATAAAGTTCAAATGAAGTTCAGCCAACCTCTTGGCACAGTGCTGATACTACACTGAACACAACCACAGAATACATCTTCCCTACCTTCAGCTAAATGACAATAGACAAGCCAAGTGAGAACAGTAAGCTTCTTGTGAAACAGAGTACATGCTAAGGCCCATGGAAAACTGTAACACAATGTCTAATGTCAAATTTATTGTTTAAGTAAATGGTATCCAAACTTGTCATTAATTTTCCTTTGTCCTGCCTGTTTTACATATATTTTAGCCTGGAGCTTCAGTATATTATACATTTGTTCAGTAAAGTTATCAAAATGAGACATAAATCACAGCATGGTGTCTCTTTAGAGTCCAACAAATTATGGATTTTGAGCAGGGTTCTTGCAGGTTTTAGCAAGTCAAATTTAAGACCTTTAAGACATTTTAAGACCATAAAGATTGAAATTTAATACAGACAACGCATTTTGCAGGGGGTGTCATACCTGGAGCTGGGTACCCATTCCGACAGAAGTAGGAGGGGAAAATTTAAAATCTGTAACTTTCAAACCCTAAAAAATTATCTACAAGTAGGCTACTTGAATTAAATAACAATTTTATTTCATATGTAATACAATCTATTGGATTATAATATAATCCAATTAAATAAGGATATATTATACTGCTTAAACACTTTGGTACTTTAAGTATATTTTGATAACACTTTTGTACTATTACTTAAGATGTATAATGCAGGACTTGTAACTGACAAGTTATTTGTAACTCGTAAACTACTTTTACTGCAATACATGATCTGAGTAACTCTTCCACCTCTAAATCCCCTACAGCAGTCGTGCATGTATACCTGCAGCAGTGTTTAACACTGAAAACACACAACTCAGTTCAGCATTTACTTGCAGCTCTGCTAGATAGATACTTTATTGATCCCAAGGGGAAATTCAAGAGTAGGCTAGCAGATAACCTTTAACGTTACATCTCAAACCTGTCCGCCCACAGTAAAGTTCTGCACAGATCAACAGAGTCCGGCGGCTGCTCGCTCGGTTTGTTATAAGACGTACACCAAGCAAATGAATGCTCACACATAATCTTTGCAGATGCTCCCGCTCGGCTAGCTAATAAGCCATTAGCCTGTTAGTTTGAGTTTTGTCTGAAGGCGCCCGACAACCAGATGGCTTCGACACATTGAAACACATTCAGCATATCCTCCGCTCAGTTTTACTGCTAACCCCCTTGTATCGGTCAGAAAGGCGTGTTTACTTTGTGTCTTGGTCCTCCGGTGCGTCCAGCGACGGACTCCGTCTAATTAGCATACATTAGGCCTGGCACGTAGGCCTGGCCCTAGCCAAACTTTAACAAACTGAGGAAACACAGACGTATTTAGCGGACAGGTATTGCATTTATCACGGGATTTGTAGTTTTATCACCACGTATGTACCAACATCAATATCCCCCAGAGAGAACTACAACACACCAACGTTCTTAGGGCAGCTTTCTGCTCTAGAACTCCGCTTTGTAGGCTACGATGCAATACTTTTTCCTTTTTGTGGCAAGCGTTTCTGGAAATGAACGAGGTAAAATCCATTTAAGACCTGACTAAATGAAATTAAAGACCTTGGATGCCAATCTGTCAGTTTTTAAGACATTTCAAGGCCTTAAATTTAAAGTTCAGACTTTTTAAGACCCTATGGGAACCCTGTTTGAGGCAGTAGCATTTATTGTGTGAACTTCTGTGAGACTGACCTGCACTGGCGGACCTGCGGGTAGGTGAGCAGTGAGGACAATAATGTCATGATGCTGTTGGTGGAAGCAGTGAGGTCATCCAGGTCCAAAAGAGCATCCCATAGTGTGTTCACAATGAAGGGTACCTAAGACACACACACAGAATTTTACAACAAAATTAAGTTGAAAAATAACTAGGCCTACAGGTGTCAAACTGAAACATGATGCAGATGTATTGTTCAGAAAGCTCTAATATTGCATTTCTGACCTTATTGGGCAGTAGCTGTACCAAGCCTTCCACCACAGGGATTAGGGCTGCAGCTGCCACGGCCCTGACATCATCATCTAGGTCCTGTAGGCCTACAGTGATGGCAGGGAGCACCCGGGGCAGTAAAACAGAGATCAAGTCCTGTGAGACAAGAAAACAGACAGATGAAGATCAGCATAATTGTATGGTATGATATCAGACAGAATGACCTTTACAGAGACATCTCTCCACAGGGAGTACATATGCTTCTAGATAGATAGCTAGCTTCCATACTGTTGTGTTCCCACTGCCACAATTTATATTCATGATGATGATGATGCCCAAACCCAATACACTGTGGAATAGGCCTGCACGATTGGGGGAAAAATATGAATCACAATTTTTAGCTTAGAATTAATATCAGTCACTCAAAGTGTAATGTTTATTTTACACTTGAACCATGACAAAGAATTAGCAGTATCAAACTGATTTTTTTGGCACCTATAGCACATTGTCCATCACCACAAGCCTGTAAACAGAGAGGCCTCAATAAAGAGAAGGGAAAAAAATCTTAATTTAAAAATTAAAATCTTGAACAAGGTGATTCAAGATTTTATAACGAATTGTGCAGGCCTACTGTAGAACATTACTACTAACAGCTGATCATATAAACACAGAACAGGTGGTACCTGTCGGACAGCGAGGGCATACTTAATGCCAAGCAAGCCTCCGTGACGGACCTCCCACTGGTCTTCTTTTAGCAGCGTCAGCAGGACATCTACCGTCATTGAAACTCCTTTTTCATTCATATGGCGAAGGGCCACACCGAGTGTCTGGGCACACGTCTCCCTGACAGGAGCCACCACCTTGCAAAAGGAAAGTGATAGAGGGTACAAAAATAAAAGTTAAATTGCATTAATCTAGCAGGTTAACAGTTGTACTCAGCAGTTTGCTAATAGATCTGGATGCTATGCCACCATAAATGAGATGTTTGATTACATTTTATGAATGACAATATAAATATCTATAGTCTTTACACTGATATTTATAATAGCATTATCTTAAGTCGCAGTGGCAAGTTATGTACTATTACTTGTTATTATGCAGGCCTTTGACCAATAAAACCCTACACAAGGTCCATTCACTTCTTCCTCTCTGGCTGAACTTAAGCTAATATTAGCATTTCTCTGGACTGGATGCTCCAGGGTTTTCCACCAAGCAAAGGATATTAATTCCTGCAGGAATATTTACACTTAATAATAATAATAATAATAATAATAATAAATCTATATTGAGGTCACGATTAATTATCACAATTTGTTGATTTTAACCAAAAAACTAATTTTATTGTCACATAGGCTATTTCTAACTGCTTTTACATCCATATCGTGCTACATTCCTCTAATGATGAAGTTGTATGTTGTATGCCCGTTATCTACCGGACAAAATATAAACAGGGATTTCGCTACCTCATTACGGTGCCACTTAAATCTCTGCGTTGCTCTCTGATGCTCCAAAACAGACGTTAGACGCAACAGAAACATCACTGCATATCACGCTAGTAAACACTAGTAACACCTTACACAGCAGGTAACATTAGCTACAGTAGTAACTGGCTTAAAAGGCTTCTTTTTTTTTTTAATTAAATTTAGGTGCAACCAAATTTTTCCTTGCGTCGCCGTTAACGCCACAATTTCAAGGTGACCTTTTTATCATGCTCCATATACATTCATATAGAATACGTAAATTATTTTAAGCAAGAATAAGGTGTAGGTAAATACTTTTATTTGAAGCACAATTATAGTGTATATAAAAATATTTAAAAATAAACAGAATGGTTTAAAGTGCTTCACTGAGTTGCAAAACTAACACATTTACGCAAAATAGAAAGTTCTGTTTAAAAGCACGTCCCTGAACTGAGACCTGACATTTCACGGCTCAAAGTCTTAAAGCTGGTCCACTTAATTATGAATAACCATGGCATGAACACATTAAATCTTGTCCTTGTCTTTACTACACTGCATGTCTCATGTCTCAGCCATGAAAAGGCGGCCAGTAACTTTTTACAACCTCCGACTTCAGTTGTCCACAAAAACAACACCTACCTCATCAGATACAAAATCTCCAAAGCGGTCTAGGGCAAAGACACAGAGCAGCCGGATGACCAGATCCTCTATCCACTCCTGATGTTGCCGCGACATCTAAATTAAAACAGACAGCTTGGGTCATGTTTAATTCTCATGAAAATGTAAAAACACTTGAGGATAAGACTCATTTGTATACCTGTTCAGCAGTGCTTCCCACTAGCTTCCCGCCTACAGCACCATGGGACTTGATGATTTCTCTTAGCCCTGTGCCTGCACCATGACGAATCTGTGAACAACAGACAATACAATTTTACATGCAAGTTGCACTGGTCATATAAAAATGGGTTAAAAGAATGAGAGTTCTTTGTGAGCTGTTTTTTGTTGGTAACCCTATGTTCACAATTGATTGTGCCTTTAACTCAGCCAACCCCCTCATGTTCAACTGTATTGTTAACTATGAGCTAAAATTAAGTATCACATCATTGAAAAACACTTTGTTTTTACCTCCCATGAAGGATTGAAGAGGTCATTGCAGAGCTCCTCACTGAAGCTCTCCAGAGGCCACTCTTGCATCTAAAAGACAAAGCAATGAGAGATCAGTTAAATCAACAAATTTTATGTTTTTAATATTGTAATTCGTACCATATACAGTAACTAAATGATTCAGGCAAAGACATCCATGAGTTATTGAATCGTTTTCAACTCCTTACCTCCTCTAAAAGACTTGAGTTATCTGGAACATTGTCGATTAAGACGTTATGCTGGGTTGCCGGTTGGTCAATAACTACATTGGTGGTTTTTCTACGTTTCTCTTCAGGTTCCCCCTCAAAACTGTCGTTACTAAAAAAAAAAAATAGAAAAAAAAAAAAATATGTGGAGTCAACACAAAGTGAATCATTAGAACCAATCAAACTATACTTGTGAAAAATTTTCAAATCTGTCAAATCTGGTCAAATCCCTGAAAATCACATGTATGTTTTTAGTGCGGAATGTTTTGATATTAATGAAAATTACATTCAAACCATTGCCAAATGAGTTGTTAAAAACTAAGACATCACCCCCCCCGGTCTGTTTAAGAGATTGAGATGATGACCAAAGTTTCAAGTCAAAATCAAACCGGGCATGTACACAGTATTCATCATCTTACCTCTTTTCATTTGGATCCACATCTTTGGATCTTTGTTTGGCCACTAGCTTGGCCATCCTCTTAGCCTTATTCTTCTGACGATTGCTCATGCCTGGCCGGAACTCAGAGTCAATCAACTCACTAGCCTGAATGGGCTGAAAACAAAGCAGTGAGTTAATTATTCATTTTCAGGGGTTAAGTGAACACATGTGCCGTGGTTACACTAGTCTTTTTAAATTGAGACTTTTGTGATCAATACGAACCGCCTGCTCAGATGGCGATCGGATATATTTCCATGTGAATATAAGTTATTGTAAAGGATACGGGGCCCATATAAGGCCCACTTTGTTAAGGAGAGAGCAGCGGAGATGGCTCTCAAATGGCTGCGCTAATTCATTCATATTTCATTGCCAACAAATTCTTTGCAATAAAAGTCCCATTATTTTAAAGCTTTTATGGCAAACCAGCAAAACATGAGTAACGGAATGACAATCTTTGCATAAAAAAGTCAAGTGTAACCAATGCCATAGATACAGTACATAATCAGATGCACTACAATGTAGAGAAGATTACCAAATAACTTAATTCTCCAGCTCAAAGCATCACAGTGGCTCCAAGCTGTTTCATATATTGTATTACCACACTGAAATACTGACATCCCCTGCCTTCTACCAACTTGAAATGTATGCAGCACCACACACTAGATAGGCGCACAGGCCTGGAAGATATGAAGAGAAGACTGGAAACACAAAAAACACCAAGGTTTTCAAAAGAAGCAGAGAAAATGATGATTCACAACCAAAAAGAAGATGACAGCTGAATCAGTATGAATTTTTTTCAACTTGGCACTGCACAGCAACAGTCTTTGTGACAAGTTATAGCTTACCTCCTTTCACGTAACTTAAAATCTACTTAGCCTAAGTAAGGCCATGACGTAAAGCCACAGTATCTCTACAGGACAACATTAAACTGTGATAACACATGCCCACTTCTTGCCACACATTTCTGATTATCTTTACCTATTTTGCAACTTCATTATCAGTCCAAGGTTACAGCTTGCAGTAAGAGCCTTAGTGAACCAAAGAACATAAAGTACATGCTTAGAGGTCTGCTGAATCAAAAGGTAAGAGGATTAAATGAGACCCACCACATGGTTGTGAGAGCTGGATCCAGCTGTGGCTTTGCTTCCATGGGCTTTAAGCCCGCTGGGTTGGCATCTATAGTCTAGGTCTTCATCGTTAAACAAATCCTCTGTGTCCATACCAATAGCAGCACCCATGTCCAGACCCAACTTCTTCTGAAGAAGCTTTCTCTGGCGTGCAAGACGTTCCTTAGGGTCCATCTCACCTGAGAGGAAAAAAAAAAAAAGATTAAAAAAAGAAAGACAGGACGTCCCGGGTTACCACTAGATAGCCTGGAAAAACAAGTACAATGAGTAAGTTTACAACCACACCAATATTCCACTATTATTCCAAATGACAATATTCCAAATTTGATATAGGTCATGTAAACAGCATTCCGGTTGGATATTCTGAATAAGGTATTTTTCCTAAAAAAAAAAAAAAAAAAAGAAATGCGCACACATCGCTACGTTGACCTTTTCAAGAAGCTGTTTGAAGGAATTAAAGAGGAACGCTGTGTTCGCATGGTCCAACAAGTCCGCATCCGCTAGTGAACTTTGGACAAAATAATAATAATAATAATAATATTTTGCACGGCTACATTCAGCCATGTAAACAGCTTAGTCAGAATATCGTCTTTTTTGGAATAAGGGCAAAAAACTGAATATTATGTGCACGTAACGTCATTGTAGCTGTGTAAGGAATACCAATTTTGTGTACGTGAACCACAGTGTCATTTGGGAGCTATGCAGCTAGAAGGTAAACATGATTAGTGCTAGGGCTGCTAATAAATACAGGAACAAAAAATAGGTCTGAAAATCCCCCAGAACCTGCTAAATTTAGTAAACTTCAACAGTACAGGTGGCCTTGAATGAGAAATTATATCAGATCACAGAGAAGCAACGACTGGTAAAACAAAACGCACGACTTTGAATGACCATCAAAAGATGATGAGAAGCAGTTTTCCTATTTCTAATTAAATTCAAATTCATGGCCAAGTAGCTTAGTTTGTTGTGCGGTATTTGTGTCAGAAACAACCTGAGATTTATTAGCAGTGATGTTGTAAAAAATAAAAATAAAAAAAAAATAGATTGCTTAAGTACATATTCAAGATCTCCCAAGTCATACAGTCAAAAACAAAGCTGTCCAGTGGTCAGTGTCCCCAAAAGACTAGCTAATAACTAAAACCACCCTACTCTTTTCAGATGAGTCACTTTTCCTTTCTACGCGTTACACTCACACCACAATGTAGCTTTCACACAGGATTATGTGGGTGAGAGTGTAACAGTCGATGTTATTGCAACAAAACCACAAAAAATTTTAAAAAAATAAACACACTACAAACCAGTTTTGTCATCCTGCAGCTCAAACTCAGCCCCAGCAGATCCCAGCAGAGAGGCCCCATGTTTAAGTAGGCGGGAGATGTCAAAGTGGTAGAAACTCAACCGGTCACAAGAGGAGTCTTCTGGAGACAAGTCTTCTACAAGAAAGAAAAATAAAGTCCCATAACTGCACATTTGTCCCTCTAACTAAATGAATCTGAGTTCATGTTCACACTAATGCCTTTCATCAAGAACAAACTTGTTTTCCACCCAACAAGACTGAGCTGAAATGGATGTCCTAGGTTGTTGGAGTTGTCAGGAGAAAAAATAAATAAAAATACCTTCTCCAAAAAACAGTGATGCTTTCACAGATGTTTGTACAGAAGAAATGTTAGGGCCTTCTTTCTGATGCACACTCTCGCTCTCTGTGAGAAGTCATTTCACCTCACAAATTTATAAAAGCACAGTAGAAATTTTTTTTTTCTTCTTTTTTTTTTTATAAATTTGCCCTAAAATAATACTGGAAAATATTAAAATTTAGTGGAAGACAATGTTGATTAACATTTGTGACAAAGACTTTCATTCAATGGTAGCTGGGACCAATAATGTTGTGATCAATACGGTCATGTGATGCAGAGAAAACAGTTTGCACTGAACAGCAGGGACGGGTTCCAAGTAGGGCTGACCGATGAATCGGATTTTCCCTGTCACCATATTAACATGTGCAATAAACACATAACAAAAGACTACATAAAGCAAGATGAACGTGAAAATGTATCTATGGATGTGTACCAAAACCAGGTATTGAACAGGCCACAAAGCTACAAATGGTCTTATCACACTGCAACCTCTAGCTCACCCAGTAAGAGTGTGCGCCCTATGTAGGCCGAGTCCTTTGCAGTGGCCCGGGTTTGAGTCCGACCTGTGGCCCTTTGTCTATCCATCTATGCAATAATATCAATTATCAATTTACACTATACCGTGAGTGTGAGGATCTACTGTAGAGGCTTTTCCAGTTCACAACTAACAGAGTGCAGTGTGTGTTTGAACAGCAACACTTGTAGGTTATCAGATAGCCCTGTATCCAAATTAGAGTGGGTTCTCTTAAATATTATGTGCCACTAGGTTCCCTGTGACATCCGTTCACTGCCAGGAAAAATAACGCGCACACACAACCGACACAATGATCACATGTATTGTAACTAAATCCAAGGTAAACATTTGTGCTCAGTATTTTCATAAACAATGATGTCAATGGGAAGACAAAGATAACTGCCAATCCAGTGTTTCATTTGCAGTCCATGGCTCAACATTTGACAGGAACGCGTACCTTCTTTAGGCTTGGGCACTGGGTTCCATTCAGGAATATTCTTCACAATGGCCTCTACAGCCTGGCCTGCTGCTATTCGAGTGTCCCAATTGGGACTCCTTAGGTAGGTCAAGACCTGGTAGTTGACAGAAAATAGATTTAATATACTCCATGTATAACCAAAATTATAACTGTCAAACTTATAAAGAGAAGGAAGGAGACAAGTAAAAACAGCCAGAACATTACTGAAAATGTGTCAAGACTTGACAAAAGACTTGTTGCAGTTGCAAGGTCAGACTCGCATACAAAATTCAATCCAGGTACTAATACGGCACAGACAGCTCATTGCCCTACCAAGGAGAATAACACTGTTGTACATTATCAAAACTCCACAAAGTTGACTGCAGGGACAGCCAAATATGCACTGGTTGATATTATTTTATAAAGGCTCATGAAAGACAGTTTGGGAAAAAAAACATCAAACACACCTTTGATAGGAGGCTATTGAGTTCATGGGGGTGGAGTTTGACCACTTCTCCAAGCTGCTGGGCTGCTGCTTTCCTGGTTACTGGGGTTGTTCCAGTGTCGAGCAGGATAAACAAACGATCAAGTCTAAAGAAAGGTGACAGTTAAAAAAAAAAAAAAATAAGGTCAAAAGAAACATTAAAGACAATGCATTGCACTGAACACACATGCTGATTCCACTTCTCTTATTTTTGTTGCTCTAAAATGCAAGGACCAGAATTGAATGATAATCTAAAAATATTTTATAAATTAAATTCTAAACATACACATACACACACACACACACACACACACACACACATATATATACACATACATATGACAGATTCACTCAAGACAACACACTGATATTTATTGTTTGGCTCTGAACCAAGGTAACCTGTCTAATGAGCCTGGTCTTTTACTCATTAACAGTCTATTAATAAAGTGGAGCGGATTAGCGATGTAAGGGGCGTGATCCCCAGGTACCACTAATACTTCTACTGAACTACAAGGAGCCGGCTTTGCCATGCAAAAGAGCATGGCTACCTTGGTTCAACACCACGTGGAATCATCATAACAATCACAATGGAAAACGCTTGCCAAGTAAACATCAAAACAATGTTAAGATGAATGATCTAGCATATTTAGTGACGTTAAAGATTACCTAGAATTTGGCTTTGAGGAAAGGCTGCAACACTTGCAATTTGACATGTTTGCGTGTATCTCTTGTTTGCACCATTTCACAATCACGTTAACGTTAGTTAATCTGTGACTCCTTAATATTAAATGTTAAATTAATTTGAATTAACATTTCGCACATGCAGTAAAAATGAGTCCCAAATGAGTTATGTGCCCTGAAAATCCGCGCCACGAATAGTGACTAAGTTACACTATAACGTTACGCTGTGTTAGCTTGCTAGAGTCGCCATGCCATTCTTTGCTAAATAAAAGCTAGCAGATAGCAGGTTAGCCAGCTAATTGGTAAGGAAAGTCGGACAGTTTCCTTACTCGGACAAACCGAGCCAGCATAGGCGTAAGACAGTCTTACCTTGATACAGCCATGGCCAATTGTTGTATGGCTTTTCACGTCCCACATTCAACAGGCAACCAGTAATTTGAGACTTTTTCCTCTCTGCTGTTTAACGTTTCCAACGCCGCAGATAACTAGATGAAGTCATTAGCTAGTTAGCAGCTACCGCTAGCTAGCCGAGGCCCGGGCTGTGTGCTTCTGACCACCCCGACTCTGTCTGAGTTCACCACCAATTCATGGCTTCAAAGTTGTCCCTCTTGTCTCTTCTGTATCTTTTCCCACAAAATATCGCCGAGTACCATACGCATATCAATGTATAGCTAAAGTTACCCTTCAGAACTCTTCGCGGATAAATATTTTAACCTAACACGGTGTAAAGAGTTATTTTGTAGCACGTTGAGGGCGACCCAGAAGACTGTTTTTATATGAGGAGCCATCTTGCATTTATTCCTTCCTCCATAGCAGGCGTAAGCTGATTGGCTAGAAACATCGGGGAAAGCCAATCAAAATGCACGTTAAAAGAGGAAATGAATGGAAAGATATAACGAAAAGGGATAGTTTAAAAAATTTCCCCTTAAAACATGTTGAATACATTGTTGCATCCTATGTGCCAAGTTTATCTTCTAAAATCAAAAAACATGTAGTCCTAACTGATTTGCGTGTGTTCGTGAGTGCTCATATGCAAGCCAAATACCATTTAACAGCCATTTAGTTCATTTGGTTCTAACATCCTATCAAATTGTCTGAGCTTACAATTTGTTAAATTTAGTCTAATGTTTTTTTTTTTTTGCATTTCGCGATATTTATTTGTATTTGAGGACGTTACTTTGAGGCAGTTAAACCCTGAGCTGACCATGGTCCTGAAAAGCCAAAGGTTAAAATCGCCATTGACTTGAGTAAGAATGGCAAAGAATAGTGTTTTTGCCAAAACACCATTCAAATGACATTCAGAAATAACGTTTAATCATTTATTTCAGATAGCTGTGGTATTAAGTAGGATTAACCAGCTGGGCAAATATGAGGATAATTCAGTGGACACAAATCAAGTATTTGTAATATGCAAATGAAAAAAGG
Source organism: Percina caprodes (assembly GCA_013375575.1). Taxonomy (NCBI): domain Eukaryota; kingdom Metazoa; phylum Chordata; class Actinopteri; order Perciformes; family Percidae; genus Percina; species Percina caprodes. The sequence goes on from JABXJD010000149.1 coordinate 587,731, forward strand.
AAATATGACAACGTGACAGTTGTCTCACTCTCACTCTCTCCCTCTCTCTCTCACACATACACACACACACACACACACACACACACACACACCTCTGACCTCATATGACGCAGATATGCAATGTACTTAGTATTTATATAATACAAAATGGTATTTAAATGTATTTGAAAAACAAAACAAAGTAACACAAATCCCTATGATCTGAACTTCGCTTAACAGCATAATGTACATTCAAATGTTTCTGATTTTTGTCATAGTATTACAGAATGTTTTTGTGCTGCTGCTGATCTCTTGACATAATCATCAGTTTATCAAACCCCCTTCCTCACAGAAGTATAATGCAACACTTTGTTTTTCACAGACTACAGGACCAAAACGTATAGTAGTAGTTTCTCCTCGAAGTTGAAGTGTAAGCACACAGCCAAAGACAGACAAGGAACAGAAAGCTTGACTTTATGGGTGACCTTTCAGTCCATCCTTATAATGTTTCATGGTCTTTTACATTGGAAGACTTTTTATTATTATTATTATTATTATTATTATTATTATTATTATTATTATTATTATTATTATTATTTATATCTCATAAGTTTAAGCATCACTAAAAGTTTATTTTTATTTTTGTGCAATAAATTTGATGATTGAATATTACAAGTACAGCGTGACCTGTATTATCTGAAGGTTTATGTCTCCTTCTTCAGCAATGTGATTTAAAAATAAATTGAAACTTGAAAACTGCAGATTTCAGGTCTGCAAATACCCCAAATAATATTCTTGATTTTAATGAAAACACAAACAATCTGATGCTGTCATATGCATCAGAATGCACTGCATGCATGTGGTCATGGCCATATTCTACAGTGGAGGAACAGCAAAAAAAAAGGAACTTAAAGAAATGGTTGAGTTGCATAATATCAACAAAACGTTATGAAAGCATCTCTGCAGAGAGCGGCTGCATAGAACTAGAATTAACAAGGATTGTTATCACATAATGAGCATTTTGTTTGGTTTCAAATTTTGGTTATGAAACATTGTTATGCAATGTCTAAAATAAGCACAAGGAAGTGCAGTATGGAGTGCTATCACACACACAGGAAAAAGGACCCACAAATACATGACTCAGGTATGTAGAATTCAATGATTTACTAGAACTGCAAGCAGTTTGATGGGGTCCAAGCCTTCTGGCGCCAGTTGCCCCTGACGCAAGTCACCCACAACAACCTGGGGAGCGTGCAAAATCGGGACCCAAAGCGTAACGGTTAAGAGGCAAATATCAGTAAATAATGAGAATTGTGAGCTGCAAGGTCTGTGGTACATTGCCATTGCAAATATGCCATTAACATTGATTGAGTTAAAGGGCCTAAACTGGTCTACGTTGACTATAGAACCCCCTAATGGCTGATTTTGCCAAATTTGGTACAGAGCTTTAGAACGGCATGCCAAACAAGCATCACAAGTTTCATGTTGATAGCAATTACTTTGACTGATAAATTGCAATTGCAAATGTTCCATTTGCATGCACTGAGACCGTTTAGGAGCCAAAACTCTTGTCGTTGATTATAGCACCACCTAATGGCCAATGCTCGTCAAATTTGGTACAACGCATCGTGCAATGATGAAAATAATCTCAAATTCTTTGCTGATAGCATTTAATTTGGCTGAGATATGAGGAAGTTCATGTTTTGGTGGAAAATGTGTTGTGTCATAAACTGCGCATTTTTTAATGTAGCAAAATTCTTTTGATAACTTTTGGTCAGGTCTATCTGGTGCTACTTACCAGGATTTGTGCAGATCGATTGCACGGCCTAGGAAGAGTTCAAAAAACTTGGTTTTGCACATTGCAAAAAAACTTATTAGGAACTCGATGTTGGAAGGGTTTGTAATATGAGATGTGTAGTGTGGGAGTTATAGGCCAAAAACACTTGACATCATTATAGCGCCACCTAGTGGTCCACATGTGTACATTTTGGTAGGTGAGGTCCATGACCCATTGTAAATCTACCCTGTAAATTTAAAGTTATTCATAAGTATAAGTGGTAAATCCAAACATGGATCCCATAGGCCACGCCTACTTTGACCAATCGTTACCCCATTGTAGGTGTGGCCTCAGGAGTGACCCAAAAGGTCATGGCAAACAATAATCTAAAGTTTTGTGTTGATTGAGCATCACTCTCACTCTGACTTCTCTCCAATAGTGCATGTATAGGTACTGAGCATGTGTGTGTAATTCAGGCCTGTGTGTAACGTGTGTAATAACAAGAGTGTAAATTGTAATTTCCCCTTGCAAGACTAATAAAGTATACATTATTACATTATTATTTATTTTGACCGAGATATGGCAAAGTTGGTATTTTTAATAGGGTTCCACAGCCCTGCTGCTTGAATCGCATAGCTTTTACTTTTTACAGCCTCGGGCTTGGACTTCTAATTAGCATGCCAATAAAGCAAGGAAACAGTGTCCAATAATCGGCAGGCAAAGGGAAATTCCAGAAAACAGGCAATGATCAAAATCCAAGGGAAACAACAGGAACTCAGGATAACAGCAAAACCAACTTGAAGGCTGAACACAGGGAATCAGCCAATCTGACCTTAAATACACAAGACAATGAGACACAGGTGCAACACATTAGGGCGGAGACAGGTAATTACACAGGCGGGAAAATATACAACAGGAAGTAAAACAAGGGAGATGAACCAAACTAAAAACAGAAACTTGACACAGTTACGAAAACACGACAGATACTGTATGTGTGTTCACATTAAGAATACAGTTCATCCTGTTTTACAAAGTATAGAATTGAAATAGGTTACATTTCACTATGGAATTTGTCTGAATGTAGTATTAATAAATTATTGATGTGCTTTTCTTAATCAGAAACCGATGATTAACCTTTTTTGTTGGTTTTACTCATCGTGTTTGTTATATTTTGAAGCAACCAAAAGAAGCAAAAGGGAAACATGGTCATTTAAATGGCGGTTTGTTAGGAGGTGGTTGCATAACAACTGTTTGATACTTAAACTAAAATGAAAAATAAAATGAATTTTTTCACACATTTTCTGACAAAATAAATAAATATATATATATATATATATATATTGCAGTATTGATGTGAACATAGTTGGGCTTCATTTTCACCTTCTAACCTGCAGAATAGAACATATGTGTGCTCAGTAGCATCTGAGTATTGGAGACAATGAGGTGCAGCCCAAGCTACATTACATTTATATTAGGCACATTTATTTTAGAACTGGCAATGAGGCAATTGATTTTTTTCAAAGCTGAACTGTGTTTCACCTACTGATGTCTGTAAGCAACACAGAACCTTAAAACCTTTCAAATCCAAACGTAATGATACATGATATTAACAGATTTATTCTGACCAAATAACATAACATTGGTTATGTTAACATTGGATTTAAATTTTCATTTTTTTATTTAAGCACATTTTTAACAGGGATATAGACAGTGAACTGAAAAAGGAGAGAAAAAGACAGGTCTTACAGGTGCTTATTCTAATGCAATGATAGAAAATGTATTTTTAAAACTTTGAATGCAATACATCATCTGAATGTCTGTAATGGGCTTAGTCATCCTTCTTCAGAGGGTGGACAATGTGATTTATATGAGGCGATATGTGTGTAATGAGCTCATGAATCTGGAGGAGGAGGATGCATCTGCTGCTGAAGAGGGAAAAAAATGTGACAACTTTTTTTTTCCTGATTTGATCCCTGTTTAACCCTCATGTTGTCCTCGGGTCAAATTGACCCATTTTCCTATATCATTGTTCTTTTTAATTACCCCAAATAGCATTATTGATTCCACACAACACTCTTTCTTAAGTATAAATCTCTACTTTCGTTAATTTTGGGGTGTCTTATTCAATTTTATAGTATTTGAAATCAAAGTGAAGTGGTTTTGAAATAGTATTGAGTAAAAGTTGACATATTCCAGTCTGTTATGTTATCCATCAACATACATTCCTTCAGTTCTAGTCGAAATAATTCCTAATTTCTGCCTTTCTAACTCAGACATTAGTATAATTTCCTATAAATGAGGTTTGTTGATTATGAATTCCAAAAATAACTGTGTAACTAAAGTTAATAAGTTAGTGTTACGTAGTGTTGAAAACGTCAAAAAAAGTGACAAAAGTCTTGATAAAAAGAGACAAAAACGTAAGAAAAAGTTAAAAACATCAATAAAAAGTGTCAATAAAAATGTTGATTTTCAATTTTGACGGGAAGACAACACAGGGTTAATCCTTGAGTGTATAATATATACAATATATACACAAAAAAGTATTTTTGGCAATAATTGACAACATTATTCATTATAAAATGTTATTTCATCATTAATGTTTGGAGTATTAGTGATTGGATTTATTCATCATTGTTATTTCATTCCTCGAAGGATGCTGATTGGTTCGCTGAGCTGGTAGTTCACACATAAAACACATTAGGCTACTTGAGAGGAACACTATCCTGGGAAATATAAAGAAGGAATTTCATATTTTGTAATGTACGAAGGAATCTCTTCATGGCTAGTTAAGTATGGATGGGGGATATTCATATACAATATGCATGAAGTCCCACAATGTTTTTAGGCCCCTTTTCTGTTTTGATGCAAAGATCACAATATTCTTTCACTTATTTTTGTAATATTTTATTATTTTTTCATGATATAGTGTAGACATTGAAGGGGGGAGAGAGAGGATGAACTTGCAGCAAAGGGAGAGCTAGAGGTCACCCTACAATATTGATTTTCTTTATATACTATATTCAATAAAACAATGTCTCCTAGTTGCTATACTGATGACACACAGCTCTACTATGTCAGGCTCAAAGTCTCAGGCTCCAACTGTCATGGCCTGCCTTTGATTGCTGGACAAAATCCAAATAAAATGTATATGCATTTATGTATGTTCAGTGGGACCCACTGTTGAACATACAGTACATAAATCAGAAAAGGTTCTATCTGCAAAACACCTATTCTGAAAAACCTGTTTAAGAAGGTGAAATAATGTAATTTAGAATGTGCTTGTTACTGTGACAACTTGCTATCTCGGACGTGAAAACTTTAAAGCTCCATATCTCAAAATCACTCAGAGTGCAGATAGAAATGTATTCCAAGGGTCATATTGTCTAAGTAAGTACTGCTGTCATCAAGAGAAAAAAATACAAATTCCTCTCAATGTGACCAAATATATTACCAACATTTCTTTTTTTAGTTTTATGGATTTCTTTCCATGGTTGGCCTTATTTATCAGAGGATTACATCACACTGTGCAAAAATGTACATTCAGAGTATGAAAAAAAAACAGTAAGCTAAATCTTCTTGGTGTTTTAGTAGGCATGAAGTAACAGATGGATAGGTGGGCGGCTGGGGCTTTCAGATATATTTTAGCAACCACAGAAACGTATGGGAAAGACATTTAACTTGTTTCTGTTACTGCTTTTCTACAGAACTATATCTGGAAATAAAAAAAAAAAGAAGTTCTTATGGTATTGAGATTTCATGATTCTGGTCTCATAACGAAAAGCTTCCACCCACGCTGCCTGGGTGGGATGATTTAATTCATTCCTCTGCCATTGTCCATTGTGGTGTTCCTGCATCGCACTAAATGCCTTTGTGACGTTAGAAGACTGGCAAAAGAAATACCACTGAGCCAATATTTTGAAAGGTATGTCAGTTTAGTTGCTACCTAACCCGGACACAGGAGGATACAGTGAATACATAGGCAAATACATGAAGCTTCCTGGATGACTTCATAATTATTAGTCCACCTGTTTGGCTACTGAACTTATATCCACAGTAAGTAAACAGCAGTGTTTGGGAAGGTGGGGGAGCCCAGGCTAGCCAGGGGCAGAAATCACGGGGGCATCGGGGTCGGGGTCAGGACCTCATCTGAGGGTTGTCCCCCTCTTAAAAAATCATTAAAAACCATGCTGTGTAATAATATATCCTTAAAATAACTGAGTGCACTGTAATGATAATGTCTCCTTTATTAGTCCCATAAGGGGAAACTACAATTTACACTCTGTTGTTATTACACACAAGCCTGAATTACACACACATGCTCAGTACCTATACATGCACTAAATGGAGAGATGCCAGAGCAGGGGGGGCTTCCCATGGAAAGGCACCCCGAGCATTTGGGGGTTTGGTGCCTTGCTAAAGAGCACCTTGGCAGTGAAAAACTTCTCTAGCTACCAGTCCACTACCATTCTTTTGGTCCATATGTGGACTTGATGTGCACCTCTTAAAAATTGTAACTACACGTCACGGCGACACATATTGCTCGGCCCTGGCTTGGCAGCATTGTATTTCCCCTCGACTCATTTCCTGGTTCTCCTTCTCCATAAACAACATTAAATCAAGAAGAGGGTTAACTTTTTCCTTAAGGACATCGACGCACACACCAATACATAAGTATGAACTTCAGGCCACTTACGTGGGTGTAACAACAATACATTACAATACAATATAGCGGCCTACAAGTACGGCTGAAATCATTTGCCTATTAAACACAGAATCAGAATCAGAATCAGCTTTATTGGCCAGGTATGAGGACACATACGAGGAATTTTTCTTTGGAGCATAGTTGCTCACAATGTGCTTACACATACAAAACAACAAACAATATATACACACTAATATATACACACTAATACATACATACTCTAAACAGAAACATAAACAATATAGAGGAATGAGTGCAATGAGGAGTTCAATAAAAAATAATTAAATGTGGAACATAGTGCAAAGGGTACTGGGATAAACAGTATTATGTTATTATATTACAGTATGAACAGTGACACAATGACAGAACTGTCATTTCCAGTTTCTATAATGTGAGGATTTTTCTGCACTGACTACTTTTAATACTTTAAGTACATTTTCCTGATGATACTTACATACTTTACTTAAGTAACATTTTCAATGCCGGACTTTTACATGTTGTATTAGTACTTTTACATTAGTAAAAGGTTTGAATACTTCTTCCACCGCAATTTAATAGCAACTGAACTGAGAAAACTTATCTGTGCACGACAACTGTCTTTTATCACCAAGGAACAGAGGCTTATTAGGGGGATTTCTAAGAGGCTGAATCCTGAAAACATTAACAGCCTAGGCCAAATGTTGAAATACACACACACACACACACACACACACACACAAACTATTAAAGGCACTATATACATATATACAGCTTTTTCCTTTCAGTTTTCATTTATGATTCATTGCTTTAACTTTTTCTGGACATTTTGTGCCTTTACTAGAAGCCAACAGTAGAAAAATACCAGTTAAATAAATTGGGAGAGAGAGAGAGATGGGGAACGAAGTCAGATATGCAATAAAAGGTCTCCAGTCAGATGTGCAGCGGGGTTGTTGCAGTTCATGGTCAGCCCTAAGGCACCCTTGCTTTTATTATTTTGAATGACATTTAGCTGGTCTGGATATCACTTTTTTTTTTTTTTATTAACTGGCTGCTGTTGCTGCTGGTTCCAATACATCATAAGTAGGGCTGTAACGATAAGCAATATGAAACCAAAACCGCAACACTCAGATCCACGAACACCGCTTCCAACTCCCAGAGTCATCCTTCCTGTCCAGATTACAAGATCACATTGTGTTTTAAGCTCCTTTTTTTCTGCTTATGGAGAGCTACATGACACATGAAAGTATATTTATGAGGACAAGCAAGAGCCTCCTGGACGAGTGAACTGAGACTCAAGTCTGAGTTACGAGTCTCAGAGAGTCTCAAAGAGTCTCAAAGAGTCTCAGAGACTCGGATCTGTTTCCTTTGATTTCTTTTGGAAGGCTGGCTGCCAAAAATGGCACCTTACTACTAATTAATTAGGCTGAGATAAACACTAGCTATCAGTAAACAGAAGGTAGTGGCTTGCGTCTGGTATGTGCGCCAGTGTTCATGAGTTTATGTCGTCCCACCCCCACATCTGGCGAGTGGTAATTTCGGACCCTGCTCAGTACTGTGAAACAGTAACTATTTAATTTACTTAGTACATGTAAGAGAACTTCATTGAAGAAGAATTTTCAAGGCACACGAATCATCATCAACCAGTTCTGTAACAGTAGGCTATATTGTTACAAAGAAAACAGACGTGTTCTAGCTTTGGCTATTTATTTATTTTACTTTTATGTTGTTAATAATTTGCATAGTTAATATTGTTCTTTGGTGTTCAGTTTATACAGGTTATTCAAATGTTAGTTAATAAAAATATTTTTTTTTTCTCAAATAAAAAGGTTCATATTGAATCGCAGGTCAAAAATGGTGATATGAACCGAATCATGGGTTCGGTGTATCGTTACAGCCCTAATCATAAGCCAATATCTCACTCGCTCTGAGCATGTAGAATGTATTTTAACCCTCCTGTTGTCCTCGGGTCAAATTTGACCCCTTTTAAAAAATATTATCTGAAATATGGGTTTCTTTTTGACCAAATTACCACAAAAAATGGATTGGATTCCTTACAACGCTCTTTGCAAATACAATTGATCACTTTCCTGACTAAACTTATCTGTACGTTCCTCTGATCTTAACTATTAGTCAAAATAATTCAGAATTTCTGCTTTTTTAACTCAAATATTAGGTAAAATTCTATATAAATGAGGGTTATTGACCATAACCTCCAAAAAGTAGTGTAAAACTAGTGGTAGTAAGGTGGTGTTAGTGAAAACTAAAAAGAAGTCTTAAAAAAAAAGGGTTAAAACATCCAAAAGGAGAGGTATGAGATAGCTAGGGGGGTAGCATTTGAAAAATTGTCATATTAGCGGATTGCTAGGTTGGATGTGGGGAAAATGGGGAAAGTACCTGAGCTTTCAGGAGGGCTCCTAAGAAACTGTGCTGGGGAGAGACATGACGGACTTATGTTTTTATTTACACATTATATTGATGATAGATAGGAATATTGTAGTTACTGTGTCATCTTCTCTTCATTTTTGTCTGGGCGAGTGGCGATGATGAAAGCGGAGGGGTGTGTGTTTGTTCATGTTGGGAGTTGATGGTTTTGTATGTTGTTAAAAAATAATAAAATTGTTAATTACAAAATGAGAGGTATATAAAAACCCTCAACATGTCGCAGCTGCTTTTCCAATCATCTCACAAGCATCTGGAAATTGTTTACTACATATACAATCAAGGGCCACTTTATTATTTACACAAGCTATTGCAATCTGACACAACACTCCTGCCATAACACCTATCTTTACGAATGTTTTGTGTAAATTTAAAACTGTCTCCTGAAAAACGCCCCCATATGTCCTTTGCTCTAGCTGCAATTACGACTCATATTTACGTTCATAGGATGTAGTGGTGGAATTTATGGAACAAGGTCACGTTATGCCTAACCCTAACTCTAACTCTAAAATGACATAACTGATCTATATCGACAACGTTTCACTTTCGAGATTGTTCAGATGCCTCCGGAAATTGCCCCGGATATCCCTAATTTTAGGCCTAATGTCAGTCATCATGTCTAAAGGATTTCAATGGAGTGGTAGAATTATATAAAACCATTTTAAACCAGAACAGCTTTTGAGGCATTATCAAAGAAATCAACAGGACAAATATCTCAGTTCAACTAACGCAGTTTTTTAATTTAAAACTATCATCATCAAAGTGCACAGCACTGACTGGAATCCTCAGAAGAGCAACAATTTTCTCTGCACATAAACTGCGACATCTACAGAAGTATTTTTTCCCTTAAGTTTTAGAAATGACACTCAAAAAAACTGAAAGGTTCGAGGTACAGAACACCTACATAAACTGTGCTCTCTAATCTCAACCACAAAGCAACTTAAGTCCTTTTTTGTAACTGCCCTTAACTTATTAAAGACTATAGGCATGAGGTATTTTACATTCAATACTCCTGAGGTAATTTGGCTCAAATAAATACAAGACTTTTTTGATCTGTAGCTAAATTATATAGCAACACTAGTGGGTACAGTGGTGCAAACTCTGCCTCTAGCCACCTCACAACAACATTCATACCCAATATCTCAAACAAAACAAAGAAATCCTACTGCAGGCTCTCCACAGAAAATTACAGCAGAGTATGCATATTGCACATTGTGTACAACTTATGGATCAACAAGTTGTACCAATCTCATCAAGTCTCTTACAAATTAAAAACACTTTTTAGGGTATTCTATTATTTTCAAGAGAAACAGATCACATCTCGTATCTCTTCAGCTCCCCCAAAAAATTACTTCACCCTGAAAAACCCATCATCTGTCAAAGCACGGAGCAGCGCAGTTGTAGTGCATGCTGACTTGGTAAGGCCGGTTAGTAATGCTGGACTTTGGATCCTGTAGGGCAGTGATGGCCTGGGTGTTGCCGTTAGGAGTCTGCAGGCTGGCGGTGGAGTGGTTGAGGTAGGAGGCAGGCCTGTGGTTAGGGGCCAGGCCCGGCTGCGGAGCCTGCTGGGGATACTGCACGCAGGGCCAGTGCAGGTACTGGGCCACAGTGGCTGTCTGGCCTGAACCGTGGTACACCGTCTGGCCCTGTTGCTGCTGCTGGCCAGGCTGCTGGCACTTCTGCTTATTGGCCTCTTTGACGTCACCGTCATGTGCACTGCAAGAAAGAAAAAAAAAAAAGGAAGAAAGAGTTGCACTGCTGATTTCTGAAAAGATTTTGTGTGTGTGTGTGTGTGTGTGTGTGAGGTTGACATGTGTGTCTTGTTGAACGCGTCGCATGAAATGTATAAGCTACTGTGTGAGCTCCTATTGTCCTTGTGTAATGTGAAATCATAGATGTGTGTTTTCCAGGGATGATTCAAGGATTTTTTTAAAGTGAGATGGCACAGACCAAAAATCAGGCCCCGCCTGACTGATTTTTGGTCCCAGCGGTATGATCAGTATGAGTATGCAATGCTCTAGAAAGAAAAAAAAATCAACTCCTAAAACTCAGACAATTTAGGGCAGCTCCAAAACATATGTGACACTCTAAGTCAATATCAGGTGCAATTCTGGCCATTATCCAATATTTCTGAGCCAATTAATTTTATGCTTTGGGGGCTGATTTTACAGCATAAAATAAATCGGCTTAGAAATATTGGATAGGGGCCCAAATTGCACCTGATATTGACCTGTGTAATCAATGTAATACAGAGCCGGGCACTCTGTCACATATGTTTTGGAGCTGCCCTAAATTTGTTTAGAGCATTACATACTCATACTGACCTATCACCAGTCATTGCCATTTTTGGAGTAGTACCACAAGACGTTAGCATTGGCAAATGGGAAAGAACTGTGATCGCATTTGCAACTCTCTTGGCCAGACGCATCGTTTTATTAAAATGGAAGGCACCTGCATTTAAACACTGGATTAACGATGTTATGCACTAATGAACTCTTGAACAAATCTTTTATTATATACGTGTTGGTCAGTTTGTCTGCTTGACAATCCGATTTTACAGCAATAAAATTGAAGTAATATGAGCAAACAGAGAAATGTGTCTTTTTAGATAAAACAGATGTTGACAAAGTTTCCTTTTGGGGACGTCATTTGAAATTTGGAAAAATTTGAAGTTGGAAAAAAATATATTGCAGAATATTGCAATATGTTTAAAATCGCAATAATATCGTTTCGTGGCATAAGTATCGTGAGGATATTGTATCTGGAGACGTCTGGTGATTCAGAGTCAGCGTCGATTGAGCTACGGACAGATACGTACATGAGGAGTTTTTCGGCACATGGGACCAGGTTCTCCCATGTGTAGCCTGTGAGGCGCTGCAGTCGGGGCGGCCATGTAGGGGACAGGTGGAGGATGAGGCGGGAGGTGGCCACACAGGCAGCAGACACCAGCGAGGGCGCAAAACACAAAAACACATGATCTGAGGGGAGAGGAAAAACAGCACTCCATCACCACATGCAGCAAAAAAACAGTCAGGCTCTACATGCAAAAACAGTGATAGGGCTGCACAATATATATATATATTTTTTTTAAAACGTCATTCCAATATCTTGCATTATAACTTGTCACAATTAACATATTGCGAAAGGCTGCGACATATAGACAAAGACACTCAGATTGTTTTGTGTTAGTAGAAAGAAAATATCTGTAGAAAACTGCACTTTTAAAATGTAACTGTCACTGTTTTTTTGTGCTGCCTTTTACAAGTTGATAAAAGAATTTTGGAAATTATTTCCTTTCATTAGGTCTAAACTTCAATTAGGAATTTTAGAAGAATACTGAAAGCAGCCAAAAGGCAGAACTGAGTACACTTTAATATATCGCATATTTTCCTCATATCGTGCAGCCCTACGCAATGACTTCATAGCTGGATGAAAATAACATTAAGCCCAGCATTGTATATTTTGATGATTTTCCATAAAAAAAAATATACTTTTGCTATCGACATTTCCAAGAAAACAGCATATAAAATGTGCTCCCTGTCGCGCATTTTATGGGCCCCATCTATCACCCAAGACAGGCGCAGGTGTTAGTTTCCTGCAAAATGCATCTGCGCCCATCTTTGCGCCCATGGGCGTGCTGGTCTTACAGGGCGGTGTGTTCAAGTGAATTCTTGGCGTGTTGCCATCTTGCCATCTTGAGGCAGCGGGAAGTGATCGCGCCATTGACCAAAACCTGGTCTAAAGTCAACAGCGCAGCATTTCATTGTTATTTAAACAGCAAATTAGTAAAATGCACCTAGGCTCGTGCACAGCGGGCTCAAACTATGCTTGTCACACACTTACAAATAAAAATATTATGTTGCAAATCTGCCATAATAGCAATGCGCCAAGGTACAAACCCGCCTGGCTTTTGACACTGATTGGTTTATTGCATGTTACCCAAAAACCTATTAAATTTTGATTTAGTGGGATCTCCATTAGCTGGGGCCATAAGCACAGCTTTTCTGCCTGGAGTCCAGCTAAAGCTTGTGCAGCTCTACATTACCAACTATCACTATTACATTAAGATAACCACCAAAAACAACATTCAGTACATCACTGAAAACCCCCCAAAAGAAACCATCCAAAGACATACAACATGCAGCACAGCACATAACAACACAGGACCTACTTTAACTTATTCACAGAATGTAAAGATGATATTGTGATATTGATTACCGATAATATGACCAAGCAAATATACACATAACAGCCTCAATAATACACACCATTCCTTAAGTATTAACCAAAACAGAATATTGCTCAGCTAGGAAATAATCTTTAAGTATTACTTTGAATTGAGATTTTCTAAGTTGTTGAATGACAGGACTAGGCAATGCATTCCAATTATTCATTGCTCTGTATACTATGGTGTTTTTCCCTTTGTTTGTTTTTACCTTAAATAAGTACAACCCTTTTGAACCATGCACCCGGCGCACAGAGCCTTTTTTCTGCCGTCAAACTGGCAAAAGTGGATTTGGACACGCCCTAAACGCAGCTGCGCCATGCGCTTCACGCCGTGAGCTTAGATCGTTAAAATAAGGCCCTATGCCTCTCTGTCATAGAAAGACTCCAACTCAACAGCTAAAAAGAGCGCTATATCAATTGAAAGCTAGTAAGGACATAACATGGCGAGCCTTAGCTAAAGCTACACTTTTATTGATTTCTCCCTAGAGGTTATCTATAGTTGAAACATCTCCATTTTTATGAAAACCTTGGGAATTCAGTTTGTTATTCCACATACCCCAATGAATTCCACATAAATCCAGTCATGAAAAGAGAATACAAACCTAGCTAAACTAGCATAGCAGAGCTTTTGTTTAGACTCCTGCGGAATTCAATGTATTAAACTGTAAATGAGTGTATTATATTAATTTCAATATAAACATTAACAGCAGCTAGACAGACAGATGAAAACCTTTAGTCCCTATGAACTGTAAACAATCAAAAAACAAAATCAAAAACATTTCCTAAAATTGTTGAGGTGAAATGGGCAAAAAGGTGAGTAGATACTACATTTCCAATTGCATTTTGTGAAGATTATCCAAAAGGAAGGAACAAATAATCAGCATAAAAAGACTGTATTACATTTGTATCCGTTGCAACACAGGTTGCAAACCAGACTAAAGCCATGGCATGAAAATGTCACTTTGAGGTTTTTTTAACATTAATATGAGTTCCCCCGGCCTGCCTATGGTCCCCCAGTGGTTAGAAATGGTGATAGGTCTAAACCGAGCCCTGGGTATCCTGCTCTGCCTTTGAAAAAATGACAGCTCAGATGGGCCAAGCTGGAATCTTGCTCCTTATGACATCATAAGTGGAAAGGTTGCCTCCCCTTTTTATGCTTTGCCCATCCAGAGAAAGAGACATCATGGCTTGTAAACAAGAAAAGCATGGTTAAGGCCACCCCCCCACCCTCCATCTTGCCCCCCCCTCTCTTCTCCTCAATAGCATTTAAAGCTACAGACTCAGAAATGGCACATCCTAAAGAAAGCCGATTGTGGGACTTGCTAGTTTAATTCTGCACCAAAGCTGAATTTTGGGAAAGACACAGATACAGTATCAGCGGACCAGTAAGGTCAATATAAAAGAGACTTCTGATATGGTATTAGGGGACCTCTAAGGTCTATATAAAAGCATTCAAAAAGCAGCATGTCATAGGACCTTTAATTTAGCTGTTCAATGCAGGGAGATATGAGCGGTGAGAGTGTAACATTCATCATCATTTGTACACATTCTCAAAATGAAAATTGAGTGAAACTGTACTTTTCTCCAACTTTAGGACCTGACTGGACTGCTTCAAGGACCCCTGTAGGTCTTCTGATCCCACATTAGGGGCCATCTTTAAGTCCAAAGGCCAATATATACTTGCTTTTAACTACGCATATGTAAGATGGCTGCCACGTGTATCCTACATCCCTCTGGAGTGTAGCTTGTGCACGTCTTCAGAAACTAATGCTACATGTTCGCAAGATGCAATTCAGCACTGGACATGGGGGCAGTAGGTTATCTGGGTCTTCAATGATTTTTTGTCCAAGGATCCCTTAGCTAAAGAAACGGAGCAAGGACCCCCTACTTATATTGTATGAAATTAAATTGCATACTAACCTGGGCCTACAATAATGTGTAGGATGGCCTAAAGCCTTTACACATATATTTGTGTGGTGTATAAAATACTAAGCTACTATAAATAATTGACATTCACATACATACATCACATTTTGATGCTAAACATACTGTACATCCATAACACAGTGAATCCCTAATAGATGGATGGATGGATGACTAACTTAGAGGCAACCTTTATCAATGCTGTGTTCATTTTGAAATAAATCACCAATAAGCCCATTTATCTTTGCTATACAGTGGGGGAAATAAGTATTTGACCCCTTGCTGATTTTGTAGATCCGCACAAGGCTGGGATGGGCTACAAGAGAATCGGAAAGCAACTTGGAGAGAAAAGATCAACTGTCGGTGCAGTTATCAGGAAATGGAAGAAGCACCACACCACCGCCAACCTCCCTCGGTCTGGGCCTCCACACAAGATCTCGCCTCGTGGGGTGTCCCTGATCATGCGAACGGTAAGGAATCATCCCAAAACCACAAGGGGGGAACTGATGAATCAACTGAAGGCAGCTGGGACCACAGTTACAAAAGAAACGGTTGGTAACACACTACGCCGTCATGGTTTGAAATCCTGCAGCGCACGCAAGGTCCCCCTGCTCAAGAAGAAACATGTACAGGCCCGCATGAAGTTGGCCATTCACCACCTGGACAACTCAGAAGAGGCCTGGAAGAAGGTGATGTGGTCAGATGAGACCAAAATAGAACTTTTTGGCCTCAACTCAACTCGTCGTGTTTGGAGGGCAAAGAACACCGAGTACAACCCAAAGAACACCATCCCCACCATCAAGCATGGTGGTGGCAACATCATGCTTTGGGGGTGCTTTTCAGCCAAGGGGACGGGACAACTCCATCGTATTGAGGGGAGGATGGACGGGGCCATGTATCGTGGAATTCTGGACTAACATCTCCTTCCCTCAGTGAGAGAGCTGAAGATGGGTCGAGGATGGGTGTTTCAGCACGACAACGACCCTAAGCACACCGCCAAAGCAACAAAAGAGTGGCTGAAGAAGAAGAAGCACATCAAGGTTCTTGAGTGGCCTAGCCAGTCTCCAGACCTGAATCCAATTGAAAATCTTTGGAGGGAGCTTAAAATTCGAGTTGCCAGGCGACAACCTCGGAACCTGAATGATTTGGAGGCTGTCTGCAGGGAGGAGTGGGCTAACATCCCTGCCGAAATGTGCACAAACCTTGTCACCAACTATAAAAACCGTTTGACATCTGTGCTGGCCAATAATGGCTTTTCTACAAAATATTAACATGCTGTTTGTCCAGGGGGTCAAATACTTGTTTTTCCTCATCAGATGGTTATCAATTTTAATAAATTCATATGTGATTTTCTGGAATTTTCTTTTGGATTCTGTCTTTCACTGTTAGAATGTACATATGATTAAAATTATAGATCGTTGCATTCTTTGTAAGTGGGCAAACCTTCAAAATCAGCAAGGGGTCAAATACTTATTTCCCCCACTGTATATGTTGGACTCATGTTTATGTATATTATCAGACATTAACTTTTAAACTTTAAAAAAAAAAAAAAAACCTTGAACGATAACTTGGGGCTCCCTTGCAGTAACTATGAGGAACCCCTAAGGGTCCCGACCCCCTGTTGAAGATCTCTGCCCTAGTGGATATACGTTTATCCTCCAGGCACACGCAAAGTACTCAAGCAAGTATGTAAACAATGCCGTTGGCGCCACCGCCGTTTGTCTATGCATTGCTAAAAAGCAAGTATGTTATTAAATGCAACTTACCCTGCAAGGAAACCTCCAGGAAGTAATCAGCATACTTGGCCATGAACAGTTTGGTCTTCTCCAGGCAGGTCATAGGCCAGCCATCGTGGAGGTCTCCCTCGTGGACGGCAATAGACAGGTAGTATTCTATGAAATGTGCGGCTGTCGGGAGGTACAGGTTCCACTGGAAGGTTTCCAGCAGGAGCAGCTCCATGTGAAGTAAACCCTGCTTGGTCAGGACCAGGTTCATGGAGCTCATGCAGCCCAGGCTGTTCAGTGTCTCCAGCTTGGGCACCCGGTCCTCCCTTTCCTCAAATTTACCTGCAATGAGTTCACAGTTGCAAAATCATCCCAGCATATAGAGACTGAAGGTCAGGGAATCAGTCTATAGTGAAGTGGATTCATTTCCAGCTTTTTGTTAAGTCCCTTTTATATGTCCATCACCTTCCGCTTCTTTTGTGTTGTAATAATATACTCTGGTGGATCTCTGAGGACTATGGTTAACTCAGATGCTCCTCAGATCTCTGCAGGGTAAATCCAGACAGCTAGCTAGACTATCTGTCCAATTTGAGTTTTCTGTTGCACGACAAACTACTTTTGTACACATGTTTAACCAAAACAAGTTCCTTCCTGAGGCTATTTTGCAGTAGCATCGTACCTGCGTCCTACACTGCAATTGTGATTGGTTTAACCCTTTTTGTCACTTTTGGGACCCTCGTATCCCTCGGGTCAAATTGACCCGGGACTTATTTGGGGTTTTAAAAATAATTCTGAAATAAAATTTGACTTCCTAATCTATTAAATATTGTCTTTATCTGAATTTCAAACAATTGAGATAACATATATGTTTAAGGACTGCATCCAGAATAATTTTCTGAATTGAGTCTGGAATACATGAAAATAAGAAAACGCTGTTGATTTTCAGGTAGAGAAAAAAAAAAAAAAAGTAAATTGTACCATTTTTCTTCTTGTAAAAATTTGAAATGGGTCAATTTGACCCGAATACCATACAAGAGTTAAAGAAATAAATAAAGAAGAATAAATAAACCAGAACATGTTTTTCTCCCATCCCAGAATACTGTGTGAACTAGCCAGGTCTGGCATTGTGAGACTACAAACTTACTGGCCAACAGAAGGCATGAGAGCGAGACCATGTGGAGCTGCTGCACAGTGACATCATAGCGGTCCATGAAGAGGTCCAGGAGGTAGATGGCCAGGTGTCTGGCTGCGGGACACAGCCTGAAGCGGTTGCTGACAATGGCTATGAGGTCAGCAAAGTATCGTCTCAGGTTCAGCTGAGGGGATTGGCCTTTGTAGGATGGCAACTCCAGCTCCTGTTAAACATGCATAGTGTTTGAGAATTGATTTATTTTATCAGGGACAATACCTATAACATCGCAACCAGATATCAAAGATGCAAGGTGTTTAGGACGTCTAGTATTCGCTAATTTCAGTTCTTGTCCCCGATTGGGCTTTTACAAAAACCACAAAACAGTCTAATAAATAAATAGTAAAATAGTAAAATAAATAAATAAAAATTCACAGAAAAATTGTCGCTAAGGGACACCATTAGCGCTCACATTTCTGTTGTTCAAGACATAATTTGTCTTTTGTGTAAACTGACCCTTATCAGAAGTGTTTGTTTGTTATGCATTTACTGTGGCTTGCATACGTTTACACACCCATGTTGATTAAAAAGAGGAATGAAAATTGGAATTGGAAATTGATCTTAATGCCTTAATCAAAAAAAAAAAAAAAAAAAAAAAAAGGAAAATCCAACCTGTTCCAGGGGCATAAGTATACACACCCCTATGTTAAATTTCCATAGAGGCATGCACATTTTTATTTTTTAAGGCCAGTTATTTCATGGATCCAAGATACTACGCATGCTGATAAAGTTCCCTTGGCCTTCGGAATTAAAATACCCCCCCCCCCCACATCTTCACATACATAGAGATTGGCATGGTTTTATTTCAGTTAGCTTAATAGCTGGTTTTCCCCATGCCTATCTCTATGTTTTTTATTTTTTGTATATTTATTTACAATACATTATTCATTCATAAAGGAAATTGGTGTCCTTAAAAGGTTGGATTTTCCTAATTTTTTTGAATTAAAGCATTAAGATCAATTTCCAAAAGATGTTTTTTTATTCCTCTTTTTAATCAACTTTAGCATGGGTATGGCATGGGTGTGTAAATTAATGCAAGCCACTGTATGTAAGAAATGATTAGGACCAACATATCGTCAGATTTTTAATCCGTTTAACTGGCATTGTTGTGATTGTAATATGTGATTTGTTGTGGTTGGACTAACTTTAACGCCCACATTTAAATGTATTATATTCATTTTAATGTAAACATTAACAGCAGATGGACAGACACAGGTGAGCAAGGGGCAAAAAGGCTCAAATTAATTGGAAATGCAGTGTCTCCTCAAAAAATGTGTACATTTCTTCAGTAAACACTGCATTTCCAATTGCATTCTATGAGGATTATCCTAAAGGAAGTAACTTTGTGCATAAAATAATACGCATAAAAAGACTTCATTATATTTGTATTGGTTACACGGATTGCCGGCCAGCCCAAGAGCATTGTTTTCCATGCCAGTTTTGAGCCCCCTGAATGATTATTTTTTTTAACCTCTTGTGGGGAGTTCAAACCCATCTAACCCATCTACCTGCAGGGGATATGGAGTAATGCAGGGGGAACATGATTTTGTGTATGCATAATTCCTAAAATAATCCTAGTACAATAACAAATGAGTTTATTGATGGATTCTTAACATTTAAAAATGCAGGCTGGCATTTAAGTGTCTTTCAATAATTCAACAATATTGTTGTTTATCCTAGTAAATCAGAGCTGTGTGTACTTTTATATACCTAGGCTTGTTTTCTACCAGAAGGTTGTTCAGGGTGTACTTAGATAAAAAAAAATATTTCAAATTGGGTACACTATTAAAAAAGAAAAAGAAAAAGAACATCACTGGTCTGACACACGCAAAAACTCAAGACATCCAATAAAAAGAACACAGATTCAGAAGACTGGGGGACGATAGGTATAATAGCGTGAAACAAAGAAGTATGTTATGCACGTAATCGAAGTATGACACGATAAAATGCCTTAAAGTACCCGATTTCTCCATGTTTGGTTCATCTGTCAACTGTGGCAGCCATCACTAAAGTTATTTAGCTAGTGTCCGACTCACTTTGTATCGTAGCGCCTGGTATATATCTGCAGCGAGTTGTCCTTTCCACCATTGGTCCTCTAGCTCCATTTAACAGTGCTTTGGAAACGTCTGAAAGGCAATACATGGGAAAGACAATCAAACACGTCGCGCTAAAGATGCTCTGCACATGGAAAAGCTAAAGTATAGGAACTCGCTGCCTAACAACCGTTCACGCTAGCGGATCAGTCGGCACCGTCATCAATAGCTGCCGTTCATTGGATTTTTCTTAAACTACGCAATTAAAAATGGGTTGACTGTTCAAAAGTGGACACTCACCAAATTAGCACATGTAGTAAATATTACTGGCAGTTTTGTTTTTTTCTGAAGTGAACTTCAAACTAGCCGTGACATGCTTTTACTCACACTTTGTGTTGTAGTCAGTGTGTGACTGACTGCTCGACTCAGCACGAGTTCACGAAACACTGGTGCTGCCTTCAAGTGCTACCGGAAACACCAACTCTCATAAACAGGGGGCATAAAAGTGTTTTTTGCAGGTGGAAAACACAAAGTTGGTGGTAAAACAGATGCATATACTACTACATTAACTTCACATCTTGACTATGCCACTTTAGTACAAACGTCGTCATACATGATTGATTCATTGTTGGAACAGAAGTTCGGAATCGAACCCGAGCTTCTGCGATAAGGATTGGGCCTTGCTAGGCTACATGGGGCGCACGCTCAACTGGGTGAGCTGTCAAGGCACCCCCAGAGGAAACTCTCAAGGTTAGTACAGAGATTCCGATTAGCACTTGAAGGCATCACTAGTGTATGGCGAACATCCAATCACTGGCCTGATGCCGCCAATACCCAATTAATGGGAAACACATAATTAGAATTTGTAATGATCCACTTTTTTCACAGCAAAATATGCCCAACACGCCACATGTATTTTATTGTAAACAAAATTATAAAGTGCACATTACTAAATCTGACTTTAGATTACACATTATTCAATTACGTGGTAACCTTTACTTTGTGCGCTAATACCAGTATTAACTGTTAGGTTTGCACCAGCTTGTGGCAAAGTTTTGATAGAATACAGGCCCGGTTGACCACATTTACAGATGATCTTGCAATAAAGCTTCCAATAAATCTTTCTAGATTTTATGAGAAATTTAATCTCTGTGTCCTTGTCAATACAGAATTCATTTTGATGTGGCAATGACTATTAAAAAAAAAACGTTAAACTCTACAGACACATACAGCTCTCTATAGACACATACACAGAGAACATCTATTATGATTACCCAAAAAGGTTTGTCCCCAGGAGAACAATGATTGTCGGCCGGTGGCTATTACCTTTAATGTTTTTAAATCAATGGAAAAGCTCATGATAGAGAAACTCCATACTGATGTGGATCAAATATTAGATAGATACCACTTTGCGTAGTACAAGTGATGCCATATTAACAATAATGCACCTCACTCTGAAACACCTTGAAAGTCCTGTTGCATATGCCAGATTGCTTTTTGTTGATTTCAGTTCTGCCTTTTACTCAATCCAGCCAGACATCATGTTTAGGAAATTATTTCAGTTAAATGTAAATCCCTCTTTAATCCGGTGGTATCACTTTTTCCTGTCAAACAGGCCACAGCAGGTGAAGTTTGATAGACCAGTGTGCAGCACTGGCGCCCCCCAAAGGTGTGTCAGTTCACCCCTTTTGTTTACATTGTACACAAATGACTGCATCAGCTCTGAGCCAAACCAACATATTGTAACATTTTCAGATGACACTGTCCTTCTCAGTTTGCTTACTAAAGAAAGCAATACAAGCGTCCACCAGGTTGCTGTGGACAAGTTTGTTAACTGGTGTGATTCACAAGCAAAACTTTGGAAATGCTGGTAGATCCCAGATCAGCTGGAGACCAGAGCCCTGTATCCATCCATGGTCATGACATCAAGCAGGTGTCCTCTCTTAAATAGCTACTAGTGTATATTGACAATGAGCTGAGTTGCACACATGTAACAAATGTCTTAGTTTAATTTGACAGTAAAATCTCAAACTCAGATTTTCAATCTGGTTAAGACGGCAGGCAAAATTATGGGAACACCTGCACCTCTCAACCCGCAGGAGCTTTTTGATCAGGCAACAATCAGGCCGGCTAAGACCATTCTGTCTGATAACTCTCACGTTTTTGTCTTAGGAAAGAGGTACAGGGTTCCTCTGTGTAAATATAACAGGTATAAGCACTCATCTGTTCCTCTTGCAGTTAAGCTCATTAATGAGCAGCGATGAATGTAGGACTATGAATTCTTTAATGTGTATCTGTGACTGTGATTTATGAAAGGATAAATTAAATTGTTTTTAATTGTTTATTGTTTTTTTGAAGGATGGCTTTCATCTTATTTTAATGTAGAAAATGGTAAATCTGCAATTTAGTAGCCCAAATGTTGACTGTACATTTGTCTTTTAATTGTTTTTAACCCTGTGCTTGTTGTGTCTGTTGTAACTCTTGCAGCAAAGTTACTCAGTGTCCAAAACAAATTTCTCCTTAGGGAGACTAATAAAGATACTTTGACTTTGAAAACTGTGTAAAGGGATTTATAACTTTCACATTTATCACAGGTTTTCTCCCATGTGGCATCCATGATTGCCATTCCTGGTAATAATAAAACAGAAAAACAGGCATCATTTTTGGACAGAATAGGTCCCAGTAAGTATCATTTTGTAGCATGTAAGACATCTATAGTATATAACATTAAAAAACCTAAACATTTTCAACACTATGTTGCACATTTGCATCACACAAAAATAGGAACTGATACATAAAGGGTTAACCCTTACCTGACTTTAACTTTTTTTATAATGCTGACAATAGCCAGGCCAACTTGAGCTGGGACATTTTGGGACATTTAAAGCAATGTGGAAATCAAATGTACTTATATTCTCTTTGATTTGATTTCAAGTAATATATTGTAGAATATGATAATCATAGTTAATGACAGGGATTTTGAAAACTAGATCACTTGATGTGAAAGTGTCATTTATCTTCTTTGAATAAAATGTCAAATAAATAATGCTGGATTGTTAAATACGGATTATCCTGGAGATAAACTGGGGTAAGGTCTTCAAGTGTCAAGTCAAAGATATCCTATTTGTTTTGGAGTGATATTTGTACATCACATTGAGAGAAACCCCATCTGTCACTATCCCTGTTATTTTTTTCATGCTCTATTACATTAGCCCTGAGGCATGCTGAGCATCCCTCAGCTCATCTCATGTCATCTTAATGTGGGTTAGAGGCTATAATGCTGCTGGGAATATATCGGTTTAGTCCCTCTCGCTCATGAAGTACAAAAGTGACAAAATAGTTTTAGAAGGAACTGGAATTCACAGTAATCAAATCCACAAGTGTTGTGTCTTAAATGTGTGAAATATTGTGTAAATCTGAACATAAGGCAAAGAAAAAGACATCAGGGTTTTTCCTGCATAGAGGAATTGTTGGCACCCCCCAAATAGGTTTGAGCCAGCGCCAAAGATAAATCCCAAGTCCCTAATGTCTTTGACTTCCAGCAGTCAACTCCCCTCTTTCTTATGGCATCAGTAATATATTTAGACAGATTCATAACTGGTTGAGAACTCCTTGTAGACCCGTTAAATAGTTGATTCTTTTCCTGTTACATTTGGAATGCTGTGTTTTTCTTCACATATGTAAAGACATTTCACCATAAACTGGTGCATAAAAATGTATCCGTAGGCAATAAATTAAGTAATTGACGCTCAAAATTTCCTGGGGAGAGACCCCCAAACCCAATGCTTAACATGTGTCCCTTCCAATGGGCCATTTTGAGCCAGGAAAAACCCTGAACATGGATGCATGAATGTTAGCATGCATTTGGTTCTGGGTACACTGCTATGAGAGCAATGTTGACATCTAGTGTAACAAGAATTGAAATCATGTATTTTGGCATATATACTATAACATGAAATATAAGTTTCATGTTGACAAAACAATTTGAGTAATTTTGTTGTATGCGGTCAAAGTAGGGCAGTTTACCCCAGCAGCACAGCACAGTTCAGTTTGACCCAAATAGGTTAAAGCGACATCAATATTACAATGGCCTCCCTGCCTTTTAAAAGCAAATTAACTAATCTAATGCCCCAGGTTACCCAACTACCTCACTTTGGTGCAGAGGCAATTGATTGTCTGTATCAGTGGTTTTCAAAGTGGGGTCCTTAAAGGGGGTCCTTAAAGGGGGTCCCCAGCCAAAAGGGGAATCATTTATTTTCCCTATAACTCCATCCATAAGTAACACAATGACATAATGCATGACTATTTTGGTCATGGAAAGCAAAACTCCTCTGATGGCAGACCCTGGGATGAAATCTTCCATGGGGGTCGGTGGTCTAATTGGGGTCAGTTTAGGGGTCCTTGACATATAAAAGTTTGGGAATACTGGTATATATCATTGGATATGTCAGCTGATACATCCCTTCTTAATACAGGCATTATGCAACTTGACCCCACACAAATTGCAACAACTCTTTCAACGGATCTAGTCTCATAAAAGTCTCCTCTATAACATATCAAAAGTCCTAAGAAATAGATATATAGAAAGTATAGAAAAATACTGAAATTGTTGATGCCAAGTTCACGGGGCATCCCATGTTAAGGGAAAACACTGCAGGTGAATAAGGGAAACTATTTTAACTAAGAGATATCTCCATGAAACGTTGTTTACTTACTTTTAAGACAATATTTTCTTGTATTACAAGTTTTATTTAGTTTAATTATGCAAATGAGGCATTGTCTAATTAAATATGAGCTAATTTGCATCAATACGGAAATGAAATTACAGAACTACAGCTCTAACGCACAACCTCAACATCATTTTTCTCAGCCACTTCCTCTGTTCGCTGATTGGACCAGTAAAAATGCCAGAGAAAACCCAAGAATATACGTAGTACTAGACGTAGTACTGAAGGGAAATGAAAATTGAGTGGAAGTACGTAGGAGGGCGGAGCCAGGCTAGTCCAAGTGAACCAAAACCTTTAAAATCTGGGAGATCATTAGTAAATGATTCTAGAAGGTAAAACTAGTGTGTCGACCATATTTCTATGGTGTCGACTATTCTGTGGCTTCCAAAGAGATGTATTCATGGAGCCAGTATGATCCAACTGTGTCACTTATTGTCTAGAAATACGTCTTGTAAAGTCCTGGCATAAATGATTAATTGAATGTGTGACTTTGGAAACCTTTACTAAAATTCAGGAACCACATTTATAATACTACATTATATCTGCAGATTACATTTGATCATAACTGTAACATATTCTGTGCTGGAAGTAACCTTACATGACTTCTTTATACAGCATGTTCTGCAGGGAGCACTAGTGCAAAGACACCATAGGTTCCATGGTGTGTTTAAATAATAAAAAGGGCAGTCCAGAGATTGTGGCTGCATGCAGGGGGTGAGTCTGAAGAGGATTGGTAATGTTAGCTGCTTTATGGTAGAAGCTGTTGAAGTGGTGGGTGGCTTTTTTCTTAATGGGCTACAAATGTCTCACATTGAGGAAACAAATGGTGTCCTGCGAGGAGAGAATTGGTGGCCGTCCTTTCTGTGCTTTTCTTCCCCGTGCAGTCCTGCAGTGCCTTGATGGCAGCTGACAGCCATTGACCTGCACAGGAATGTGAACAGTCCTGTTCTTTTTCAGTAAAGATACACACAGAGATACCTAAGTAGACGATCGGTCTGTTATTGTGATGGCAGGGTTCAGAATGAACTTTTTTGTCCAGCTGTCAAATGGCTAGTTAATGTTGTCAATAAGTTGTTTATTGACTGGTGAGTGAAGCAAATCTACCAGCCACTTGCATGCCAGATCTGTAAAACGGACCCAGCATTTGGATGGTGGTACTGATTTTGAACCCTGTGTGTTGGTTATTGATATTACACTGCATCAGTTCTGGCAATGTGCCTCCTTAATGTTTGCATACTCTTTTGGGTCTGTTTAGGATCTGATATATTCTCAAGGGTATGTTGGTGGCTCACCTAGTTTCTAAATCACAACCAATGATCTTAATTACTGATGTTTCCTGGTAACACAAATGCTCATCTTTACCTTATCTTAGTTTTGGGAGGGCTTGGTTTCAAGTTGTTAACAGCACAAAGGTCACTCTGTTCTTATAGACTCATTCACATATGATTTCATGACAAAACAACTAGTCACACTGCAATGATGGAGTGCTATGCATAGTAATTGCTGACCTAGTTCACAATGAAAGTCAACAAGTTACATGTGCAGGCTACCTTGCTTACCATAAGCTGTAAAGTAGAATTAGTGGGTCCAACACATAAAATATGCCAATTGCACATATATATTCTTAGCAAATTCTACACTCTTTTTTTCTTATTCTTAAACAACAGTTATTTTGAATGTTTAGTTGTGTTTCTGTATTTATTGTTTTATTTTCAATTGTTTGTTTGTCTGTTAATGTATGCACCTTTCACCAAGGCAAATTTCACATAAGTGTACTTATTCTGGCATTAAAACCTTTTCTGATTCTGAAAAGGCAGTTATATGAAGTTATTCTGGTTCAGGTTTTCAGGAGAAACCTGACATTCTGATGTGGCTCATGCGCCGGATGTCCCTCACCTTCCGCTCTCTATGTTTTGCTTTTCTCAAAATCACTTTGCTACGGGAAACAACAACAAACTTCGAGCAAGCTACGCTGAAAATGGCAAGTTTTTAAATGAAATTGGGTCTTGTGATAAGGCAGGCCTGCTTAGTGCTTTGAGTGAATGATTGTAAAGATTTACAAAGAATATATTAAAGCATTTATTCTCTAACTGGGACATTTTAGGACTGATAGGTGGGGATTCCTACAGACAAAGTACACACGGCAATACACTGGTAAGAGCAAATTACTTTAACCATGTATGCAACTAATTTAAATAGCTCATATAACTGTTAACTTCATTTAATATTGTGTGTGGCATTTTCTTTGGGGGGGGGCAAGTGTTCCAACAAAAAAACGAGACCAATTTGCACCAACGCAGCTTCCGGAGCACTATTGTGATGGGTGTAAAGAAATGCAAACAACCCAGAGAGTTTTTTTCTCCTATCCCAGAATGCATCAGTTGTATAGCCACGCGTTGTGGTCATGTTAAACAGTGATCACTTAAAAAGGTCACTAGTGTGAATTAATCTACAATCTAGCATCTTAATGCAATAAATTGTCTCACACTTACTGAATTTAGCTCCACTGGCCTATTTTTATAGCTGCTGTTGAACTGTGTAGAGTGGCCCTTCATTGTATGTTAATATGACTTGTGAACAGCTGGACATACCCAAAGGGTGTGAAGCCTCTGGCAGAAGTAACCTAAAGCTATAAATCAGCCTAACTCCCAAAGTGTTTTGCAAGATAATAATTGCTATATCTTGCAAAACACTTAGGGAATTAATGTGAAAGTGTAATGCTATTAAATTACTCACTGTAAATGCCTGGAATATCAAGGCCCATACCTGCCTGAGCATAAGCAAAAAGACCCCTAACTGAGCATAAAAAGGGAAAAACATCTACATTTAAAAAAATATTTTTTAAGTATATTTCTGTTTCAAAATAATTCAGTTAACTATTTAAATTTGATTACATAACACAGCTTTTTAGACAAAAACTAGAATACAAACAGTACACTGATTAGAGACGATTAATGATAGATTATAAATTTGATAATGAATCAGTGAAGGCCTACTCATTCATTTTGAATAACCTATTATTCAAATTATACAAAATGCATACAAATGTTGTTTTTCTTTTTCTTTAAAGGACCCATGACATGGTGCTCTTTGGATGCTTATAGACCTTAGTGGCCCCCTAATACTGTATCTGAAGTCTCTTTTATATAGACCTTAGTGGTCCCCTAATACTGTATATGAAGTCTCTTTTATATAGACCTTAGTGGTCCCTAATACTGTATCTGAAGTCTCTTTTATATAGACCTTAGTGGTCCCTAATACTGTATCTGAAGTCTCTTTTATATAGACCTTAGTGGTCCCCTAATACTGTATCTGAAGTCTCTTTTATATAGACCTTAGTGGTCCCCTAATACTGTATCTGAAGTCTCTTTTATATAGACCTTAGTGGTCCCTTAATACTGTATCTGAAGTCTCTTTTATATAGACCTTAGTGGTCCCTTAATACTGTATCTGAAGTCTCTTTTATATAGACCTTAGTGGTCCCCTAATACTGTATCTGAAGTCTCTTTTATATAGACCTTAGTGGTCCCCTAATACTGTATCTGAGTGGTAACCAGCCCCGCTGAGGCGTTACTCAATCTGTAATGGAAAACGGACGCAGAGTGCGTCGAGTCGAGACGAGGCGAGTCGAGCTGTTACCAGCAGTGGAAAAACGCCACTAGTATGTGCCATTTCTGAGTCTCTAGCTTTTGAGGAGGAGAGGGGGCTGGGGGTGTGGCCTTGACCAACTGCTACTTTGCTTGTTTGAAAGTCATGATGTCTCTTTCTTATGGGTGGGCCAAATTCTCTGGGTGGGCAAAGCAGAGAAAGGGAAGGTAACTTTGTCCCTTATGACCTCATAAGGGGTACGACTCCAGATCGACCCATCTGAGCTTTAATTTTCTCAAAGGCAAGGCAGGATACACAGGGCTTGGTTTACACCTATCTCCATTTCTAACCACTGGGGGACCATAGGCAGGCTTGAGAAACGCATATTAATGGGACCTTTAAATCTAAAGCCTTTACCACCAAAGTCTTTGAGTGCCTTGTGTTCAGAAGAAGATAGATGGTTTCACTTGAAATGTGCATGGTAGCCAACATGTTTTGGAATTTCTAGTATCCTGACGTTGAGGTGGGCACATTTGGTCCAGATTTTTGGGTGCAGGGGGCAACAGACTGCTTGCCTGGCAGCTATAATTTACAATGGGGAAACTGTCACTGCATAACTGTTAGTTGACAATTACACAAGTACGAATATTTTTAGTTTAACTGTTTAACATGCTGCAGTCTCCAGTATCCAGCACAGGATTGTGGGTGCAATTTCAACTTGAGACAATTTAGCTACCAGTTGATGTTAGTTTGGTTATTTTTACACCATTTTGTGGTTGTTTTACCTTCAAGCTGACATATGTGAATGGACCCATATGAACAAAGCACCACACGAATGCAGTGAGAGCAGTGTTTGCAGTAAAACAGCTCGGTGATTGTGTTTTGCTGTAGGCCCAGGACAGCACGGCTCTCTGTCGGAGGCACCAGGCTAAAGGCTAAAGCTGCTCAGAGGCTGTAATCCCCGTATGAAACCATCATGGCTGCCACTCGCTGAGCTGTCAAGCTCTCCACAAAAGAAAAGGTAAAAAAAACCGAGACAACTACACACACAACTACAGCTTCATGATTTATCTACCACTCGGTGGGTTTATTTGAATTAATAAGTCGATGCAATGTTGGAAAAAACTGGTTTGGCGTAACTTTGTTGCTACGCTTTTTATTCTTCGTTATTTCGTCTTTTGTAAGCTCTTGTCGCGTCACGTTAACGTGAATTCAAATCACTCAGACGCTATGTCAAGAAAGCGTTTTAACAGTTAGCTCAAGTGGTAAAAACAACCGTGTGTTTGCATGCAAAATGTAAAAGGCTCCAGTTATATGCCAGTGGGACAGTTTTATCGTAACTTCGCAATTCCCACTGCGGTCGTTGCTCGCTACGAAGGCAGTCTCATCACTTTGTTGTGGTTAAGTCAAACTGCACAATGGCCGCACATTCGCCGATTAAACTGCTACTAAAGTGCTACCTCAAGCTTTGTATTGGTGCATTTGTTAGTTAGATAATGTGTTTAATATCGCCTCTAGCGCTAGCTGTGTCTTAAGCAAGTTCACAATCACAACTATTGTGTGGGCAGGTGAGTTAAAGTATATTTTCCTACACCTGGGGGCTGATAAGAATCGAAATTCGTTGCTCTACGCCGGATCTGAGTGGGATGAATTCATATCCATGCAGAGGCATTTTAAACCAAAGCCAGCAACAGGTGGACTTAACATTAACAATTGCAGAGTAGTGACTGTGAATGCAGCTTGTTTTTATTGGAGAAATGAGTATGTGTTAAGCTTGTGGCAAAATAGGTTAATTAAGAAGGGACACTTCTTGTTTTGGAGTCTTGTGTTTGGATCTTATGTACCCCCAGTGGATCCGGATTCACTAGTAACCAGTTAGTACTGTGCGTTTTTTTTTCACATTAAAAAAACAGCTTTAATGCAACAAGTCAAAGGGTGCCTGTTTTTAGATGCATTTACTCTTGCTATGAAATGCTTTCAAAAGAGATAGCATGTTGTGTGTGTTAACACTGCTGGTTGGATGTGTTTCTGAAATGATATGTATAATATAATTATTTATTTTTTTCTGCATTTTCAGAAACCTGGAAAAAAAAACATGGATTCAGTGGATATTTGCGCAACTACCTCCAGAGGAGATAATAAACCGCAAGATAATAAACGGCGTGTCAACAACAAGAATAGAGATTGGCACAAACGGCTCCACCTCAGGAAAACTGCCGCTCAGCCTCCAACTATGCAAAGTGATGATAAGAATGGACCAAAGAAGATAGCAGAGTGGGAGCAAAGCACAGTGTGGCCTTCATCAAAGAACCCTCCCCAGAAAGCACAGCAGGCTCAGACAAATGACAGCGGAAATACACTCAGGTTCACATGCTCTCAATGTAGGGACAACTTGGAATATGTTCCCAAAGACTTAGTGAAACACTTTGAGGAAAACCACAAAGGGAGACCACCAGTTTTTTCCTGTCATATGTGTACTTTCAGTACGCATGTGTTCTCCTACCTTCAGGTTCATCTACTAAGCCACAAGGACACTTTTTCTAGTTGCAGCATTTGCAATGACAACGTTCAGCGCACATGGCCTGAATTTAGTGCACACCTGACTATGTATCACCACCAAAATGGCAAATATTCATGTGAAATGTGTCAGAAATTCTCCACAGGTGATGTTAGGGTATTTTTAGAACACATGTATGCACATAATTTGGGCCTGGAGGGAGTTAAGGATCAATCGCTGCAAACAAAGGGCAAGAATAAGTTTGGCCCTAAAAAAACTGATCAAACTTTACGTTGTCAGCACTGTGGCTATGAGGCATCTCAGAAATGGTTGATTACTAAGCACGTTAAAGCTGTCCATGTTTGCCAGAATGGTAATCAGAGGAAGAAGAAGAAGAAGGAGGAGGACGAGGTTTGTTCCATAGCAATGAAACCAAATGACCCAATCCCAAAAATCAAGCCTAGGTTAACAAGAAGTGCAGTTAGAGAAATGTGCTGGCTGACGCAGGACTGCCTTTCTCTGCCAGGGAGAGAGTTCCTGGATAAATACTGCCATCTATCAGATCCACAAACTACACTAGAGGAGACGCAACAGTTTTTGATGAAATCTGTTGCCGGGGAAAACGGAGACCAGAAATGGACCAAGGCTCTTAAAACCGTTTGGTCAAATGTCCCTCAAGATATGAATCTTCACCCAAAGTCAGAGAACGGCATTGTGTCGAACTCGTCGGATCTCACCGTCCTGACTGTCAAGAACAAGATAACTGTGGCTCAGAATGGCGCTACTTACGCCAAAAGGTTGAAAACGATGACATCATCATCAGACAAGGAAACCGTCTCCCCTGAAAGTGCTCCCGATGATGCTCGTTGTGCAGTTGACCAAAATGGATGTCGGTCAGATTCGAAGGATCGTACACCTTGTCCACAGACTGACACCAAACTAAATAATGACGTCTCAATGCCAGCCCAGAGTGAGCCACCTGAGTGCACTCAAATGCAGGAAAACAGAGAGAATCAGGAATTAAAGACTGATCAGGGAATTCAGAATAAACCTGTAGAGCCTATGCACGAGGATGGGATTAATACCTCCAGTGAGGTGAAGTTGACGAATGAGAGCGAAGAGCAGACATCTGTTTATAAAGCTGCACCAAAAAACAAGACACGAAGGCGAAGAAGAAGGGCCAGATCTAAAAGAGTGGATAAAAGGTCATCGGGATTGGCCTTAAAGATAGTGTTGAAGAAGAATCCAGTGAAAGAGAAGCAGTGGGTGTCACAAAGCTCTTTGTCTCCATCAGTAGGTGGTGTGACGGATGGCCATCATGGACCGCCAAGCCCTCACACAGCACAAGAGGAGACGGCGCAGATTCTCCCCAACGCGCTGCTGACAGAAGAACCTCTGAAGAAATGGACCAAAGCATCTGAGACTGAGCTGGATGGTCCCTCTAAAGCCATGACTTTAAGTCCACAACCAAAGCCAGGAGAAGAACTGACCCCCAGTTGTGCTGCAAAGCCAACGGCGTCTAAAAATATGGACGGAAGCAGGCCCGGTGTGTCATCAACGCATCAAAAAACGCAAAACGACGCAGAGAAGTCCCTCTCGGAAGCAGAAGTCGACGAGAGCGCTTCAGCTTGTAAGAAGGGCCAGTCAGATTCGACGGCTGCAGCTGAGACTGAAGTACAGAACGGCCCAGAGAACGCAAAGCTCCAAACATCAGGCAGTGGCACAGACTATCTGTCGGCCGATGAGATGGCTGCTGATGGAGCGACGACTCACAGCAGTTGCACCAAGTCTTCCCCTGCTTCCCACCCTGTTATTACAGCAAAGGGTAAGACTGCAAATTATAGTTCCTACATAGACAAAATGGTTAAAAGATTTAGAATGCAGTGGCAATTATTTTGGAATACATTTAAACCTTTTGAAATTTCACAATCAAGAACAATAGCAAATAGGGCTGGGTTAAACTAATCGATTCTCTGATTGATCTGATATGGATTAAGAATCCCCAGATTGATCTTTTCCCCACTGATGTATTGGCCATGTTAGTCCCGTTAAGTGAAAAGTACTTTAAACAAAGTTTTTGGAATCAACTTACTGTAAACATTGACCTGATACTTTATAAAAAAACATACTTGAAAGTTTCTTTTTGTTTGTACAATATACAGCAGAGATCTTCAACAGGGGGTTGGGGACCCTTAGGGGGCCCTCAGAGTTACTGCAGGGGGGCCTCCAAGTTATTGTTTGATCATTTAAAAAAAAAGGAAATGTCTGAAAATATACATAAACATGTCCAACATATTTAACAAAGATAAATTGCCTTTTTTTTTTTTTTTTAAATTGAACACAACATTGATAACAAACTTATCGGCCTGTAGCTATGGTAACCACTAAGGTAGCCATCCATCCATCCAGTAAGGATTCACTGAATGTTTAGCATTATAGTGGGGCAGATAAGGGGGGGAAATCGTTCACAAGTGGATACAAGCACCAAATTTGGTGTGGTTATGCCTCTGGGGCCAATAATTTGAAAAATAACATTAGCCACTTGATTTTTCAAAATGTCTGCCATTTTCCAAGATGGCCGCCATTTCCAGCATTGGAAAACACATATCTGCCCACATAATTTTACTAATGGGACATATTTCAAGGTTTTCAGCTTTTGAATCCTGTGTTTTTGACTATAAGGATGTTACATGCATATCCATTTTGTGTTTTGAGAGTCTATAGTGGTATGTAGAGTAAATAATGTGAAAAACATGCATGAAACATGACATAATTCCAAGAAAAAATTTATTATTAAAGCATGTCAAAGTAACACAAGGTTTTTTCAGTTGGCTGAATATTTCAGATGCTTTATCCAATATATTCCATGTTTGCCAAGCAGTCTTCTTCCCTTTGCCACCAAAGGCTGAAACAACATCACAGGCAGTGAATGCATGAAAGAAAAGAATACCGCTGCTCTTCTCCCTTCCAATACATTGATAGAGGTCATGATCCATCCAAGATTCATTCCTTGGCCAAAAGCAAGCCACAATTGTTGCAGACCAATGTCCCAAAGAACTGGCAGACCACTGACTGCTATAACAAGAACGTCTGTCACTGGCTTTGACCATAAGGTTTTTGCTGCCATTTTTGGCGTGGACAAAGATCCTAGTGTCAGCTTCTTCATGACTACGGTACATGGACTTACGTCATCTAGGTTGATGGCGTGGTTGCTGACAGTTTGATCCTATTTGGTCACTATAACCACATTTGGTGTTAAAGTTACTGCAATTCTGTCAGCGAGGAAGTGTAACAGCTCAGTTTTATTCTCATCATCACTAAGAATGTTACGCCAGTTCTTGGGTATTTTGCCATTGCTGGTCACTTTGCGTCTGCCTCTATGTCCTCTTTTTGACCCAGGTTCTGCCTTCAAACTGGATTGTTGGTAGATGTCAAAGACTATGTCTGTTCTTTTGTATTTCACAGAGTATGCCTCTACAGTGGGGCTCGAAAGTTTGGGCACCCCAGGTAAAAATTTGTATAAATGTGCATAAAGAAGCCAAGAAAAGATGGAAAAATCTCCAAAAGGCATCAAATGACAGATTAGACATTCGTATAATATGTCACAAAAAGTTAGATTTTATTTCATCATTTACACTTTCAAAATAACAGAAAACAACAAAATGGCGTCTGCAAAGGTTTGGGCCCCCTGCAGAGTTTATAGCACCATACTTTGGAAAGACCTGAGACCTGACAGTGTCATGGATTGTTCTCAATCATCAAGGTCAATCTCAAGGTTTTAAATGCCCAGACTCATCTGACCCCCACCCCAACAATCAGCACCATGACTTCTTCTAAGCAGTTGTCTAGAAAACTGAAACTGAAAATAGTTGACGCTCACAAAGCAGGAGAAGGCTAGAAGAAGATAGCAAAGCGTTTTCAGATGCCAATATCCTCTGTTCGGAATGTAATTAAGAAATGGCAGTCATCAGGAACAGTGGACGTTAAAGCAAGATCTGGAAGACCAAGGTATTAACTCTGCAGGGTGCACAAACTTTTGCAGACACCATTTTTTTTTTCTGTTATTTTGAAAGTGTAAATGATGAAATAAAATCTAACTTTTTGTGACATATAATACGAATGTCTAATCTGTCATTTGATGCCTTTTGGAGATTTGTCCATCTTTTCTTGGCTTCTTTATGCACATTAATACACATTATTACGTTGGGTGCCCAAACTTAGTAGTGGTCAAATGTTTTTGAGCTACGTGGTGGCAAACTGTTCACCAGTGCTGATCCATCAATAATGATGGTTTCAGCTTCTGGTTCAGTGTCGGGGGTTTTGACAAGAGACTCATGGATGGCAGCCTGCTGAGATTTCTGTCCACCGTGGAGCTTCCCACCATCACTTAAGGCAGCAGGGAATGGCTGATTTTCATGTCTAAAGAGCTTCTTCAGATCACACTCTGCTCTGGCATGAGATAAACAGTTTGGAGAAGAGCTGGCAATACTCCTTCAGCACCTTTTTCTTCAAAGAATTGACAGAGGCACGTTCCTGATGGAAGAAGTTCATGCAGTTTTTCTTGATTGGCTCATAAAGTTTCTTCTTCTTCAAGTCCTCTCCAAAACAATATAAGGACTTTAACTATTGATATTTATGATGGTGAATATAGTCTCATTGTAATTCTTGACCATCACAACATAGGGGTAAATATTGCCTCTTGTGATTTATCTTGTACAGTTCAAGAGATATGATGGAAAATACATTATTAGGTTATGGCGGAATCCAAAATGGCCACAACAGCTGTCTAGAGGCCTTCATTTATGTTGTGTGTGGTATTATTGTAATCATTGACCATCAAAACATAGGGATAGACATCATCCTTTATGCAGTTGAATGTTTTGTTCAGGAGATATGCAAATATACATAATTTGGCTATGGCGGAAAATAAAATGGCCGCCTCGGCTCCCATGAAGTTTTTTTGCGATGGCTAACGTACTTTTTTGAAAGAGCACTACCCACTGAGTAATTTTACCAATTTTGGTGCTTGTATCCACAAGTGAACGATTACCCTAAAAATGGCACTTATCTGCTCCACAATTAAAACATAATGTATATGAATGTCAATAATTATTAGTGTGTGTAGTGATACTAACAAAGTGTACACAGAGTAAATTGTAATTTCCCCACTGAGATCAATAAATAGTAAAAATTTAAATTAAATTAGATAAGTATTGTATGCACCACAAAAAGGTATGTGTGAAGGGTTTAGGCCACCCAACACATTATTATAGGCCCAGTTTAATATGCAACTCAACTTCATACAGTGTGGAGTGGGGGTCCTTGCGCTCTTTCTTTCAGCTAAGATGTCCTTGGCCTAAACTATGTTTGAAGACCCCTGATTTACAAAATAAGTTCTCTGTGAATCTCTTTTTATATCCATGCAAAATTCATATCAAATTGGAAATGTAATCAAATCAGGACCTCTGAATCAAATTGATTTTGGGAAATCTTTGGCAATACCCAGACCTAATTGCAAACCTGTTTTTGAAAGGAGTGTTTTTTCACCTTTTGTCTTGCAGATAAGCTGAACTCTACAGATCTGAGCCTTGGCCTGTCTTCAGAGGCCAGCGATAAGGTTGTTGAGGGGGTGAGAGGCAGAGAGGTGCCCGCTGACTCTTGCCCCGATCTCCTCAGCAACATCCGACCGGAGCCTTCGCCAGTCTCCGGGCATCGGTGGCAGACGCTCTCAAAGAACCTGGAGAGGACCCTGAAGTTGGTAGCCATGAATCCCTCTCAGTTGGTAAAGCGCCCAGCGGGAGACCAGCCCGTTGTGGTGCTAAATCATCCCGACGCCGACATCCCCGCGGTGGCCAGGATCATGGAGGTCATCAACAGGTACAGAGGAGAGGTGCAGAAGGTCGTACTGTCGCAGCAGACCGTGAACGCACTCGCAGCCATGGACGACGAGGCCCCGAGGCGAACGAGCCAACAGAGGCCCAGCCCGACTCTGCGGGCCACGCCAAAAACCCTGTGCAGGAGCGATTTATGTTGAAATTGAAACTCCGTAGGTTGAGCAGGAAAAAGTACGAAGTAGTCGGCGCAGTCTCTCCCAGCAGGGATGTCGCAACCAAGTTTCGCTGCTGGTTTTGCGGCAGGGTCTTTGCAAGTCAGGAAATGTGGATGGTCCATCGGCAGCGACATCTGATGGAGTGGAAAAGGCCAAACTGTGAAAAACTCTTAAATGTCGCACACACTGGATGAGAAAACCAAAAACTAGTCTGGAAAATGCTGACTTTGCAATATAACAATAATGGAAACGGTGATAGCCAGTCTCAAATTATTATTTTTTTTTAAAAGTCTTAATTATGATTGGTTGGTTATGGGCGACTCAAATGATTACACCTCCTGGAGGGTTCACATTCTCAGGGTAAACTTTTACCTATCGTCTCTCTCCCAGTTGGAGTAGCTTGATACAAAGTATTTGTACATTAGGGATTTATTTGTAAAGCCACACAGACATGGTGTGCATAATTTAGTTCTTTGTATTGTTTGGTATTTTGTGTACGCTTTATAATAGCTTTATTTAAGGTAATTTTAGTACACTGTCTTATAGATTCTTTTATAGAACACTGTAATATGTATATTTGCCATACTATCTGAATCAGTTTATGTACGGGTAGGCTCTACAGTGTGGTAGCTATCATATTTATGTTTTTGGAATGGGACGCAGAGAC
Organism: Percina caprodes; assembly: GCA_013375575.1. NCBI lineage: Eukaryota > Metazoa > Chordata > Actinopteri > Perciformes > Percidae > Percina > Percina caprodes. Next base: position 625,231 of record JABXJD010000149.1, read on the forward strand.
CCACAAGTTAACTCAGATATACCAAAACTGTTTAATAAGAAAAAAAAAAAAAAAGACAAGCTGTTTTATTCTACATTTATTTATGACTCAGTTTTATTATCCTTTGATTTATTTTTGGGCCATTAAAAGAATCTGTGTATTTGTAAAAAGCTTGTATAAAATCCAAATTATGTTCAAATAATAGTATAAACTGTAAAAGGGGGGTATATTTTCATGAATTTATTTAGTGAAAGCAGATGTCTCTAAAGACACACTTAATTAAAAAAAGAATTAAACCTGTGTTTTGTGATGTAAATTAAAAAATACTTGCAAAATCTTTTTAAAATCTGGACACGAGGCCTGGATGATTTGATCATACTTTTTTTTCCCCCCTTTTTTGACTTGAAACGATAATCTTATCTTTTTAATTGCACTATGAAAGGAGGATTATAGCTCCCATTACCTCACCTTTATCAGGCGTAAGCTTTTGACAATCTCAACCAGTCTTACTGTGGCTCAGCATTGATCCCTCAGTATTCACAGCAAGGGAACAGTGGTTCCTGTGTGCGTTTGTTAGTCAAAGACCATTACACAGTGGCACCTGTACTGATGTTGTGCATGTATCCCTGTTTCTGGAATGCACACTTCACTGTCACTCACTTTTTTTTTTTCTTCCAATTTAGAATAAGATTTATAATTGTGTATATAGTCCAGATAGAGAGACTGTAAACATATTACCTGAGAGTTTTCACCAAGTGCCTATAGGAATTCTTTTTATGAGTATGATAGCATAACTTGTTGACCGGACAATAAGTGAACCAGTTTTGTCAGTCCCTGGTGGCATTTTTGTAATGACTGAAGATGTGAACTAAAGTAAAGAACACAAGAAAAGAGTTTTATTAAAAACAAAAATATACAACCTTTTGAATTTCTTTCTTTGTGGCTCCCCCAAAGTATTTGCTGTCATAAACAAATAATTTGTCTACCTGCATCCTTCAGCTACAGCAACATTGTGTCATTCCTTGCATTCATTTAAATACACTGTTTACCGACTGAGCATTAAAAAAAAAAAATCTAAATAAAACGAGTTAAAAAAAGGTATGAGTCAGTGCTATTTTTGGCTTTGCATGGCCAGCAATACAGGCAAGTCTAGCATACAATCCTGTTGACAGGACCTTAAATTAACACTGAAGGAGGAGGAGAAAAGCATCACAAAGGAGTACTGTAAACAGTCTGACAGCAGGTTGGGATGTATGAGTCTAGTCCTTTGGCTGTTTGCACTCAGCCGGGGTATTCTAGGGCCTCACTGGGTAGCACAGCTTGGTGGCTTCCTTGGTGTTACTCTGGCTGTCAATCAGCATCAGAGGATACTTCTGGTGGTTGTCGATGATGTGGGAGAGGCTGCTGAAATACTGCAAAAAGAGTGGGACAGCGATGAAGTTGGAATTAAAAGTTGAAATGTTCTCGAAATCATCAAACTAGGTCAATACGCTAATTGTCATTTTTTACATTTTCCCAAAGGACTTTTTGAATGATCAAGTGTATTAACAATGATTAACAACAACATTGATTGCCAGACAACCCCTACAAACTTCCTTCCCAAAGGCCACAGTGACAGCTAAACAGAATAAAAAAAGTCCTCCACTGTACCTCCTCCCCTTTCTTCTCTCTTCCCAGAGCGTACTGCTGCGTGGTTGGCATGAAGCGGATGGGGATGTTGTATACTCTGCCCTTGTAAAACACCACTAACGTATATGGCTGCTGTGCGTCCTGACCGGAGCTCTTCCTCACCATAAACGCCCCGTCCTGAAACACAAAGGCACTCAGAGTCAGACCCAGCAGGGGGCGATGAGATATAATCCCCACAGTTCCAAAAAAGACAATGTGCACATCCATGTAGTTGCTGATGCCAGAATAAAAAGTGAATGTTCAAAGAAGTTACAGTCCGCACAACAGCTTAATGCTCTGGAAAAATACTACAATAGTGCAAATAATGCACACCACGTTTTGGCCCACAAGATGGATTTCCCCAGGTGTATTTGATTTCAGTGACCTCTGACCCTAATCTGTTTTTATCACTTCAAATGGTCAGATATGCAAAAAATAAATTGAAATACTATTCAGACATAGATGTTCACACTAATAATATTTAGATTGGGCAATTAAGATGACAAAATAATGACCTCACTGTTTCACTTTACAATTAAAGGTCCCATGACATCGTGCTCTTTGGATGCTTTTATACAGACCTTAGTGGTCCCCTAATACTGTATCTGAAGTCTCTTTTATATAGACCTTAGTGGTCCCCTAATACTGTATCTGAAGTCTCTTTTAAATAGACCTTAGTGGTCCCCTAATACTGTATCTGAAGTCTCTTTTATACAGACCTTAGTGGTCCCCTAATACTGTATCTGAAGTCTCTTTCCCAAAATTCAGCCATGGTGCAGAACTACAGCCACTAGAGCCAGTCCCACAATGAGCTTTCTTTAGTATGTGCCATTTCAGAGTCTGTAGCTCATAAGGAGCAAGATTCCAGATTGGCCCATCTGAGCTTTCATTTTCTCAAAGGCAGAGCAGGATACCCAGGGCTCGGTTTAGACCTATCACAATTTCTAGCCACTGGGGGCCATAGGCAGGCTGGGGGAACTCATATTAATGTTAAAAAAACCTCATAAAGGGAGTTTTCATGCCATGGGTCCCAGCACAACAATTTAAGATGGCTACATGTTTTTGAAAAGGTGGCATGAATAAATTGTGACACAATGCTTACAAAATAGATCAAAACAGCAGTTTAAAATAGGGCTTGTTTTGATAATTGCTGCACTACAGACAACTAAAGTGTCTAAGATGAAAAATAAACTAGTTACAATTTGGTGCAAAAGACAATGTCACACCAGCAGTTGAAGCAGCAATTTTTTTCCACACAGACCCCTCATTTGGATAACTGTGCTCCCCCAAATTATAGGATTCTTACTTTATTTGAGCAACACAAGACATTGTCAGCAGTCTTGCGGTCACACGTGCTGGCATACCAGGATTTCCTATAGATGTCCTGAAATAAAGACAACGGAGAACACAATGGTGAAACACTGCAGGTGAATAGGAAGAAAGATATCACTTTTGTATTGCAAGTTTTTTGAATTTTCATGTTTAAATATGCAAATGAGGCCTTTTCTGATTAAATATGCGCTTATTTAATTGGATAAAACCAGGTTCAAAATTCTTTCTTGCTTCATTTTGTTAACATATTAAAGTCAAAGGTAGTGTATGTACAGAGGGAATTTTGGATATCTCTTTTGATCATTCCATAAATCAGAAAATACTGTCAATAGCCATAAAACAAGCATTTTTATAGGTCTAAAATGTTACATGAATCAAGCGATGAATACTACTGATATATGAACAAGCCCCTCCGTAAAAAGCTTCAGAATATAGATAGGAATGCAACTGCAAAGTTTGGTGTATGTCAGTTCTAATGAAGTAGAGATTTCTATCTCGATTCTAAGAAATACTCATTTTGAGAAAACGGCCTTTAAAGATATGGCTTGTAAAATTACAACCAGGTGTATAGGGTAAAACATCTTAACTAACAGATATCACCATGAAACCCGCCCAGGTGATTACTTACATTACAACAATTATTGTTTGTATTCATTAATATGCAAATGAGGCATTAACTTCTGTTAACTTTTGGTGAATTTAGCAGAACTACACAGGTGCAAATTGACAAAGTGTAGAAAAATAGGCATCTAAATGTGTACTTACACACACACACACACACACACACACACACACACACACACACACACACACACACTTCTAAAAGAACATGTTATGGAAGCAAAATATCCCAAAATTTCAAAATTATGTTTTTGCCTGTAAAATCTCCCGTTAATACCACCACTCTGGTTATACTCTATGAGTATAGCTTGTTAAGTTATTACTTCATCTTTACAATATAATTGTATATATAAATATATTGTAAATATAATTGAGCACACCTTATCTTGGTCTATTAATCCATTTTCAGCTGAGACGCTTCCTCTGTCAGCTGGTTCTGGGACAAGAGACACAAACGTAATAATAATGGGGGTTGACGTAGAATTAATTTCACTTAATGTTAAAGTAAAAAAAAAACACTCCTGTGCATGTGGTTGTTGTTGCTGTGGGATGTACATGTAAGCAGGAGCTGTACTTACTGGGGGAGGGCAACTGTTCAAGAGGAATTCTGCAACAGAGACCACAAACAGAGCAGAGCACAGAAAACACTCAGCACCAAGCTGTGATTAAAGGCAATTTCCCCCAATTGAGGTGCACTGAAAATTGCAAATGTTCAGCGTACATTTAACGCATCGTGTAAAACTGTGTGCTGCATTGCTTACTTTGGTCGATTCAGGTCCAGTGTAAAAGCTTTTGGTGGAGGCTTCTGGTCAATTTGCGTCACAGGAAGTGTTTGACCTGTGGAAATCCAGATGTATGGTAACTAGACTATGTCTGCTGTTTAGTAATAAGTAGAAGTTGAAGACAAATGACATGTATATAGGTTTTTCAGTTGTTTCGAGGCTTTAATTCACTTTTCTAACTTCCTTCTTTTTTGACTTTGGTTTTCTCATGCAAGTTGTTTTGTATTACATTGCGTGGTGTTGTGCGTGTTATGTACTTTTTCATGTATGTAGCCTGATGTTTTTTATCTATGTATCAAGTCAAACTTCCCTCCATCTGTCCTGGTTGTAAAGCACTTTGGGTCAGCTTATGCTGTTTTAAATGTGCTGTATAAATGTATATGACTTGACATGACTAGCACTGTAGTACTTGAAAATGAAGGACTTGTATCGCAGCATATGTACTGTAAGTGTGAAATTAGATCATCATTGGACACTAAAAGTCGGCAAAAGTTTGCAACTGGGCTAAATTACTGTCTTCAAATAATCCATAGAGTAAATGAAATGTGCGCTGGGTTTAATAGTGTCTCAGGAAGGGAAACACTCCAATCATTGAAGCGCCTGGGACTAACTGTCTGACTTTACTTTGTTCAACACAATCTATGGTGTGACTAATAATGTGCACATATAGTATCTGAATTAATGCAAACACTTACTTTCAAATTTCCTGGGTTTTAAAGCTGGCCTCTGCAAAAAGAAAAAGTACTCACCGTTATGTTGACAGGCATCAGTTGATCCCATAAAACACAAAGTAAAACACAAAAAGCTATTCCTACCGGCTTTAAAGGTGGTTTTGGTGAAGTCCTGAGAGGAAAAAACAGAGATGATCAGTTATTCCCTTCGTAAAGCTTAATCAGGTTACAGTATACAGCTGTACAAACGTTTGTGTTATATAACACAAACAGAACGGTATAGAATACTTTACTCTAAATCAGATTTTTTTTTTAGAATTAGGGCCAAAACTGATCTGGATGGAAGGCCACGGGCCACTGAAATAGTTGTAATTCGTTGTGGATAAAACGTACATATTTAATTTAATAGGGAAGTTTACCAGCACTGTGCTTTACATTGCCGTAAAACTCGGATGAAGTACTTTTTAGCTGCACAAAATACGTAAGTACGTTTTGTAGACATTACGGTTACAATTTTATAGCACTTTTAAAACAATGCATGGCGAACAAAATCAAAGGGAGCACGGGCCAAACGTGGCTATTAACATTACATTATAAACATTATTAAAAACTTGGATTAAAAATTGTGACAATCATGCGAAAAATTGCAATTGATTCACTGCCCTCGTTATGTCACGTTGAAGGTCATCCAATAAGATAACTGTAACAATTTCACCATTTCACTTAACCTTCCCAGGCCTTAGAAATGAGATTTTAAAATTCTTATTTTTACTATTTTTAGGTGTTCCATGACCATGGGAACCCTGAGTATATAGCCTATAATTGGAAAAATGTTGGTTAAGTGATGCTTACTCGCTCAGCAAAGGTTTTGGCAGGAGTAGAGGCGGGCTCTCTGCAGGTTTATCACAGGGACCTGGAGGAGCACACAAAGCAAAGACTAGTCACCTACCAGTTATCATGACTGATGTTAGCTTAAGTTGCTATTGTAAGCCAGGTTCTGTCCGAGGTTTCTGCCTGTTAAAAGGTAGGTAAAAGTTTTTAGGGGAATTGTTAGGTGCTGTAAATTATAGTATGATCTAGACCTATTCGATCTGAAAAGTGTCCTAAGATAACATGATTTGACACTATGAATGAAATTGAATTAAAAAATGGAATTGTCCATTTAAAAGAATGTTTCCTTCCACTGGTCATCCTCTAGATCAGTAATTTGCAACCTTTTTCTATCCACCATCAAGGTCCCTAACCGCCCCCCCCCATCAAATAAGATGTATGCTAAACGCCACGGATATTAATGATTACGCCCTAATATTAGGCATGTTATGGTTGTCACTATTGTTGTAAAAAATAATCAAAAAATCATATCATTGAGTGGGAACATACAACATATTTATTAGTTTCCCAGGTATCAAAAAGCCATGTGAATAAAATATTTGCAGGTGTTCCAAAACAATGCAACCTCACATCAATTTAAATTGGGTAACAACAGCCAATCAGAATGACTAGATATGTAACATTCAAACTTTAATAAGGTATTATAAACACTAACAGTAGCAAATCAGAAATCGCTCGCAATTTAACATTCAAATCTATTTTTCATTCAAATCTTAATCTATAATCCAATCCATCATCACCATAATTCTCACTTAAGCCTGTCAAAAAAAACTGAAATCCAACGTTTTCTTCTTCATTGGTGCCTATATGGCGAGGAAAAAGCTTAACCTGGTTTAATGTACCTAAAAAGCGATCACCATATTTATCTCTCACTGGTTATGAGGAGCAATATGAGAGAGAAATATGGTAATAATTGATGGTTGTTTATGTACATTAAACCACGTTAAGCTTTTTCCTCGCCATATAGGCACCAATGAAGAAGAAAACCTTAATATGAGATTACTTCTATAACCGTTGGATTTTAGTGTAGTTTTTTTGACAGGCTTAAGTGTTAATATAGAAATATGATGATAATTGATCGTTGTTAACATTTAACCATGTTAAGCATTTTAGAATGTCCCTTTCTGAATAACGGAGAAACGCAGGGAAATGTATTTTGTTCCCACCAAGGTGACATTACCGAGTGCACCCAGTGAAAAGAGATAATAAAGAATACGTTACAAGACTTCACATGATAACATTCACAACTTGGATAACATTTTTACATGTTTCGGTGGATTCTTACAGACCAATGGAATTTAAATATTGAGGAATTAACAATTATTCAGACTTCATGATGCTTCAAAGTTATGAAGCTGACACTTATTTTCAGACTCATGTTTACTATGCTGGTTGTTAAATATGAAAAAAAGTATAGGCTACTCTGTGTTTCTGTAAAACATTAACCGAACAACCTAAAGATGTAGAATCCAACTATCATAACGAGGTGCAGCTATTGAAAGTGTATAAACATATGATATGCTATGCAGCTCAAGTTGGCACCAGGCCAGTGACAGGCTATTAATTGGGACTTGGCTTTTATGTGAAGTTTTATGGTGATTAGTAGACTATATGTTTGATATTGCCTGTCTTGCGAGAAAATAGCTGATAAAAACTCCCGGAGAAACGCAACCCCACTTCGCGCTGCGTTTTAAGGAGGTGTGAGAGCCCCTTACAGGAAACAGTAACATCGCTACCTCTATCGCTTCCTCAAGAAAGTTTTAAAACACCAAATATAACCCCTGAACAGCCCGGGAGTTTGTGGAAGAGCTAAATTTTTGCCAAACAACAGAGCACACTCGAGATATCCAAGGGGGTAAGCAGGCGTCCAAGAAGCGGAGCACTCACCCGCTGTTAGCATCCCATTGACTGCCATTCATTTTGGTGCCACTTTGACAGTGAATAACTTTACATCTGAAGTGCTTAAAAACTTAAGTTGTCCATTGTTTATTTCTAAAGAAACACAACAGTGTATAAAAAAGCTCCATTATCTCTTTTCTCATGTTATGGCTCCGTAGCAGAGCTTTTGTAAAAATAGGCTAACGATTGTGTCATAACCACGTGGCGAAGGCCCTGTTGAAACTGAAGGAATTATTATTATTCTTTTATCTGGCAAATGAATTGCCTTTTTGAGGGGCTTAACATATTCAAAAACTCACCAAAATTGGCGGTCGCATCAAGTCTGGTGAAAATGTACGCATTTTAAGGGTTTTGGGAATAGGTGCACAAAAATGGCTCGCTATCGCCCCCTACAAAATTGAACAAATTTAGCCCCGGCAGTACGTTTAATGTAGACTCACGAAACTTGGTACACTTATGCAACATGTCAAGACATACATAAAACTCCATTGGCGCAATACCCTAAACCCAACAGGAAGTCCGCCATTTTGACATGAAAGTTCGAAATTAGTGCAACAAACTCCTCCTACAGATTTCATCTGATCAACTTCAAATTTGGTCTGTGCCATCTTAAGACGTTAAAGATAAAAATTATTAAAAGAAAAACTTTTTGTCGTAGGGCATGGCTGTGGCGGGGCGGCCTTTTTGTGCATTTAACCATTGAAACAGGAAGTGGGTGTACCTTGAGTGTACAGTGTCCAATTAAAACTTTTCAGGATTCATCAGAGTCCAACCCTGACGACATATACACGCCAATATTGGCTCAGAGTCATAACGCCACCTAGTGGCAACAGGAAGTAGGCCTAAAAGTCAAGGTGCTGTACTTCTCCCTGCACTACACCTTGAAAACACAGCACATTGAGTTGTTTCCGCTCTACTTCTCTGGATGGAGACAAACTGTCGTTGGTTTTATGGTTCTATTCTACGTGAATTCGCGATATCTCGTGGGTCCTCATGATTTGAGCTGTTAGTTATGGCTGCAGCCGTTTCACTTCACCTTTCGTCAAGACCTGGTGGGTTTTGACGGACGGCGATACGCAGCGGAACCGAGCGGCAGTCGTTTTGCACCCGGTGGAAATTGGGGGTAATCGAATATAGCAGCAATTTCTACAGTCAAAATAAAGTCTTTCAACCAAATACTACATGAACAAAAATGTTTCAGGAGTTATGTGACTCAGAATTGGAGAGAATTTAACGACACTGGCCGCCAAGGTGACATTGATTACTGCCGTTAGCATGCTACATGCGACAATGTTAACAAACAAAAAACAACGCTCCAGCCCTGCCTACTTGGAGCAGATGACCAATCATAGAACACCGGCTCAGAGTTGCGTAAGACAAAAAGTAAAAAACTACAAAAAAGTTAAAAAAAACAGCTGAAACCATATTGTTCAGAATAGTTGGAATTCTGAACGGGGATTTGTCTAAAATACATTTACCTCATTATTTGTTTTGGCCAAATTTAACATGAAAATCTGACATTACAACATTATGACATTGTAGTTATGACAGATAATAATTCTTTAAATAAATCACTTCTTTAAAAACACATTGTTATAGACTTGCTTTTATGTGACGCTGTCTTTTTTTTATCATCTTTCTCATGTCTTTTTTACCTGGGCAGCTGTTCATTTCATTCTATGTATTGAATTGTCATATTTTTCCAGCTCCTTTAAAGCTGCCCCAACTTCTGTTTTCTCTATTACAATGTCTAAATATGTATATATGTGTTGATTATGTGCTTTTGTTTCCTTTGTCAAAGCACTTAGTAAAGTATTGTTTTTAAAAGGTGCTATACACATAATGATATTGATATTATTACATGCTAGAATAATTCATGGTAGCAGTATTTCTTTGTACAAATTGAAATGGAAAAAAAAAACAGTCATTGTTTGATTTAATACTCACCCTCAGATGGATGGCAAACTTCATATTCATCGTCGCTTGTGGGCTCCTGGACCTGGACAATCACATTATGGATCAGTCAATGACCTAACTGTGCAGCATTCAGCAAATCTCTGCAAAGCACGTTTTTTTTAATGAAATCTTGCACATTTGTCATAACTTACAATAGTAGGAGATCTCTTCATATTGACTCTGAAAAGGGAAAACAAACAAACACATTGTTAGTGTAGTTATAGGAAAGCAATGCAAAAATTGCATAACTTGCACTTAATGTCCTACTTTCAGGCCCCGAGATGCAATGTTGTGAGTCCTACCTGGGGCTGGGCTTTGGCGGTAAAGAATATGAGTGTGCTGTCGGGATTGGACAAAGTCTGTAAGGTAAAGGATTAGCCTCAGACTGTGGTCAAAATGTCTTCTTAACCCTTATGTTGTCCTCGGGTCAAATTGACCCCTTTTCCTATATCCGTGTTCTTTTTAACTACCCAATTGTAATTACCCAAAATAACATGATTGATTCCACACAACGCTCTTTGGCAAGAACAAATCTCTACTTTCATTCATTTTGGGGCGTCTTATTCAATTTTATAGCATTTGAAAACAAAATGAAGTGGCTTTGAAATAGTATTGAGTAAAAGTTGACATATGATTATCCATCAACATACATTCTTTTAACTATAGTATAAATAATTCCTAATTTCTGCTTTTCCAACTCAAACATGAGGTGTCATTTCCTATAAATGAGGTTTATTGACCATAAACTCCAAAAATAACTGTAAAACTAAAGTTAATAAGTTAGTGTTAACGTAGTGTTGAAAAACGTCAAAAAATCTGACAAACATTTAAAAAAAAGAGTCAAAAGTGTTAAAAAAAAGTCGGGAAGACAACACAAGGGTTAAATACTGTCATCTTATATGGCATGTCTATACAATTACATGAATGAACCAAAGCTAAAACTGTCTCACACTGACCTGCTTGCTGGAAGAGATAATGAGCTTCTCTGTAAAGATCCCAGGAAATGGAACTACAATGAATTTCACATGTAAATGTATCTTCAAAAATGATTGGAATTACTGTTGAATAAAAGCCTACCTCTTTGTCAGGAACTTCATAAAAGTCTGAAAAACAAACCAGAGCCAAACTCAGACACACTGCAGAACCACAAAAGCCAAGTTTTGGTTTGGTTTTGGATCGCATGGTTTTCATACTTCAGACAGACATGTTTCTTCAGCATGCAGCAATATCTGCCCTTGGGCGTTTTTCTGTGTTTTGACTAAGGGCTTTTGACTGTCTCTCAAAAAGCTTTCCATGCATATAGGCCTACAGTGGTGCTCATAAGTTTACATGCCCATGCTTAAAATGACTAAAAATAGGAATAAAAAAATCATCTTTTGTAAATAGATCTTATTGCCTTAATTAAAAAAAAAGGAAAAATCCAACCTTTTAAGGACACCAATTTTCTTTGTGAATGAATAATGTATTTTAAATAAATAAATGTTCTTCCTTAAAATACAGGGGGCATAAGTTTACACACCCCTATGGTAAATTCCATAGAGGCAGGCAGATTTTTATTATTAAAGGGCAGTTATTTCATGGATCAGGATACTATGCATCCAAGTTACCTTGGTCTTTGGAATTAAAATAGCCCCCCCACATCACCACATACCCTTCACCAAACATAGAGATTAGCATGGTTTTATTTCAGTTAGACTAATAGCTGGTTTGATTTGCATTGAGAGATTATTTTATGGAAAGTATCCCATGCCAATCTCTACGTATGGTGTATGAATTTGTGTGAATGGTGAATGGTTTCTGTATGATGTAAAAGCACTTTGACTAGTTGTTAAGGCTAGAAAAGCGCTATATAAATACAGCACATTTACATTTTTAAATGGTGTATTGAACACAGGCTTTAAATCTAAGAGTTGTAATGAGTGCAGCTTATTATGAACCGTTGTAAAGGCTGACCCCTTATGAGCTAGTATTGGGTTACAGCATGGTTATTGTTATACTAGTCTATATCCACAACCTTCCACTTCCAGGATTGCCCCGTTGCTGCCAGAAATTTCGCTGTATGTCCTGTTTTGCGACTGGATGTCCGTTACCTTCCTCTTCCTTTATTATGGAATTCCGGTGGATTTCTGAGGACTATGGTTAACTGCTCCTCAGATCTCTGCAGGGTAAATCCAGACAGCTAGCTAGACTATCTGTCCAATCGGAGTTTTCTATTGCAACTTTTAAACGTACACAAAACAAGTTCCTTCCCTAGGCTATTTTCCAAAGGCTCCGGGGCTCCGTGCAGCACTTAGCGCCGCTCAATTGTCTGTGATTGGTTTAAAGAAACGCCAATAACCAGAGCACATCTTTCTCCCATCCAGGAATGCTGTGTGGACCCGCCAGACCCTCCTCCGCAGCGCTGTGGAGGAAGGTTTGGCAAAGCGAGACTATTGTTGCACCTACCAGGACTGGGTGGACGCTCTTGTAAAGGTGTAGGCAACATGGGACGCTCCCTCCCTGCTCTGCTCCCACAGTGCATCGTGGGATCTAAAGAAAGGCATGGGGATTATCATCATTAGTATATCTTTTAAAGTAATAATCTTTGAATTATATAGCACTTATCAAGCATGATGTCCAGAATAAAATATTTACAAAATCCAATTAAAGAAACCCATGTAAGCCCCCCTCCCCCCAATCCTGTACGACATACTAAATGTTATAGTTCTAGACTGCCAGGGGCTTTCCTTCCTTCCTTTGACACACGCTCCTTTCTCCTCTCCCTTTCCATTTGTGTGCATCCTGTCCCAGGAATGCTTGTTACTAGCCTAGTTCTGGGGAGTTTTACCCCAGAGTTTTCTTTTCACCCAGCACATTTCCTTGGATTAGGATGGCAGGTCTTGGTTGCAGCTGTCGCCATGGTCCTGCTGCACCCCCGGCTACACCCTGCTACGCTGAACCCTGCTGAACCCTGCTGCATCCCTCTACATCCACCTATGCTCTTCTATAACAAGCTACACCCTGTAACGCCCTACAGTGCCCAGTTTGACGTGAACTACTATGACCACCCTTTGTAGTCCCTGTTCCATTATCTTTCTTGGGACTATTATTGCCACTATTCATCACACCCCCAACTGGCACCGTCAGACTCTGCCTACCAAGAGCATGGGTCTGTCCCAGGTTTTTTCCTAAAAAGGAGTTTTTCCTCGCCACTGTCGCACTAGTTGCTAGCTCTTGGGGGAATTACTAGAATTGTTGGGGCTTTGTACATTATAGAGTGGTCTAGACCTACTCCATCTGTAAAGTGTCTTCTGATAACTTTGTTATGATTTGATATGTGAACGTAAGAGCACATATTTCAAGCAAGACTGAGCCCATACATAAAAAAGTGAATGTGCAAGATAGAATGTCAATAAAAGAACAAATGTATAGAAATGCATTTAAAATGTAATAATGATGATACAATGTCATGACAGTGACTTTCAAATAAAACACTATAAAATGGTAATATCAAGAGTAAATATGCAGTGATGCAATAATTGAAAAGAAAATATGGTTAAGTTAGTGTAGGCCATAGTGAATTTTAAAGAGGCACATAGTAGTAGTCCCCCGCCAGATATTCTAATCACAAAAAAAGTCTGTCTCCTCTCTCTTCTGATATGTATCTTACTGGAAGACTGATTCCCTTCCGGTTCTATGTAGTTGTCCTCATCATTACTACAGTCTGGATCAATGTAGTCTTCCTGCCAAACAACAACAACATATTGGAAACAGGGTCAGTCAGTCCCACATTGGAAAGCATTTACCAACACACAGGAAAAGGCAAAATTCTCCAAGGCACAATACTGACACAGGCCTGCAGACAGTATTTATGTAAGCTTGAGGTAGCGAAAGTTGCTTTACATCATAGTTTTCCCGGTGGGTGGGTTTGGGTGGCAGTTGTTTGGAGGTTTTGGTTGGGCGTAGGGGCTTTCTGGGCGGCCGGTCGGGCCGGTTACAGCAGTTGTCTGGAAAGGAGAAGCAGAAGCAGGGCGTCAGCATTTGCCTGAAGCCCCCTGTGCATTGTGGCTTTGGCTCAACGGTGTAAAGGGCCTTCATCGACCAACGCAACTCCAGCTGGAAGAGAGCTACTGTTAAGGAGAAGACTCAAAATTCCTTTATTTCTCATTTTCATGCACCACATTAAAACAAAATTGTGTTTCACACATCCACTAGTCCAGGGGTCAACGTTTTTTTAGGCCAAGGACCCCTTATCTGAAAAAGAGAGCAGGTACCCCCTACTTATATTAAATGAATAAACTGGACCAACAATATTGTGTAGGGTGGCCTATAGCCTTAACACTATACATTATGTTTTAATGGTAAACATACATGTGGCACAGTGAATCCTTAAGCTTAAATCTATCTGTGGATGGCTACCGTACCTACAGGCCGATAAGCCTGTCATCAATGTTGTGTTAATTTAAAAGGAAATCACAAATAGGGCAATAAGTCAGTGCAAGACATAAAAATATCGTAAATAAAAGCACTTCATAAATAAACTAAGATTACGCTTAAATAAGCACTAATTAAATAAACTCAGATTATGCTAAAATAGAATAAAGTGAGTAGTTTAGAATATTTTTGTGGAAGTCTAACTGCTGTGGGAAAGAAGCTGTTTAACAGCCTAGTAGTCCTTGATTTGATACTTCTCTATCTTTTCCCGGACTGCCTGAGTGCAACATATGTAATGAGGGATGAGTGGCGTCATTAATGATGCTGTCTGCTCTACACACAGCACTCAATGTGGATGTCCTGCAGACATGATATTTTCAGCTGTTCCCATTGCCCTTTTCAGTTGGTGTCTCTCCTCTACTGTGCTGTTACCAAACCAGGAAGAGATACAGTAAGTGAGAATGCTCTCGATTGTGAGCTGTAGTACTTGAGTCCAGACTCAAGACGTTTTTCTATTGGACTTGTCTTGGACATGTCTCCCTTTAAGTCTGTGTTGTGTTGTTTGTGTTGGCCTACTGTTTTCTTTCCCTTGTTCCCCTGTACCTGTGTAAAGCGTCCTTGGGATTCATGAAATGCTCTATATTAATCTAAGTTATTATTAAGTTGGTTGCTCCAACAAACTCTTAATACTTTGGCTCCAGACAGAGTGACAGTAATAACGTTACCCGGTTTAGCTCAAGATACATCCATAGTAGGCTTAAGTTAAGTATGCAACACTTGAAATGCAACAATGCATCTGTGACATATTGTCTTATTGGAAATGAATGATTTTGTGTCTGAGCAAAACATTCATTGCAACTATGTGACCTCCCAGTAATGCTAACTCAGTAATCTACAATGGGCAATAAAGCAGCATAAAAAGCAAAGAACGGACCTTTACAGCAGGTGTGGTAAAAACTCTACAGCTTTTGTCCAAAGTGGCCAATAGAATCAACTCAAACTGAAAGTTACATTTAGCCACTTTTAAGTAAATAATGTGGCCTAATTTGATCCTTCCTTTCTCGGTCTTGACTGTCTCTCATTTGGCCTCCGTCTTGACTCGGTCTCAACTAGATCTGGTCTTGGACATGTCTTGGACTTGACAAAGGCAGACTTGACTACAACCCTGCTCAATAGTTCCTACTGAAGATGTAGAAACTGTGTGAAAAAGAATTTTGAATGTCATCATCAGGGGAAGTAATGACACCATTACTGAGTAAGAGTAAAGATAAGTAAAAATAAATGCCGACATAAACAGTTCTTCATGTCAGATGACTGTACTGACCAAGATACTCCCCCCTGGGAAAGGAAGCGGAAGGCTTTGTGGGGAAAACTCTGTGGCTGGGAGGAGGCTCGTAGCTGTCGTCCTGGTCCTCAAGTGGATCTTCGTACATGTCATTGTCCTGGGAACAACATATTTGGAATGTTTCAGACAAACTCAATTAAGTATATTATTAATTATACAGGGAATATTTCACACACATAGGGCTATGTTCTCAAAATCTCAGCCAGCATTTGAACCCTTTAGAATTGAATTCAAGAAATACTGAGTCTATCTATCTATCTATCTATCTATCTATCTATCTATCTATCTATCTATCTATCTATCTATCTATCTATCTATCTATCTATCTATCTATCTATCTATCTATCTATCTATCTATCTATCTATCTATCTATCTATCTATAATATAGTTGATATGTTTCAGTATTTTTTGTATTTATTCTTTTTTCTTCCACCCCCTTTTTCTTATTTCTACATTTATTCCTTCTTCTTGTGTAAGCTCATCTTATGTCTTGATAAAATAATATGTAATGCCTTCAGGAGAGTGAAGAAAAGATTATTCTAAAAGCCATAATGAGTGTGATGCCAAATTGGTGTACAGTTGTTTTCTGTGTCATTTGTTTTGTGAGAATTTACAATAGATTTGTGGAAAAATAAGGTTGACATAATATCCCAACTTACATAATCAGGTTCAGGCAGTTCGTCATCTTCCCTGTCCACTGTGAACACAGACATTTAGAGGGGTTTCATTACAAAGAGGGCTTGTGGATTTTATTAAATGCAACTTCCTAAAAAAATACTAAGTACTAGCATTAAATTAATAGGAGCAGGTGTCAGAGCACATTTTCTACTTTTAGAATGAACCCCCCTCTCTAAGTCAGCTTCGTTGGTTGAGGAACCAACGGTGCGTGTTTCCTCACTGCTAAACGGTGTTTTAAGCCCCCAACGTCGCCTTCCAGGCAGCGCTGCGACCATTAACTTCAAGGCACCTAACCCTAACCTTAACCCTAACCCTAGTGCTGCCTGGAAGGAGACGTTGGGGGCTTAAAACACCGATAAACTTCCTCACCTCTTGAACTATTGGGTACTTTCTCTACAAGGGGACTAAACTGATGTTTTTATGATGTAGCTTAAAATATTTACATCATTATGCACAAGGGTTAGTGCAGTGGTGGAAGGAGTATTTATATCCTTTACAAATACCACACTGCAACAATTCTGTTACAAGTGAAAGTCCTGCATTGAAAACGTTACTTAAATTAAAATATGTAAGTATCGTCAGAAAAATGCACTCAAAGTATTACATTTTTAAAAATTATATCATATTGAAAGTGCAGGATTCAATGCAGAAAACTCCTCACATTTTAGAAACTGGAAACAATCAAAGCACTTCTGTTAATCAACTAAGTGTTAAATCAGCTAATCTGGATTTATAGGTCAGTTTTAATTTATAATAAAACATTGTATTTCATAAACTAGCTGTGTTTTGTGTGCAGAAATCTTAATTTGTAAAGTAACTAGTAACTAAAGCTGTGAGGTGAATGTAGTAGAGTATAAAGTACAATATTTCCCTCTGAAATGTAGCGGAGTCGAAGTAGAAAGTGTCCAAAGTCCAAAAAGTACTATAAAACTAGAGTTAGTAAGGTGGTGTTAGTGAAAACTTTAAAAAAAAGTCTGAAAAATGGACGGAAATGTAAAATATTTGTCAGTTTTTGACCCGGGAGGACAACACAAGGGTTATACATATACTTCACTCCATTTCATATAATTACTAGTTGTGCACACACAACCTATGACCAGTTATAACACAATATAGATTAAACTACCCAAAGGTTTATGGAGTTTATTACGTTACACTCCTTTCCTACAATGTCTCCTTGCAGAGCTTCATGGTAGAAGTATAGCATGAAGAGTGAATTCTGACTTTCACTCTGAAAGATACACACTTAATTTGGCTGACTCAGATTATTGCAGCAATTCTTCCAATGTCTATATAAGCATTTAAACAGTGTTATAAGACAGACTTGAATAAAGATGTTCTAGATGTGTATCAAAGTGCATCAAACACAGGACAACACTCAACTGTGTTTTCTTTCAGTATCATAAGAGGTTTCAATAACAGCATATTTTGTACCACATGTGTCAATCTTGGTGTGGGACTACTGATAATGACTCCGTTCTTACCTCTGTAATCTCTCGCGGGGACTTTTGGAAGTGGTTTGCCTTTCAGCCTGTCACATATGGAGAGATAATGGCATCATGAATGACTCAACAGTGATTTGGCAATGATTTAAACAGGCCCTACCACATGTATTTCATGACTTTGTGGTAATGTCTGAAGTTCTACCATGGACTCTGTAACACTTTGTTTCAATGGTCAGCTCAGTCCATAGGGAGTTGGGTTGGGAACCGGAGGGTCGCGGTTCAAGTCCACATACGGACCAAAAGTATGGTGGTGGACTGGTAGCTGGAAAGGTGCCAGTTCACCTCAAGGGCACTGCCAAGGTGCTCTTGAGCAAGGCACCGAACACCCAACTGCTCGGGATGCCTTTCCACGGCAGCCCCCCTCACTCTCTAACATCTCTCCAATTAGTGCATGTATAGGTACTGAGCATGTGTGTGTAATTCAGGTAATGATGTAATAACAACAGAGTGTAAATTGAAATTTTCCCTTGTGGGACTATTAAAGGATACATGACTATGACTAATTCCATTTTAACGTGGTATAGAAAGCGTACTCAGCTCGATTTGTGCCAGTTGTCATTAATATTCAACAAGCTAAGCTGCTTGACTCTGATTGACCAACAGCTAGCCAATGAGAGCCTGGCTATCAGCATCCTTTACCCAGCGAGCTCATGAATAGTAATGAGCTCAGGCAACATGACGTCGGACTGACGCGATCACGGAAGGCTTGCATCTTCTCCCTTTGGGGGTGACGAAAACTACGCGCTATAGCTCTAAGTAATCTGTGCTATGTAGTGGTGGGGTAAAAAAATCAATACAGTATAGTCCCATGATATTTCCTGTTGCAATTCTGTATCAATACAGGGACGCCAAGTATTGAGCTTTTATTATATAAATTGTGCATGACAATTAAACTTTTTGGTACAAGAATAATTAAGTTTACGTGAGATGAACAAAAATGTAACTTTATGTTTTGTATTCCTTTAATTTGAAGTTGGAAAAAGAAGTTATAAATTGCATTATATCGCCAAAAAATTGCGATATGTTTAAAATAGCAGTAATAAGGTATTGTGACATAAATGGTGTGATAATATCGTCTTATGTGGCCTCTGCTGATCACTTCCCTTAGCACGTACCCAAACCACCATCTTTTCTAACCAAATAGAGGGCATTTCACGATAAAAAGACGTTTCAAAGAGTTACATTTAAATACGTTCCAACGGGTCGGTTATGTTAGAAAGTAGGGATAAACGACCTATATGGCTGTATGGATTGTAGGATTTGTCGCTAAGGAAATTAAATTAAAATTATAAAAGTGGAATTGTTTGAGTAATGGTAATTTGTCTTGGTGCAAGACACCATTCCATTTGCATACTCAGCAAACACCTGTGCAGTAAAACTGTAAAAGGGATATTACCATAACCACAGTTAGCAGACTGCTGTGCATAGTTACCATGCATGTGTCATTACCATCTATCCTTATGTGCCTTGAGGGGACTCAACTCAGGAAAGGAAATTGAAACTGCCATCTGTTATACTTATTTTTGGTTTATAGGTCTTACTCTTATTCCAATGGTTGTGAAAGAGGAATTGACATTCTCTAATACATCACACAGGGAATTTATAGATCAGCCAGACTTCTCAGCGATTTGTCTCTTCCTTAACAATACACATACAATTAGACTGATATATTCCACTGTTTTTTTATGCATATTATTTGTGTGAAGACTTTAAAGAGAGCAGTAAATAGTAACATTTTGAACACTGACCTTCTTAGTTTGTTCAATAAGCTGCCGTCATTTTTCTTGATGTCTTGAACAATCTTCTGAAGCTGCCTGGAAAACACGGTTTGTCATTCATAAACAGGTCTTCAAAAAAGAAGTTTGTTAGACAAAACGATTTTTCAGCTTTTAAAAAGTTAAAAATGATCTACTTTACCACCATCAACATACTGCAAAAATGTAAGAGGTTGTGGTTTAGTTTTTGTCCAAAGCGTCAACACAATTTTATTATATACTAAGAAGCATTAGCAAAAAGTGTCATGACTCACAGCAAAATATCAAATGAAAGTGAACTTCTTACCGAATCTTTTCTGTAGCAGGAGCAGCGAGTTTACCTAACGTTTCCATATTCATGTTTAACATTTTTGGGCTGAGTCCTGTCATGCATTAAGTGTGTGCTGCTAGATCAGTCGTAGAAAATATAATGAACACCGTGTTTGGCTACGGGTCATGTCTTTGTCACAGAGGGGAGGAAATACATTCTAACCAGCCTCTGTTGGAAAAAAAAAAAAATCACTTCTCTTTTCCACTCCCCGTCTTACACACACACACACACACACACACACACACACACACACACACACACACACACACACACACACACACACACACACACACACACACACACACACACACACACACACACACACACACAGATTTCAGTAGACAAACCTCTTGCATTACATCTCTCCTGTCCCTCTTCAATTCCACTTCCACCCACAACGTTGCCATTTTAACAAGTTGCTAATAACTTACGTCACAACCCAGTCTCATGGCAGTTTGTGAAATGATGACCTTATTTAATCTATGGAATCGTGTTCTTCTTTTCCAAAATTCCCATTACGTAGTGACCAGCACGAATGCATTAAAGGAGACTTCCGGCCAATTTTTATGTTAATCTTAATCGCTATAAATATGCAAGTACTTTCGATTGAAAAAAGCCTAACCTGGATCGGTGCAGGCAACACTGAGTAGCTGCAGCTATGTGTACAAGCTTCCACAATTTGTCGTTGAAGACATGGAGGACATTCACTACATCAGCGGGCGCTTGGGGGATTGTTGTTGGCTGCGGGAGGCGAGGAAGGCGAGGACAAAGGCCGCCTGCCCCAGCTAAAGGAATTAGTACACAGATCAACACTACCTCCTACTCACCAACAACAGATGGATCTCAAAGTCAGACATCTCTGGTTCAAGTTCTTACCGGATCCCCTACAGCAGGCCAGTGTTTCAGTAGCCAGTTTTCAATCGTTTCAACAAGCCTTTTGCCTAGATATCTATGTAATATAATAAACACTGTTACACTTTTTGAAACTATTTCAGCTTGTGTAGGCCTATCAGTGCTTTCTGAACATATTGAACACACTTTAAAAAATACCGTGATAATACTGGAAACAGTGATACTTTTGGTCACTTTAACATGAGGTTACATTTTCATACTGTTACATCCCTACCTGGCAGTAGCACTCAAAACTGCCTCTGTTGAAGTTGCCGCTATAGTAATTTTAAATTTTATACTGTATATATGTTGTCAAAGCATAACAAACGTTTATCTCAGGACACTTTACAGACAGCGTAGGTCTTGACCACACTCTATAGTTCACTCGGACCCAACAAATTCCCCAGGAGCAATTGCACACAGTGGTGAGGAAAAGGAAAGAGAGAAATACCTAACTACAATAGGTAGAGGAGCAGTGGGTTTCTCCAGAACCACATTTTGCCACTTTATATTTCACAGTTGTTGTTTTCCGTCAGATCATTTTTATAATTTTGACATTTCCGACCCCATTTGAAGGCAGCTTCATTTCACGGACAAAGAGAGGAATACTAGAGATGGAGGGACTGTTGTTTGTTGCCAGAGCTTGTTGCAGGAAACGGTCAACTGTTACACAGACTCCTGGGCGTGGTATTTCTTTTCCTAGGATGGCGAAGGCATGCCTGCCTCTGATTGGCTTACCCTGGTATTCATAGCCTAACCAGCCTAAACACACTACGATTTCAACGCTTGATTTGTAGCTCTGTTTGTAAATTTGGAGTGCTGTCAGTAGCAAGAAAAACTAAGCCAATTGGTGCTGCCTACACCGAGTTATCCTCCTGCTAGCAACAGGCTTAACCCTCCTGTTGTCTTCGGGTCAAATTTGACCCCTTTTCAAAAGGTTTCTATATCTGAAATTTGGGTTTCTTTCAAACAAATTGTCCAAAAAAGTAACGTGGATGGTTCCCAACAATGCTCCTCACATGTTAAATAAATAACCAGTTCACTACTTTCATTGAATTTGGGTGTTTTTTGTCAATTTTATAGCATTTGGAGAAAAAAAAATGATAAAAGAACTTGCAAGAACTTACAAATGTAAAATAAAAGACAAATGTCAATAAAAGTGACTAAAATGTGAACAAATGAAAAAAAAAGTGACAAATGTAGCTGCAGTTCAAGAGTTCAAGAGCCTATGCACATGCACCACAGCGGTTGAACTCTTGAACTGCAGCTCTCCTGGCTCCACTGTGGTGTCAGGTTACAGCCAGTTGGGTGCTAACGCTAACAGGAGGATAACACGGTGTTGGTTAGTTTTTCTCTCTACTGACAGCACTCCAAATTTACAAAAAGAGCTACGTGTTGAAATCGACCGTAGTTCTCCTTTGAGGTCATGTATGGTTTGTCACGGAAAGTTCAGTGTTGTAATTCTCAGTGTTTACTGTGTACGTGAGGATCATAGACAGTTAAAGAAATGGACCAACAGATCCCCTTTGCTCTGGACGGAGACCAGTGAAGGATATTAGAAGCACTTTTCCGGTGATATCTGAGCATTACTGCGCAGCCTCCAACTGAGTTTGAAGACGTGAGCAACCTGTCTGAAAGCTGTAAGTCTTCTGGTAGCTGTGCCAAGAGAAATCTCAATCATTCCCAATCAGCAGAGATGGAGAGTGTAGGTATATTTTAGGGGATAACATAGGCACAGGCTAATTACTTCTAACTAACTAGTTAACAATAGAAATTTAACCTAAACAGCTAATGTAAGTCCAGACTGTCTGAGAGCTTATGCTGTACTATACAATGATTCCTCTACTGTGTGACAGCAAGTCGAGTGGTTATGACACAAGCCTATTTTTACAAAAACGTCTGCTACGGAGCCATAACATGAGAAATAGGGTAATGGAGCCTTTTATACATTGTTGTGTTTCTTTAGAAATAAACTACGGAGAAATAGAGTCTTTAAACGCTTCAGATGTAAAGTCATTCGCTGTCAAAGTGGCGCCAAAATGAATGGCGGTCAATGGAATGCTAACAGCGGGTGATGGCTTGTTAGCAACAAAATGGCACCATAGGAGCTCCGCTTAGAGAGGAGAGGCTTACCCCCTTGGGGAGGAGGATGAGTATAAATCATAGACTGTAAAGAAAGATGAGTGGGCAGCCTTTCCTGTTAGGTTGGCAGGATGAGCCACTACAGTGTGTGTGTGTGTGGTCCATATTGGGATTTTTCTGCCAAAAGAATGTCTGTTCTACCTCTGATCACAGTCAGCAGAAAAGAAGAAACCAAAGAGCGGTCTGCGGTAAGAAATGTTCATCCTGAGTTAAAGAGACAGTTTTTTTAAGGAACCAGCTGTGTATGATTCAATTCAATTCAATTTTATTTATAGTATCAATTCATAACAAGAGTTATCTTAAGACACTTTACAGATAGAGTAGGTCTAGACCAGATAGAGTAGGTCTAGACTACACTCCAGAATTTACAAGGACCCAACAGTTCTAGTAGTTCCCTCCAGAGATTCCTGATTAGAAAAGTCTTTAGACAGCCTTTAGTCACCATTTGGTCTGGAGATTGATATGAAACCACTGGGGATACTTATGGGAAGTTGAAATTCCTGTGATGTGTGTTTTCCAGTTTATTAATATATAGAGCTGCACTGTGTTTGCTTCTCTGTCACGACAGGACAAATAAGTGGCAACATATTTGATTTATTCATGGCTAAGTATATACAGTGGTACAGTATACAGTGTATAGTATATACAGTGGCTAGAATACGTTTACACATTCATGCTAACGTTGATTAAAAAGAGGAATAAAAAACGTTTTGGGAATGTCTTAATTCAATCCATCTTTATAAGGACAAAAATTTTCTTTGTGAATAAATAATGTATTGTAAATAAATAAATGTTCTTCCTTAAAGTACAGGGGGCATAAGTATACACACCCCTATGTTAAATTTCCATAGAATCAGGCACATTTTTAAAAGCCAATTATTTCATGGATCAGGATACTATGCATCCTAACAAAGTTCCCTTGGCCTTTGGAATTAAAATACCCCCAACATCATCACATGCCCTTCACCATACATAGAGATTGGCATGGTTTTATTCCACTTAGCTTCATAGCTGGTTTGATTTGCATTGCGAGATGATCTTATGGAAAGTTCCCCATGCCTATGTATGGTGAAGGGTATGTGATGATGTGGGGGGGGGGGTATTTTAGTTCCAAAGGCCAAGGGAACTTTATCAGGATGCATAGTATCCTGATCCATGAAATAACTGGCCTTTAATAATAGAAATTTGCCTGCCTCTATGGAAATTTAACATAGGGGTGTATACTTATGCCCCCTATATTTTAAGGAAGAACATTTATTTATTTACAATACATTATTCATTCACATTATTTAAGGCATTATTTTTATAAAAATTATTATTATTATTATAATATTCAAGCCACTGTATATATAAATATATATATATATATATATATATATATATATATATATATATATATATATATATATATATATATATATATATATAAAATAAATTTTTTAACATATGGAAAGGAGGCTCCTGCTACACACCAAAAGGTGGTCTACTGTGTCCTACCCCCTGGGGTCTTAGACTAGGCTAGGACAATACAATGTTGATTAAACTGTATTGATGTTAGAATTTCACAGTTACATGACAGACCCTTTTGATCTGTAAACAAAAACGACCCCAAAGGGGCAGAGTTTAGCGGCATGTCCACCCTCATTGGACAGCGAAGATGCGCTCGGCATGTTGCCATGCCAACGACGGACCAATGAGAATGGATTTGAATGCAATAGGTGAAAAGGAACCGTCCCCAGGTGCAGGGGATAAATGGGTGTGATTAAGGAATAATCAAGACTGGTTTCATGTGACTCCATCAGGGGGGAGCTGGGATCCAGTCCGCTGTCAGCTGCAGTGTTATAATGTTGTGTTGTGTCTTATTGTCTTTGTCTCATCATCTTCATCATTCTGTTGCATTAAATCTTTATTCTCAATTGGACCCGAGCCTCCTTCCTCAAAGATCCAACGAACACAAAGTTAGAAAATTCTAACAGTGCCTTATAGTAACTGACATGCTTGTGGTTTGAATCCCTGTGTGTTGTTCGCTTGCTTCCTGTTATTTGTTCTCCATTTCCTGTTTGGCTGAATTGTTTTTGTTCTCTCCCGTTTCTGTCTTTTCTTTCCGTTTGTCTGTAGTCTTGTTTTGCTTTCCTAGATCCATTCCTTGTGTATGTTTGCATGCTTTGCTTCCTGTATTATTTTGTAGTTGTGGTTTCATGTGTCTTTGCCTAGCATTGCCCCCCGTTCAGTCTGCCCTAATGTGGTTCAGCTGTTTGCCCCCTCCCTGCATGTTTGTGCGCACGCACAGACAAACTGTAAGCTTTTTCACCATGGATTAATAAGAAAAAAGTACTTTAAAACAACTTTTTGGGGGTTAATTGTTTTTATTTTTACCATTGACCTGGTGCATCATAAAAACATTTAAGGGTTGCTTCTTGCTTGTACAATTTACAGCAAAAGTTCTTTGAGAATCTCTTTTATTTTCAAGAAAATTAGTATCAGTTCATTGGTGATACCCAGACCTAGTTTTTACACTCCTGTCACTCAAAATTCATAGAGAGATGCTTGAATGTAGTAATATTTCTAGGTTTGAAGAGCACTCTTTATGTTAGATTAGATAATAGGTATTTTGTTCCTCCTTATTTGGTATTTTGGTTCTATATTGTCTCATTGTGCTTGTTTCCTAGTTTCATCCCTGGTCTGGTGTTGTAGTTTCTGTCTTGTGTTTCCCTTGTGAGTGCCTGTATGTTCTGTTTTCTGTTTTATTTTGACAGTCTGGTTTTCTGTGCTGTCATGTCATCCACCTGTTTCCCACCTGCTTCTTGTTATCTCATTACCCAGTGTATTTAGTGTCTGTGCTCCCATTGTCTCTTGTCAGATTGTTTTGTGTGTGTCTTTGTTCTGGCCAGTGTGTGTTCCAGTCTCTGCATCCCCAAGGTATCTGTGCTCCTGTTTCTGTGCTCTTGTATTTGGTTTTCCCTTGAATTTTTGACTCTGTTTTTTGCAATTGTGGATTCCCTTTTGGTTATCTGTGTTGGTTAGGACTTTTTTGGAATAAATCTTCACCTTAACACTCTCTTACCTGCCTGCCTGCCTATCTCTGCGTTTGGGGTCCTCCCTTCCCTACACGTAACACAATGGCGAAATTCACCTATTACAGCAGAGGTTTTTCCACAATAAAAACAAACAGGCAATGTTGAAAAAGTATTGAATTAATGTAAAGTAGCATTATCTAAAAAGTAAAGTGAGGTAGCCATAGTAGGAAAAATATTGCAATGTAAGTAAGTGACATGAAATTAAATTGAATATGTAATTATAAACTATAGCAAAAGTAAGTAACCATGATATGAATGCTATTGAAGTGTGACCATAATATAAATAATATTGAAAAAGTGAGTACTCGGAATGGAAAAATATAATAAATACAGATAATACAAATAAAGCTATAATAGAGCCATGGTGAGTTGTGAAACACTTCTAGGTTCTTGAAATATTTTACTCTCATGACAACAATTAAAAGGGAGACAAGAAATGCAAAGACTGGGAGAAGTATTCTGATCCTGTATCTAAGTAGAAGTACTAACACCAAAGTGCAAGTAAAGGTCCTGCATTGAAAATGTTACTTGAGTAAAAGTATCATCAGCAAAATGTAATCAAAGTATAAAAGTAAAGGAAAAACCACTGCTGGAAGGGAGGCAAGGTTAGAAAGAAAGGTGTGATGACAGCGGTGTAAAGGCGTTACTTACGGTTGATGGATGATGGTAAATTTGTTGATGTCACCGTCAGACAGCCTCTGTGAAAGCATCACAGAATTCAGTTAAAAAATTAGAGCCTAATGAGTTCTAAATGACTGATTCCTTTCTGAGGTGACAACACAGATGTGTCATCCTTACTTAAACACATGCATCTGAGCATGTTAATGCATTACAACTGCAATATAGCACACATTTAAGGTCATGCATCACCTCTTAGCTAACAGAAGATGGCAGCACCTCACTAAGGGCCGTGCCATCAGCACAGGTTGTTCTTCTAATGTAGCCCTCATGTTATTTTTAAACTAAGCCAAAGAGGAAGAAAAACCACTTCATTAGTACATACTGTACATATCATGGGAGCTGCAGGGTCACGTATGGTTAATGACATAACATAAATGCAGAACACCTTGAAGTCACTGCAGCAATGGAGAAGCTGCCGGGGTTTGTGCCTTTGCACACGGATGGGAGATTAACATCAAATAAAGTTCTTGATGTTCTGCGTGTAGTCGAGTCACCAACTGTCTGAGTCAGAGTCTTGAGTCTCAAGTGTTCGAGTCCAAGTCTGAGTTTACAATGCCAAGGGCCAATCACAGAGTCACAACCTTGCTTTAAAAAAATCTGTTTCTCCCTTTGCTATCAGCTGTCGTTGCATGTAAAGAGTGCAACCCTCCACCCCCCTTCCCCCTCCACTCATCTCCTCCAGGTGACCGGTCCGTAGCCTCCTTCTGTCTGGTTTTTGGGCTCCTTCGTCGCCACCACTGGTGTCTAGATTTCATTGGGGGTTATGATGGTTCTCTACCCCTATATACAGATATACGAAAGATTCGTATAGCAATGGAGTCTAATCGGCAAAGACTTTGTGTATTTTACTTGAGCTGTACAGTAAATCTTATTTGCATATCTGCAAACATGTCTCTCCTTATTGAAATATTCTTTACAAATACAGTAAGGTCTGGGGTGGCCTCTAGCTCACCTGGTAGAGAGTGCCCCCATGTAGTCTTAGTCCTTGTCAGCAACCCGGGTTCTAATCTGACCTGAAGCCCTTTGCTGCGTGTCATCCCCACTCTCTGTCCCCGATTTCCTGTCTCTCTTCAGCTGTTGGGGGCGAGACGATATTCTGGGACGATATTCTGTGTTACTAACTTTGTTGTTGAGTCAACAGACGAGCACGCCTCCAAAGATGGAGATGTTTCTACTCATTTTAGATATTAGACGTGTTTTATCTATCGTGACACGGCACAATTTAGCCACTTTTACCTGTTTGATAGCATGCCCGAGTCTTCAAAGTAGAGGCCGAGTCGAGTCTCGATTCCCCAGCATTAGGGTCTGGGTCGCTAAAGAAGAGTCTGAGTCGAGTCGCCGTGACCTGAGTTGGAGTCCAAGTGTGTCTCAGGTCACTAGTGTTCGAGTCTGAGTCAGTAGAGAAGACTCTGAGTTGAGTCACCATGACCTGAGTTTGAGTCTGAGTCACTAAAGAAAAGTCTGAGTCCAAGCTGAGTCACCGTTGCCAGCGTTTGGGTGTGCTTTCCCAAATTAAACATTAAGCAGTGCTCTTTCCATCAGTGGATGTAAAACACTGACTGTGTGTTGCTTCTTTAACGCAAAAATATAACCAAGACTGATTAACAAACACACTGGTAGTGCACAGTTCATGAACCGGCATCATAAAGAAAAATTCTCTAAAAATCAACTCAATATAGAAATATAAATGATTTGTATGCTGTTGTCTAGTTTCCCTTTTGTGAATTAAAACTGCTGACCTTCAAGTGAAAAGCGTGATCCTCCAACTAAAAACACACCACCATTATACACAATTTCATAAATCATCAAGTATTTAAAAAACTTTATCTGGCGGCCCACTGCATTTGGGATTCTTTGCTGCATTTAATGTCGGCTTTGCAGTAAGGCAATTGTGATTCACAAATGAAAGGAAATGATTACCATAAAATATGCAACAAAATCCCGCTAAATTATATATTCCCCTCTTTATTCATAATTCATTGCTCCAGGTTACTTGCTCTGTCTCTTCTCTGTTTTATATTTATCGTAAATTAATGAAGATCCATGACAACAGATGTTTGTGAAAGTGTGGATATTGTGCTCTTAAGTTTGTAAGGTGTCAAATGAAAAAAAATGGAGAGGCTTGTGATGAGAGGCTAATATAAGACGTATGAGTCTAATATGGATAGTTAATTTAGATATGAATAATATATGGTCGGCCCTTTATCTGCAGAGTCTCCTTTGAAACAGGTGTAATGATGTACGGTTAAGATGTCTATTACATAGTAAAGGTTGTTTATGATGTTATAATGCAGCTCACATTCCTTAGTGTGAGAACCTAGGTGGAACAGAAGGATGCATTACCTCTAGGAATAAGCCCAGAGTATGGTGAAAGCCTTTTAAGCCAAGCTTGCGATTGAATCATTTGTAAATCCGAGTGAGATCACTTAATATGAAAGGCTTTACCTCCTTCAAAGAACTGAACCATGGCCTCACAGATACACACTTGATCTTCCCACTGGCTTACAGGAGAATATCAGTATGAAATCAGACTTAGCCTTTTGACACCCAATAAAATTATCAAATAGTCTGCCCCAGTGGATCCTCACACACTGCTTCCACATTGAATTATTTATACGAGTGTCTGTGCTTGTTTAAATGAGACACAGAGCTGTACAAGCTGCAGCCTCTCCTTTGCACTACATACCAGGTACCCTCACTCAAAGCAGCACTCAATGACATCTTAATTCTCACTGTTATAACGTACATACAGTCCAACTTTCATAAGTAAACAGTCTCTATGGTCCAATCTTTTTCAAGCTTGAATTCTTGCTTGCAACGACGTTACTATTGTGAGTAGCAATGCCTGTGTGTAGTAAATTTTGAGCTGAAGATTATTTGAATGAATGCTTTATGAATCCTTATATTTCATGTCCCTGCTTTCGTTAAAGCTATGTAGAATATTCGAATATCTGAGATTTGTGTGGAAGTGTAGGCCAGAGTGGCTAGAATGGTGGTAGGTAGGCAGACTCACACATTGAACGTATCCACTCTGGATACGTTGAAAGACATTGGCCAGATGTTGCAGATGCTCCTCCCAGGTCCTGCTGAAAATGTACATCAATGTAGGCTGCTGCATAGTCCTCCGCTCCTCTCAAAACTTCATCCACCAGCCGCTGAAACGTTGCAGGTGCTCCATGCAAACCAAACGGCATCACTCTGATGAACTCTGAATCAGTTCATCAACCCTTGGCATTGGATAAGGATTGAATGCAGACACAGCATTCAACTTTGAAAAGTTGACACTGAATCTCAATTTAGAATCATCTTTCTTTGGCACCAACACCACAGGGCTACACCACTCACTGCGACATGGCTCAATAATCCCTGTAGCCAGCATCTCCTCCACTTCTTGCTTCAGTTCAGGAACAAGTCTGGCTGGAATGCGGCAGTTGGTGTCCCTGATAGGCGGCTGTTCTGGTGAATACAGATGGATATGATGTTTAATGAGTTGGAGAGCTCCTTTGCCATGTGGACTTTCAGCTCCTGGGATATAACTGCTGTAAGATGGCTTAGGTCCGGAAAAACTGGAGCCCCAGTTGAAGAGGGAAAATACTGCTCTTAAAGCTCTTCCTCATCAATCACTGTGCGTGCCCACAGGGCTGTAGACTGTTCTTGTTGATCTACCCACTCCTTCAACAGATTAACATGGAAGACCTGATGCTTTTTCCGACGGTCTGGCAACAAGAGTTCATATGTAACTGGGCCCATCTTTTTTTTAATCTTGGCAAGGAGACCACTAGCAGATGTTGGCAGCAGTAGCAGAACTTACTGACCCTCCTGGAAAACTCTCCTCCTAGAAGCTTTGTCATAACTCTGCTTCTGTTGCTGTTGTGATTCGGCCAGATTATTATTGGCAAGCTCTTGGAACTGGTCCAGTTTGTCTCTCATCTTCAACACATATGAGAGCTCACTGCATTGCTGTTGTGGCATAGGACCCTCCCAGGCCTCCTTTAAGACATCCATTGGAGCAGCTGAAAAGGTGAAAACCCAGTTGAGGCTTGTGGGACTTCTCTGTATGCAAACAACAAGAATGGGAGCCACTGGTCCCAGTCTGATCCTGAGTCATTCACAAACTTCCTCAACATGGACTTGAGGGTTTTGTTAAAGCGCTCAACAAGGCCATCCGTTTGTGGATGGTAGGGACTGGTCTTCACACCTTGAATTCCCAGCATACTGTACACCTCTTTTAGTAGACTTGAAGTGAAGTTGGTGCCTTGGTCTGTGATGATCTCCTTTGGGATGCCGACTCTGGAAAACATCTGTATGAGACAGTTGACAATCTGGCGGGTCTTCTTCAACGAAAAGGCCTCAGCATATCTTGTGGCGTAGTCACAGATCACTAGGATGTACTTGTGGCCTGCACTACTCCTTTCTAGTGGGCCTACAATGTCCATGTCAATGTGGGAAAAGGGTGTATCAATAATGGGCATGCTAATGAGAGGAGCCCTCTCTCTTTTCCTGCCTGGCGCTGTTAACTGACATTGTGGACAAGACTGACAATATTTTACTGTATCAGCATACTGCTGGGGCCAATAAAAACGGGGAACCATCCTTGCAAATGTTTTTTTCTGCCCTAAATGTCCTGCCCATGGGATCGAATGGCTCAGGTTAAGGATTGTGGGTCTGAAACTCTGAGGAACAACCAGCTCGTCACCACTCTGGCTACAGCAATACAGCATGTCTCCCTTGACCACAAATTCCTCTTTCCCTCTACCAACTACTTGGGTTGACTCAGGCACACATTTAGAAAACAAAGTTGCTAATGTGGGGTCCTCATTCTGTAGCTTAGCAATGTCACTAGCAATAGCAAAAAGGTCAGACTCTAAAGGTTCAGACACATGCTCTGCTATCTTTGTCCCACTTACTCTGTCCTGTCTCCTCTGTCTCCTGCTTTTCTTTTCCTTAGTCTGTCTGGAGTGCTCAAAACCAGTCACCTCCTGATTTGCAAAAGGTAACTCCTCCCACCCCACTGAACTATCCTGCTCCTGCCTGCTTGTAGACCTTGTGACAGATAGCAAATTAGCACTGGCACAACTTACCCTAGTCTCACTTGACTGCTTGGTTATCAATTCAGCAAGGATTGGGAGATCACTGCCTAATACAACCTGATAGGGCAGATGTTGAAATACTCCTACTGACAGCAGGTAGTTTTGCCCTTCAACCTGGATATCTACTTCAGCAATGGGGTACTCTACCATATCACCATGAATACAATAAACATCTACTGTCCTTCCACAAAAAATGGCCTCTCTAGGGAGACTATCCTGTCTAACTAGGGTGCGATTACTTCCTGAGTCCAAAAGAGCTACACAGGGTCTGTCTCCAACTAACACACCCATTGTAAGCTCATTGCCTTGCCCTTCTGAGACCTCCTCCCTATCCAGCTCACAAACTGATAACTGGGGAGCAAAACACATGTTGTTTTTACTAACCGGGACCCTAGGGCACTCTCCTTTAAAATGACTTGTCTGACCACATGTATAACATGCTAAGAAGGCTCGGTTTCTAGGTTCAGCTGAATTAGAAGGGACAAAATTTTGTCTTGTGTTCCTAGCTCTAAACTCATTCCCACTAACATGCATACCAGCTGATGAGGGTGGGCGGGGCTTGGCTGGAAGGTATTCGTGGGATGGACGGCGGGCAGCCAGGAAAGCTTCAGCCAATTCTGCTGCTTCTTTGGAGGTTTTTGGGTTCCGCTCTCTAATCCAGGTGCAAAGCTCCGGATTCAGGACTTTAAGAAATTGCTCCATGATGATAGTGTCACCAATTTGTTCCTTTGTCTTGGCATTGGGAGCCATCCATCTGCCATATAAATCCTTGAGGCGTACCTGAAGCTCTCGAGGTGTCTCCCCTTCTCCTGGCACACTGGAACGGAACCTCACTCGATATGTCTCTGCACTGATTTCAAATTTCTGCAAAACAGCACCCTTTATCTTTGCATAGGTCATGGTGTCATCACTATCCATAGCTACATAGGCAGAACGGGCTTTACCAGTTAACAGTGGCGCTAGATGAAGTGCCCACACCACTTGAGGCCACTGGCAAGCATGAGCAATTCTTTCAAAGGTGATTAAATAATGTTCAATGTCCTCACCCTCATTGTAGGGCTGCATTTTAGGGCTCTTCCATCCAGGAAACCTGGAATGCTGTTCTCCCAGAACCGCCTGCAATGGACTAGCCCCATGGCCTAGAAAACTGAAACTGATGCTGGATTCGTTTCCACCTTTCCTCCTGTCGCTTATGCTCCTGCTCCGTCCTGACATCACGGTCAGCCTGCTGTTGCATCAGGCCTCGCAGAAGGTTCGACAATTCAGCCATGTTCTCTTGTTCCGAGGATTGACCTCCTTCATCCTCCTGTTGGTCAGCGACATCTTGTACTCCTTGTAGTCTTCTGTCTGCTTGACATTTTTCCTGTTGACTTCACTGCCTCCTACTGGCCTGGATCCCACCACTGCCACCAAATTTGGAAGTGTAGGCCAGAGTGGCTAGAATGGTGGTAGGTAGGCAGACTCACACATTGAACGTTTCCAGAGGTGATTAGTTTATTTCCATGGTCTGCAGTACATGGATAACTAACCAATCAAACTTAAGGACAAATGCACATTAAACTAGTAGTGGCACTAACAGGCACATGTTCCTGGCAGCAAAGCCTCACCCCCTTAGGCCGCCCCCCCCACAAACAATTGTCCTGCATGGTGGAATTAAAGGAACAAATTGTAAGTATTAACACAGGGAAACCTTTAAACCATAATTAAACTTGCAGCCTAATAAAATGAAACTGAAACTAACATGACTGTGTGTTTACTTTACTAATGACCTGTACGGGACAAGTGGTGAGCAAACTCACTTCGTCACAATTTGCATCAACTGGTGGTAGTATTAGCAGGAAGTCCATAGTTAAGCTAGTGGCTCAGTATGGCCGCCCTTACTGTGTGTTAACATGCTCTACCAATGCTAACATCTGGTATTAAGAACGTATAACTTTGTCATCTTTATCATCTTAGTTTAATGTGTCAACATGCAGAGATGGGAAGTGTACAAATACTTTGTTACTGTACTTAAGTAGTTTTTTTAACATATTTTTACTTTACTATTTATTTTTGTGGTGACTTTTTACTTTTACTCCTTACATTTTAACACAAATATCGGTACTTTCTACTCCTTAAATTTTACAAAATTGGCTCGTTTTATACAAAAGGTCATCTATCAGGTGTGATTGTGATTGCATGTTGGAGAATAACGCGGACACACGACTCGCACACGGCACATGGAGAAAAAAAGTGAGAGAAAAGAAAAAGAGACTAGCTATCCGGAGGATAATCAGCTGAGATTGTGGGAGTGCGTCCTTGACAACTGTAAGATGTATAACTTACAGTATGTTGTCAGTTCATTCAAGCCTGTTGTTGTATTGGTCTGTAGTTCTTGCACATTTAAAGTAAGTTAGCTAGTGATTTTGTTGTTTGTGTTCTTCCCCTGTTAGCTAGGTTGCACCTGACTCTTGATTCATAATGGTGATTGTTGAACGCCCTCGCTCACATTTGTATTTTAGGTGCATTATTTACATACTAAAGTAGTTACTCTGCATTTAGATAATGTAATTAATAATGGGTTTATTGTTAGCATATATATTCCTATGCATTGTGTATGGTAGCCTTTACAATGTTATTTATTTCTTTGCAGAACCACACACAGAGACACAGACACACACACACACACACACACACACACACACACACACACACACACACACACACACACACACACACACACACACACACACACAGCAAGACATTCCTAATCATCCCCGGCCTTATCTGAGAGAGATGTTTGAGATAGTAGGCATCAAAAATGACTCCTGGCCAATGTGCTAAAAGTATGGGGTTATTTCTAAATTAATGTCTGTAAAGTAATTCATATTTTCTTTCATTTTATTTCCAGAAGCCATACACACATACATGTATATTTCTTTAAATGTAGAAAGAGAAACATAATATTCATATCTTGCTACTCAGTCAGAATCTTATTAACATGGAGTCCCAGTCTCTGTCACAGTAGTCATATATGGATGTTTTAGGCTTATTGGCAGACATCCATTTACAATGTAGCCACTCACAGTAAAAGCACACAAACACTAAAAATGGTTGTCATTCGCATGGCTACTTTTACTTTTATACTTTAAGTAAATTTCTTTTTTTTTTTAACTGCATAGCCTACATACATTTTTACAAAGCCCAAAATTTGTATTATAGAATACCACTGTAGATGTTTGATGCCAACAACAAAGCACTCATGTGATATATGTTGTATGTTATGGAGCAATATGAGAAATCAAGTTGGTAATCATTGATCCTTGTTGAGGTACACTAGGCTAAACCACGTTAAGCTTTTTCACGTTATGTGTTTTAGAATGCCTGTCTAATGCTGTTTGAAAACGTAAGGCTTTCTTCTTCATAAAACGTGTCGGACATCATCTAATTTTTTTGTAAATTTTTATTCATTTACATTAGTAAGCTACAGGACAGCGTCAAAACATGATCTGCTTGAAAGAAAAAAAAACATGAATGCATCACTGTACCCAGCACGGCTGGAAGCGCACATTTCAAACCAAGCTGACGCCCATGAGCCTGTGTATGTTGCGCTCTATGCAAAACTTGTATAATGATGAGATAATTGCCCATCCATTCAGTCCAAAGTTCATCTGTAAGACGTTTTGCACTTTCCCACAAGTATTACCTAAATTCAATTATCTCATATCATATCAATTATATTCTCGTAATTATCCAGCGTCGACATGACTGCCCCGAGTCTTCTTGAATACCCGCCTAAACACATCAGACACACCCACGGTGATAGCCAACCAATCATTGTATAGGAGAAAAGAGGGAGAGAATATCATTGCATTATTGAATAATTGGAGCCCAGATGCCATTTTGTAATTTTCTAAATTTCTG
Source organism: Percina caprodes (assembly GCA_013375575.1). Taxonomy (NCBI): domain Eukaryota; kingdom Metazoa; phylum Chordata; class Actinopteri; order Perciformes; family Percidae; genus Percina; species Percina caprodes. The sequence goes on from JABXJD010000149.1 coordinate 660,841, forward strand.
ATCCTCTAAATAAAAACAGAAAATTGGAAAAACAGGTTAAAGATCCAATTGTTTTAGTTTGTCAAGGCGGAAAACAATGAAAAATTGGATAAACTGATAAGCGTTACACGGAGCATTCTTCCTCCCTAATACCACTAAATGAAGAGATGTTATAAGTGAAATGTAAAGCCTATTTACTGGGGGATTTCTACTGCATAAACATATGAATATGCAAAGTAGCCTAGGCCAAAGGCAATGCTTAGCTGGATGACATTCAGAGCCCACAGTGCAGGCCCTGTCTGCCCTCAGACACATGCTGAGTTACTGATGAGTCAAACAAATATTATTATTAAGATTCTTTCACCTTTTCTTCTGCATTTGGGACAGACTGATTGCAGTGAAGGCATACTGATACTGAAGGGTCTAAAGATCTATCTAGAAGTCTAAGACTGAAAACATTTTGGTCTGTCAGATGAACTCACACACCTTCATCAATCCCCAAAACTATTCATTATACAAACTAGATGTTGTTAATTTCATTTCAATTTCATACTTGAAATTGAATGGTCAATTGATTGGTTGGTTTAGTCAGAAATCATATGACATCTAGTTGTGTTCCAACCTTTATCTATTACTTATAGTAAACCATTTCAGCTTCTTATGCAATACTTTTAGCTAACTATTGAAACGTTTCTCCACTTACTTTCATTATAACTATTTAGTATATATCTATTTTGCTTGCTGGTTAGAGTCCATGCACTCTTACATAACTGCAACATTAAGTGTGCAGTTGCTACAGCTGATATATTCTTTAAATCAAGTCATAAAGAAATTATTTTTAAATTAGTTGAGCTACTACACAATCTTTCCATGTCCCCCCTGGCAACAGCAGAATTACCCATAGGGTACAGGTATCCACGGTTAGGAATCACTGTTTAAAAGGTTTAGAATATTCTCTGTGGAATAACATTTATATGTGGTATGGTTTTTCCCACTAAAAGTTTCAGCTACAGGATATCTCCTTGATTTTCACATACCACTAAGAAAATAATGCTTGTATGTACATATATTAAACCTTTTATTTAACCCTTATGTTGTCTTTGGGTCAAATTTGACCCGTTTTCAGTTTTTTTAATCACAAAAAAATGGGCCGTCGAAATAAGCGCTGAAAATGTCAACATTAAAAATATCAAATAACTGTGAAAAAACATCAAAAAAGGCACCCACAACATTGAAAAAGTGACAAAAATATCAGAAAAAGCGATAATAGTGTTTTGTGGTTGACGGGAAGACAACACAAGGGTTAAATAGGTGAGCAGAGACAAACTTTCCCACTTTGAATAAAGTAAAAACAGCCTTCTAGTGTCAAACTACGCCACTATAGGCCTAGACTACTGGGGGACTTCCCATGATGCACTGAGCACCTCTCTCTTCCTCCTTCACTCCATCTGTATGCAACCTCATTCCATTAATGCATGTTACTAACTCAACTTCTTCCTTTTCCCGGTGTCTCGTGCTCTCTCGCCCCCAGAGTCTTGCCCTCTCCTCTCTCCTCCTATTGCTTCCTGCAGGTGTTTCTGGCTCTGGATCTGTGGTTGGAGTCACCTGCTGCCTCCATGTTCCTGCTCAACACCCTCTGCTGCAATTCTCCATGTCTCTCTCTTTCTGTCTCTTTCTCTCACCCCCAACCGGTCAAGGCAGATAACCGCCCACCCTGAGCCAAGGTTCTGCTTGAGGGTTCTGCCTCTTAAAGGAAGTTTTTCCTTGCCTCTGTGGCCTAGTGCTTGCTCTTGGTGGGAACTGTTGGTTTTCTGTAAATAACATCACAGTGTACGGTCTAGACCTGCTCTTTTATTAAAAGTGCAAAGAGATAACTGTTGTCGTGATTTAGCGCTATATAAATAAAATTGAATTGAACTTGGCATATCCATCATGCTGTACAGTGAAGCTCTAATATTACTGGTACGAAAACACATTTTTGTGTGTATGTGTACATGTAAGTATATGTATGTCACTCTAATTTATAACACCAGAAGCTCACAGTTGCTGTTGTTACTCACAGTTGCATGCAAGTTTGTCCAAAATATAAGAAACAACACTCATAACTGAAGAGGAAAATAGTGCCACCTACTGAATTCTGAGAGAAAATATTTCCAAAGCTGACACTTTTCAGAAATTACTTAGAGCTAAAAATGTCAAAACAAATCTATGAGGATGCATATGGCAGATTAAATATTAACACTGTCCTGTCTTACACGCAAGGGGAAGTATAGGACAAGTTACAGGGACACACAAGGATAAAGAGACAAATTACTCTTTATACACACAGAAGGCTCTCTTCACAGTATACTGGCCAGGTAATCCATCAGCTAACTCACTGGTTCTCAAACTTTTCCTGCCATGCTGCCCTTCAGAAGCCAAAAAAAAAATAAAAAAAAATAAAATCCATGTCCTCCCACGCCGCAGCCAAAGTGATTTCATCTTCATCAATCATTGACAACTAATACAATGACCCACGTTGAATTTGATTTAAATGAATGATCTACCATTGAGGAACCATAAATGTAGGCTTCTTCCCTTGGGGACCATAAATATATGTATATCATTTCAAGTTATTTTTAATTTATTTATATTTCAGGCTTGTATAAAGGTCACACATTGCTATGAAAGGTAATGCACTGTAATTCAGATGTATTCCACATATTCTATGCTGTATGAATCACATTGACTGCTGCTATATATGAGCACTCTGGTTGGCATAGGTAAGGTAGGTAGGTCGGTGTTGGGGGGTTAGCAGTTAGTGTTCTGGTACAAAAAAAAAAGACTATCCAAGACTTTGACCCAGGAAACGCATGTTCGTGCCTAAACTGAAGCGTTGGACCGAGCGACTGACATTGCCAAAGAGCCATGCCACTTGCGAAGCTACAAGTTAAATACAACGACCAAAGGTTCACACAACAAGGTGCACTCATAAACTGAATATTTGACTCTGCAGCCTTGAAGCTGGTTAAATTGATGGTGTGTGTAGCCAGTTGTGCAGTCACGGTGAAAGATTTTTGTTTAATATGAGCATGGGTTTACCTGAGCTTAATAATGCCTGGGTGTGCTCGCTGGGTCTGTAGCAATGGGATCTATCAATCAATATGCATACTGTATGTATATATGCACTGGTAACCTGCACATCAAAGCCTCTGCTCTGAATACATTTTCATTTTGACTCATAAAAATCCACACACACACACACACACACACACACACACACACATATATATATATATAAAATATGTTGTTCATGATAGAATATCTCCCACCTAAAATGGAATCAGCTCAGGGTCAGTGAATAATAAATAGAAGAGTAGATTGATGCTGACATTTCTCAGCCTGGCAATTTTTTTTTTTTAAATGGCCAATGAAAATGAATTTGAATAAATGCTTCTACAGGCAAGCCAGGACGCGTTCCTGAGGCATTATTTAGCCTCAAAATAAATATTAGGAAGTTATATAACCCATGCTTCAGTTTTTTTTTTCACTGCATATAATCCTTGTTAGAAAGTACCCACCCAACACTCATTACTGAAGCAGATGTAATGATGCTTAGAGAGCCATAGCTTTATCATCCCAGAGTTTTATTTCACAGTTCTTACCCCCTCACAGTTTGCACCTGCACTCTTGTCACAGTGACACACAATGTAGAAGGTGAAGATAGTGCAGTTCAAAGCAGAAGTTGCAACTGTTGTGCTCACTACCATATTAGGAGGGCCACTGATTACACACCGCAAAAGTGTGGGAAGTAATACACGGGTGTGAATTACACTAGTCATGCCTCATATCCTCTAAACTGTCCTGTTTTACAACGTTGGAAATTTTCAGAGCTGCAGTACAATTTAAGATTCAGTGTAAAGTTTATGCTTCAATTTATTCAAGACATAGCATTTTTTAAATGTTTAAGATGCAGCTATCTTAACATGGATACACAGGCTACTACAAACACATTTGACTGAGGATTTTACAACTGATTGGCATTGTAAACTGATTTTTCACCAAGTTTTCTTTTTTTCTTTAGCAAAATGGACAACTAGCTTGAGGAAATGTAGCCACTTCTGCTGTTTTTAATACCATAATCATAATAATAATTGCTCAGGAGGATTTGTCTATTTTAATGTAATTAGAATAAACTGAACACAACCAAAACCCAGACATGATCCTCAATGGATTAATAGATTATGTGACTGCAGGGGAGACAGAACAAGTACTTTCTGGAAAAACCAGGTGAAACAAGACAAATTTGAAGTAATAACTCACCAGAAGTCTTTGTCCATTCATTTTCAGTCTGTTTACGGTGGCAGCACATTCTTGCATGTTGTTCTGAGGGGCAGTACATCGTGAATTTTACATTTGCATTTAATGACACAGATGAACTGAATTTAATTTCATAAAACGTGTCTTTTTCTGTCATCTTATGCCACCATCTGTTTATTTAAACACTTGCTTGACCGGTATACATATCACATATGAATGACATTTCACATAATCCACATTAGCTTGATAAACTATGAACTTTTGCTTTTTAAATACATAGTTCCATAAGTATCTATTGGTTTTCTGACAGTGCCTTATTTTGTCTCCTATTCTTTTTTGCACTCACCTTGCACATAAAGAAGGCCACCTGCGCCGAGTCCCAACCCTCACACTCCTCTCTGGATGGCAGGTTCATTTTCGTCCCAACAGGGAACCTGTGAGCAGAAGCGTGCCTTTTGAAGTACAGTTAAAGTCTGAGCCTCCGTGGCTCCAAAACACCAGCCAGCTGCAAAACACACAGGGAGATCACCTCAGTAACAGCTACACACACACTCTCTGTCTCTAAGTAATGTGGGAAATCATTGTACTTTTGAGACGTTTACATTTGTCCCCAAGATTGCATTGAGGTATCGCCAATAGGGAAGCAGAGACTTCCTCAAAGTCATGTATAAAAAAAGCCTTAAGAATACAAAGTGTCATAACAGAGAGTGACTCGACTTTCACATCCCAGGACATGTTTCATTTACAGCCAAGCAGAGCCAGAGGCATTTATTGTTCATTTGTTTTTTGCAATTGGGGAAGTTACATACCTTGTAAAGTGTATTTTAATTGTGTAGAGGAGCACAAAGGGAGTCTAGCTTTGTGGTGATGGTCTAATGTTAGAAATGTTTTGTAGGATCATCTCTGGGATATAGTGGTGCGGTACAGGGAGATTGCTGGAGGGGCAACATTACGGGCGTATGGCTTTTTTCTGGTCTGGTCACAGTTTATCCCAGGTAAACAGGACTGCACAACGCTTACAGCAACTCTAATTAACAGTCAGATTGGATTTCAACACACTAAGTGTCTATATGAAGCTCAGGGTAAATTATTTCAGGATGACTTGATGCTTCACATTTCTCTCTCTTCCTGCATTATCATCAGCTGAATGTTAGCTGGCTACTCCACGTAGCATTCGAGGATTGGAGAAAAACTTGCTCAGGTTTAATGGCGTTTCTTTAAACCAATCACAATTATACTAAGAACCGGAGAAAGCTGCAAAATAGGCTCGGAAGGAACATGTTTTGGTGGAACATGTGAACTGTTTAAAAGGAGATTTTCAAAGATATAGACTAGCTGAATGTTGACATTTGTTGCTAAACCAATCAGATTTGCCACAAGCTATCTGATGCTGTCAGTTGTCATTTCAGGCTACATCGATGCAACCCTCCTCCACCCATTCACCTCCAGTTCTCATCATTCCCAGCAGCACCCAGGGTTCATTCATCAGAAGCGCCGCTTCACACCACATCTTCCTGTCATCACCTCCACTGGCTAGACTCCATCGGAGGGAGGGACACACACACACGATACCCCTTATAAATTAACTTTGCATTGAGTCTAATTGCCACAGAATAAACATATTAACCCATTATGCACCATGTGCGTTAAACTTATAGTCCTGTCATTTTATGAAAAAAAGGTAGGACAAATTGCAACAGAAGCAAACTCAACTGATTTTGTATCCTCAATATATTCTGAGTAAGACAATTACAAGTATTTTTTTGTTTAAATTGTTTGTTAACATGGACAAATGGTGCATGATCTAATTACGTATGTGGTAATTTGCAAAAATACCACAACAGATCTAAACATTGGGTATAGCTAGCAGAAAATGCCTTGTTGAATCTTGTTGACATCTTACAGTAAAAGACTTAAAGTGCTTTTTTTTTAAAATAATTTCCTTGTTTATGATATGAAGATGAGACGTGTGTGATTCGAACATCTCACATTTACCAACACAACATACAGCGGAAGACCGAGCAAAACATTTCAGACCATCCTGCCAACATCAATGTACCCTGTAACGTTTTTTCACTATAAAGTTGCTAAAAGCTGCTGCTGTTTCAATCCGCTGCTCCGTTCACAAACACACAATCACACCCGGTGGATGCAGGATAAACTGCACATGAGATGTACAGGATGACCTAAATTGAGGACAGCTACATTATTATAGGTGCAATCATAACTTAAAGTCCAATAAGTACTTTATCAAATCGTATGAATGTGTGTCCCAGCCCAGGATAGGAAATGATGCCTTTATGCTGGATTATCAAGGCGGGCCCCCCTACTACAGCACGTAATGACGCCGCAATGTCCACGTCAAGGCTACCATGAATAGGACAGGATAGACCATAGAGACACAGCAATTCCTGTTTTTCACCTTTTGAGGCCAAAAAATGGTTGGTAAGAAGTGACTGGCAGTTTGTCAAAAAAGTGAACTTCAGACACTGATTGCAAATCTTGCAGAGAAGGAGAGTGTAGGTATATGTAAGGGGATAACATAGGCACAGGCGAATTATTGCTAACTAAAATGCTAGTTAACATTAGTAATTAAATCTATAGAGCTAGTGAAAGTCAAAACTGCCTGTGAGCTTATACTGTTCTGTTTGGTAATTCCTATGGGACAGTAAGTTGCGTGGTTATGACACAATCGTTAGCCTATTTTTACAAAAATGTCTGCCACACGGCCATAGCGTGAGCTACAAGGTAATGGAGCCTTTTATACATTGTCGTGTTTCTTTAAAAATAAATAACGGGCAAATAGAGTCTTTAAAACGCTTCAGATGTCAAGTTATTCGCTGTCAAAGTAACGTCAAAATGAATGGCGGTCAATGGAATGCTAACGGCAGGTGAATGCTAGCTGGGTAAAAATGGCGCCAAGGAGCTTGCTTAGTGCAGGCTGCTTACCCCCTTGCATGGCACTCCCTCATGCTCTGCAACTGACAGCTAGCAGTACTTACTGCACATGTGACTCCCAACAAAGATAGTAATGAAGTGAGATGCCTCACTCTGTAGCTAAAATAGACACCTAAACACACAGAGTGAAAATAGGTGCTGCAGCAATGTGAAATACAATTATGAACCTGAAAATTAGCATAATATGAGCACTTTAATATTGCAGAGATGGGAAACAGGACCTACCTTTTGTCTTCTGCCTTCTCCCTAACCTTGTCTCCTGTTCTTTGCTCAGACTCATCCCCCAGAAACCCAAACCCCATCTCTACAATAATAATTAATAAAAGGCTGGTTTAAAGTACTTCTTCCTGCCTATATCTATTAATGCTCATGGGTCGCCTAAATGGGCTCCATTCAGACCTTAATATGAAGTATTTTACTGTTATATGTCAACAAGACATTTTCATTTTTCTGATCTATGAGTTGATTTTCCCTTAGATGGGAAACTCTGAGTTCTTGGTTCCAGAACAGCTGATTTGAGTAGGTTCACTCAGAGTTAAGCGCCTGCACCACAATAAAAAGCAGCGTGAAAGGAGCCATGACACAACGATTCACCATGGTAACAACCACAAAAAAACTGGTTGGCAGAAATGCTCATGTGCTTGTTAGTTAAAAAAAAAAGCATCAAAACGGCTGCAGTAAAATAGCGATTGGTGTGGGAGAAAATTGCTGCTCGAGTCAAAAGCTCTAATATAGTGGATTAATTTCAAATTTAATCACAGGTAACCTGTAATATTACTGGTGAAAATTGGAATGGCAGTAGGCTACACATAGAATTTCATTTAGGTGCAATCCTGTGGGCAAAAAAGTAAACTAGCCTACCATTAATCCCATTCTGGGGTTTCAGCACCATCATTAATAGAATTATGATTTACAATCACTTATTTCTTTTAATGTCTATTCCTGGTTTGTGTCCAGGGAACACTACAAAAACGATTAAAACATGTTTCAGAGCGAGTCACGTTCTTCTGATGCCGCTTTACTAATATGCTGCGCATCAACAATGTTGTAAAGAAAACTGCCGTTTGCAAAAAAACATAATGCAACACAAAGAATGTGCTGGGATGTAGAGCATGTCCACGATGGGTGATGTTAGTGATATGATGAGGGATAAGGTTCTGTAGGCTAGGCCTACAGAACTGATGGACTGCGAATTTGGGAGGGTAGTTATCTGGAAATGAAAATACATCTATAGTTAGGGTTCTCAATATCACGTCCCAAAACATGTTTAAGTTAAGGTGACCAGATTTCTCAGACAAAATCTGGGGACATTTTCAGCTCAGAAGTGTATATACCTCCAAAACAGGTCTTTTTTTTTCATTTTTGTAAAACTTAAAACGGGGACACTAGACCTAGAGCTGTTCTCATTAGGGCTGAGCCCCTCCCCCCCCAAAGGTCTGATCCTAGACTCACCCCTGCTGCTACTTTATACTCCGACTATGCACTACTGTGCGACTATCAGCTACATTTGGTCAGTGTTTTCTTTCTTTCATTCCAATATGGGGTCTGTCAGTCTAAGTGAAATACGGGGACATTTCCGGGGACAGATCCAGCCGAGGACAGGTCACCAAAACCGGGGGACGTCTGGTCACCCTAGTTTAACTCCCTGCTTAAGTAATACAGGAAATGCCACGTTTGGAACAAAAAGGTTTTTATAGTCTGCCTATCATAGTTGATAGTTGATGACACAATTGTTAGCCTATTATTACAAAAACGTCAGCTACAGAGCCATAACGTGAGGTACAAGGTAATGGAGCTTTTTATACATTGTCATGTTTCTTTAGAAGTAAACAACGGACAAATAGAGTCTTTTAAACACAGAGCCCAGGCGTTACCAGGGTAACTAACGAGCCCAGCAGCTGCCGCTTTACTGACGAGCCTCTGCCTGTTTGTGTTAACTGCTAAACAGAATCAGAAAGAGATGTAATGCCAGTGGGGCTGACTGCTTAAGGGAAGAAACTGTTTTCTGTGGCGTGATTTCTTTGGTGCTGATAGGCCGAAGCCTTCCGTCAGAGGGGAGGGGTTCAAAATGTTTGGGTCTGGGATGATACGCTGCCCTCTGCCCTTGTCCTTAGCAGTGGCAGCAGCGAACCAGATGGAGAGGCTGCAGCTTGTACAGCTCTGTGTCTCATTTAAACAAGCACAGACACTCGTATAAATAATTCAATGCGGAAGCAGTGTGTGAGGATCCACTGGGGCAGACTATTTGATAATTTTATTGGGTGTCAAAAGGCTAAGTCTGATTTCATACTGATATCAAGTGTGTATCTGTGAGGCCATGGTTCAGTTCTTTGAAGGAGGTAAAGCCTTTCATATTAAGTGAGCTCACTCGGATTTACAAATGATTCAATCACAAGCTCGGCTTAAAAGGGTTTCACCATACTCTGGGCTTATTCCTAGAGGTAATGCATCCTTCTGTTGCACCTAGGTTCTCACACTAAGGAATGTGAGCTGCATTATAACATCATAAACAACCTTTACTATGTAATAGACATCTTAACCGTACATCATTACACCTGTTTCAAAGGAGACTCTGCAGATAAAGGGCCGACCATATATTATTCGTATCTAAATTAACTATCCATATTAGACTCATACGTCTTATATTAGCCTCTCATCACAAGCCTCTCCATTTTTTTTCATTTGACACCTTACAAACTTAAGAGCACAATATCCACACTTTCACAAACATCTGTTGTCATGGATCTTCATTAATTTACGATAAACATAAAACAAAGAAGAGACAGAGCAAGTAACCTGGAGCAATGAATTATGAATAAAGAGGGAATATATAATTTAGCGGGATTTTGTTGCATATTTTATGGTAATCATTTCCTTTCATTTGTGAATCACAATTGCCTTACTGCAAAGCCGACATTAAATGCAGCAAAGAATCCCAAATGCAGTGGGCCGCCAGATAAAGTTTTTTAAATACTTGATGATTTATGAAATTGTGTATAATGGTGGTGTGTTTTTAGTTGGAGGATCACGCTTTTCACTTGAAGGTCAGCAGTTTTAATTCACAAAAGGGAAACTAGACAACAGCATACAAATCATTTCTATTTGTATTTTGAGCTGATGTTAGAGATTTTCCTTTATGATGCCGGTTCATGAACTGTGTACTACTAGTGTGTTTGTTAATCAGTCTTTGTTACATTTCTGCGTTAAAGAAGCAACACACAGTCAGTGATGGAGTACTCGACTCGGGCCCTGGACTGGGGCTCGAGTCCGACTAAAGTCGCTCAGGACTCGACTTGGACTCTCGCACTGATGACTTGGACCCCAGGATTTATGAAATTGAACTTGAGCATTCACAAAATAGAACTCAGAAGTTGAATGAAGTTTCTACTTTTCTGTGTAATAGGTCATAAAAACTTGATATATTTTTAATATGTTACTGTTTTGCATTCACAGATTTTGCATTCACTGCTGGAAAGAACACTGCTTAATGTTTTTATTTGTAAAGCAAAATTGGCAACGGTGACTCAGCTTGGACTCAGACTCTTCTTTAGTGACACAGACTCAAACTCAGGTCATGGTGACCTCAGACTCTTCTTTGAGGACTCGTAAACTGGTAAAAGTGGCCAAATTGTGGGGTGTCAAGATAGATGAAACAGTATCATGGACTACTTACATTACCAACACACAGGTCAAAATGAGTAGAACCATCTCCATCATTAGAAGAACTGCTCATCTGATGACAGACTCAACAAAAAAGCTTGTAACACAGATACTAGTCTCGTCCCAGCTAGATTATTGCACTATGATCTGGTCTAGTGAGTCAAAACAAGAGCTTGTCAAGTTAGAGCTCACTCAAAACAGAGCAGCATGCCTTGTTCTTCGTTGCCTCACAAGGAGAAATGTGGAATTAATGAATAGCAGGCTGTCATGGATGACAATAGATGAAAGACTAGCAATAGTACTTTGTATTGTATTTGTAAAGAATATTTGTACATTAGGCAAACCCACCAGCAGCTATAATGATAGACGTGGTTATGATACCAGACTTGCTGTAGGTTATGACTTTACCCTGCCTATGCCCAGAACCAATGCATCCGTGTGCGGAGGCACAAACCCCAGCAGCTTCTCCACTGCTGCAGTGACTTTAAGGTGTTCTGCATTTATGTTATGTCATTAACCATACGTGACCCTGCAGCTCCCATGATGTGTACAGTGTGTACTAATGAAGTGGTTTCTCTTCCTCTTTGGCTTAGTTTAATAATAACATGAGGGCTACATTAGAAGAACAACCTGTGCTGATGGCACGGCCCTTAGTGAGGTGCTGCCATCTTCTGTTAGCTAAGAGGTGATGCATGACCATAAATGTGTGCTATATTGCAGTTGTAATGCATTAACATGCTCAGATGCATGGGTTTAAGTAAGGATGACACACCTGTGTTGTCACCTCAGAAAGGAATCAGTCATTTAGAACTCATTAGGCTCTAATTTTTTAACTGAATCCTGTGATGCTTTCACAGAGCCTGTCTGACTGAGTCAGTGACATCAACAAATTTACCATCATCCATCAATATTATTATTATTATTATTATTATTATTATTACTATATTCAAGTAGTGATTTCAAGTAACAGGATTGTAAAAACTAGGTCTGGGAATCACCAATGAACCAATTTGATTCTGATTCACAAAGTTGCAGTTTGATATCAATTAGGTTAGGGGATGTTCCGTTACAGTAATTTGCTTGAATATAAAAGAGATTCTCAGAGAACATATGTTTGTAAATTGTACAAGCAAGAAGCAACCGATCAAATCTTTTGATTCATGTAAATCCATGGTGAAAAAGAAGGATTTCTGGATTTTATAATCAATATAAGACCACAATCAAAGAACAATTTTAATTGGAGAATGCGTGTGTGTGCACAGATGTATGAGTTTTGTCTCACTAGCGGACTTTAAACTTATTTTAAGGGGTCTGTATATATATATATATATATATATATATATATATATATATATATATATATATATATATATATATATATATATATATATATTATATATATATATATATGGCATGCTTTCATCTCCAAAGGTAAGTAGGTTGGCTTGCTCTTCAGGCTGTGTGTCAGTGTTGAGCACTCTGAATGAATCCAGTGCTGTGTGGAAGCCCTCATGATTCACCAAACCTCCCTTTCATAGCATCCACACTGATCCTGATGGCAGCTTCCATGTGCTTCTTGGATGTGCTCTGGATGTGTGAGGCCATTGTGACGCAAGTGTGAAAAAATAATATTACAAATAAAAAACATCTATGAGTGTCACAGTATGCACAACACAATCAACACATCCACACATGTCCTGTGTTTCCTTTTTGTCAATTGTGCTGGGTGCCAGATAGGGCCCATAGTGGTGATGGTAACCAATAAGAAGAGTGAACACATTTAAAGGCACTATGCAGGTCCTATAATAGTTATTAGACATATTTTGAAACGGATGCATTTCTGCATAATCTCTATCTGCTGGAAAACCTTAAGACTAAACTCCCAGCAGTTGTATGTATGTAAAAATAAAAGCAGTAATTTAAAAAAAAACAACAACAACCACAAAACCTATTAAGTTAGTAGATATATAATAGATATAGTAGATATAGTAGATATATATAAATAACTTAATTTGTAAAATACAACAAAGGATACTATGAATAAAAGGAAAACCTAAAATATATAAATAAAGCTCAATAAATACAATTCAATTAAAAGCCTATCTAAACAAAGACATACATATGAATAAAATCAAGCATGCATAAAAGAACAAGAAACAAGGGGTACAATAAATTCAATGAAAGGCTTAATAGAATTGGATGAGGAGGACCTTGGGGATTTATAGGCTTGAAGCCAATCTGATAAATAACTTGGGATAAAACTTTTAAAACCAATAAAAGAACTTTAAAATCAAATCTAAAGCACACAGGTAGCCAGCAGTATTTGGGTGGCCTGTAAACTTTCATAAACAATATGGGAGGGCTGTTAAAAATAATGGTGTCATGTTCAAAGGAAGTGTACTGATCAAAATGGATGTATTTATTACAATAGGAGATGAAAAGTAAATCAGCAGAACATTGATTACTGACCCAGTTTTTGATATCTGTAGAAGTCTATGGCCAGTAGAATCGACTGGACAAAGCTTTTCTTGTTTTACGAATCCCACTGTGGCCTCCAAAAGGGCTTTTATGGAATTTGCCAAACTCTGCCCTCGTCCCCACAGCCTTCCTTGGTCCATAAAAAAGTTATAAAAACGATCTGCATCAGAAAATATAAAAAAAAAGCTGTGTTTGGTCTTGTGTTTTTATGCAATTCAACTTTTACTTCCAACATTTTTTAACCCTCATGTTGTCCTTGGGTCAAATTGACCTCTTTACCCATATTAATGTTCTTTTTAACTACACAAAATAACATGGCTGATTCCACACAACGCTCTTTGGCAAGTACAAATCTCTACTTTCAATTATTTTGGGGTGTCTAATTTAATTTCCTAATTTAATTTGAAAAACAAATTGAAGTGGTTTTGAAATAGTATTGAGTAAAAGTTAACATATTCCAGTCTGTGATTATCCATCAAAATCCATTCCTTTCATTTTAGTCAAATAATTCCTAATTTCTTCTTTTCTCAACCATTAGGTATAATTTCCTAAAAATGAGGTTTATTGACCATAACTTCCAAAAATAACTGTAAAACTAAAGTTAATTAGTTAGTGTTACGTAGTGTTGAAAACGTCAAAAAAAGTGACAAACATAAAAAAAGAGGTCAAAAGTGTTGAAAAGGGACAAAAATTTAAGAAAAAGTTAAAATCATCAATTAAAAGCACCAACAAATGTGTTGATTTTCAATTTTAACGTGAAGACAACACAAGGGTTATTATTATACTTACCAGAAACAGTGTATCCCTCTGAATACTGACCAAAAGCAAGAACATTGCTAACGTGTTCATACCTTTCCATGTTCACCTACTGGTGGAGGTGATTACGTATTTTAATCTAATGTATTTCAATGGGAAACATCTTTCATGAAAACAGCATGATTACAGTAGCGAGTAGTATTGAAAAGCCAAAAATCGGCGTAAGGAATGGGCCAAAAAACATAGGACTTTCACCCCAGACACCTGTGTTTTTCTTCTCCTAACTACAACCGCCCCGGTTACCACGGTAACAGCCACAAACAAACTGGTCGGCGGAAATACTCACAGGCCCATATAGCAGGTTTTTAATGGTATTATTAGGTGCAATCCTGCGGGCAAAAAAGTCCTAGGCCTACTAATCCCATTCTGAGTCGGAAGCACCATTATTAACATAATCTTTTATTTCAGAGGGTTTACATCATTCACCTGCAATACTGTGGAAGTCCTTTTTAATGTCTCTTACTGGTTTGTGTCCAGGGAACGCTACAAAAACTTATAAAACACGTTTCAGGGTGATACACTATCTTCTGACGACGCTTTGCTGCAGTGGCTTTAATTATATGCTCACCAATGTCACCAATGTAAAGAAAACTGCCGTTTGCAAAAAAACGTAATGCAACACAAAGAATGTGCAGGGATGTAGAGCATGTCCACAATGGGATCATCGACAAAAGGAAATGCCATGTTTTGAGAAAAAAAAACCTTTTGCCTAACACGGTTAATATACCAACACTCTTAGATTTTTTATTCATGATAACAAAAGTAAAAAGTAACTAAAGTGCGCCTGGTACAGACTGAAGGAATGAATGAGGAAATGAAAGACGCTGAGTCAGAAGGAGGAGACAGAGAGAAACTCAAGGTTTCTTGAAGAAAACCTGCTCCTGACCAGGCTCACAGGCTCAGTTACCATAGTAACTTCTAGTTCTAGCTGACTGCTAGAAATGGCGATAGGTGTAAACCAAGCCCTGGGTATCCTTTGAGAAAATAAAAGCTCAGATGGGCTGATCTGGAATTGTGCCCCTTATGAGGTCATAACGGGCCAGATTCCAAAGAAATAGCCATAGGCCGGCTGGGGAAACACGTATTCATGTTAAAAAACCTCATAAAGTGAAATTGTCATGCCATGGGACCTTTAAATGTCAAAGATCAGAGCACAGTAAAAAACACACACAAAAAACAAAAGTATATTCACATACGCATTTGTAAAATGCACCATAAAAATGTTTCAGTTCTTTGTCAATAGTTAAACTTTCATCACGGTTTATATCCAGCCAACAAACCTCCATTTGGATGTCCCTCAACTTTTTATAGATACAATGGCTTGAGAAAGCACCCTAATACTGCCCATAAGCTTTGCTATGATCAAAAGTAATGACAAATCAGGAAGTGGCCTGTATTGGACTCAGGCATGTTTTAAGCTTGTTGTTGTGTTTTTTTGTGTAGTGTTTTCAGTGTGTGGTGCACCCAAGACAGTAATCGGTGCATCAAGCAGCAGGTGTGCAAGCAAAACTTGGAAATTAAAATCAGAAATAGACAGAAGGGAAAAGTAGAGACGTGCAGTGGAACAGAGGACGATGGGTCCAAGGTGAGGTACAGGTCTGTGCGGTCAGTGTTGCGTCTGTCTTCTTAAGGCGTACCTGGGTGCGCACCGTGAATTCTGTGAGTCCCATGTCAAAGGGTCCATTGTACATATAGCACAACATGCACCAACCATCCATCCATCCATCTTCGTCCGCTTATCCAGTGTCGGGTCACTGGGCAGCAGCTCCAGCAGGGGACCCCAAACTTCCCTTTCCCGAGCCACATCAACCAGCTCCGACTGGAGGATCCTGAGGCGTTCCCAGGCCAGGTTGGAGATATAATCCCTCCACCTAGTCCTGAGTCTTCCCCGAGGCCTCCTCCCAGTTGGATGTGCCTGGAACACCTCCCTAGGGATGGCCGAACCACCTCAACTGGCTCCTTTCGACGCAAAGTAGCAGCGGCTCTACTCTGAGCTCCTCTTCTCTTCTTCTCACCCTATCTCTAAGGGAGATGCCAGCCCCCCTTCTGATGAAACCTATTTTGGCCGCTTATACCCTGCCCCAACGCGTTAGTGAAGTCTCTCTTGATGAGGTCCGAGGAGAGATGAACTGCAGCTGCACGCCTTCACTCTAGAACATCACCATAGTAACAACGGAAAACACCACCTTGTTGTGCTACTAAGCACTGCAGTTAGAATCCTGTTTACAGGCACAGGAGATGTACCGCTGGAGGAGGATTCACCGGAACCCGAAGCACATTCAGGTTGCCTTCTGATTCCGAACCGAGCCCACCCACGCCGTATTTATTGTGGTAGCCTACGTTAACGACTCTGTCATTTGTGCACGCTGCATTTCAAAACACTGGATGAAATGGTTGTGGAACTGTGAACTGAGCTACTCCATTTTTTTGTGGAACACAAAATAGTGAAAAGTGATATGGGTTACCAACTGGTATTGCTAACAATGGCTAACCTGGCTAGTGCAAACCCCACTGTTATTCCGACTTGTTGTACTGAAACACAGTCAACTCGGGTGTGACATCATTTCCACCACTTGGTTCCTGAGGGGGGTAGGAACGAGTTTTAAATCACTATACTTTTTAGATTTGTGAAGAAGAAACTGTACTCTTACTCTGCTACATTAGGCTACAATGAGCTTGTTACTTTTCTTTTTACCTCGTTGGTATTCTACGCATCATTGTTTTCATCCCCGCGCGTACGCCTCATTTTAATGTTTTATTTTGAAAGAGAGAGTGTCACTGCCCAATGTGAGGAGTGTAGATGTGAGTTGCGCATGCGTCACTTTGCAGCAAGTAGCATATAAGATGCTAACGAAAGACTTCTGTAATGTCAATACAGTAAAAATGGACCTACTTAACCAAGTTTGTTCACTGCTCGCTACAAGTTAGCATCAAACACAACAAAGGCTGTCAGTTGAATGGTGTTTTCAGCTAACTTTAGCAATCAAACAACCATAGCTAAAACGTTTTTGAAATGACTCCTAGTTTAGCTACAAGCTAGCAATCAAACACAACAAAGGCTGTCAGTTGAACGGTGTTCTGAGCTAACGTTAGCAATTAAACAATCATAGCCAGATAGCTACAACGTTTTTGAAATTATTCCCCTCTTCTGTTATTGTTTGTAATGAGAAAAGTTGATTATTTAATGAATTTCACAAATTTCAGTATGACAGTTATATCATAAACCGTTTAAATCTGAATCAACCGTCGGCAATGCAGACACAGACGAGGTGTTCTTAGTAAAAGAAACAGCAGCTACATACATTAGCTACTCAGTACTTGAGAAGTTTTTTCACCAAGCACATTTTTACTCTTTTTTTAATTATTTGGATGGCTACTTTTTGCTTTTACTTGAGTCATATTATTCTGAAGTAACATTACTGTTAGTTGAGTAAATTTTTGGCTACTCTGTCTGCTTCCCACTTCAGACCAAATCAACTAAATATGGTGACATGCATCCACAGAGCTACTGGAGAAAGTTGCAAATTGGGTTCATTGCTCTTTGCAGTGATCGCAGCTGGCAACGTGAGAGCCATTTGTCTCAGTGATGGAAGAATTTCATCGGTCTCAGTTTGAATAGGGACCAGCACCTTCAAACACAGCGAGCGACTGGAAGGGGGTAAATAGTCAAACAATTAGTCACGTCCGCCCTGTGACACCCGGTAACCCCTCTGAACCCTACACTAATGAGACTAGTGTAATAAATTCTGTCTAGCTGACAGAGGCAAGGTGCGCTTATTAAAATGAAGAAATGAACAGGAGTGGAATCAAGGCCTGTAATAATTCCCCCCTTTGCCTAAATCAACAAACCTATTCTATTTGGCCTACTGTAGATAATTACAGCAAAGTGACATTTAAACCTTTTCTTTTTCCCATTGTTGACCGCTGTAGCAGAGAATTAACACAAGGCAGGGGCTCACGTTGTAATTACTCTTTGGAAAGAAAAAGAATAGTTAAAATTAATCCACTTTCAGTTTCCTTTTTTGACCACTGCACATGCAGATCTTTTCTCCGGATGAATGTCTCTAATCATCAATGGCCCTGCATGTTCTATACCTGTATGAGTTTGTAGGATCTCAGGGGAAATGCCCACAAAGCCTCTCATTTTAGGCAGTAAGCTAATTAAAGCATTGGAGCAGATGGTGCAGGCTCGGTCCGAACATAATGAGCTGGAGAGTGGCGAGACGAACCCGGACATGGCAGGACAGCTGTGGGGGCTTTGTGAGGTGACCAGAATCCAGGCATCTCCCAGGAGTGAAGAGTCACTCCATCCAAGAGAGTATAGTTCCAACTGCATGGAAACTTTTCAGGGCACACTTTTTTTTAAAGAAGCAACTGCATCAGGCTTTGTTTACTTCCTCCAAAACCATGTGTTTGTAGAATAACTTTTATAGGAAGTGAATACTTGCCAACAGGGTGTTTTTTATCTTTCTTTCTCCCATCCTCAATCATTTCGATCTTGGCAGGTGGTTTTTTGGTAAACACCAATTCCTCAACACCTGTTGCCAACGTCCTGTCTGCCAACTTTAACCAACTGACACTGGCAAAAAAAAAACAACTGCCATTACCAAAAGTGGGTGTTTTTTCCTGGATGAGAGGTAAGTGGCACACAACAACAAAAGCAGAAATTCCTAGAGGTGCAGAAATACTTCAGTTATCTCACCTCGGAAGAGATGTTCCATGCTCCCATTGTGCCTCGTGTGAGGAAAAGGTCGAGGCCAGCAGAAGGTGACGTTCCCAGGCGTGAAGAGGTGAAGTTTGAGGATGTCAAACTGTACCTGGTGGAGAGGAAAATGGGCCGCAGCAGGAGAAGCTTTCTGACCCGGCTGGCTAGGTCAAAGGGCTTTATTGTGGAAGACGTCCTCAGGTTGGTTGTTGTTCATTGACTGAGCACGGCTCTGCGCCTAAAAGCTTTTCTGAATGCGAAACTCAAGTGAGCACCCTAATGTAGAACTAAGAGGGATGCAGGAGTGTTTTCTGTGTTCGTCTTTTGGGCTCAGGTAGCAGCCACAACAGGTAGACCTTGTGGACGGCTTTCAAGGCCTTTATTGTAACTCTAATAATAGTAAAATCGAAGGTTACAATGCTAATTAAAAGCCTGTTTGAGCATGGTTGTACTATCTTAGAGCTGGGTCAATAAATGCAACATTAAGATGAATTTAATGCTTAAATAAACATCCATTTATAGTCTGTACAGGCAGTTACAAAGTAGTAGAGCAGAGTAGAGTAGAGCTGCAGAGATTAGTTTATTAGATTATCCATGAGTCAATTGAGAGAAAAGTAATCGCTTAGTATTCTCTGACATTTGATGTACCAAATTAATTAATCGAGAAAATAATCGGCAAATTACAGTTTTTTTATTAAAATATATGTTTTTCTCGCCTACATTTTTTCCCCAAAAAAATTGCTACAGTTTCCACATACTTTGGCCCTCTGGGATGGTCCCGAGGTCATTAGGAAGCTAACACTCTCAATTTTTTGTTTCTTGTGTCAGTGTGACACTAGGTCTTACTGACACAGAGCTGAAGAGGTTAGAATAGAGAATTTCTATTTCCGTCCAAGTAAATCATATGTAAAATCATTAAAAAACACTACTGTAAGCATATTACATGATCTACATACAAAAATAGTACCCCAGCCACATGTCTGAACTTAATACAGAAAAAATCCAGAAGAAAATGACTCAGAAAATGGCTATTTTATGAAGTTATTTCTACAGATATGTCTGTGCGTTTTTCTTATTTCCTCTCAGAAAAAAAGCCCAAAAAGTGCAAATGTGGTGTTTCCATTGCTTTCACCTCCATTACTTTCTAAAACACAGTAAGAATGCAGTTTTGCTATAGTAAAGGTAGTGTTTTGCACATTTTTTTTCAGACATCTGACCTGGACATGACTGTATCAGTACAGTGTATAATTGTTACTGTAATTCTTATTTGGTGATTGTATCTATCTATGTATATACGGTACATGTTCACTAACTAGTCCAAAACAAGACACATGCTTAGGGTTTCAGTTAAAATTACAATCAGCAGTGTTTGATAGGCACCAGACTGAAATCTATTCTGTTTTGAGTGTGTGGTTAATAGTTCTGACAGCAGTGTGTTAACATTTGAACAAAGTGCTGTAAATCCACAGTGTTATGCAGGTTGTGGTTAAGTGTGTAGAATTTTGAGCAATGAAAAACAAAGTCCACATGAACTGCTGCTGTGCAGACTAGAGTTTTGCACATGTGACTCCAATTGTGCCCACTGTCGTTTAGCAATCGAAAAAAACTGTAATCTATAATGAAAATAAATTGCAGCTCTAGTTTTAAGTTAAGACATCAGGCTGTTCCTCGGAAAACATGTCAGGACATTATTGATACAAGAGCAGTTCTCCAGTGAGAGATTCAGTGCCAATATGTGCAAATTTCTTAAAAATGTCTTTTTATAAGACATTCCTGTCCATTTAGCTAGTTTCAAAGCCACAATTGTCTAATGAAAACTTAATTTGGAAGGGTAAGGGCATCCATCCTGTCTCTGCTACACCTAGGTTGGGGTAGATTTCCCCCCTGAGCCATAACTCTCAGCTCCTACATAAATACATTAAGTAAGGTAATGACATTGACTAACCCAGCTACATGTTATTTAAAACCAAAAACATTTAAAGAAAAGTAACAGATCGAACAAACTTTTTTTTTAATGAGTTTGGCGAAAGTTTTTATTAAAGTCACACTTAAGGAGAGGTGTTTTGTGAGCTTGTTCCTCCGGCTGATGAATCATGTATTGTGCGGTAATTATGGAAGCAGCATGCATTCATTTTTTTCCTGTCTCTGATTGAACGTATCTTTTAAATCCCAAACTGTGAACACAGCAGAAGTCCTCTGCTTGACATCCGCACGATTCAGAGGCAGATTGCTTTGAGGCTTGTGATACAGTCGATGCAGACTACCTGCTTTGTATTTGGGGCTGGGCTGCCCAAGACTCAGACTTTGAGGTGTGTGTGTGTGTGTGTGTGTGTGTGTGTGTGCGTGTGCGCGTGTGTGCACTTCTGTCTTTGCAAGGAAAAATTGGATCTTTTAAGATTCACAGTAATGGTGCTTTTTCCAAATTGATTTCCCCTTAAGGTAAAAAACAGGTTGCAGTTGGCATGTGATTTAGGTTAATATAGGGTCCTCTCGGGTATAGTATAACCAAGATGGGTGTGTGTGTAGTGTTCAAGTGCGTGTCTAAGTGTGCCTGCCAGCCGTGCGCCAGCTTGGCCATGGCAGCATTCCCAGAAACACAGCTTGAGCGCTCCTACAGTTACACTTGGCTTGATACAATTGTTTGAAACCAACAACAGGAAGTAGAGCGTGCCTGCCTCAAACTGACATTATCTCTGCAAGCCAACAAAACTGATATCAACTGCAATTTGATAGAAACACTTCCCTTCTAGTCTTACAAGAGTTATAGGCACACTGCTTCAGCATATGGTCAGATGCACATTCCTCTGTGCATAAAGCAATGCTTCTTCTCTCTCTCTCTTTCTCTCACACACACACACACACACACACACACACACATAGTCTTCCTTCTTCTTCTTGGCCTAATTTCAAGTCGGATGCACATGAACATGGATTAAAATATCGGCATGTTTGTCCTGGCTGATTGATGAGCTGCAGTGCATGCTCTTTCACATCTGACTGAGGTAAAGTTAGTTTAAAGTTGGATGTTTGACAGAAGTTCACTCCAGATCCAGCAGCGTCTTGTTACCCAGATTCATCCCGTGTTGGCTACGGTACGTCATGTCCCCGTTTTGTTACTGCTGTCAAGCTTTCTGTTCCCACGTGGCACATATGCAGTTTACAATGGTAACAGTGGCGGATTTACCACTCAATTTTAAAACAATGGGTCATTGATTTTTGAGGAAAGAGCAGGTTTCTCATTTAAGGGCAGCCACTTTTGATTTGGTGGCCTAAATAAAGCTGTCACAAGCAGATTCTATCAGCTGGAGCCAGCTGTCCTAAGCTGATTGTTTTGAAACCAGAACTAAACATGTTGGCATCTCACAGACGCATGTGGAGAAAATAAAGAAGCTAGTCTTAGTATGACAAGGAATAATGTAAGATCACACTTTTTCATTCTAACATAGCCTTGTTTTATTAGCTAACATGTAAACATATGCATATGAATACAACATTCTGGATGTGCTATCCCTGAACAGGGCTTTTATTGTAACATAACTTGTAAAACCACAAAATTGTGTACTTTTAAATGTCATTGGACTTTCCTTCCAGCATTAGGTTAATACTGCAGCTAGTGATCTTGCTAGCTGAACATGCTAACAGTTACTTACAAGCGAGAAAACACATCTTTTAGTCCACAGCTTATACTTTTGCAGTTAAACTTTTGGTTTCAAGGGTTAAGAAATATGATATTTGTAATATAAGTATGGCTCTATCCACAAACAGCTTCAACATGTGGAGAAATCTGAATATTGACAGGCATGCCTCGCTATGCTGAGCTGTGATTGGATGATCACTGTTTGGGGCGAGGGGTTCCTATAGTGATTTGTCCCTTCCTCATGTTGTTTTTCTGTAAAATTGATTGATTAAGCATGGAAGTAGTTCTTTTTGCTTGAATTAAATAATAATATAAGGCAATTTTATTTACATGTTTGTTTATTATGAATTATTTACAACGTACAAGGATCATTCATATCTTACTTAAGAGATGGGAGCAGCTGTAAAAGGCAAACAGATGAAGCCTCGCCATGGTGAACAAGTCTGTTATGGACATACTGTGTCTTTGATCCGCCTGTTGGTTTTCACTGGATGGAATAGCTGCTGATATGAAACAACTGAAGAGTGTTCTCCCTATTAAAGCCCATTGACTTTAGCCTGTCCTTGTGTCTGGGCTCAGAGTCCCACTGATTCTGGGAAGTACAATCTGGTGCTGGGCTTGCATCCCCACTCATTTACATGTCAATCTGCCGTTGCAAATTCTGCATGGCTACGCACAAGATAAGGATCCAAATTCAGGGGCTGGATTATATCGAGGTAAACATGGCATGAGGAGAGAGCTTTTTTTTTGTTCTATGATCTTAATCTTGTTCCAACATAACAGCTTGTGATTTAAGAGGGAAATCAGCCCCAAGAGCCAAATCTCTATTACTGGGGTTAGACAACTGTTCATGGCAAGTGAATTTAAGCTTTTGGAGATAATAGCTGTGTCTCTCTGATACCTCAAATGTGTCTGCTTGAGAGGCTCTTTGTGCTGCGATTTTTTTTTTAATATACAAACATGGACCACCAGACTGGTATGCCGAGCAGAGGATTAGTTTTGCCAGTGATTTGGCCAATTAAGCCCCAGCCTGAGCGCTGCTGGGTTATCCTTTAAAGAGTCTTTTCACTGATTTACCCACACCAGGAGAGAGGAAGAGGAGGAGTGTGACGATGGTAATTATCTATGGCTGAGCGCCCTGATTGGGTACGGTAGTTAGACTCCGTGGCAGAAGCAGAAGGGAGGAGGCTGTGATAAAAAGTCTCCTGAAAAAGTGTTGGCGGAGCTAGGGAAGGCACTGGTTGAATGAGTTCAGCTATCAAACAGTGGAGGGAGGCACTTGAGGGCCTGTGGTGATTGTTGTTCACCCAGTGTTGATCCCAAAACAGCTCTTGTACAACCACAATGCTGAGATATGAGCTGCATTTCAAAAGCATGGTTTAAACCTCCGGACTCTCTACATGTTAAGGCTGCTGAGACGAAAACAGGAAAGTTATTTTTGTTGGATCAAGCGAGTGTGAAGGAAATCTTTGAGTCAAACAATTGAAGGTATCTTGGGAATCCTAATCCATAAACATGGTACCTTAAAGGTTTTTGCCATATTTTTCTGCATTATGGGAAGTCTCGCATTGCCAGACCTTACTCAACAGCGCTGCGCAGTAAGGTCTGGCCCCTCCACAAATACACTCCTGGATAGGAGAACGCTCTGAGTTGTGTTTTGTTTAAACCAATCATAATCATCTTGGGCGGCGCTAAGTTCTGGTTGCAAAGATGGGGGATCTGCAAAATAGTCTCAGGAAGGAACTTGAAAACGCCACATGCAACATTAAATGGAGTGAACTTTTCACACAATACAGTAACATGAGCCAAACTTAGAAAAACTTACAAAACGTAAGGAAATTTGTGTTTGGTAGATTATTTCTCTGTGGTAACAATGCTTTCAGGCAAAAATTTTATACCGTTAAAACACCTGTTTAGATCCCTTACAAAGGGGGGAACATGCATTTGTGGGATGAGCAGCAGAGCTGATTATGTGGGCTGTGCCCATGAAGGATTTGCCAAATCTTCTCTGCCAATGCCCAACAGCTTATTCTGCCATTGACTCGCTTGGTGTATGGTGGATTGGATGATTGGAGTTTGAAGAAACAAGACATATTGGCAATTTAACAATTTATTAATTCCACAAACAGGAGCCTCAGAGCGTGTGGAAGAACCATACACAGCCACAACAGCCTGGCACCTCCTCCTCATGCTAGTCAACCAGCAAGTCGCAAGTCAACTAACATGGTTGCGTTGGTCACTCTGGGAACAGCAGGCCTCAAGTGTTCAATGGGGTTGAGGTCAGGCGTTTATCATCTTGGAGGATAGAGTTCAGTCCCAGACTGTGGAGATATCAGATGGCCACTAGTTGCAGAATCAGGCACCTGATTGTCAGCACCTGGGGGTACTGGAAGCTTAAAACAAGAGTCAATAGCAACGGCAAAGAAAAGCTGTTTGGCATTGACAGAGACAATTTGACAGATTTTTCATGGGCGCAACACACATATCTAATCTATCATCTACCAAACACAAATTTCCAAACTTTTTGTTGTCCCAAAACGTCCCAGTTAGAGAGTAAATGCTGTAGACGTATTCTTTGTAAGTCTTTACAATCATTCACTGAAAGGACCAGCAGGCCTGCCTTGTCCAAATATTCTTCAAAACGTTTTCAGTGTGTAGCTTGCTAGCTCCAAGTTTTTTGTTTTCTGGTGAGTATCCAGTGGACAAACTGTCAACGATCCAGACAACATTATGAGATATATATTCACTTAAAGCTCCCCAAAAAATAGTTTTGGTCAATCAGCTTTTTGATGATACATTAACATTATTAAACTAGAATAGTTTTCTTTGACATGAGAGATTCATGTAGTTGTGTTTTTCATATTTATAATGCATTGTTATTGTTATTTAGCTTATTCTTAGCCCCCATTGATGCCTTGCACAAATTATGGTCTGGACTGGTACTGGTACACTAATCCTCTTTCATAGAGCCAGTGGGACATGAAAATGTGAAAACACCACACGGAATGTAATAAAACCACAAAGTGAACAATAAACCTTCTGACAGCTTTTTTTCTCTTCTCCCTCCACAGTGATGAGGTCACTCATGTGGTGTCAGAGGACAGCCACGCTTCATCCCTGTGGAAGTGGCTAAAGGAGTGTGCCCCAAAGAATCTACAAAACGTGAATGTGTTAGACATCAGCTGGTTCACTGACAGCATGAGAGAGGGAAGACCTGTTGTTGTGGAGACCAGACACCTCATTCAGGTGTGTATGTGTGTGTGTGTGTGTGTGTGTGTGTCTCACAAACTAGACAGAAAGCTCTAGATAGATATAGAATAAGCACTAAATGGCACTATGAACCATGTGGTAGCCATGGAATAAATCAAATAGGTATGCAGTATTTGAGGAAACACAATAATTGAATACACTTTCATGCAGGAAATGCATGTTGTGGAGCTATTTCCTCTACGTCTAGGCATGTATTTGGATTTTTCATCTCCCGGCAAATCTATGATGTCAACCCTGACAGGGAGCTCTTAAAAAGGGGACACATCTAACTTCCCTCTGCCTCTGCTCATATTACCACACTTCACCTCGCTGATAGCAACAGAAACATCCCCCTATATTGCGTGGCAGAATCAAATAAACCCATCAGCTGGATGTCAGGGCCCGAAGCGGTCCACTAACTGAAACACACACAGAGACACATGCATTTTTCCCTTGTGGATGGCATTATAAGGGCTTGGCAGCATATGGGTCCAAAATAAAGAAATATGTTCTCCCACAGCGGAAAGGAAAAAAAAACACTCCCAAAGCCAAGTTTGTCAAACTCCAGCTATGCTTTCTCCTAACTGCCTGTGACAGCATCAACTGTCACGATGATATTGGCTGATGAGCATGATAACTTTGTGCTGTAATGTGAAATACCCCTATGCCTATGCCTTTGTCTTGTTCTAGCATTGTTTCCACATGACCATGTGAGCACGGCTGCATCATTAGGTGACGGCTAATGATGCCATGCTGACATTTATTGACCCATCTCCCCAGGTAACCACACGCCCACTTCGCTTCTTGTTTTGTGATGCAATTCCTCTCTGAAAGCAACGAGGCATTTATGTGCCACTAGATTGTTTTTATGACTCATAAATCCATTTAAGGAGCTACCATGTAGCGATAAAATATTCCCTAAACGGGCCACTTCTTGGGCGCATTTGCCTGCGGCTGTTCTTGATAGTCTGGAATTGCAATGTGTTTTACTATCAAAATATTCTACATCAAGTCAGGGAGAAATTTTAAGTATTAAACCCATTGAAACGCAATATTTTCCATCAATTCCTGTCTTGCAGAGAGGCTGTTTAGCCTGTGGAAGTGGAGAGTAGAGCCCGGCCGAGGTTATTTAAAAATGCGATGTATATATGTATATATATGCCATCCTATATATCGCATCTCCTATATATGCTTAGGAGAGGTAAAATGACTGAAAGAAGTATATTTAACTCATTGTATTTTGTGTGTTTATTTTGTTTGTAGTTTTCACAATGTCTTAATATGGATATGTGGAATTAAATGATCAAAGCACATCTGTATGATGAGTGGCCTTATTCAATTGGACCAGTGTAATTACAACACTTAAACAAACATCAGCATGACAAGAATTCCCTAAAATAACAGAAACCATCTTTGGAAAGAATTTTTTGAGGTTCCGTTCGCTCACATGAAAGGGTGTGGGATTTATTACCTGTACTGTCAGTTCCCCCTATTTTCCCCTGGGCGCGTGTGCTCTGCGTTCTGGAGGAGCCGTAGAAATGCTTGATATTCCACCAGCTGTGCCACAGCATGTCCCAAAAGCGTACGTGAAGCGTGCAACACCAGAAAAGAGAAGGCATGGTGTTTAACTGTAGGAGTGCTTGGAGTGAAAGGTAATACTAGCTTAATAAAAACGTGATTGTTCTGTAAAGTACAAAGTAGAGACAATAAAATCTGCCAGTCGGGCAGCAAGACGCTTCACATCTGAGACTCTCCCGGTGTGGTACAGCGCGTGGAAGACGGAACAAAACCAAAACGCAGCCGGAACACAGCACAGACGCGCCTAGTGGAAAATGGGGGTTACCAGGGGGCGATCCAGATGTTTTGGCTTCACGCGTACAGCCCATCGTCAGCCTCTGGGGGGAGAACCTCTGTGACCTTTGCCCTGTTCAGCAGCCCATAAGGATTTCATTTACCCAGCTGAGTGCACTTTGCAGACTTAAGTCTGGTTTGGAGGAGGACGCAGGAGTGGGCGAGGTCCCCCAACGCTTAATGCACCTTTACATTTTAGCAGATGGTATGTGGAGCAATGAACGGATGTGAGGAGACGGCACACATTAGCTTAGTTACATCTAAGCCATACAGCAGAGGTGGATAGGACACTGGAGAGATGGCCAGGCGGGGATACGCAGCCTCTGAGATCAGTCAGAGAGCTTTACCTTCCACAGAGTTATAGGCCTGTATAATAACCCGGCCCAGATGGGGAAAACCAAGCTCTGCATGTTGATGCACAAATGTTTGTCTCCATGAACCCACAATCCCATATTGGATTAAACAAACTGCAACTGAGGTGGAAGAAAAATGATGGAGAGCCCCTTGTTGTATTAAGAACAAGAACAGTTAGGGAAGACAGTTTTACTTTTGATCGGCATAACAATTGAGCTGTGAAATATATTCAAAGTTATTCTATTTTGTATTTGTTTTTTGAGAACAGGAAAAGCTCCTGGCAGAGAATAAATGATGAACATTTTTTGAATCCTTTACTGATTGATTCAGCCCAGCAGTGTGAGAGGTACTAGCTCTTTTCATTATCTTTTCGAGACACCCATGTTCCTTCTGCAGCATCGGCTCCTGTCAACACAGTGTGGTGACAATCTCAATCTTCCTCTTTCTCCTCTTCCTCTGCTCCCTGTATCATTCTCCCACCCAATACATGGGTAATTTTATGGACACAATGTTCCCTTTTGTGATGTCTAATTGTCTGCGAGAATATTAATATTACATTGGTAATCCTTTTGACACATATATTACAAATTGGGAACCATTTCTTCATAGAATGAAAAGGCAATTTACAGGAGGCAAATTGGATGATGGCAAGCAGATTTGTAATGCCACGGGTTAGGCAGCGTAATGGATTTGGATGCCACCAGACTGTGAGATGAGTGTCATTAGCCTGTTGCCCTGGAGACACACAGTCATAAAAATAACTTCTCCAAGGCGAATGGCTACATTTTTATGTAATTCAATTTGAACTCTTGGTTGGCTCCGTGCTAGTCAGGAATAGCCTGACACACATTTACCCATTTAACCTGTCAATAGTTTGCAAGAGCTTAGATATTATAGCAACGTATGCCATTATGTATATTTGTATATTCATAAGTCTCTGGTCATTTTTGTACACAGGACAATTTGCCCACATTGCCAGAAGCTTCTACATCCGCTCCTGTGACCACCGTTTCTCAATACGCCTGCCAGAGAAGGACGACAACAGAAAACCATAACAAGATATTCACAGTAAGAAACTGTTATCTAACTTCTCTCCGAACACAACTGCACTTTTACATGTTCGCCCACCAGAGGCTGTCGCTCTGACTTTTCAATGTAAGAAAAAAAAAGACTCCTAATCTGTTCTGCTCTAATTGGATGGCTGACTTGCTTCACTCACCAGTGCTCTGACACAACTCTCCCCAAAATACATTAACCTGCAAATGAGCAGCATCTGCAGCTGCGGTGCGTTGGAGGTGCAACAGATGACATGCCCACGATCCCTGGCACAGGGGCTGGCACAGACACGCCCGAAGGCGCAGCGTGCAACGCCATGATGGGCAACAAACGGGACAGTCCTCACAAGCAATGATGGATTTGTCCCTCTGCCATCTGGTGGGGCAGTGTGGGAGGGAGCGGTGGGCGGGGCGGGCCTCAGGACCTCTGGTTCCCACACAGAATGGGGAAGTGGTTGATCGACGGATTGGCTTAGGTGTTGATGAGCGTGAAAGAAAAGAGAATGGATGTTGCACTTAGATAATGAGGAAATGTAGCTGCAGATGAAGAGTGAGAAACCAGTCAGAAAATAGGAACAAAGCAGAGTCTGCATGCCGTCAATATATCAACCAAAAAAACAATAAACCAAATGTGCAAATATGATTTGTAAGTAGTGCCGAAAAGATTACTTGATCGATAAAAATTAAACACTTTTGCTAATCAATCAATCAAGGCATTTATCAAGCCACAATCCCAAACTGTTTCCACCTTTCACTATATGTATTGCTGTAATTGCTGTAAATGGAATATATTTATTTGGCTTTTGAATTGTTAGTTGAAAAGAAATGAGCAAATTTTACAGACTGTACAATTACTTTCATCATTAAATAATTGTCTGTAAGTCTAACTCTTTGCTTTCTCTTTGCGTTTCATCCATTTCAACCTACGTGAAATGGCGGGCAAACCTATGTGTGCGTTTGTGTTCAAGCCAGGAGACCTGCTGATGAGTTTCTAGACCAATTAAGCCCAGCTTACCGAGGCCCTGTGAGGCATCTGTTATGACATAATGACTTTTTACCTCGCAGTGACGGTAAATATATATAATAGAAGCACACACATGTACCGCAATTCACCCACACGTGCTCGCCTGCATGTGTTGCCCACGTGGACAGACACATACACATGTGCACACCCACACACGTCTCACCTAGGGAGGGCTGCTGTTCCATTTCGTATCCCCTGTTTCTTTCCACAGCATTAACTCCATAAGTAGCAGTCCCACTCTATTTCCCTCTCCCTATGATTAACTCATTATCCCCACATAAGGCCTCATCAAAGGAGAGTTTCTGATTAGAAAGAAAGGTTGTTCTTGATGTGGTCTTGGCCAAGCCACAGGTGAACACTCCAATGACGCATATACAATACAATCACTTGCAATATTTCATTCAAAATTTTTTTTTTTGCCTTGCTTGAATGCCCTTTGACTGTAAACCAAGTCTCTGTTTAGATATAAGCAGCAGCAAGCCAATAGACAGGATATGGTCTACTGTATTGCAGTGCTAATGAGGAGCAATCTATTGATCCACCGTTGCAAAGCCATCCTTTATCTGTCCTGCTGTCTGTCACAGTAATGATGTAATCCCTGTGAATACATGAAACAGCTTTTGAGGGCATTGAGATACTGTGTGTATGGCTCTGTATTCATGTACGTGGGTATGTGTGTTTCTGTGCATGTCTTTGTGTTGGTATGTGCTTATATGACTTTGTGATGAAATGATAACTGATATGAACAAAAAACCTTTAATCTTTTGAACTAAGGCTTTTTTCTTGTAGGTTTTTATAGAATCTGACTTGTTTTTTCAACCAGTGGAGTCGCCAGTGGAGTTCCCCTGCAGGAAACTAGATGTAATCAATCAAGGCACTTCTGCATTGGCTTCGGACTTGTGTTGTGGTTTGTTGTTGTTGTTGTTGTTGTTGTTGTTCTTGTAGTGGGCAACACATTCTCACTCCCATCTCGTAAAATATGGACGCTTGGTCAGGTGCCTTTGTCGTTGTTATTGACGCTAAAGGTCTATAGCGTGTAGGTCTTTAGCGGCATACAACATGCACACGTTGGGACTATTGTCCCTTTTGATGCTGTTAGGTTAAGACAAAGCTTGTGGGTGGGCTTACGGTTCTGTGACTCGTAGGAATAGTGGGCCGGTTTAAGAAGAAAGCAGCTTCCCTGACATGCGGTAATAACGGGACGGTTAAGGACACATGCGGGACACGAACGCTGCTCTCCTGGGTGAAAGTCCTGTGTTTGACCCATCCACCTGCCCAACCAACCTCCCTACGTGGAATTTCCCCCTTACATACTTGCTAAATTCCGTCTACATGCTGCTCTCCCCAGTACGTTCTACACACACGCCGAGGGGCGCTTTTTTTGTCGCATCAGATGCTGACAGCCACACGCATTTGGAGTGAGAACGGGTTGTAGTGGCGGATTAATACTGTGAAATTTGACTGTTCTCCTTCACTGTGGTGTTAGCATTTGTACCCTCCAGTGTTAGGTGTCCTGCCCTGATTAGCAAAAACTGATGTCAGTAAACACCGTGTCTATATCCACAACATTGCTCCAACACACAGTAGTATAGTCCAGTAAATGGCCAAGCAATAATGTTTTGGTAAATGCAATGATGTGTGTCATGGCTAGCCAGTGTTTCTGTCACTTAGCAACCAAAACCATATGAGTTTGTCTTCAAAAGACGTCCTGAGGTTTTCTGATATTATGTATTTGGCTATATTTATGTAATTTAATGTCGCCAACATTTGCACAAAATTTGGACTCCGCTATGAAATTCTTTTCACAATATTTGATATGTAACCTCAAAAGCTTTGCACGTTACAGTAACATGCATATGGAAATACAATTTCTTTAACTTTTAAAGCTATTTTGCCTGTAGAAACTGAAACTGGAGGAGATTGATGACCCCCCAAGCTGCTTTTATGTCACTAATGTAGACTACAGAGTGAACAGACACAACCTTCAACTGGGTAAACCATTTGTTAGAAGTAAAATTATTTCTATGATGGTAATATATGTATATGGTAATATATTCATCTGGAGCAAAAACAGGTCAGGTCAGTCAAGTTGGAATCTCTCAGCTCAATTAACAGAAGCTCTCCTGACTCATGTTCAACATTACTTTGTAAATGTGCAAATGTGTTTTCTTTACTGCACATTACAATGCATTTAATGTTTTCCCGCACTAACAAAGCAGCTCTATCACAGAAATATTAGCAACGCAGCTTCTCCAACAGCTAGGATACTATTACACAGTCCAAGTTCTCTTTCAAAAGTAAGAAAACCTAATTCAAAACCACCCTTTTACATTTAAAATCATTCAAATGACTAAAAATGTATCTCTGGAAAATGACTCAACGTTAGGTGATGCAGTTCATTCAATTATTTTTAACAGGGATGGGGGGCGTGGTTTAGGTGTGTGTGACGGCTGCAACTGGCGTCCCCTTTGGTAAACAGTTTCCAATGACTGCTTCTGAGATGTTTTTAACAAACCATCTGGCCTGTCAGGTTCACAGTTGGTTGCTTGGTGAGCAAGTCTCACTCAATTTGATCATCTTTGAGCCTGGTATCCAGTTCTTGGTTGCATGTTTATGATATCTTCAGACATGGCTGTAATTATAAAAAACAGAGAGGGCCATCGTTGTACACAGATTACAGGGAAACATTTTCAGCACCCAACTCCTGAAAAAGTTATTTTTACCTTCCTGTTGTTGTACAGATTAAAGAAATGTCTATTTTAGAAGTGCTGGTAGAAATATTGTTGAACCTTGGGTAGAACAAGGCTGGCTGTTTCCCCCTGCTTTCAGTGTTTATGTGTTATACTTAATACCAATATATGAAAGTTAATTATCTCACCTAATTATCTGTGAGAAAGCAAATATGTACATTTCTCAAAAATGTTGACCCATTTCTTTAACTACTGCAACAGATAATGATGCCCACTCACAGCATACTAACAACATCTGGATTTATGTGAGTGTTTGTATAAGCATGCAACATTTTAAATGAATCTATTGCTCGTTTTGGGTACAAGACAAATATAACACAATCGACCAATTTCCTCCACTTCTACAAACAATTTATCTGACCAGCCAAACCAATTTCTTTGACAGTGAGCCAAACACCCAGGGGCTTTAAATTATGCATTTGTGCATCTATGTGTATCCATGTGTCATATCATATGCACCGCTGTGTTTTTGAGCACGTTTTGGTTTATGCTGTTTGTACATGTCAGTGTTGCATGGATTCAATAGACAGGCAGAGGAAGTGTCGGAGGAAACAACCTGCACTGATTTCAGGATGGAGGAGAGGAGGGGAGCATCCTGGGGCCAGCAGGGTGTGCTGGGGAAGGGGGAGTAAGTGGAGGTGGTGCAAAGAGGTGTCAGCGTCTCAGCAAAAGCACCCCAGTGAGGTGTCAATCACGCACTGGCAGCAAGCGGGCCTTCATTCCACAGCCGTGCACTATTGATTTATTCATCCCTGCTCTTTATCCCTCCCCATCTCTGCCTCACACTCTTTCACTCCCATCACCTCTTCTTCCTGCTCTTTTTGTTATGTCTAACACCCACCCTCCGTCTACCCATTCTTACTGTGCTCTCTCCCACTGTTGTTGTCTCTTGCTGTGATTGAGAAATTCACCCTGTCCACACACGCATGCACGCACGCACGCATGCACACACGCATGCACGCACACACAGTCAAGCCTACACCCTCTCTTTTTGTTATCTGCGTAGCCATGAGTCCTCTGCTGTCATAATTTCCCCATAAGCCTAACGTGCTGACACCAATATTGACATTTGTGTCTTGGCTGATTGAAGCGCAGCCATTTTTTCTGATGGCAACACACATTACACACAGATGTACACACACAAACCAACATGTACAAGCGTACATAGTTTGTCAGGCGAACACAGGGAGGGAAAGAAAAAGGGAGAAAGAAGTACAAAGAGAAATGGCAAAATATGCAGAAAGTTTTTTTCCTTCAGCCAAAGGCCCCCAATGTATTGATAGAAGCAACGCTATGGATGAAGAGCTGAGTGGACAGGGAATGGGAGCACTGAACCTTAAATGCACCAAATTGATTCCCTTCCATCCTCCAGCAGAGTTAACAATCTCAACTTAGCTAACAAACAAAAAGCCATAAGGATCAGAAAAGGGTCAAGCTTATAGAATAGAATAGAATAGAATGCCTTCTATTGCCATTATACACATATACAAGACTGAAGCAACTACATACGTAAGAGAAATGTAACAACATGGGATAAAATAAGTAGTGCAAAAGAAAAAAAGGAGGGGGGGGTTCTTTCAGGGCTCTTTCAAAAATTTCTAATAACTTTCATATGACATCTTGTTGGATTTTATACTAAAACGCCTTTAACTTTCCTTTGAAGGCGTTTGTAGAAACCAAAGTTAAAGAAACTTCTGAAACCTTAAAATTACATGAAGCAAAAATCCAGACCTCCGTCCTATGCTTATTCATTAGACATGGGATAGATAATATCCATCTCCTAGCTGTTAATCATGTTAAATCGCTTCTCAGTGGGTTGTCTGACCTCCTTTTATGGTTTCCTTTTGCGCATGCAGCGAGGCGGGCTGCTGTGCGAACATAACTCGCAGGCATGTCCGTGGTATCTGGTGGTGGGGGGTAAATCGGCGTGCTATATCAACGTCCCTGCGCATCAAGTCCCTCTACCAGCTTTAAGTCCTCATTAATTAGATGAGCACATATGCAGAGTGGGTTTTTCAGCCCGCAGCACTGACTCCATACAGCTACTAGGACAACATGACAGTTGACAAACTGGCTGCAAAGAGTGTGTCTGTGTGTAACGTCTTAAAATCCAGTTTTTCTACAGGTGAGATCATTATAATTGGCTGTGGACTGTGATTTTGCAACTAGGAGCAAAAATGTAATTTTGTTACTCCACTTATCAAGTATCAAGATGTGCTTTAGAGAAGCACCATGACTTGTTTGCTCCAACGAGTGCAATAATCATCATTCTTGGCCACTTGGTGGCAGGGGAACAAGCTGTTAGCATGGCATAATTGCTAGGTTGTGTTAGCAGTGAACAGTTGTTAATTTACACATCCAGCAGACACAGAGCAACATTGTAGTATTCATTTGAAGTCGTGTTTCTGGCCACCTGATGAATGTAAGTCCATATAGAATCTTCTTTTAAAGGTCCCATGACATGGTGCTCTTTGGATGCTTTTATATAGACCTTAGTGGTCCTCTACTATTGTATCTGAAGTCTCTTTTATATAGACCTTAGTGGTCCCCTACTATTGTATCTGAAGTCTCTTTTATATAGACCTTAGTGGTCCCCTAATACTGTATCTGAAGTCTCTTTATATAGACCTTAGTGGTCCCCTACTATTGGATCTGAAGTCTCCTTTATATAGACCTTAGTGGTACCCTAATATTGTATCTGAATGATGTTTCTCTCTCTCATGGGTGGGCCAAGCAGAGAAAGGGGAGGTAACCTTGCCCCTTATGACCTCATAAGGAGCAAGATTCCAGATTGGCAACCTGAGCTTTCATTTTCTCAAAGGCAGAGCAGAATACCCATGGCTCGGTTTAAACCTATCACCATTTCTAGCCACTGGGGGACCATAGGCAGGCTGGGGGAAGTCAAAGTGAAATGTTCATGCCATGGGACCTTTAAGTC
Source organism: Percina caprodes (assembly GCA_013375575.1). Classification (NCBI taxonomy): domain Eukaryota; kingdom Metazoa; phylum Chordata; class Actinopteri; order Perciformes; family Percidae; genus Percina; species Percina caprodes. The sequence goes on from JABXJD010000149.1 coordinate 696,594, forward strand.
TGTGTTAGTCTTTACCAGTGGTGTAGTCTAGTCACATTGCCAGACCCTCCTCTACAGTGCTGCGGAGGAGGGTGTAGTCCTCACAGCAACCTGGGATGGGAGAAAAACGTGCTCTGGTTTCTTTGCATTTCTTTAAACAGGGCTCTCAAGCCTCACGCATTCACCATGAGACACACATTTCAACCAGCTCACATGCCACGCCTTGTATTTCTTACGCTGAAACACTCTGAAAGCAATAATTGACGCGCCTGCATCGATCCAACCTTTATTCACATCATTTATGAACATCATCCCAATTATTATTGTGCTTTTTAAAGAAACTACGGACAGTTAGCTGCCGTTAAAGTTTGCAATATGCGTCGTTACGCAATTCACGCCATCATTAATATCATCTGCTCTTGTGTTTCAACGTTTAAAACAAACAAAAAACAAATAGAAGATTCTGTGTGATGCATTCACGCACCACTATCACACTACCCTCACACCTGGGAGCTGTTTCACAAAAGCAGAATTCATAAATCCAGGATAACCAATAAAGCGAGGCTTGACCTAGTCTCATCTGTGCAGGAGGAGCGACCAGGTCGGGCCAAGATGAAGTAATTTGGATAGATGCGCGTTCACGGCTTTCTAACCGACCTCGAGGTCGATAACAGATTTACTGATGCTAAAATGGAGAATAAGCATTGGTCATAGTTCATACAGAGTGAGCAGCATCTTCTTGTGGAAGTATGATAAAAATATACATTTACTGACCACTGTTCTGAATGGAAACCGTCAAAATCATACCATTCAAGGATTAGGCTACAATCATTTGCACAAATTATTAACATTTGTACTCTTTGCCTTAAAAGTAAGGAGAAGATAATGTTCCTCAGGAAATTTATAAATACCTCTCTCGCTCTGTTTATCCCTCTCTCTCTCATGGGCTAAAATATAAATTAAAATAAAATAAAAATATGAATTCCCACTGCTTGCTTTTAATGCAAAGTGTACAACTGTTTTTGCAAATGACAAATGAGTCATTGAATGCTTTTAGTTAAGAGCAGTAGTTGATAAATGTCTATTTTTAGATCAGTCCACCCGCTATTTTTTTGCCAGGCTTAAAAAAAATATATTTCAGGATGAGTTTCCTTATTTTCATATATGCTTTGCTGTCTTGTATACTGTATATGGACATATAAAAGAAAACCACTAAGGAAATTGGACTCTAAAATCTAGAAACTATAAAGATAATCCCTTATCTTGGTGTAGTCAATAAACAAGCAGAAGCGTTAAGTGGAGCAGCCACTGACGTACATTTAAAAGTGAATGGCTATGTTAATGTGCCCATCAAGGTGTGACAGATATTAAAAGGCATTTGTATTTAATCTAGATAAAACAATTTTATTTGGATGAATATGTCTGTAAAATTGATCAATTGTTATAATTTCTATAGCTGATCAGTTATAATCAAATGAACTAACAAAACCCTTAAGAGAATTAGACATTGGAAGTAGACATGCAAAGCACCCCTTGCATGTCTACTTCCAATGTCTAATTCTGAATGAATAAGGTGTCATGATTCTTAATACAAAAGTTCCAAACAATCAGGAATAGATGTGTTTTGAAATATAAATAGCTCTTTAAAAGACATTTCAATCAAGGAGACCAGAATCAGAAATACTTTATTGATCCCCAAAGGGAAACTCTGTGTTGCAGTTGCACAAATTGTAGAAATATCAGAGTAGAAATATAAATAAAGAAATATAAGAATGTAGTTTACATAGTTAAAGGAATGTTATTATTATACAGCATTTACATAATTAACATAATTAAGAAATTGCAATGGTGAAAAGTAATATTAATAATAAAAATTGTAGCAGTTGAGTATTGCACACATTTCAGGCCAACTCATTAAAATAATGAAGATCCGTAGATATGATAGAGGCCACCACAGAGGCCACCAAATTTGGGATTTTATGGCCTCAACAATTCTGCCCCTTGAACCCCCTAAAATCCCCCTTCCCCAGATGTGATCTCACTCCAAACATTTGATAAAAGTTGAGAACTGAGCTAGCTGTCTGGATTTACTCTGCAGAGATCTGAGGAGCAGGTAACCATAGTCCTCAGAAATCCACCGCAGGTTAAAATTGCAATACAAAGAAAGCAGAAAGTAACTGAAATCTGAAGGAAAAATGAAGGACATACGGCGGAATGTACGGCAAGACGGGATCAAGCCCAGAAGTGGAACGTTAAAGATATGGACTATGTTTATTGTAGTGGGTATACTACAATAGTTGTTGCTGCATTTTCTGCAGTGTTAGTTCAGTTTACGGTCACTTTACTAGACCCGTATTAAACAAATGTCTGAAGTAAACATTCTGTCACGAAACACTTTTGTATTTGCCCCCATTTATCATGAATTGAACTCAAAGATTTAAGACTTTTTCTGTAATTTAAGTTATACTCTTTATTACAATTTACACTCTGTTGTTATTACACACAGGCTTGAAATACACACACATGTTCAGGTCCTATACATGCACTAATGAAGAGATGTCAGAGTTAGCGGGCTGCCAGTGCTGGACCATCACCCTGAGCAGCTGAGGGGGGTTTGGTGCCTTGCTCAAGAGCACCGTGGCAGTGCCCAGGAGGTGAACTGGAACCTCTCCAGCTACCGGTCCACACTCCGTACGGGGACTTGAAGCAGCAACCCTCCAGTTCTCAACCCAACTCCCTACAGACTGAGCTGCTGCCACACCCTATGTACACAAAAGGCTCATTTTTCTTAAATATTGTTCACAAATCTGTCCAAAGCTGTGTTAGTGAGTCTCCTTTGCTGAGATAATCTATCCACCTCACAGTTGTGGCATCAAGATGCTGATTAGACAGCATGACTACTGCACAGGTGTGCCTTAGGCTGGCTACAATAAAAGGCCAATCTAAAGTTTTCAGACCCCCAGCAAAATCAAAAGTGTTGCGTTTATAATTTTGTTCAGTATATGTTTACATTTATAAGTGGGTGTATGGAAATTCTGGAGCTTTCTTAGTGGGTATACAGCTTAAACATGTATATCACGTAGACTATACCACTGGTCTTTACCAACTCCTGAGGGACATAACTGGCTCTTTAGCCTCTAAATGCTCCAGTGTGTTCACTAGCTTGTCACTTACTTTATCTGTCTAACGTGAAAAAGTAGCATACAATGGATCTATCATGTTTTTTCTTCTTCCTGTAAACAGCTGATGAGAATGATAAGACTGAACCAAAACAGCTGCCCGGGAAACAATTAGCTAAAAGATGCTAAATCTCTGTAAAGAGCTGAGGGGAACTCCAGGCTTGAGTGATATTTCTCAGGGTTCGTCACTCTGAGCAACCCCTTATACATGGTCATACAAACCATTGTTCATATTAATATATTAATTAGTGCAATATATTTAATAAAAGTGCCCCTATTACGAAAAAAAATCACTTTTTCTTTTTCAAAACAAACCATCCATGCTGTTTTGAGTGAGATACGGTTTCTGAATGTCTTCTGTCCTCTGGGTGAGCTGTTCAAAATCTGCACGGCTTTCTACGTCACTAGCCAAGACGAGGTGGCTAACCATAGCATGCTAGCTCGTTCTCAATGACAAAACACTGCTACAACACCCACTAGTTGACCATAATCTCCAAAAGAACTACTTCCTGTCCCTGTTCTGCAGGTATTCCACAAGTGCCCCTTGTCTAGAAGAAGTCTCCCAGCTAATCCTGCCTTGGACTGACCAAAGTTGGAGAAAGAGTTATCTAGCTGATGGGATCTTACCTAGCTCCTGAGCATGTGAGACTCCCAACAAAGATAGTATAGAAGTGAGATGTCTAACTCTGTAACTAAAACAAAGACCTAAACACACAGGGTGAAAACAGGTTCTGCAGCAATGTGCAGTACAACAAAAATATGATGTTTTTTTGAAAATGAGACCATGTAAACCTATTCTGATACAACCTCAAAATACAATTATGAACCTGAAAATGAGCATAATATGGGCGCTTTAAGAAGATTTTAGTAAAGGTGTAATGGCCAATTTGGCTATATACGTTTGCTATGTGTGTAGTGTGTGTGTGGGTGGTAGGTCTGTGTAAATGGTTGTTTGTTACGTCACCTGCGCACCTGTTTGTGGGTGCTAATTGGAGATTATAAAGGGAATCACAGGTGAGGTGGATGGGAAATCTGGATCCGGGAAGCCACACAGTTTTTCAACCTCAGCTGTGTGAGAGTAATGTTTTTAGATCTCGTTGTTCTCGGCTTTTAATCACTCAAGTCGGTCTTTTTGTATATGCTTTTATCTAAACTTTTTGTACAATAAAGGATTAAACGTACGACGACGGCGGACCTCATTATTTGCACCAGCAAGAGTTGGAAAGGGCTTCAGATTTCACCCAGTGGCATTATTTGTGGACAGATTGCCACTACAAAAGGCATTAGTCTAGGTGTGTGTTATAGTTTATCTTGAACACTGGAAAAGTACAAACAGTGTATTGCGTCTGTCAGATTGTTGAAATATTTCCATACACATACAGTATGTTTCTGTAGGTGACGCCATGTTAATAACATAAGCACGCTTTATAAGGGTTGCACAGGGCTTTTACTACAGTTTTCAGGTTCTTAGGTTTTATACTGACTTTCATTTGTAGCAGAGAGTGTATATCAGTAGGTTCAATATAAATATCAGTATACATGAAAGAAAAATAATCACCTAAGCAAAACATAACAAAATAACAAAAAGGGCTTAGGCTTATTAATTAAAAATCAAGTCAAAAGCAAAAAGGCTAGAGGAAATAAAACATTTTAGTAGTAGCATATACAGGGACATTTATCAAAACAGCAATTTCCTAGATACAGTTTATCTTGCAACTTGCAAAGCTACACTTTACTTTTTCCAGTAAGTACCAAACAAAGGAAGGCTTAGATTGTCTCCACTTACTACAATAATTATAATGTTTACCAATGGGAACATTATTAACCAAGTCAGATATAGATGATTTGTAGCACACCCTGCACACTTGCACAACACAAGCGTGCCCCATCATGCCCTATCCAATTACAAGCTTGCCTCTCCTATTTGTGTCATGGTGGGAAGAGAGCTCAACTGTGCGTGTGTGTGTGGGTGTGTGTGCGTGTGCTTTGTACTCATTCCCATTGCATGTGCTGTAGGTAACGGGTCAGTGCGTCTCCTGGGTGAGCTGGACTAAAGTCTGCTGCTCACTGACCTGAGGCTGCATGTCTGCACAGGAGGTGGTGAAGTGACCTCAGATCGAGGCTTGGTTAGGGGAGGGGGAAAAAAAGGCATGAATATGTCCAAGTTTGCCCTAAGCTCTGGTCACTCCAGGCTGCATAAAGTCCAAGTCCTGGATTTAGAATTCCTCAACTTTACTCCCTTTGGAGGGTTTACATATTCATCCCATAGGCACTTCTCCGATTGTCCTTTTCTTAAACATAACTGGTGCATGCATTCATGAAGGGCATATTAGCAGCATGCTAGAGTTAACATAATATGAGATGCAAACCCAAATGCCATGAGTGATTACCAACTTATTTCTGATCTTCTTGCGCTATCTCAGGTTTCCTGTGTTCTTAAAGCTTCACTAAGCAATATTTGTTGAATCATATGAATCCTTGTAATATAAGAAGGGTGGCTCGTAGTTTCGATCCCAATGAGAATCAAACATTATCTACTCTTGGTTGCATAGAAAGTCCAGACTGCAGAAAGAAAAACACAGATCCAGCCTAAAAGATGCTGTGGAAAGTGAAAGCAGCTCTGTATTGGTTAGTATTGATTTCCTAAGATGGATGACTGAGAAACGCGACAGAAGGGAAATCACAGGTGTAAAGAAAAGAAAAAAAGATGAATGGCTTAATTCCTCTTTGGTGCTTCAGTTTCAGGCAGTGACGGACTGGTAATCTGGATTTTGGGGCGATGCCAGAAGGGCCGTGGGCCCTTGTCGTCGGAGATTGTCACAGCCATGTGGCCCTTTAATTGTAAGCAGCAGCCCATATCATTTCTCTCGGCCTTTTTTCAAGCGTCAATAATAATCTTTTTTGGCCCACTAATAGCCAAACTTCTCCAAATCTGATCAGTATTTATACCACATATGAGTATCTCGATATCACATGGTTACCCTCTACAGTCTTCAGTCGCACACTTTTGCATCAGTCTGAAACTCTGCATTGTTTTATAGCAAAATTACTTATTCAGATCAGATGAAAAATCTACCTGCATTTTTTATTTGATTATTTGTTTGCAAAAGACAGAGTCGAGTAGACTGCGTTAGCATGTTGAATATTGGAAGTTGGAAGCTATATATAGCTGTTGTAAAAGGGAGAGAAATATAAGATAACACTGTTGGCTGACGATGAAAAGTGCCACAAACTGTCTGATTTGTTTTTCAAATCAAGTGCTTCAGCTAGCATTAGCGCTAATACGGCTAGCCATAATGTTAGCAACACATCTGAGCCAGCACACCAGGGAGAAAGACAGTACAGCGAGGAATATGAGGAAGAGGAAGAACAAATCCTCTTGCTCACATCGATTTTAATACTTTTTCATTCATGACACCATTTTAATACTTTTTTCTACTTTTTTTTCCTCATTTTTATGGTTTATTGACTACCATGACCTTTTAGCTTAGGTTGTATTAATCACATCACAATAAGCAGACATACCAATTCAGGCACTATTTTATCAACAAAAATGAAAACCATGATCCATCCACCCCAAGGGCCCCCTAGTGCAACTGTACTGCCTGCATATTTATGCCCCTGCGTCAGTACACTCCGACGTTGGAACTGGGGGGGGGATTCAGTTTGACCTTTTGTGAGAACAGGTGGCTCACTTCTCCGATTCATTTAGAAATGGATATATTAGACATATATATACTGTGTATACATATATATATATAAAAAAAAAAAAAAATCCCCTTCTCACCCCTTGTGGGGTGGTATGTGTCATCCTCAACCTTGGGTCCTCTACCAGAGGCCTGGGAGTTTGAGGGTTCTGCGCAGTATCTTAGCTGTTCCTAGGACTGCACTCTTCTGGACAGAGACCTCTGATGTTGTACCTGGAATCTGCTGGAGCCACTCTCCCAGTTTGGGGGTCACAGCCCCCAGTGCTCCGATTACCACCGGCACCACTGTTGCTCTTACTTTCCACATCTTTTCTAGCTCCTCTTTCAGCCCTTGGTATTTCTCAAGCTTCTCGTGTTCCTTCTTCTTGATGTTGCTGTCGCTTGGGATCGCCACATCTATCACTACTGCCTTCTTCTGCTGTTTGTCGATCAACACAATGTCTGGTTGGTTAGCCATCACCAGTTTGTCAGTCTGGATCTTGAAGTCCCACAGGATCTTAGCTTGGTCGTTCTCGACTACCTTAGGAGGTGTCTTCCATTTTGACCTTGGGACTTCCAGCCCATACTCGTGGCAGATGTTCCTGTACACTATGACAGCTACCTGGTTATGGCGTTCCATGTACGCTCTCCTGGATAGCTCAGTGGTTAGTGCCACTGACTTCGGTACAGGTGGTCGTTGGTTCGATTCCCGGTCAGGGCGGGTATCCAGGTGGACCCTTAGGCAAGGTCCTTAATGCTACTGGCCTACCTCAAGCATGAGTGAAACCACAAATACAAGAGCCATACCGGCTCGGATGTCGCCCGGGTTAACAAGGTCCGCGTCAGGTGCTAGGGAACCAGGGCAACCTGATGAGAAATGGGCTACTGGAACAAGACATACATGGACTAGAGCAGAAAACATATATATATATATATATATATATATATAGACTCACTCACCTAAAGGATTATTAGGAACACCTGTTCAATTTCTCATTAATGCAATTATCTAATGAACCAATCACATGGCAGATGCTTCAATGCCTTTAGGGGTGTGGTCCTGGTCAAGACCATCTCCTGAACTCCAAACTGAATGTCAGAATGGGAAAGAAAGGTGATTTAAGCTATTTGGAGCGTGGCATGTTTGTTGTTTGCTGAGTATTTAACAATCTGCTCAGTTACTGGGATTTTCACGCACAACCATTTCTAGGGTTTACAAAGAATGTTGTGAAAAGGGAAAAACATCCAGTATGCGGCAGTCCTGTGGGCAAAAATGCCTTGTTGATGCTAGAGGTCAGAGGAGAATGGGCCGACTGATTCAAGCTGATAGAAGAGCAACTTTGACTGAAATAACCACTCGTTACAACTGAGGTATGCAGCAAAGCATTTGTGAAGCCACAACACGCACAACCTTGAGGCGGATGGGATACAACAGCAGAAGACCCCACCGGGTACCACTCATCTCCACTACAAATAGGAAAAAGAGGCTACAATTTGCAAGAGCTCACCAAAATTGGACAGTTGAAGACTGGAAAAATGTTGCCCGGTCTGATGAGTCTCGATTTCTGTTGAGACATTCAGATGGTAGAGTCAGAATTTGGCATAAACAGAATGAGAACATGGATACATCATGCCTTGTTACCACTCTGTAGGCTGGTGTTGGTGTAATAGTGTGGGGGATGTTTTCTTGGCACACTTTAGGCCCCTTAGTGCCAATTGGGCATCGTTTAAATGCCACGGCCTACCTCAGCATTGTTTCTGACCATGTCCATCCCTTTATGGCCACCATGTACCCATCCTCTGATGGCTACTTCCAGCAGGATAATGCACCCTGTCACAAAGCTCAAATGTGTTCCTAATAATCCTTTAGGTGAGTGTATACATGAATCCTATTTGCACATTATTTCAGTCATTGTTTATCATTCTTGTTACATAGAAATGGATTCAACAGACAGAATATTACACATCACTACACATAATTTATATCAAGAATGATTGAAGAAGGTTTTCTAAGGAGATGAAAATGGCAAGATGGCAGTTTGTTCTTTAAAGCTAATAATACAATTTGTGGGTTACAAAATAACTTTTGTAGGAGACGTTCAGTGTGATAACACACCAAATTATAAGTGATATATATTAGTGAGATAGCACACAATTTGAAAACAAAAAAGCAAATGAAGAATCTAATTATCACGTTTGCCTCACTCAAAGTGGCACATAACTTAAAATGCTCAGGGGCTTTGGAAAGAAGCGTACCCGGAGAATTCTCACGCAGCTACACATTAGCATTTCCTGTGATGTGAAATGTGATAATTGTATCAAGTCACTTTTCCATGAAAGTTGAGATGTGCTACATAAATCTTTAGTGAGCAGTTAGAGTAAATGATCACATACTGTACTGTAGTTTTTCTGACTATGAAGTGTTTTTCTGATTGTTTTTAAGCTGGTGGCTGAGTTGGAAGAACTATCATACTTCATTTTTAAAAATTCCATCCCTTCTTGCTTCAATAAAATCCAACTCCATTTTTCAGGAAAGTGGCTATTATAAAAAATAATGCAAGTTTCCAAATGATTACAGGCACAAAGCCCACCTGCAGCTCTTTATTCCTGACTGCACCAGCCTGCTCCATCTCAGAGCCATTCAGACAGCGGTCTCATTTGAAATAGCTTGTCATATCTTTCACAAAAACATCACCTGTTTAGCTAATGAAGGGCTCCACTGATGATCCAGCTCCTATCTGGTGACATGTTTTTCTCCACTTGGTTCCACAACAGCAGCTCATCACTTTAGCAGCAGCGCAAATGTTCAGCTGCATGTCATCAATATCACAAAGTGTGATGGTAAAGTGTTTTCTTCTCACTTGCAGTGAAGTGCAATAACTGATCAGGGCTTGGGGAGGATACTATAATAAAGTTAAAGTATTACAGTTTTCCCTGGACGATTTGGTCAAACAAATAGTTTTTTGAATTGGTTGTAAAACCTTTTTAGCATAGCTGCCAATCGATTAAAATTTTTTAATCGTGATTACTCGCATGAGTGTCCTAGTTCACTATCGCAAGTTAATCGCGATCTGTTTTAAATGTACTTTAACCCTCATGTTGTCCTCGGGTAAAATTGATTGGTTTTCCTACATCAATTTTCTTTATAACTACCCAAAATAACATGATTGATTCCACACAACGCTCTTTAGCAAGTACAAATCTCTACTTTCATTAATTTGGGGTGTTTTGTTCAATTTTATAGCATTTGAAAAACAAATTGAAGTGGTTTTGAGAAAGTATTGAGTAAAAGTTGACATAATTCCAGTCTGTGATTATCCATCAACATACATTCCTTTCATTTTAGTCTAAATAATTCCTAATTTCTACTTTTCTAACTCAAACATTAATTTATTTCCTATAAATGGGGTTTATTGACCATAAATTCCAAAAATAACTGTAAAACTAAAGTCAATAAGTTAGTGTTACATAGCAACTTCCCGTCAATTTTGACACAAGGGTTAAAAGGGATATTTTGAATGCTCAAGTGGTATTTAAGACTCCACACGCTCCAGTTCACATCAACAGTAGCAATACATGCAGATTACTTAAGTCTTGTGGAGACAACAATCTGGAAGGGCCTTGAAACTCAACTTGCCATACAAAAGACACACTTCTTTAACCATTTCGGCTAAAAGGAGCTTTGTTTCTGCCATCCAGTCCCGTTCTGCCGTCTCAGAGTTTGATTTCTCCTCTACTAGAATGTATCTGTGGTGTAGCCAGACCTATCTCCACAGCACTCTGGCCATTTGTCCTAACCCTTGTTTTTGTTTTTTTACACATGCCTACTCCTTTTTAGTTCATACCCACTCTCTCTCTCTTGTTTCAAGCAACCTCTGACTACTCTGTAAAGGCAAAAGGCAGTAAATTTGAGTTAATGATATATTTTTGGGACATTCAAGACATACGTTATCCTGTGGAAAGGTATCTTGGGGCAATTTTGCTGTTTTTTTGCGAAAACAATGGGTTGTCTTAACAGTATATCAGAATCAGAATCAGTATTATTTGCCCCGTATGCGGACACATACAAGGAATTTTTCTTTGGATCATCATTGCTCACAATGCGCCTACACATACAAAACAAACCACAAAATAAAACAAACAATACACACTAATATATACACACTCTTAACAGAAACAATATAGAGGCAAGAGTGTTATTATAATGATTTTCTAAATGCTGAACAGCAAGCAAATACTGATAATGTGGAAGTTACTGCCTGTTGAATTGGCGTGCCATTTCACTTTTTACAGACAATACAAAGGCAGAGTACAGTAACTTCAAAATAGAGGACAACAGTCAAAAAGTCAAGTTTGAGATCAAGAGTTTTTTAATGTAGATATATTTAATTTCTAAAACATCTAATTGCCAGATTTTCAGCGTCCTACCTCCAATTTATTTTGCTGGACAACTAAAAGACCTTTTCTTAGTTCCACACTCTAGCGAGTTATGGTCTTTTGCCTTTGTAGGGTGGTGCTGCTAAGGAGCAAATGTGTGCTTTTTATATTATTTGTGCAGTTTTAAGATCAACACTGAATTTTAAAGCGTGTGTGTCAATAAATAGTGCGTTGGTGGCTGACTTTGTCTGTGTGTGTGTCATTTGGTGCTGGCTGTGACCCTCAATGTGCGGGACGGTAGGGTCCTCTGTTGGTATGTGATACAATCGATCAGTGATTTAATCCAGTAGTCATAAAAAATATTGATTGTAGCAGCTTTAAACAAACAACTTTAGAATGAAAGAAAAAAAAAAAGAGAGGATTGTTGGCAGAGTTGTGTCCTCTATCGTAGATTTAATCCATTTGTTCCTTGATCCTCCTGCAACCTATTTGAGCGTTCCAACATGTCCTTTGTAAAGGGGGAGTCCGTGGCTGCTCCCCTGGGGGAGCCTGTTGTGAGCAAGTGGAAAATGACAAGTTCCTGTCTGGTGTTTCCAGTCTCTAACGGCTCTGTCCGGTCATCCAGAAGAAAAACCAACATGCAGCACGTCCCACTTTAAAGTGACGGTGACAGGGACAGAAAAAGGAGTGATAAAGGATGAAGGGGAGGGGGTGAAAGAAGGACCGGAGGGAGTTCCGTTCCCTGCCTGGTTTCCTGTACGGGTCAGTGCATCCACATGTGAATGCACACCTGGCAACATCTTTGCTTGGTCTTGCTTTCTTTCGTGGGTTTTTACCAGTCTTTATCAGTCAATTGTATTGTCTCTTTAAATGTAGCCAGAAGTATTATTAATCTTACTTTACTTTCTTGAGCTATATTATTTGTGTTCCTTGTATTTATTCATTTATTTCTAACATCTTTCATTGCTCTTAACTTGAATTGAACTGTGCCCTTGTGTGTTATCTTTGACATTCTGTCTGCTGTTTATGTTTTTGGTTTTTGGTAGACTGTTAAAACCAAATTGCCCTTTGGGATAAATACATTTATTTGAACTGAACTGAATCTTCAATATTCTTCTTCTTCCTCCCCTCACCTGGCCTTGCCTTCCTCTCCCTGGAGGATGCTTTTGAAGTGCTGGCAGAGAGCTCTGAATTCAACGAGATGGAGGGTCCATGCTTGGCGTTCAGAAGAGCGGCGTCTGTCCTGAAGAGCCTGCCTTGGGCGGTGCGGAGCCTGGGGGCCACTTGGGACCTGCCCTGCCTGGGGGAACACACCAGAGCAGTCATGGAGGTAAAGTAAAGCCCAGAGCCTGCATGCTGACAGCCAATCCATCTGTATAATGTTTGGAACGAAACAACAGTGTTTAATTTGGGCAGCCATACTAGTTTAATTTTCTGAAACCATACCCTGTGAATGCAAAGTTTTCAGAAGCAGACTCTCATTTTTCTCATTTTCCCAACAAGGAGAGTTTTCAAATCCATCTGTGTGTGCGCACAATAAATAATGCGAAGCTTGGTGTGATGGATTACCTCTCTCACCTCACGACTTTCAGGTCTCTTGAACTTTTTTTGTACTGTTGTGAAATGATCTGTGGCTGCCTTGATGGGGGAAAGTCAATCTAGAGACTTTGGCAAATGCATTGGAAAATGGTAGCAGTAACGCTAAGTACATGTGATGTGATTAATGAGCTACAACACCCAAAACCCAAAACAGGATGGTTGTTTAATGTAGCAGTGAACTATAACCGTTATCACCGAGGGGGTAAGCAAGCGTCCACGAAGCGTAGCTCCTATGGCGCCATTCTAATGCCACAAAGCACTCACCCGCCGTTAGCATTCCATTGACCGCCATTCATTTTGGCGCCACTTTGACAGCGAATAACTTTACATCTGAGGCGTTTAAAGACTCTATTTGTCCATTTTTTATTTCTAAAGAAACACAACAATGTATAAAAGGCTCCATTACCTTAAACCTCACGTTATGGCTCCGTAGCTGACGTTTTTGTAAAAATAGGTTAACGAATGTGTCATAACCACGCGACTTGCTGTCACACAGTCAACTTTATCACCGTATTATATTATATCAGGAGAAGCTCGCAGACAGTTTCGACTTACATCAGCTGTTTAGGTTTAATTACTAATGTTAATTAGCATTTTAGTTAGCAATAATTAGCCTGTGCCTATGTTATCTCCTAACATATATTTACGCTCTCCGTCTCTGCTGATTGGGAATGATTGAGATTTCTCTTTGCACAGCTACTAGAAGACTTACAGCTTTCAGACAGGTTGCTCATGTCACATCTACGTCTTCAAGCTCAGTTGGAGGCTGCCCAGTGACGCTCAGCCATTACCGGAAAAGAGCTTCTAATATCCTTCACTGGTCTCCGTCCAGAGCAACGGGATCTGTTGGTCCATTCCTTTAACTGTCTATGGTTATTACTAAGTGTACAGGGAGAAGTGACTATGATGGTAACACAGTCCACTTTGATAATGAAAAGCCATACATATTCGTAGCAAATTTAGCTGTTGGTTTGTGTCTCAAATTGGTTTATGTCCCCTCAAATAAAGATATTATGCGCTTGGGTGTTTTCAGCTTTTTGCTCCTTCCCAAAGGATGGCAGCAAAAGTCAGCTTGGATTCACAAATAAATACATATCACGCAGTGGAAACAAGTCGAGTGAAACTCACCTCAGAAATAATGGAGCAACACCAAATTTATGGGTTTTCTGGTTTCTCATATTTTAAGAGAAGGCAAAGAATATGAGCAGCTGACAGACAGCGAGGCCTTGATAAGAGAGAGAGGGGTGACACCTTTATGGATTTGAAAGTTAGCAGCCGTTAAATCATATATGAGTCCATATATTCTGCACAAGGTTGAATAAATTTAAATTGCGGGCTAGTAAAGCAGTGGTTTTTCTTTCACTTCCTATATTGGGGTCGGATCGTGTTCTCAGCACCTGGAAGTAACCGAGACCCCTGTGTTCCAGTGGTGGAATGTAAGATGTATATTTATGTACCTTACTTAAGTACACATTTCAGGTACTTGTACTTTACTTGAGTCTTTTCTCTTCTACTTCTACTCTGCTACATTTCAATGAAAAATTCTACTTTTTACATCACATTAATTACAGCTGTAATTCCTAGTTTTGCATACAGTAGCTAGTTATAGTTAAATATAAAATACCATGTTATAAATTAAACTACATAAAAATGTATCAAGTCCAGTTGAAATAATTAGCTGATTAAACACTTTGGCACCATTATTCTCAATTCTTTTGAAACATATTAATATTAAAATGATTATAGTGTGATTCAATGGTGGAATGGAACTAGTACATTTACTCAAGTACCGCACTTAAGTACAAATATGGGGTACTTGTACTTTACTCGAGTCTTATCTTTTTTAATGCCATTTTCTATTTTTATCCCGCTACATTTCAGAGAGAAATATTGTACTTTTTACTCCACTACATTCCTCTGACAGCTTTAGTTGCTAGCTCCTTTTCCACTTAAGATTTTTGCACACAAAACACATGTGATTTATAAAATATTATTTTTTATTATAAATTAAACTACCCAATATACAGGCCTACAAGCCCAGCAGAAATAATTAGATGATTAACTGTTTGGATCGTTTCCAGTCTCTAGTCTAATGTGAGGAGTTTTCTGCATTGAGTACTTTTACTTTTAATACTTTAAGTACATTTTCCTGATGATACTTACATACAGTTACTTAAGTAACATTTTCAATGCAGGACTTTTACTTGTAACAGAGTATTTTTTACAGTGTGGTATTAATACTTTTACTTAAAGGATCTGAATACTTCTTCCACCAATGCAGTTTTCAAGCAGACCAGAGTCTGTTTGTAGGTCTGCAGCAGGGTTGGGATGACGAACAGGGCTATCTGACCAAACGCTCCAGGGGGTTCAGTTAGAATGGAACCAATGGCTCAGGTGTGAAAGCACCCTAAGACAAATACCAACTTTATCTCAAAATAACTTACCTCCGAGGGAACGTCAGAGCTACTGTATGAGGGGGAAACGTAGCATTTACAGTTTATTGGGGGTAAAACATGTCTTTGGAACAGACTGACAATATGCTTAAGTTTGATTAATTCATTTATTTGGACGTTTTTATGTTGTGACCCCGGGTAGCCGTTAGACAGAGCCGTTTCTTCACATAGGCGGATACTATGCGGATGCATAGGGCCCCCGTGGCCACTTGGCGGCCCCCAAGCTGCAAGTTCAGCCCGTTCAGCGTCGATATATTTAGAGAAATAAATAAATAAAATAAAAATGACCTGTCTTTATTTATTTTCCACTAGCAAGTAGCCTTCTTTGTTCCAAAAAATAAATAAAAATTAACATGTTTGAAGAAAATCCTTCATCTGTTGCATTTATCGATGTAGAGGAGCCTTGTTCTTAACTTTTTTACAATCATTTTCTGTAGGTTTAATTTGTTTGGGTCAACTTGAGATGTCTAATTTGAATTGGAGAAAGTTTTTTTAATTGAATTAATTGATTAATTTTTTGATTGATGCAGCTCCACGGATCATCTTAAAGGTTTGAATCCCCACCCTATTGCAGTTTGACAAAATAGGGGACCCCAAACAGCATCTTGCATAGGTCCACCAAAAGCTAAACAGCCTTGCTGTTAGAATACAATCCCTACGTGAAGATTTAGAGCTGGGTGAACTACAGAATTTACACAAAATGCATAAACTGACATAATATATGAATATGTAAAAGAAATGCTAAACTCCACCATGCAGGCTCACATAGAACAATGAAGCGACTTAGCATAAAATCATACAGCCATTATCATTCAAAAAAGCTGCTGTGCTCTGTGAGGGAAGAAGTTTCAAACTTTTTCCTCATTTGATAGAGTATTTTATACTTTTTTTTGGAATATTCCTTCAAACTTTGTGCCGTTTTAGTGCTCTGTCAAGAAGAATGTAGCTGCATCTTTCTTCTTCTAAAATGAATACCAATCTGCACAAATATGCTTACAGCAGAAACCAAAATGGCGTTTCATCTTGCAGAACACATTTTGCTTTGAGTTGTTGAAGGCTAATAAAAAAAATAAAAGAAAAATTCAAAAAGATATCAATTTTTTTTCTGACATTTTAAGTTCTAGACAGCTAACACAACTTGCCACACACATGAGCAAACACACTGACAGCCATCACGCCGGTTTATCACAACTTTGGGGGAAGGTGGGGGAATCTTATTGGGTCACTTGGCAACCATCCCCTCACCTAGAGTCATGCTCGGGGCAGAAATCATAGCAAGTTGTCAGGGGAAGTGCCGAGAAATGTTTGCTCGGAGAGAACACAGAGTCCCTGTCGGAGGACAAGGTGATCACTGCAGTCCAAATCTCCGACACATTAAACCTAACAGACACACGGCGGGTCTCAGAGCAAGTTTCAAAATCTGTCAAATCTGTCAGCGCTGAGGCAGATTCATTAAACAAAGTAACAGAAACGTCCCAGGAGACTGAATTAGACTGCCTGTGAATGACCTCTCCCTGTTGTTGTTCTTATGATTCAGACGCACACCCAGCGGTGGGAGGTTTTTAGTTTTATTTTCTCCCCGCGAGGTTGTCTCTTTGAACAGATCGTGGCTCAAAACTGAAGAAAAAAAGAAATGACATGACACGAAAAACAAAGTGAAACCAAACAGAGTAAAAACAAAACGCTTGATGTGCCTGCGAACATCGGAGTGACACTCTGTCAGCAGCGACTGAACTGCTCGCTGCTGACTGAACATCCACAGTGGGGGGAAAAGATATAAAAACCTACTGACATGAAAGTCTGGGAGCACTGAGGCACAGTCAAGGATGAATAGTCAGTATGTGTTTTTCAGTGCGCATGCAAAGAAGTGTGTCCTCCCCGCAGCAGCGAGTGTGTTAAAGCATTATCCTTGCGTTTGAGGTTGGCCTTAGCTCGAGGGTTGAAAAACAGAGGTGGACGGGTGGATGCATCATTGAGCAGTGAGGGCTGCTTTAAACTGCACTGTACTCACTGTGTGGATCTCGGGTCCACTGGTTCACTGATACTAGATGTCATCCCTTCACACACAAGGCTTAAAATCAGGGCTGCGCGGTATGAGGAAAACATCTGATTCCGATTTGTTTTGACTGACATTGTGATATGATTCACGATATTGGAGGGAATGATCACTTTGGTACCATTATTCTCAATTCTTTTGAAAACTATTAATATTAAAATGATTATAGTGTGATTCGATGGTGGAATTTACTCAAGTACTGCACTTAAGTACAGATACGGGGTACTTGTATTTTACTTGAGTCTTTTCATGCCACTTTCTATTTTTATTCCACCAAATTTCAGAGAGAAATATTGTACTTTTTACTCCACTACATTCCTCTGACAGCTTTACTTTCTTTACCAATTAAGATTTTTGCACACAAAACACATGTAGTTTAGAAAATATGATGTTTTATTATATATTAAATTACCCAATATACAGGCCTACAAGCCCAGCTGAAATGATTAGATGATTAAAGTTGATTGACAGAACAGATTGGACCGTTTCCAATTTCTAAAATGTGAGAATTTATCTGCATTGAGTACTTTTACTTCATTTTCTGGATGATACTTGCATACTTTCACTAACATTTTCGATGCAGGACTTTTATTTTTAACAGAGTGATTTTACAGCATGGTATTCTAATGTAAAGGATCTGAATATTTCGTCCAGCTCTGGTGGGATTTTTGCAAGGATCTGTACCAAAACAGAGATTTAGATTTTAGATTGCAATTATTTAACAAAGTTGAAGTTAAAGAGATGATACAAGATATAGATCCACTAGTTTGGTGGTTTGAACTTATATTTGCAGATTTTTAGAACAAGCACGGGCTTAAAGGAAGACTGTTTTGTATGATTCTCTCTGGAAGTGACATTTCCTGCTTATTCATTTTTTTGTGGGCTGTAGTTTTGTTTTATGTGTTCTTGGACACTTTATGGGTTAATCTAATGTGTCATGTCTGCTGTAATATGTTTTCTTTATTCTTTGTATAGTGCAAAGTAGAGTATGTTGTGTGTAGACATGTGTGTGTGGATGAATCGGTGTCATGTAATTCCTTATTGGCATGACGCTGAAATAAAATATCATTCATCCTTG